>CP136055.1:84177025-84777025 GCA_032464435.1 Aegilops umbellulata | reverse complement strand
CGCTATGAACAGAAACGGTGTTAACGTGTTAGGCAAGTGAAGATGTGAATAGTGCGAATGGAAAAGCAAAAAGGGCAAATACCACAAAGTTCATCATTGGAGCTGAAGGGATCACTGAGTTGCCTTTCCTGATCAATGAGTTGTACTGGTGCTGGGCAACCTCATCAAAAACGGTGGGTTCTTCCAAAATCTCCTCGGCATACGCCGGCTTGCATACCTCCACACGGGTGCTTGCAAGAAACCATGTGAGATAGTTGTTGAACGCGATCGGGCAGTGCTGACGAAGCTGGGCTCGTCTTCCAGCCCGACCTTGCTCCACAACGTACTTGAACTGTATGATATACTTGTTGTGATGCTTGGACCAATCCTTGATCTTCCGCTGCTTTTTCTTATCCAACCTGCAAGTTAGAAACAGAATATTAGCATCATCGAAACCGCCGAGAAGCCGCTAAGTGCTCAAGGTTGATTATATCTTACGCGTGTAGCACTATGTCCGTGTCCTCCCACTCTGGCGGGTGTGGCTGGAACAAACCAAACTGGCGGAACACCCGATGTGGTTGGTGAATCTCAACCGCCTAGTTGCATATGAGTGGACACCGCATATGCCAGAGATCCCTATCTCTAAGGCACATCAGATTCAGCTTGAACTCTAGAGGGTTCCCAAAGCTATCTCATTTTCCATACGGTTCTCATTCAACCTACAAAATGGGATAGAATGCAAAATTGATATCGAGTTACGATAGAAGCATCAAAATCACTTATGGAATGTCGATTCACCTGCTCAGGCGTGATCGCGTCCATCTCGCTCCTGTACAACTTGTACATGACCGAGGGATCATCCGTCATCTCATTTAACACATCCCACTTGTAAGCCCAAGTGGGGAGCCGTAGTGGGTCGCCTTTGTCGTCCCAATCCTCGAACTTCACGATCTTCGGTCGTCCAACCGGCAAACGCTCCCAGCTCCATATGGAGAGTGCGAGCAAACAACCACCAATACCTCCAGATAGCTTACAAGAGGCTTCATCCAACTGCACATACAAAAGAACTTGGTTGAATTAACAGCAAGATTGGATTCATAATGTACCAATGAATTGAAACAGAAACAACTTCATACCTGTCTATACAAGTAAGCCAGTGTCGCCGAACCCCAACTCCATTTGCTATCGAAGACGGTCAACGCCTTGAGCCACATCCATGGAGCATTCTTGCCTGTGCCATCAGCAAACATAGTCCTAGATATCACGTACCACATGTAGACACGAGCATATGTCTTCACCGTGTCCTCATCAGCATCCTGGGGGCAAATACTGAAGTTCGATACAATCCACGTGAAAGTAGCACCAGCTGCGACTCTAACCTTCTTCTTGCCTTCTTCTTCTGGTTCGCGAGGTAATGGAGGAACATTACCAATAAGGGCAAACATCTGCTCGCGCCACCCATCAGAATCGGTGCTCATACATAGAGGATTCCCATCAATAGGAAGACCGGTGATCATAGCTATATCCTGGAGCGTCACGGTCATCTCCCCGGTCCGAAGATGGAAAGTGTGTGTCTCCGGTCTCCAATGATCAATAAGCGCGGTGAGTGCTGGAGCATTGTTGGATGGCGTCGACCGGCTGACCAACTGAATGAAAGGGAGAAGTCCTGTCTCCCTAACATACGGTGTGTACCGCTCGTCATAGCGCATCCACCCAAGGTTGACCCCGTGAGCCTGAAGCAAGCTCCTACAAACAAACAAACAAATCATTACATATGGGGGTATGTGTTTGAAAAAAAACACGAAATTCATAACACCGGCAACTTTCTTACCCGCTGCTCCACCGACATAGCGTGCGACCGGTGTTGTTGGTCCCAGTGCTTATTGATAAGCCAAACCATCCTAACAATTTGAAAGAAAGCTTTCTTGTCAACACGAATATAAAAAAAGTAAAGTACGGCTACTAGATGCAAAATACAAAGCATATGTATCCAAACCATTCTTGCCAATACAAATGTAATTTCAATAAACTAAACTAAGCCTACCTCATGCAAGATTCAATACAAATATCTTTTCCATATAAATAAAATGTCAACCTATGTATCCAAACTATATAAATAACATGTCAACCTATGTATCCAAACCACATTCTAGTCTAACAAGGGTTCCCCAAATCTAATACATGCAAGATTCAAACACAAATTCCCCAAATCTAATACACACAAGATTCAAACAAGGGTTCCTCAAATCTCCGAAATAGCATACATTCTATGGATAGAAAGAAGGGGATCGGAGAAAAGTACCTTCTAGGATGGATTGGTGAAGGAATCCACGGGCCAAATCGTCATATCTGAAGATTTTTGAAGAGGGGATTGAGAGGGGGAGAGGAGGAAGCCGCCGTTCTTTGTTCTGTAACTCCTCTGGATCGAATGGGTGGGGTGGGGGGAGGGGCAGCGGGCGGCTGGCACCTAAGTCACAGTGCATCTCCCCCGCGCTGGGCGTTGCACTTTACATGTGTGGCGCCTAGCTAGGAGGCGCTGCACCGCTGGGTGCGGGCCCAGGGGCTGACACAGTGGACTCAAGTGCAACGCCCCCGAGCTGGGCGCTGCACAGTAGGGTGTGGCGCCGTCGTAGCGGGCGCTGCACGAAAAGGTCAAGGGTGTGAAATTGTTTCACGAGCAGTTCATTTTGTGAATTGATTTCGTTCACAGATCAAAAATAGTCAAATTTGACAGCGATGGCGTGCGTTTTTTCTCGAGGATTCCTCGGGGTGTTTACGTCGGGTAGCAGCACTGCAGTGCCATCCTTTGGGATCTTGACCCGACTGTCTCATCATATCATGGCAGAAAAGAACTTACCCCAGCAGTGAATGGTTGATGACCCTATCACAAATTCACCACACAGCAACAGGCGGCCGGTGTCGATCACTTTTTGAGATGTTCTTCATCGGTACTCGAAGTGCTTCGAGTCATGATGAGCAACTCCGGAAAAAACATGTTTTCTTGTGTTGATGGAGTAGTAAACTTGGTCCCATGCGCTCAGAACGTCTTTGATTCAGAATAATTCCAAAGCATTTCTTTTAGATTATAATCTTTTCTTTTTCGACCCAAGGGGTCTGACGGTCCCGATTTCATTACGAAAGTGGAGTCTTAATTAAAACATATGATGAGTTTGCAATACATCATTTAACCATTTTTTTAAGGGATAAATATATTTTGCGTCCTCGAACTCTTTCGAGAGTTTAGAAATTGTCCCTCAACTCCAAACCGGATAGTTTTCGTCCCTCAACTATCAAAACCGGATAGTTTTCGTCCCTCGTGCCGCTTCAGGCGGTTTTAGTACGTGATGAATAATAACTCGGTGAATTGTAAAATCGTAAAAGAATAGCACAAAAAATCAAAATAATCTGAAAATTTATAGCATTGAAAATACTCTAGTGCACAAGACCCATGCAAAATCTCGTGGTGTTTCAACATTCGAGCAGCTCGTGGCAAACAAAAACTGTAAATATATACGTCGGTGAACAGTAAATTCAAAAAAATAGCAAACAAAACCTAAACAGTATTAATTTTTTTGGCATCAAAGAGGCTTGGGTGCGCAACATGCATGCAAATCTTCGTGGTGTTTGGGCATTGTACGAACTCATGGCAAAAAAAATTTGGTTCAAATGTATTTTTTGAAAAAGTGCGCTATTTTGTTTTTTTGCTAGAGCTCCACGTAATTCATTTGATCACGAAATTTTGCACGCATATTACGTACCTGAGCATCTTTGATGCCAAAAGGTTTTTTTAATTTACTGTTCACCGGCGTACATATTTACAGTTTTTTGTTTGTCACGAGCTGCTTGAATGTCGAAACACCACGAAGTTTTGCACAGGTCTTGCGCACCTGAGTATCTTCGATGCTGTAAAATTTCAGATTTTTTTGATTTTTTCTGCTATTTTTTTTGGTTTTACTATTCACCAAGTTACTGTTCATCTCGTATTAAAACCGCCCGAAGCAGCACGAGGGACGAAAACTATCCGATTTTGATAGTTGAGGGACAAAAACTATCCGGTTTAGAGTTGAAGGGACGATTTCTTAACTCTCGCAAGAGTTCGAGGATGAAAAATATATTTATCCTTTTTTTTAATACTTCGTATTAAAACTGCGACAAGTAATGGATTGAAGGGAGTAGCAATTTCCTCGCACCTTGAAGCTCTTCTTAGTCTTGTACTAGAATTCATGCATATTGCGGTGACATTACAATTCCCCTTTTTCTACACTTAGAATCTTTAAACCATTGAGAGAAATATGCATGAAATTAGACTCCGACTAGTTAAGAGATACGTTTGGCCGGCCTTCCGAGCTAGGGAGGAGAGTAAAATACGAATCAAAATACAACACAAAAATACGATGTCACATAAGTGTATTTCTTTACAGAGGGAGTAGAGAGTAGAGTACACTCGCTCAAGGCGCGTACGTATATTATACTGTAGTTGTAGCATCCTTTTGTCATCTCCAGCCCCAAAAAATCCCCAGGTACGAAGGCAAACATCCCTCCCTCCCTGGATATCACCTGTATAAAGCCCAGCTCCCAACGCCACCACAGCCCCACGCCTCTCACCACTCTCCCACCGCCACCGCCACCTCCTCGCCGGCGACAATGTCGGCGCACGTCGCGGCCGCGGCGGTTCTCATCGCGCTCCTCGCCCCCGCCCGAGCCTCGGACGTCTCCTCGTTCCCGCTCACGCAGACGCAGTCCCCGGCCAACGCCTCCGCGGCGCCCTCCTCCCCGCCCTGCCGCCTCGACCTCTCCGCGGAGCTCTTCGGCGGCGTGGCCGCGGCGTGCGGGGCCGGCGGCGGGCCGGGATCCCTCGACCGCGGCCGTTGCTGCCCCGTCCTCGCGGCCTGGCTCTTCGCGGCGCACGCGCGCACAGCGCTCTCCGTTCCGGCGCCGGCGCCGGCGCTCGCGGGCGAGGGCCTGGACGGGGACGAGGGCCCCATGGTCCCGTACGACAACCAGCGGTGCGTGGACGCGCTGGGCACCGCGCTGGAGAAGCGCGGGGTGGCGCTGCAGCGGCCCAACGCGACGTGCGACACGGTGATCTGCTTCTGCGGCATCCGGCTCCACCAGATCGGTTCGCTCCGCTGCCCCGCCGCGTTTGCCGTCGGCGCCGCCGCCAGGAACGCCACGCCCACCGCCGCGGTGAAGGACCTGGAGAAGAGCTGCCGCAACGCGTCCTACGCCGGCTGCTCCCGCTGCGTCCAGTCCCTGCAAAAGGTTTGCTCCTTTCTTTTCTCCGCTTTTTTTCCCTTCGCAGCTTTCGTGCAGTACTTCTTCAAGGGTTCATCATTGTGATGCGTTTCTGGTTTTCTTCTCACTGTCCTGAAGCTTCGGCCTCTTCATGATAGATTACTGCTAGTAGTACATTTTAATTGGTTGTTAGCTTAAGTGCGGCAGTAGCTTAGCTAGGACTATGAGCAATGCCTTTTCCTCCGTGTGCTTTATCTTCTTTTATCGAGCAGAAAGAGGCCATTTGACATCCAGGAGATCCCCCTTTCCACACAGAAAGGCCCTTTCTGCTCACATTATTGGTTCACATGCTCAGATGGGCTTCCTCCTTGTTCTTGAGATGATCACTAATCATTAGCTACTTGATTGTAGTATTTCTTTGTGAAAGCATTGCGCTCCCACTGTGGACAATGTTACTACTACTTAGCATTACTAGCTAGTACTCGATTACAGGACCATGCTAGTATCAAGACAGCAAGGCCAGATTCTTGGTCCAATATTGCCACAGGCCATAGCAATGATGAATTGAATCATTTAGTTTGTTAACCACCTGCTACATCGAAAGTTGTTGATTATTGAAGAGAGTTTGTCCTTGACTTGTTTGTCGCGCATCCTCATTGGCATTGGCTTCCTAAACTAAACAGTGAAGAACACACCCGTCTGTACTTTTGCTCTTGTACTGACAGTTCATGAATTTCGGAAGCTGTAATCTTTGACATTGTTCTGTACCGAGATTTTGGTGCAAGAACAAGAAGATCGACTCGAGATCATGTGCGTGATCACGTAGTCGTGCATGGGTAGCATTTATTGAGGATCTCAGAGAGCCGGGCAAGCCAAATGTTCGTAGTAGTAACATTCAGTTCTGAAACAGCGAAACACCCACCAACTTCGCAACAACCCGCATTGCATCCACGTCCCTGCATGGAACACATTAAATGCATTTCATCAGGGTTCGCTCTCCTTGAAATCGTAGAGACAGGAGTTTAACCTGTGTATGTGGTATCTACTTGTGATCAGGTGAAGGGGAACGTGAGCCGGGAGGTCGCCGGCGGCGACCGCGCGCGGCGGATGCTGGGGCTGGACTGCCAGCTGATGGGCCTGACGTGGCTGCTGGCCAAGAACAAGACGGTGTACATCCCCACCGTGTCCGCCGTGCTGCGCGCCATGCTCTACACCGCGCACCCCACCGAGTCCGGCAGCCACTCCAAGGTCAGCGGCGGCAGCGGCGCGGCGCCGCCGCGGTGCAGCCCGGACCAGGAGAACATGCCGCTGGCCGTGGACTCGCTGCAGTTCGAGCACGCCGGCAGCACGAGCTCGGCCGCCGCCCTGCTCCGCGGCTCCCTCCTCTGCCTGGCGCTCTACTGCTTCGTCTGGGACGCGTTCTTGTAAACAGGGCATGCCGTGTGGGTTAAGCTAAGCTTGTTGATAGAGTATTTTGTAGGAGCTGGTTGGTGTTAGGGATTAGCTTCCTTTTTGCTTGCACAGTGTTGCAGATCGAATTAGCGGATCGCACCGGTGGATCTCTAGCATCCCCACCCCGTGCTTTTATCCTTGGGTTATTACCCCGCTACATTGTGAAGTAGTCGTAACTTGTTCAAGCCGAAACTATTTCTGTTGGCATGGGCACGAGCAACGAAAAAAGCAAGAAAAATGAGCCGCGGGTATGGTGGATCTGTTGAAAAAGAAGAGTCGGTTTTTGGTTTGTGGCAACGGATTTTCTTTTGAAGAAGAGAGGCAGGGTGGCAGGCTCGAGGGCAGGTCAGGTGAAGACGACAACGAGGGGGAGGTTTTCTTGGCTTTGGCGCGAGAGTTCACGTGGTAGGTAGCGTCGTGTCGTGTGTGGGTGTGGGTCAGTGGGTGTCGTCTAGTGTGCATCTGCATGTCGTCCTTTCTTGTGTCTGTCTGGCCTGGGGTGGTGTGGTGTGGTGTCCCTGCCCGCCCGCGTCTTGTTCCGTGGTGTTTGCCTCTTGCTCTTCTTCGATTTCCCAGCCAGCCAGCGGCCCAAGAAAAGATGATAACCAACCCAACGTTTTTTTCTTTCCCAGTGTCATTTTGCTGGGTTTTTTTTTCAAAAATAACAGAGCAGCTCCAATGGGCGATCCAAACGGACACGCGCTTTGTTCGCTTTTCGTCCGTTTGGATCGGCCAGGCGGACATGCGCATCCGCATTCTGAAATGGGCCGGCTTGACCGTCCAACAGAGAGGCCGACCCAAGTGTACCAGCGTGGAAAAAAACAGCTCGCACGAAATAAACATAATTAAACATAAGTGGCCGGTCAAACGTAGGTCAAAGTTCACTTAACCTAATTAAACATTAAAAAAATCTGCGCCCGCCTGCTGCCGCCACGCACGCTGCCCTAGACATCGACGGCCTTGCCCTTGCCCTTGCCGTCGATGTTGCCGTCGTCGGTGAGGTCGATGAAGACCGGAGCAGGGCCAGCCCACCCGAACATCGCCTGGTACGCTGCCAGGGCAGCCTCCTCCGATGTCTGCTCGGATGGCGGCATTGCGGCCAACCGCGCGCGCTCCTCCTCCTCCTCCTCCTTCTCCTCGAGCCGGAGCGTCTCCGCGTCGCGTTGGAGCATGGCCTCGTAGCGCATCTGCTCCTCGCCGTCGGCCTGCTCCTGGCGGAGCCAGAGCTCCTTCCAGCGCTTGAGGTGGGCCACCTCCTGCGCCGGCGTCACGGCGAAGTGGACGGGAGGGGCGCTCACCCACTCGCGGTACTGGCCCGTCCACAAGTAGGCCTCCTCTGGCCAAGTGGGTGGAGGCGGGGAGCGCTTCCGTGTCGGCTCCGGCTCCGGCTTGGGCTGGACGGGCGGCGACGATGGCGGTGGCGGCACGAAGAGCGGGGTGTGGACGGAGTCCCCCGCCGCCGACAGGGCAAGGGCTTGCTCCAGCCATCCCAGTGTGCATCCTCCTCAAGGGCGGCTAGCCTCCAGTGCGTGCTGCAGGGCCTCCTCGAGGGCGGCTTGGTACTCCGCCTCCGCCTCCATGTCCTCCGCCTCTACCAACGGGGGCGGCGGTGGGAACGGCGGTCGGACGGCGTCGAAACCCGAACGCCGTTGCTCCTTGTGTTCGAGGGCGAACCAAGCCTCCCAGTTGGGAGAGTCCGCCGCGTACTCTGGCAGCCGATGAAGGAAATATGCCCTAGAGGCAATAATAAAGTTGTTATTTATATTTCCTTATATCATGATAATGTTTATTATTCATGCTAGAATTGTATTAATCGAAAACTTAGTACATGTGTGAATACATAGACAAAACAGAGTGTCCCTAGTATGTCTGTACTTGACTATCTCGTTAATCAAAGATGGTTAAGTTTCCTAAACCATAGACATGCGTTGTCATTTGATGAACGGGCTCACATCATTAGAAAATGATGTGATGGACAAGACCCATCCTTTAGCTTAGCATAATGATCGTTTAGTTTTATTGCTATTGCTTTCTTCATGACTTATACATGTTCCTCTGACTATGAGATTATGCAACTCCCGAATACCGGAGGAACACCTTGTGTGCTATCAAACATCACAACGTAACTGGGTGATTATAAAGATGATGTACAGGTGTCTCCGAAGGTGTTTGTTGAGTTGGCTTAGATCAAGATTAGGATTTGTCACTCTGTGTATCGGAGAGGTATCTCTAGGCCCTCTCGGTAATGCACATCACTATAAGCCTTGCAAGCAATGTGACTAATGAGTTAGTCACGGGATGATGCACTACGGAACGAGTAAAGAGACTTGACGGTAATGAGATTGGACTAGGTATGAGGATACCGACGATCGAATCTCGGGCAAGTAACATACCAATGACAAAGGGAATAACGTATGTAGTTATGCGGTTTGACCGATAAAGATCTTCATAGAATATGTAGGAGTCAATATGAGCATCCAGGTTCCGCTATTGGTTATTTACCGGAGAGGTGTCTCGGTCATGTCTACATAGTTCTTGAACCCGTAGGGTCCGCACGCTTAACGTTCGATGACGATTTATATTATGAGTTATGTCTTTTGATGACCGAAGTTTATTCGGAGTCCCGGATGAGAGGTAGAGGAACTGCTACTGCTGCACTGGGCCCTAGTGGCCACAGTGCAGACCCAGCCCACCAGGAGCCATCCTCCTCCACCCTGTTCACAAAGGGGGTGGTGGCACGCATCGAACCACCATGGCCGCGGCTGTGGGTGCGTGGCGACCATCCCGTGGTTCACCGTCGCGCATAAGGGCAGCCCCTACCCCTCTCTCCCTCTCCGGAACCCTAGATCGTTTCCCTCCTCTTCCCCTAGCTATTTCCTCTTCCCCCGCACAAGGCCGAGCCACCATCGCCATGTCCTCCTCCATCCACGCGGCCACCTTCCTCCCCGGCGACTGAGACCTTGCCATGGGCTTCGCCTGCCTCCTCTACTTCGACTACGATGAACAGCTCGAGCCGGCGAGGACAACATCGAGCGGATCGAGCTCCTCTTCAACATGCGGTCGCCGGCGTCTTTGTCGAATCCGGCCACCATCGGCGCTGCTAAGCTATCACCGAGCCTTCCTTGCGCTCCTAGGTGATCTTCTCCCCCGATTCCCCTGTTTCCCCCATGATTCCATTATCGTAGAGGCCGTACGCCGGAACTGATCGAGCCCCGATGTTCGCGCTCCCCGCAGCTGCTCCCGGTCACCCCGCACGCACGTGGCCGCGCCCCTACCTCGCGTGGTCATGCCCGGCCGCGACCCACACCGCTCGTGAGCGCATACCCGCTTGGCTGCGTGCCCGCCTCGCCTAGTCGCCCCCGTTTCCCCTCCGCACGCGCCTGCCTCTGGCATTGCCGCCCGCCACGCTGATGTTGCCTGGCACCCCCGCCTGCTGCTGTCCGGGCCATGCCCTGCTCGCCCCATTGCTGCCTCTGCAGTTGCTGCTACTGCTGCCTGCTTCCCCGTGTCCATGGCACCGCCCGCACCGCGGCCTTCCCGCCACTCGTCGTTGCTCCTTGCTGCTTCTGCTGTTGCACATGCCGCCACCGCTGCTTCTTAGCGCCGTCGCGCACACCCGCCGCCCGCGTGCGCTCCCCGCGCCCAAGAGCTTGCTCGTGCTCGCCCGGGCGCGCCTCGCTCCGCTGCCGCGCCCTGCCTCGCATCGTCCCTCACCCCGCTTCCCGCTCTGCTGCTGCCTTCCCCACCGCCGTCGCTAGCCGCCGCTCCCGGCATGCCCCGCCTCCGCCCGCGCCGCCCGGCCGGGTGGCCTCACCACACGCGCGCGCCCGCGTCGTCCCGCACGAGCACGCCACCCGCTAGCTCCTGCCGCCTCCTGGCCGCGTCCCGCCATGTTCCCCTGCTGTGCCCCGACCCTGCCTCGCGCCGGCCCCCACCTCGCTCCCCGCGCTGCAGCCTGCTTGCTGCACCGCCGCTGCTAGTGCTGATGCTGCCCGTGCGCGCCCCACTCCGCTTGGCCGCTTGCCTCGCCCAACCGCGACGCCTCCAGTCGCCGCGCCCACGAACCCCCCTCGCGCGCCCCGCGCTTGCGCCGCCTACCCCGCCTCATCCCGGCTCGACCATACCCCCTGTCACCCTTGGCCTTCGCTCCATCCGACCCTAGTGTCGCCTCGCTCCCGCGCCGTGGCCTACCCCTTGCTGCTGCTTTGCTCCCGGCTGTCGCACCGCGCCGCCCCCTACGTCCACCTCCGCCTGCCGTGGCCGGCCGGCGAGCCCCGCCGTGGCCACGGCCTCATCCCGCGTCCTGGCGGGCAGCGCCCGGCCCGCGCCTGTCTGGTTCGGCCGCCCGCACCTAGGCGTGTGCCTGCTCGGGCCGCGCCCTTCGCCCGCTAGCGTCCGGCGCCCACTAAGGCCCTGGGGCCTATGACAGATGGGCCCCACGCCCAGAACATTTTTACAAAAAAAAGAATTAAAAAAAGAGATGATAATAAATAAATAAATAAATAAATAAATTGAATAACTAATTAATTAATAAGTGAATTAATTAAGTTAATTAATCTTGTTTAATTAACCTAATTATCTAGTTAGTCTAATTAAATAGTAATTAGATTAGTTATACCCTAATTAGGCTAAACAGACAATGATGAACGGAACCCACACGTTAGTTGACCAGTCAACACCTCTGTTGACTGCTGACGTCATGCTGACGTCAGCATGCACTGTTCTGGATAATGTTGTATTAGATTAATTAAATAAATCCTAAAAATGATTTAAATCTTTTAAAATTAATAGAAAATAAACCGTAGCTCAGATGGAAATACTTTCTACATGAAAGTTGCTCAGAACGATGAGACGAACCTGGTTATGCAACCCGTTCGTTCGCCACACATCCCTAACCTATCGAACTCGCAACTTTCCTCCTCTGGCTCCTTTGCCCGAAAACGCGAAACACCGGGGATACTTTCCCGGATGTTTCCCCCCTTCGCTGGTATCACATATCCCTGTGTTACGTCACCCCTAGCACACCGTATTGCCGCGTCTTGATTTGTGTTACATTTGATTGCTCTGTTATTTATTGTGTTCCCCTTCCGTTACTTATTTTTGGTAGACTCCGAGACCGCTGCCGATGTTCGTGTGTTCGACTACGGAGTTGACGACCCCTCTCTCTTGCCAGAGCAACCAGGCAAGCCCCCCCCTTGATCACCAGATATCGTCTACTCTACTCTCTACTGCTTGCACTAGAGTAGTGTAACATGTTACTACTTTCAGTTAATCCTATACTGCTGCATAGCCTGTCCTTGCTACTACTGTTGATTACCTTTACCTGCTATCCTACTGCTTAGTATAGGCTGCTAGTGTTCCATCAGTGGCCCTACACTCTTGTCCGTCTGCCATGCTATACTACTGGGCCGTGATCACTTCGAGAGGTGATCACGGGCATATACTATATACTTTACACTGTTACATTACCTGTGATATTGTTCAGAGATGGGGGCTGAAGGGGCAGGTGGCTCCATCCCGGTAGAGGTGGGCCTGGGTTCCCGACGACCCCCGACTGTTACTTTGAGGCGGAGCGACAAGGCAGGTCAAGGCCACCTAGGAGAGAGGTGGGCCTGGCCCTGTTCGGCGTCCGCGGATACTTAACACGCTTAACGAGATCTGGGTATTTGATCTGAGTTGGGTCATTGACCTTATATGCACTAACCGCCACATGGGACAAGATATGGGCAACCGACGTCGTGGTATCAGCCGAAGCTCTTTTTGACGTCAGCGACTGAGCGGCGCGCGCCGCATTGGATCGTAAGCTCGCGCTTGTATTAAGGGGGCTAGATCTGCTTCCGGCCGCGTACGCAACGTGCAAGTGTGCTAAGGGCGATGGGCCCAGACCCCTGTGCGCTTAGGTTTAGACCGGCGTGCTAACCTCTCTGTTGAGACTAGGTGGGGCTGCGACGTGTTGATCTTCCGCGGCCGGGCATGACCCAGAAAAGTGTCCGGCCAAATGGGATCGAGCGTGTCGGGTAATGTGGTGCACCACTGCAGGGAAGTTGATCTATTCGAATAGTCGTGTCCACGGTAACGGGCGACCCGGAGTTGTACCTTGACCTTATGACAACTAGAACCGAATACTTAATAAAACACACCCTTCCAAGTGCCAGATATAACCCGGGGATCGCTCTCTAACAGGGCAACGAGGAGGGGATCGCCGGGTAGTATTATGCTATGCGTTGCTACTTGGAGGACTTCAGTCTACTCTCTTCTACATGCTGCAAGATGGAGGCTGCCAGAAGCGCAATCTTCGACAGGATTAGCTATCCCTCTCTTATTCTGGCATTCTGCAGTTCAGTCCACCGATATGGCCCTTTACACATATCCCCATGCATATATAGTGTAGCTCCTTGCTTGCGAGTACTTTGGATGAGTACTCACGGTTGCCTTGTTCCCCCTTTTCCCCATTTCTCTACCCGATTGCTGCGACCAGATGATGGAGCCTAGGATCCAGACGCTACCTTCGACGACGACTCCTACTACACTGGAGGTGCCTACTACTACGTGCAGCCCGTTGACGACGACCAGGAGTAGTTAGGAGGATCCCAGGCAGGAGGCCTGCGCCTCGTTCGATCTGTATCCCCAGTTTGTGCTAGCCATCTTATGGCAACTTGTTTAACTTATGTCTGTACTCAGATATTGTTGCTTCCGCTGACTCGTCTATGATCGAGCATTTGTATTCGAGCCCTCGAGGCCCCTGGCTTGTATTATGATGCTTGTATGACTTATTTATGTTTTAGAGTTGTGTTGTGATATCTTCTCGTGAGTCCCTGATCTTGACTGTACACATTCGCGTGCATGATTAGTGTACGATTGAATCGGGGGCGTCACAAGTTGGTATCAGAGCCGACTGCCTGTAGGAATCCCCCTTTCCAACTCCTTGGCCGAAGTCGAGTCTAGACATTGCAAAACTTTTACTAACATGGTTGTGTGTCTTACGGGCACACGTCGCCATTGGGTGGTAGTAGGATCTTTTATTCCTCGTCTATACTCTGGGACTCTGATCTCTCTTCTATTCGGGTTAAATGATTTTACTAAATCTAACATTAGGATCTCGTTATCATTTTCACCCGGAGAGCCCCTTATTTCTGATGATCGTCTGCTGCACGTGAAGATCCTGAAGATACTCTCCACTGTTAACCCGAGAACTTGTGTCATCACGTTTGCAATTCCCCTTCCACTGTCAACCCTCATGGATAACTACTTGCAGTTGTCATTTCTTACATTCATCCCCAGTTGGTCTTGTTATTACAAGATACCCTAAAATCCTCTCTATTGTTCCGATAATATTTTGTGCCTACTGCCTTACAGATCTTGCCGCATGAATACCCCTACGGATAATTCCTCGCACTTATCGAGTATCCGTCCATTCCTAGTTGATTCATGCATTTCACAACAGTCTTTGAAATACCATTTGATCTTCCGAAAATCTTGAGCAACATACTGCTCTTGAAATTCTTGCTATCTTGCATTATGGTTAATCCCATAAGTCTCATAATCTTATTGGCATCCCTTGTCATTATCCTTTCGAGTCTGTTGATTCAATATGTTCCGAATGCTCACAATCCTCAGTCAGATCCTAGAATTCATCCTTTTGGCTCAGACGTCATTTTAAAGGTGAGCTGGTTCTCGCCAATCAAATTGTCATCGATTGTGCCCCTAAGTATATTGAACTTATCCATCCTTGATCAGAGTGTCTGCTTCTGATCCTTCGCTTTGTAAATCTTAATCCCTTTGCAATTGAGCTCTAAGTTACTCAGTTGTTTCTATAATCCAATGTCTTTGCATTGATTCTTCCTCTGGTTGTGAGCCGATACTCACATCAGATCCTTTATGGACCATCAGAACCTTGTTGGATTTTATCCGACAACGTCCTTCATATTCAATCACTTTGGAAGTTCTTTCCCTGATACATAATGCCTTTGGTAAATCATATTCCTTGATTTGGCCAACCATGATCTGCTTTAGAGCTGGTGAGATTTACTATTGAAGCTTGTGGTATATGTTTCCACGATCCCCCGATGGGTTGAACCTATGCCTTCCCTAATCTGTGTGAACCCGAAAGTTATACGGGATATACACTACTGCCGCTTTGTCAGATAACTTCTCAACACTACAACTTCGATAACGAGAAGTGAATGGATGGTCATGCATTGGAAAAGTGGGAGTCGACCTTGAACTTTGTGTTCATGCCCATGGATACGATGTAGAACTTATAATGAAAGCTTCTCTTAAATTAAGTATTCCCTTGGTATAAGTTCATCTTATATTTGGGATCTGGCCTTTTTGCAATCGTGGTTCCGACCATGTTCTACTTGATCCCATTTCTCAAGCAAGTGAAAACACTTGTCTTCTGCGAATCAATACATCTCCGCAACCCCTATGTCAATCTTCCTTCTAGTAATACCCTCCAGTATCTCAAGAATATCAACGAACTGTGTTGCTTCCTATGAGTCTTCATCTATTATTGCTTCTCACCGATTTCAGATTTCCCCCGGGTTCTGAGTTATTTCACTCGAGAACACCGATAAGTGAATCGATTCCATGCTTCAATTCAATAACTCTAAGTAATCTTCATTGCTCATGAGTTTATTAATCCTTCGAGTCACTCCTAGCCTGATCGGCTATATCGTTATCGTGCAACTTTTTAACTGTGCTACCTGGTCCTTCCTCTCGAAACACAACTTTTGAGATGAGCTAAGCTTACATCGATCTTTCCTCATCATATCATTTCACTTCGGACAACAAGCTTGCTTTGGAGTTTGTGTCGTACCCTTGGTTCCATTAACCTTTCGCTTCATCATTCCTTTGACTTGATGTCATTGCTGATCTATTACATCTTCGTGGAGCCTCTCGACAAAATTTGTTGTGATCATCATCAACATCTTGACTCCTTCCTGGATATCAATTGAATTCATGATGAGAAATACCATCCTTGCCCTCGATGATTTGTGTTGTCATCGACCACTTTAATGCCTCCCCTACAACACAAACTCGTTCGTGTTCTGTGTTATACCTTGAGTTCCTTGCTATTCGGCATTTGTTCTTAATTACCTTGGGATATTACCATCTTTTATGTCAAGAATGTTGTGAGGATTGCTCCACCTCTTAAGAATTCTTGCTATAATGATACTTCTCACAATCACCATTCTTTCTTGGTCCTCGTGTTGATTCCAACCGGGGTACCCACAAGTGAACGGTGTTGTTTGGATTCTGCACTTCTAGCAACCCTATTGCTTTGAAGTTAATGATCGATAATTCATTCTTAGCCTATTGGTTGCTGAACCACCCTTCTAACATTGATCATGCTACCTAACCCCATATTTCGGGTGCACCTTTCAACCAATGTTTAATTATGTATGTTTACCTCGAGCATACCTCATTATGTCATCTGATCTGACAAATGTTATCTCCTTATTCACATAGTTGTGGAAATCCATCCTTTTGGAAATATTGAGGAATTGACGCTGAGTCCATCAGCCAACTCCTCGTCCTCTCCTTGGTTAAATGATGAACTCTTGTTTTGGAACTCGCTTCCATAGTTCATTTCCAAGAATATTACATTATCATCTCGTCAATGTGGGTTACACCTTTTCTGCTCAGGCACCCTGAGTCTGAGGTATTCTAACACCGACCAGATCTGAATCCCGGTCAAATATGATGGTTGGAATATATTTCCAAGGGTAATAACAATGTTCTTCTATGACCCGGTAAGGTGATGTCATGCCCAACACACCTGGCCGGAGGACCTACTGTTATAGTTTCCTTTTTAGCAAGGTTATCCATTCTTCCATGAAGAAATTGAAAGACTTATTCTATGAGTTGTTCCTGATAGATCCTTTGTGTATCCCAAAGTCTGACCTTTGCTTGAATACCATGTCAATGCTATCTTGAAGCATGTCTATGGTACCCCGATTTTTAACAGGAATATTTGAACCCGATGCTAAGTGTTTCCTGCTCAATTATCCAAACACCGTTGTATGGGTAATGTCATGAAATTCCTCTCCAATTACCGAAATGGTATTCTATGTTATATCCTGTCATGGATATCATGCTCTGCTTGTCCTTGGGAAGAATATACCCTTGAAATATGTGTTTAAACACACTTTCCTTTCCATTGTTCAGTTTAATCTGATAATCGTACTTTCCTTTCCACTGGTTGGTTTAACGTTTCTTGTGATCTATAAGATCTAAGCAGTAATGTTCTCCTGCTTATGTAAACACCTCGGTGTACAACTCTGTCAGTAAGACCCTGTTACTATTGTTGATGACATTCCGGTAGCCACCGATGGACGAGAACTTTGCCTATTGGTCCGCCTCATTGTGACGAGCAGGAAAATGGTTCTCTTCGTCCCTCGCCCTTGGTACCAACGTTGTTGCCGACATAACTGACATGGTACTCTCTGACAGGCCTTGCTATCATGACCGTGCAAGATGTCACTGCCCCTATTAAAAAAACACACCTGGTGGACCCATAACCCACAGTTCCACAGGATCGAAACGTGACTCTCCTGTACACCACCTATTCCCAAGGTTATTCCTTGTGCGTGGCCTCATATGTAATTCACGGGCCATCGTCCCAAGTGATCTATTCTGGTATCAGACGCAATACTCAATCTTGTTGCTCTGAATCCCTTTCACCTTCTGATAGGCATCGAACGCTTGCCTATCGGTTTGAAACTTCTCATGGTACCTTCTTAGTTTGCTCTCGACATCTTCTTAAGTTTCAATTCGAGAGATACTTATGCTTCTTCCCCTGGGTTAACCGTCTGATGCTCGATCTTGTTAGAATCCGTCCTTATAGGGTTTTCCCTTCTCACCCTTTCGTAAGTACGGTCAAGATCCCGAAGAAAGGATGATGAATTGATCATGGTGACTTGAAGCAGAGAAATGAAGACACCAACGAAAGGGATCAACCTCTTCGAAAGGGCAGCCAAGACCGAGAAGACTCGTTAGGTTTTTCGCTACCAACACCTTCCCCCCTTTACTCTATCGCTTAAATCTCGGGACGAGATTTCTTGTAGTGGAGGAGAATTGTGACGCCCGGATAATTAAGCTGCAGTAACCCTCTACTAATGGTGCCACGTCACCTCAGTTACTGTTGTTAAATCTCGCGTTAGTTCAAAACTGATTCGAAATTCAAATTCAAAATAAAGGCAAACAACAAAACTTTTCAAATATTAAAACTAAATTGTTTGGGTTGTGTCAAATAATGCATAGATAATTATGATGGAGACACCACATTTTTATAAAAGGTTTAAATGCACTTAAGTAATTAAAATAGTAGGTAAAACAATTAAATAAATGTATTTTGGATTTTTTAATACTAAACTATTTTGTTCATGGATAAAACCTTTTGTGGCAGTGCTTAAAAATGCAACACCAAATTTGGACCAAGTTCCATATTTTGCAAAAATCATTTGATGGCTTAGTTAAATACAAACAGTCCATATTAAAAGAAAAAGAAGAAAACAGAAAAGTTTTAGAAAAGGAAAGAGGTACAGGAACTGCTACTGCTGCACTGGGCCCTAGTGGCCACAGTGTAGACCCAGCCCACCAGGAGCCATCCTCCACCCTGTTCACAAAGGGGGTGGTGGCACGCATCGAACCACCATGGCCGCGGCTGTGGGTGCGTGGCGACCATCCCGTGGTTCACCGTCGCGCATAAGGGCAGCCCCTACCCCTCTCTCCCTCTCCGGAACCCTAGATCGTTTCCCTCCTCTTCCCCTCGCTATTTCCTCTTCCCCCGCACAAGGCCGAGCCACCATCGCCATGTCCTCCTCCGTCCACGCGGCCACCTTCCTCCCCGGCGACTGAGACCTTGCCATGGGCTTCGCCTGCCTCCTCTACTTCGACTACGATGAACAGCTCGAGCCGGCGAGGACAGCATCGAGCGGATCGAGCTCCTCTTCAACCTGCGGTCGCCGGCGTCTTCGTCGAATCCGGCCACCATCGGTGCTGCTAAGCTATCACCGAGCCTTCCTTGCGCTCCTAGGTGATCTTCTCCCCCGATTCCCCATGTTTCCCCCATGATTCCATTATCCTAGAGGCCGTACGCCGGAACTGATCGAGCCCCGATGTTCGCGCTCCCCGCAGCTGCTCCCGGTCACCCCGCACGCACGTGGCCGCGCCCCTACCTCGCGTGGTCGTGCCCGGCCGCGACCCACACCGCTCATGAGCGCATACCCGCTTGGCTGCGTGCCCGCCTCGCCTAGTCGCCCCCGTTTCCCCTCCGCACGCGCCTGCCTCTGGCATTGCCGCCCGCCACGCTGATGTTGCCTGGCACCCCCGCCTGCTTCTGTCCGGGCCAGGCCCTGCTCGCCCCATTGCTGCCTCTGCAGTTGCTGCTACTGCTGCCCGCTTCCCCGTGTCCATGGCACCGCCCGCACCGCGGCCTTCCCGCCACTCGTCGCTGCTCCTTGCTGCTTATGCTGTTGCACATGCCGCCACCGCTGCTTCTTAGCGCCGCCGCGCACACTCGCCGCCCGCGTGCGCTCCCTGCGCCCAAGAGCTTGCTCGTGCTCGCCCGGGGCGCGCCTCGCTCAGCTGCCGCGCCCTGCCTCGCATCGGCCCTCACCCCGCTTCCCGCTCTGCTGCTGCCTTCCCCACCGCCGTCGCTAGCCGCCGCTCCCGGCATGCCCCGCCTCCGCCCGCGCCGCCCGGCCGGGTGGCCTCACCACACGCGCGCGCCCGCGCCGTCCCGCACGCGCACGCCACCCGCTAGCTCCTGCCGCCTCCTGGCCGCGTCCCGCCATGTTCCCCTGCTGCGCCCCGACCCCGCCTCGCGCCGGCCCCCACCTCGCTCCCCGCGCTGCAGCCTGCTTGCTGCACCGCCGCTGCTAGTGCTAATGCTGCCCGTGCGCGTCCCACTCCGCTTGGCCGCTTGCCTCGCCCAACCGCGACGCCTCCAGTCGCCGCGCCCACGAACGCCCCTCGCGCGCCCCGCGCCTGCGCCGCCTACCCCCGCCTCATCCCGGCTCGACCATACCCCCTGTCACCCTTGGCCTTCGCTCCGTCCGACCCTGGTTCCGCCTCGCTCCTGCGTCGTGGCCACCCCCTTGCTGCTGCTTTGCTCCCGGCCGTCGCACCGCGCCGCCCCCTGCGTCCACCTCCGCCTGCCGTGGCCGGCCGGCGAGCCCCGCCGTGGCCACGGCCTCATCCCGCGTCCTGGCGGGCACCGCCCTGCCCGCACCTGGGCGTGTGCCCGCTCGGGCCGCGCCCTTCGCCCGCTAGCGTCCGGCGCCCACTAAGGCCCTGGGGCCTATGACAGATGGGCCCCACGCCCAGAACATTTTTACAAAAAAAAATTAAAAAAAGAGATGATAATAAATAAATAAAAATATTAAGAAATTTAATAACTAATTAATTAATAAGTGAAATAATTAAGTTAATTAATCATGTTTTATTAATCTAATTATCTAGTTAGTTTAATTAAACAATAATTAGATTAGTTAAACCCTAATTAGACTAAACAGACAATGACGAACGGAACCCACATGTCAGTTGACCAGTCAACACCTCTGTTGACTGCTGACGTCATGCTGACGTCAGCATGCAATGTTCTGGATAATGTTGTATTAAATTAATTAAATAAATCGTCAAAATGATTTAATTTTTTTAAAATTAATAGAAAATAAACCGTAGCTCAGATGGAGATACTTTCTACATGAAAGTTGCTCAGAACGATGAGACGAACCCGGTTACGCAACCCATTCGTTCGCCACACATCCCTAACCTATCGAACTCGCAACTTTCCCCCTCTGGCTCCTTTGCCCGAAAACGCGAAACACCGGGGATACTTTCCCGGATGTTTCCCCCTTCGCTGGTATCACATATCCCTGCGTTATGTCACCCCTAGCACAACGTATTGCCGCGTCTTGATTTGTGTTACATTTGATTGCTCTGTTATTTATTGTGTTCCCCTTCCGTTACTTATTTCCGGTAGACTCCGAGACCGCTGCCGATGTTCGTGTGTTCGACTACGGAGTTGATGACCCCTCTCTCTTGCCAGAGCAACCAGGCAAGTGCCCCCCTTGATCACCAGATATCGCCTACTCTACTCTCTACTGCTTGCACTAGAGTAGTGTAACATGTTACTACTTTCAGTTAATCCTATACTGCTGCATAGCCTGTCCTTGCTACTACTGTTGATTACCTTTACCTGCTATCCTACTGCTTAGTATAGGCTGCTAGTGTTCCATCAGTGGCCCTACACTCTTGTCCGTCTGCCATGCTATACTACTGGGCCGTGATCACTTCGGGAGGTGATCACGGGCATATACTATATACTTTACACTGTTACATTACCTGTGATACTGTTCGGAGATGGGGGCTGAAGGGGCAGGTGGCTCCATCCCGGTAGAGGTGGGACTGGGTTCCTGACGGCCCCCGACTGTTACTTTGAGGCGGAGCGACAAGGCAGGTCAAGGCCACCTAGGAGAGAGGTGGGCCTGGCCCTGTTCGGCGTCCGCGGATACTTAACACGCTTAACGAGATCCGGGTATTTGATCTGAGTTGGGTCGTTGACCTTATACGCACTAACCGCCACGTGGGACAAGATATGGGCAACCGATGTCGTGGTATCAGCCGAAGCTCTTTTTGACGTCAGCGACTGAGCGGCGCGCGCCGCATTGGATCGTAAGCTCGCGCTTGTATTAAGGGGGCTAGATCTGCTTCCGGCCGCGTACGCAACGTGCAAGTGTGCTAAGGGCGATGGGCCCAGACCCCTGTGCGCTTAGGTTTAGACCGGCGTGCTGACCTCTCTGTTGAGCCTAGGTGGGGCTGCGACGTGTTGATCTTCCGCGGCCGGGCATGACCCAGAAATGTGCGTCCGGCCAAATGGGATCGAGCGTGTCGGGTAATGTGGTGCACCCCTGCAGGGAAGTTGATCTATTCGAATAGCCGTGTCCACGGTAACAGGTGACCCGGAGTTGTACCTTGACCTTATGACAACTAGAACCGGATACTTAATAAAACACACCCTTCCAAGTGCCAGATATAAACCGGTGATCGCTCTCTAACAGGGCAACGAGGAGGGGATCGCCGGGTAGGATTATGCTATGCGTTGCTACTTGGAGGACTTCAGTCTACTCTCTTCTACATGCTGCAAGATGGAGGCTGCCAGAAGCGTAGTCTTTGACAGGATTAGCTATCCCTCTCTTATTCTGGCATTCTGCAGTTCAGTCCACTGATATGGCCCTTTACACATATCCCCATGCATATGTAGTGTAGCTCCTTGGTTGCGAGTACTTTGGATGAGTACTCACGGTTGCCTTGTTCCCCCTTTTCCCCATTTCTCTACCCGATTGCTGCGACCAGATGATGGAGCCCAGGATCCAGACGCCACCTTCGACGACGACTCCTACTACACTAGAGGTGCCTACTACTACGTGCAGCCCGCTGACGACGACCAGGAGTAGTTAGGAGGATCTCAGGCAGGAGGCCGCGCCTCGTTTGATCTGTATCCCCTGTTTGTGCTAGCCATCTTATGGCAACTTGTTTAACTTATGTCTGTACTCAGATATTGTTGCTTCCGCTGACTCGTCTATGATCGAGCACTTGTATTCGAGCCCTCGAGGCCCCTGGCTTGTATTATGATGCTTGTATGACTTATTTATGTTTTAGAGTTGTGTTGTGATATCTTCCCGTGAGTCCCTGATCTTGACCGTACACATTTACGTGCATGATTAGTGTACGATTGAATCGGGGGCGTCACACAGTGCCACCGTGCTTGGTGCACCGGGATGTGCAGGCGCCGGCGACCAGGGCAGAAACGCGCCGGCGCCAGAGGAGGAGGGGGAGGGGAGTACGGGAGGACGAGGCACCGGGGGTGCCCTTTCCCTTGCCCTTGCCATTGCTACTGGCAAAGAGGCCCATGGAGCACTAGGGTTTGCGATCGCCGGCGAGGAAGCAAAGGGAGTGGTGGGGGGCCAGATGTGGACGGGAGAAGTGAATAAGGCTGGCCCCCGCCGCACGCGTGCTTAAAAAAGGGCGCTTCCATTGTCTGACTAGTGGGCCCTCTGTCGGTGGTCGTCATTAATAAGACGAAGGTGGCGGTTTGGTGGCCTACAGGTGGGGACGCGGTGGACGGCGAAGAGACGCAACGCATCCCAGGCGCAATTTTGGGCCGGAAATGGGTCAACCCGGACGCCAGGCGGACGCGATTTGCGTTTGGGTCGGCGCGTTGGGCCTCCACTTTTGTCCGCGCCGACCCAAACGGACGCGGGCAGACTACATGAGTCGCCCCATTGGAGTTTCTCTAATATCTATTATAAAGATTCACCGGAAATACAAAGCACCCCAAACTTAATAAAAAAATTATATTGAGGTCCATGGACAACTGAGCAACCATTGCCGCCGCAAGAGTGAGCCACCAACGCGCCATTGTCGCCACTCTCATATTGGAGCCGGCCTGACCTTGTGATGACAGCCAGTTCAGTGGAGTTTTTTCTCAAGTGAATTCCGGTTTTTAACCCCTATTTTGACATTTTTGACACTAATTACCCCATTTAGCGGGATTTCATCAGTTTTACCCCATTTAGTAAAAATGTTGCCATAGTTTACCCTGTTTAATATTTTGTGTACGTTCTGTCTAGCAGGTTTCAATTGTAAGGTCCAGCCGGCATGCGACATTGGTTGTTTTTCCTGGCTATTTTTTGCACTTCTGAATCGGGCTGCACAGCTTCTCCTGACTGCCCAGCCTGATTGAGTTCGATTGCATCGCTCCCAACACACAACACACGAGTCGGCTACGTGCCACAGTCTCTAGTCGCTTCTCGCTTGCGTTGCTTGCCCCCAATCTATTGTATCACCCATCCAGGCTTCAGATCGCACACACCCATCAAGCTCGCTCGAACCTAGGGTTATGGATCGCCCATCCTGGCTTTCGACCGCACACCATTTTTTATCATGATCCACAGAATCATGCGTACTTAAGGTTGTATATGATAATACCGAAGAAAAACATACTTCACGATCTCAGATTATATTAGTAACAATTTTTCCTATAATTTATTCAATGATAACATGCCAATGATCAAGTACATTCATCTCATCAGAATACGTCTTCAAACTGAAAACGAGTAGTCTAAACCTATCTAATATGCATCCCAGACTAGAGAAAATCTAGCCACAAAAAACATCACCACCAGAATTGAGAAATAAAGACTGCGGCCGTGCATGAGAGGGGAGAAGATTGTTGTACGGGCTGTCACCCGCTCCAACGATTGCCAGCCGCCATGCCTCCTGACTGCCGCTCCTCGCCTACAATGCAGCACACGCTGACTATTTTGTGGACTACACCAACCACCCATAGTCTCATGTGGACTATTTTGTTGAAACTCGTCCTCATGATCTATCACATCACAGTACGATGAACACGCGCACACGAAAACTTTACCAAAGACACGTGCCTTGCCTCTCTTCTCCTTATTTATTTTCTATTTGCTCCATGATGTTACAATATTGTAGCCCTGTTCGTGTACATGTATATACACGTCCAGAACCTTGACTAGCAAACCTAGCCGGACACTTAAACAGATTAGGACTCAACTAGAACTAAATGCACCGGACACACCTATTGTCTAGAACATTGACTATAACCTAGCAATTGGGACATGTTGTTCAGAACGCACACAAAATTTTAAACAGGGTAAATTGGAGCAACACTTTTGTAAAATGAGGTAAAGCGGATGAAATACCGCTAAATAGGGTAATTAATGTAAAAAATGACAAAATGGGAGGTAAAAACCGGAATTCACTATTTTTTCTCCGAGGGACATGCAGCCTTTTATTTGTCCATCCAATCTCAGGGCCGCAATAAACTTGTACCAACCCTGAAATACAATGTGGTGTACAATGCAACCCGACACCGGTGCATACCTCAGCCCCACAGTATCTGCCACCAGTGCATTGGAATCGTGTGTTTGACGACATCACGCACGGTATAAGAATCGAATAGTGTGTCTGAAAATGAAAACATATGCGTTTGTTGACTCATCGCATGCTATTGGAAAAAAAGAAATGTCGTATGCAATGTCTATTGACGTATAAATGTATTGCTCTTTCATCAGATTGGTCTTTCGATTGCATTGGTTGGAGTATGCACTTCTACATGGTATCAGAGCAAAGAGGTCTTGAGTTCAAGACCCAGCTGGTGCAATTAAATTGCAGCCCACTTTCAGTCCACGTTTAGGCATGAGGGAGCCACACGTGAGGGGGAGTGTTGACGTATAAATGTATTACCTAGTCTCTTTAATCAAATTGCTCTTTTGGTTGCATTGGCTAGAGCATGCACTTCTACAATGTCCTGTACACATTTTTAATTGTAGAATATGTGAATTGCACGATATATTGCTCTTCGTGTATAGGCACGTATATATGATGTACAAAGGTGGGCCACAGACCTCAACTATATAAGGAACTAGGAGGCGGGCCCAATACACAATATGCACATAACACATATACTCAACACCCCCCCGCAGTCGAAGCGGCACCGCGGCTGACGCAAAGACTGGATCGGAACTCCTCAAATGACGCCGTAGGCAAGCCCTTGATCATGATATCGGCAAATTGTTGGGAAGTAGGGACGTGTAAAACACGAATATGACCAAGGGCCACCTGTTCCCGAACAAAATGAATATCCAACTCAATGTGCTTGGTCCGTCGATGATGCACCGGGTTAGCGGAGAGGTAGACCGCCGAGAGGTTATCGCAGTAGACCACCGTGGCACGGTCAATAGGGCAAGAGAGCTCCTGAAGCAGCTGGCGAAGCCACGAACACTCGGCAACGGCGTTGGCCACCGCACGATACTCAGCCTCAGCACTGGAACGAGAGACCGTAGGCTGCCGCTTGGACGACCACGAGATAAGTGAGGGTCCAAGGTAGACACAATAGCCCGAAGTGGAGCGACGAGTGTCAGGGCAGCCCGCCCAGTCGGCATCGGAGTAGGCGGTGAGGGTTGTGTCGACGGAGGCGTGGAGCGTGACACCAAGATCCATAGTGCCACAGATATAGCGGAGAATCCGCTTGACGGCAGCCCAATGAATGTCTCGAGGAGCATGCATATGAAGGCACACCTGCTGCACGACATACTGGATCTCCAGTCGAGTCAGAGTGAGGTACTGGAGAGCACCAACGATAGACCGATAGAAAGCAGCATCTGAAGCAGGAGAACCATCCGTGGCAGAAAGTTTGGCCTTCGTATCAACAGGCGTAGCGGCGGGCTTGCAGTTAAGCATGCCGGCGGGCTCCAGGAGCTCGTGAGCGTATTTCCGCTGATGAAGGAAGAAGCCATCTGGATGGCGCACCACCTCGACACCGTGGAAGTAGTGCAAAGGACCCAAGTCCTTGATGGCCAACTCAGCGCGAAGACGAGCCGTGAGCTAACTGAGGAGACCAGCCGTACATGCCGTTAGGATGATATCATTGACATAGAGCAGCAAGTAGGCCATGTCAGAGCCCTGATGATAGACGAAGAGCGAGGCGTCTGAGCGGGTAGAGCGGAACCCAAGCTGGTGGAGAAACGCCGCGATGCGCTGGTACCAAGCGCGCGGAGCCTGCTTGAGTCCGTACAAGGACCGCGAAAGCAGACACACGTGGTCGGGAAGCGCCGGGTCCACAAACCAGTTGGGCTGTTGGCAGAAGACCTGCTCCTTGAGGTGACCATGGAGGAAGGCGTTGGAGACGTCCATCTGGTGCACCGGCCAAGCACGGGAGACCGCAAGGTGGAGAACCATGCGTATCGTGCCGGGCTTAACGACCGGAGCGAAGGTGTCGGTGAATTCGATGCCAGCATGCTGTCGGAAGCCACGAACGACCCAGCGCGCTTTGTAGCGATCAAGAGTACCGTCAAGACAGAGCTTGTGTTTAAAGACCCACTTCCCGGTAATCACGTTGGCGTGCCGGGGACGGGGAACAAGCTGCCACGTTCGGTTACGCAACAGGGCGTCAAACTCCTCTTGCATTGCAGCCATCCAGAGCGGGTCACGAGGAGCGGCTCGAACGGAGGACGGTAACGGTGACGGCTCAGAGGTGGACACCGCATGGACGTAGTCATCCGAGGCGTAGCGCGAGCTCGAGCGAAAAACGCCCGTACGGGCGCGGGTGACCGGACTGGCCACAGGCGCCGGGGGAACCGCGGGCGCCGGGGGCGCCGTGGGGGCCGTGGACGCCAGGGGCGCAGAGGGTGCCGCGGGAGCCGGGGGGCCGCGGGCTCCGCGGGGGTCGCGGGCGCCTGGGGCGCCGCGGGGGTCGGGGGCGCCAGCGTCGCGGCTGTAGGAGGCGCCGCATGCGGGGGGCGCACCTCAAAGCCAGGGGGCGGGCCAAGAGAGGCGCGCGAGCGCCCTGGGAGAGGCGTCGAGAAGCCCGCATCACTGGTGGCGGGAGGAACAGCTGGGGGTACCTGGTGAAACGGAAACACATGCTCATCAAAGTAAACGTGCCGGGAAGTGAACACACGGTGGGAGACAAGATCGTAGCACTGATATCCCTTGGAGTTGGAGGGGTAGTCGATGAAGATGCAAGCGACAGAACGAGGTGCGAGTTTGTGAGGAGCGGAGTCGGCAATGCTAGGATAGCAAAGGCACCCGAAAATACGCAAGCCATCATAAGATGGGGGCGTACTGAAGAGAAGATGGTGAGGTGCATAGTTCCACCGTGGGCGGCAAAGGCGAAGGTTAAGGAGAAGAGAAGCAGTGGCGAGGGTGTCCGGCCAGAAACGAGGCGGCACATTAGCATGGAACAGGAGCGTGCAAACGCAGTTGTTCAGAGTGCGAAGGACGCGTTCGGTTCGACCGTTCTGCTAGGAAGTATACGGGTATGTGAGACGAAAAATTGTGCCGTGATGCGACAGAAAAGTGCGGAATGCAAGGTTGTCGAACTCTTTCCCATTGTCAGTCTGAAGAGCAAGAATGGGACGCTCAAACTGCGTGCTGACATAGGAGTAAAAAGCCGTCAAAGTGGAGAGTGCATCCGACTTTCTGCGCAAAGGAAAAGTCCACACATAATGAGAATAATCATCAAGGATAACCAGATAATATAAATAGCCTGAATTACTAGGAACCGGAGAGGTCCACACATCGCTATGAATCAACTGAAAGGAAAAATAAGCTATGGTGGTGGAATTATTAAACGGGAGGTGAACATGTTTGCCGACACGACATGCATGACAGGTGTGATCCTCTATCTTATGACAACTGAAACTGAAACTCCTAAGAATACGACGAAGTGTGTCGGGGTTGGGATGACCCAAACGAGCGTGCCAGAGATCGACGCCGGCGGAGAGAACAAGCGGTGCGGTGGTGGAGGTGGACGGCGAATGCACCGAATAGAGCTCGTCGAGGCTGTCACATCGGTGAAGTACCATCCTGGTTCGAGCGTCCTTGACACAAAACCCAAACTCGTCAAATTCAACAGTAACAGGATTTTCACGAGTTAAACGATGAACGGAAACAAGGTTCTTAATAAGATGAGGTGACACAAGTATGTTAGATAAAGTAATAGGCATGGAATTAGAAGGAAAAGAAGTGTGCCCGACATGTGTGATAGGGAGTGTGGAACCGTCGCCGACAATGATGCGGCGGTCGGTGGTGACGGGAGTGAAGGAGGCAAGATTACCAGGATGAGTAAACATGTAAGCCATAGCCCCGGTGTCCATGTATCAATCAGCACCTCCGGTGTAGTTGTTCGGCGTAGGAGCAGCATGCAGTGCGAGAAGGAGCACCGAGTCCTACGGCGCCGGCGAGGGGGACGGAGACGCCATGGGGAGGCCGAAGCCACCGTTCTGCAGCGGCGGCGGGTACTCTCCGGATGGTATAGGAAGCAGCCCTGGTTGTGGCTGCGGTACCGGGTAGGTCGGATGGCCCGCCGGAAAAATCTGCTGGCCTGGTGAAGACCCCCACCAGTACGCGGGAGCCCCGTACACGGGCACGTCGAACGCCCCATGCAACAGCAAAGGGTCGACGGGCAGAGTCGGCGGCGGCGGCGAGTCGGCGGCGGCGGCGAAGCGACGGCGGACTGGCCGTAGAGCGCCGGCGGTGAGGCGGTGACGTATGCTAGCGGGGGCAGCGGAGCCGAGTCGGGCGACAAGTCAGGACGGGCTGGCGGGGCGACACTGAATGCGCCGTAGGTAGCGGCCGCTCCGTATGGCGACGGGGCCGCGCCGGTGGCGGACGGGCCAGTGGACACCATCGGGGTTGGCGGGTGGCTGGAGTGGCGCGCGTGCTGGCGGTGCAGGCGACTCGGATGCAGCAGACTAGTAGCAGACTAGATGGATGGATGGCTCATGTGGAGAAATTATGGATGTGTACGTGAAGAAGACTAGCAGCAGACTAGATGGATGGATGGATTGTAAAGATGAAAAACGGCTGGAAGATGTACGTGGTGGTAGTAGTAGTACTAGGATAGATGGATTTGGCAGCTAGCGAGTGGAGCAACGCGGCTGCGGGTCAGAGCAGCGAAGACACAACGATTTGGCGGGGTAGCTACCGCGGGGAAAAGCAGCAGCTGCGGCTCGGGTCAGGGAAAAGCGGCAGCAGCAGGTTAGCGGATCGGGACGAAGCAAGCGGCAAGGCTAGCGTACGGGTGCAGCGCGGGCAAACGGATGCAGCAGCCGACGATCGCGTGCAGCGGGGAAGGACGGGCGGGCGGCTAGGGCAGCACGCGTGCAGGGAGAGGAGGAGCGGCGGCCGGGGCGGGTGGCGCGCGAGCTGCGGCGGCTAGGTGGCGGCGGCGGCAGTGGCGTGGAGGAGACGCGCGGCGGCGGCGGCGACGACGACGACGGAAGGCTAGGGTTAGAACCCGGAAACTGATACCATGTAGAATATGTGAATTGCACGATGTATTGCTCTTCATGCATAGGCACGTATATATGATGTATAAAGGTGGGCCACGGACCTCAACTATACATGGAACTAGGAGGCGGGCCCAATACACAATATGCACATAACACATATACTCAACATTAATGATCAAATTGTTGGGGAACGTTGCATGCAAAACAAAAAATTACTACGCACACGCAAGATCTACCAATGGAGATGCATAGCTACGAGAAAGGGAGAGCAACTTCATACCCTTTAAGATCGCTAAGCGGAAGCGTTTATCAATGCGGTTGATGTAGTCGTATACCTTCACGATCCGTCCCGATCAAGTACCGAACGTACGTCAACTCCGCGTTCAGCACACGTTCAGCTCGGTGACGTCTTCACCTTCTTTATCCAGCAAGGCGGGCGAAGTAGTAGATGAGTTCCGGCAGCATGACGGCGTGGTGATGGTGATGATGATGCTATCTTCGCAGGGCTTCGCCTAAGCACTACGAAAATATGACCGAGGGACAAAACTGTGGAGAGGGGCACCGCACACGGCTAGAATAATGTCGTGGGTTGTGTAGCGCCCCTCCTCATATATATAAGGGGGTGGAGGAGAGGCAGCCCCTAGGGAGCCCCAAGTGGCCGGCGGCTGCCCTATGGCACCTGTCTAGCCGTGCCCCCCTTTTCTTATTTGATTATTTGAACATGAGGGGAAAGGGAAAGGGAGTTGGCTGCCTTAGGGCGCCTCCCCTTTCCTTCCCTTCCTCCTTTGGTGCGTGGGCACGGGGTAGAGGGGCGCAACAGCCCCTTTTGGGCTGATGTGCTCTTCCCCTTTTGGCCCATAAGGCCCTATAACCTACCGGGGCTGCCCGAAGCCCCTTCTGGTGACCCGATAAGTACCCGGTACAACTCGAAACACTTCCGGTATCCAAATACCATCGACATGTATATCGATCTTTACCTCTCGACCATTTAGAGACTCCTCGTCATGTCCATGATCCCATCTGGGACTGCGAACAACATTCGGTCACCAAATCACATAACTCATATAATACTATATCATCATCGACGTTAAGCGTGCGGACCCTACTGGTTCGAGAACTATGTAGACATGATCGAGACACCTCTCCGGTCAATAACCAATAGCGGAACCTGGATGCCCATATTGGTTCCTACATATTCTACGGAGATCTTTATCGGTCGAACCGTTATGACAACATACGTAATTCCCGTTGTCTGTCAGTATGTTACTTGCCCGAGATTCGATCGTCGGTATCTCTATACCTAGTTTAATCTCGTGACCGACAAGTCTCTTTACTCGTTCCATAATACAACATCTCATAATTAACTCCCTAGTCATTATGCTTGCAAGCTTCTTGTGATGTGTATTACCGAGAGGGCCCAGAGATATCTCTCCGATACTCAGAGTGACAAATCCTAATCTTGATCCATGCCAACTCAACAAACACCTTCGGAGATACCTGTAGAGCATCTTTATGATCACCCAGTTATGTTGTGACGTTTGATAGCACACAAGGCATTCCTTCGGTATCCAGGAGTTGCATGATCTCATAGTCAAACGAATATGTATTTGACATCAAGAAAGCAATAGCAATAAACTGTACGATCAAATGCTAAGCTAACGGATGGGTCTTGTCCATCACAAAATTGTCCTAATGATGTGATCCCGTTATCAAATGACAACTCATGTCTATGGTTAGGAAACCTTTACCATCTTTGGTCAACGAGCTAGTCTAGTAGAGGCTCACTAGGGACACTGTATTTGTTTATGTATCCACGCATGTATTTAAGTTTCCGGTCAATACAATTCTAGCATAAATAATAAAACTTTATCATTATTAAGGAAATATAATAATAACCATTTTATTATTGCCTCTAGGGCATATTTCCATCAAAATATACCTTTTTTCATTTTGCCACTCTTATCCGCCAATATTTGGGGCAGTTCCGCTTCTAGTGACCATTCCCTTTGCAGTAGAGGCACTCAGTTTCAGGCTTAGGTCCAACATTGGGCTTATTCACGAGAGTGGCAACTTGCTTGCCATTCTTCTTGTAGTTCCCTTTCTTTCCCTTGCCCTTTTTCTTGAAACTAGTGGTCTTGTTAATCATCAACACTTGATGCTTTTTCTTGATTTCTACCTTCGCCGATTTTAGCATCGCGAAGAGCTCGGGAGTCGTTTTCTTCATCCCTTGCAGCTCATCACGAAGTTCTAGTAGCTTGGTGATAGTGACTAGAGAACTCTGTCAATCACTATCTTATCTGGAAGATTAACTCCCACTTGATTCAAGCGATTGTAGTAACCAGACATTCTGAGCACATGCTTATTGGCTGAGCTATTCTCCTCCATCTTGTAGGCAAAGTACTTGTCAGAGGTCTCATATCTCCTGACACGGGCATGAGTCTGAAGTGCCAATTTTAGCTCTTGGAACATGGCATTCAAAACGTATTTGAAGTCCCGGTTCTGAGCCGTAAAGCATGGCGCACTAAACTATTAAGTAGTCATTATATCGAGCTTGCCAAACGTTCATAACGTCTGCATCTGCTCCTGCAATAAGTCTGTCACCTAGCGGTGCATCAAGGACATAAATATTCTGTACAACAATGAGGATAATCCTTAGATCATGGACCTAGTCCGCATTATTGCTACTATCATCTTTCATCTAGGAACATATTAAATACAAGGGAACGGTAACACAGGCCATTGTTCTACAACATAGATATGCAAATACTATCAAGACTAAGTTCATGATAAATTAAGTTCAATTAATCAAATTACTAATGAACTCCCACTTAAATTAACAACCCTCAAGTTTTCTATACATTATCCAAATCAACTAACCCATGTCCGATCATCACGTGAGATGGGGTAGTCATCAATGATGAACATATCTATGTTGATCATATCTACTATATGACTCACGTTCGACCTTTCGGTCTCCAGTGTTCCGAGACCATGTCGGTACATGCTAGGCTCGTCAAGTTTAACCCAAGTATTCTGCATGTGCAAAGTTGTCTTACACCCATTGTATGTGAACGTAGAGTCTATCACACCCGATCATCACGAGGTGCTTTGAAACAATGAACTTTGGCAACGGTCCATACTCGCGGAGAACACTTTTATCTTGAAATTTAGTGAAGGGATCATCTTATAATGCTACCGCCGTTCTAAGCAAAATAAGATGCATAATGGATAAACATCACATGCAACCAAAATATATGACATGATATGCCCATCATCATATTGTGCTTTTGATCTCCATCTCCAAAGTATCGTCATGATCTCCATTGTCACCAGTTCGACACCTTGATCTCCATCGTTGCGTCAGAGTCGTCTCGCCAACTATTGCTTCTACAACTACTGCTAATGCATAGTGATAAAGTAAAGCAATTACATGGCGTTTGCACTTCATACAATAAAGAGACAATGGTAAGGCTCCTGCCGGTTGTTGATATTACAAAACATAATCATCTCATACATCAACATATATCGCATCACGTCTTGACCATATCACATCACAACATGTCCTGCAAAAACAAGTTAGACGTCCTCTACTTTGTTGTTGCAAGTTTTACGTGGCTGCTACGGGCTTCTAGCAAGAACCGTTCCTACCTATGTAAAAACCACAACGATGATTCATCAAGTTTGCTGTTTTAACCTTCTTCAAGGATCGGTCGTAGTCAAATTCGATTCAACTAAAGTAGGAGAAACAGACAACCGCCAGCCACCTTTATGCAAAACTAGTTGCATGTCAGTCGGTGGAACCGGTCTCATGTGCGTGGACATGTAAGGTTGGTCCGGGCCGCTTCATCCCACAATATCGCCGAATCAAAATAAGATGTTGGTGGTAAGTAGTATGACTACATGATACGTCTCCAACGTATCTGTAATTTTTGATTGCTCCATGCTATATTATTTGCTGTTTTGGACCTTATTGGGCTTTATTTTCCACTTTTATATTACTTTTGGGACTAACCTATTGACCGGAGGCCCAGCCCAGAATTGCTGTTTTTTTGCCTATTTCAGTGTTTTAAAGAAACGGGATATCAAATGGAGTCCAAACGGAATGAAACCTTCGGAAACGTGATTTGCTCATCAGATAAGATCCAGGAGACTTGGACCCTCTGTCAAGAAAGCCATGAGGCGGTCACGAGGGTGGAGTTCGCGCCCCCTCCTAGGGCACACCCCCTGCCTCGTGGGCCCCTCGAAGCTCCACCGACATACCCCTTCCTCCTATTTATACCTACGTACCCCCAAACGATCAGATACGGTGCCAAAAACCTAATTCCACCGCCGCAACTTTCTGTATCCATGAGATCCCATTTAGGGCCTGTTCCGGAGCTCCGCCGGAAGGGGAATCCACCACAGAGGGCTTCTACATCATCACCATAACCCCTCCGATGAAGTGTGAGTAGTTTACCTCAGACCTTCGGGTCCATAGTTAGTAGCTAGATGGCTTCTTCTCTCTTTTTGGATCTCAATACAATGTTCTCCCCCTCTCTTGTGGAGATCTATTCGATGTAATCTTCTTTTTGCGGTGTGTTTGTTGAGACCGATGAATTGTCGGTTTATGATCAAGTTTATCTATGAACAATATTTGAATCTTCTCTGAATTCTTTTATGTATGATTGGTTATCTTTGCAAGTCTCTTTGAATTATCAGTTTGGTTTGGCCTACTAGATTGGTTTTTCTTGCAATAGGAGAAGTGCTTAGCTTTGGGTTCAATCTTGCGGTGTCCTTACCCAGTGACAGAAGGGGCAGCAAGGCACGTATTATATTGTTGCCATCGAGGATAACAAGATGGGGTTTATATCATATTGCATGAATTTATCCCTCTACATCATGTCATCTTGTTTAAGGCGTTACTCTGTTTTCATTAACTTAATACTCTAGATGCATGTTGGATAGCGGTCGATGAGTGGAGTAATAGTAGTAGATGCAGGCAGGAGTCGGTCTACTTGTCTCGGACGTGATACCTATATACATGATCATACCTAGATATTCTCATAACTATGCTCAATTATGTCAATTGCTCAACAGTAATTTGTTCACCCACCGTAGAAATACTTATGCTCTTGAGAGAAGCCACTAGTGAAATCTATGGCCCCCGGGTCTATTCTCATCATATCAATATCCAATCACTTTATTATTGCTTTACTTTTACTTTTGCCTTTTATTTTACTTTGCATCTTTATATCAAAAATACCAAAAATATTATCTATCATCTCTATCAGATCTCACTCTCGTAAGTGACCGTGAAGGGATTGGCAACCCCTAACCACGTTGGTTCCAAGGAGCTATTCGCTTTGTGTAGGTACGAGGGACTCGCGCGTGGCCTCCTACCTGATTGATACCTTGGTTCTCAAAACTGAGGGAAATACTTATGCTACTTTGCTGCATCATCCTCTCCTCTTCGGGGAAATCCAACGCAATGCTCAAGTGGTAGCACTACACCGCCCGAAACTCTTTGTGTTCTACTCGTGCATATCATCTATGCATAGACCTAGCTCGGATGCCACTGTTGGGGAACGTTGCATGGAAAACAAAACAAAAATCTATGCACACGCAAGATCTATCCATGGAGATGCATAGCAATGAGAAAGGGAGAGCAACTTCATACCCTTAAAAGATTGCTAAGCGGAAGCGTTTATCAACGCGGTTGATGTAGTCGTATACCTTCACGATCCGTCCCGATCAAGTACCGAACGTACGAAACCTCCGCGTTCAGCACACGTTCAGCTCGATGACGTCCTCGCCTTCTTGATCCAGCAATAGGGGTGAAGTAGTGGATGAGTTCCGGTAGCACGGTGGCGTCGTGACGGTGGTGGTGAAGAACAATCTCCGCAGGCCTTCGCCAAGCACTACGGAAACTATGACGGAGGATAAACTAGAGGCTCGGGGTTGCCGGCACACGGCTTGGTGTATCTTGATGTGTTCCAGGTGCTAGCCCTGCCCCTCTATTTGTATGTTGAGCCCTAGGGTGGAAACATGGAGAAAAAGCCTCCTCAAAGTCGTTTTGCCCGCAAGGCGAGAGTCCTACTCGGACTCCAGGACCAGACGCCAGGGTTCCCGGTGTATGGACCCCGACGCCAGGGTCCCGGGCGTTTGGCCCCTGGCCTTCGCGAAACTGCCTTTTGCACTTACCAAAAGCCTTGTGGGACTTACCCCTTGGCCCAAACAAAGTGTTCTCGTGCCCGAACATTTCAGGAAACATCTGAAACCTCTTCCGGTGAATTCTGGAACCCTTCCGGAGACCAAACACTATTATCCCATATATCAATCTTTACCTCCGGACTACTCCGGAGCTCCTCGTCATGTCCATGATGTCATCCACGACTCCGAACAACATTCGTTCACCAACATACATAACTCATATAATAGTATATCATCAATGAACTTTAAGCGTGAGGACCCTACGGGTTCAAGAACTATGTAGACATGATCGAGACACCTCTCTGGTCAACAACCAATAGCGGAACCTGGATGTCCATATTGGTTCCTAAATATTCTACGAAGATCTTTATTGGTCGATGTTGGGGAACGCAGTAATTTCAAAAAAAATCCTACGCACACGCAGGATCATGGTGATGCATAGCAACGAGAGGGGAGAGTGTAGTCCACGTACCCTCGTAGACCATAAGCGGAAGCGTTATGACAAAGCGGTCGATGTAGTCATACATCTTCACGATCAAACCGATCCTAGTACCGAAAGTACGACACCTCTGCGATCTGCACACGTTCGGCTCGGTAACGTCCCACGAACTCTCGATCTAGCTGAGTGTCGAGGGAGTGCTTCGTCAGCACGACGGCGTGATGACGGTGATGATGAAGCTACCGGCGCAGGGCTTCGCCTGAGCACTGCAACAATATGACCGAGGTGGATTATGGTGGAGGGGGGCACCACACACGGCTAAGAGATCAATGATAAACTTGTGTGTCTATGAGGTGCCCCCTCCCCCGTATATAAAGGGGTGGAGGAGGGGGGATGGTCGGCCCTCTAAAGCGCGCCTTGGAGGAGTCCTACTCTCACCGGGATTAGGATTCCCCCCTTCCCTAGTTGAACTAGGAGAGAAGGAGGGGGGAGTGAGGGAGGAAGGAAAGGGGGGCGCCGCCCCCCTTCCTAGTCCCATTCGGACCATAGAGGGAGGGGGCACGCGGCCTGCCCTGGCTGCCCCTCTCTCTCTCCACTAAAGCCTATTAGGGCCCATATACTCCCGGGGGGTTCCGGTAACCCCCCGGTACTCCGGTATATGCCCGAACTCTCTCGAAACCTTTTCGATGTCCAAACATAGTCTTCCAATATATCGATCTTTATGTCTCAACCATTTCGAGACTCCTCGTCATGTCCGTGATCATATCTGGGACTCCGAACTACCTTCAGTACATCAAAACACATAAACTCATAATACCGATCGTCACCGCACGTTAAGCGTGCGGACCCTACGGGTTCGAGAACTATGTATACATGACCAAGACTCATCTCCGGTCAATAACCAATAGCGGAACCTGGATGCTCATATTGGTTCTACATATTCTATGAAGATCTTTATCGGTCAAACCGCATAACAACATACGTTGTTCCCTTTGTCATCGGTATGTTACTTGCCCGAGATTCGATCGTCGGTATCTCAATACCTAGTTCAATCTCGTTACCGGCTATTCTCTTTACTCGTTCTGTAATGCATTATCCCGCAACTAACTCATTAGTCACATTGAGGGAGTCCTGGATTAGGGGGTGTTCGGGTAGCTGGACTATACCTTCAGCCGGACTCCAGGACTATGAAGATACAAGACTGAAGACTTCGTCTCATGTCCGGATGGGACTTTCCTTGGCGTGGAAGGAAAGCTTGGCGATGTGGATATTCAAGATCTCCTACCATTGTAACCGACTCTGTGTAACCCTAACCCTATCCGGTGTCTATATAAACCGGAGGGTTCTAGTCCGTAGGACAACTCCATCATACAACAATCATACCATAGGCTAGCTTCTAGGGTTTAGCCTCCTTGATCTCGTGGTAGATCTACTCTTGTACTACCCATATCATCAATATTAATCAAGCAGGAGTAGGGTTTAACCTCCATTGAGAGGGCCCGAACCTGGGTAAAAACATCGTGTCCCTTGTCTCCTGTTACCATCCGGCCTAGACGCACAGTTCGGGACCCCCTACCCGAGATCCGCCGGTTTTGACACCGACATTGGTGCTTTCATTGAGAGTTCCACTGTGCCGTCGCTATCAGGAAGGATGCCTCCCCCCGTCTTTAAAGACGGCGTCGTTGCTAAAGGAGCCTTGGCTGTCGGCCAAACTCTCCGGCTAGGTGGTTTCCTCATGACCGCCTGTTCGGCCGTTGCGCCGATGGTGACCTCTCGGGTCATCAAAAGCAACCTTCACGTCAGCTCGGAACTTGTCGAGCAGCCAGATCCCATGGAGCTCTCTTCCGTAAACGAGCTCTTGGATCGCATCGCTGCCCTGGGGGTCGCCACGGATTACGACCAGGTTGGGCTTAAACCCGATCTAAGAGAAATCAACTCTCCCCAGGCCACCCACCACGTCGCCGTGGTAGAGGCGCAATTCGGCGATCCTTCATCTATTTTAAGGACTAGTTACGTCCGAATTCCCGACCCCTCCAAGCCGGATACCCGCGGAGGGGAGGATATAACTCGAGACCTGAGCTTAGAATCAGGCAACGGGCTAGACTCATTGGACAACATCCAAGAATCCGAACCTCAGAGTTCGGAAGCTCTCCGGCCTCTGAATCTTAGATTGGGCGAGGTTTCAGATTCAACGCCACCCGCCCACCCGAACATAAGCGATCTTTCCCAAATCAGGCAAAAGCCCAAGGAAACAATACATCATTACTGGGCCAGATTCCTCCTGGTTATGAACAGGATAAAGGATTGCCGCGAGGAAGACGCAATATCAATCTTCTGCAGTAATTGCACGGACGAGATAATCCTTAACGCCATAAGTCGTCGTGATATTACATGCTTTGCTGACTTGGCGTCCATAGTACAAAAGTACCGTGCGATGGAAAGTGCCTGGAAAACCGAAATAAAATTTTGGGATAATCCGGCCTTGAATAGCAATCCCGTCCGAACTAAGAGGGTGCATCATCATAAGACACCTGGGTTAAACACCAAAAAACCAAAACCCTCTACAGGGCATGGAACCGTACTGGAAAGATGGCTTGATGGACCCTGTAAAATTCATAGTACAGAGGATGCCACACCAACTCACAGCCTTAGAGCATGTTGGATACTCCGGCAGGTGGCCAAAATTGGCGAGGACCTCTTAATTTCGGAGGCCACAAAAAACCACCCCGGGGACACCAGTACCATTCTCACAGTCTTCGAGACCTTCACGTCAAATAATATGCGAAAAAGAACACTCCGCAGCCTTGCCGAAGTCTATCAAGTAGCAACAATAAACCCATGGAGCGACACGGCTATGACCTTCAACGCAAGTGATGAACCTAAATTCCGAACAGCCCAAGCACCAGCCGCATTGGTCCTCAGTTCAATAGTGGACGGCTTTCGCCTCACCAAGGTACTCATGGATGGAGGCAGCGGATTGAACCTCATTTATGAGGAAACCCTTCAAAAAATGGGATTAGACTAGAGCCGCGTTGAGCGAAGCAGCACAAACTTTAGAGGAATAATCCCCAGTCGGGAAGCGCGCTGCACAGGAAAAATCACACTAGATGTGGTGTTCGGCACTCCGGATAATTACACATCCAAAGAGGTCACATTTCAGGTGGCCCCGTTCAGCAGCGGATACCACGCCCTACTAGGGCGGGAAGCATTTACAATCTTCCAAGCAATACCCCATTACGGGTACATGAAGCTCAAGATTCCCGGGCCGAACGGAATTATCACTCTCACTAGTGATCCGGACATAGCACTCCGCGCCGAAAACAAGACAGCCGCATTAGCCCTGGAGGCACTATCCGAAGCCTTAGCAGCTGAGGAACTGACTGCGCTGCGCTCCATGGTTAACAGGGATGATGTGATACTCGATAAGAGATCCAAGTCCACATCCTTTAAGCCAGCAGACGAAATAGTCAAATTCCAGGTCCATCCAACGGACCCCAATAAAACAGCTTCCATCGGGGCACGATTAAACCCTAATATGGATGCCGCACTACGAGAATTTCTACGTGAAAATTGGGACATCTTCGCCTGGCACCCTTCAGATATGCCAGGAATCCCACGCAGGCTGGCTGAACACAGTTTAAATATCCTAAAAGGATTTAAACCTGTCAAGCAAGCCCTTCGGCGTTTTTCTGAACCCAAGAGACATGCTATGGGAGAGGAGCTAGCCAAGCTATTGGAGGCCGGATTCATTAGAGATATCAAACATCCGGACTGGCTAGCAAACCTGGTGATGGTACCAAAGAAGGACAAATCCTGGCGCCTGTGTGTCGATTTTAAGGACCTTAACAAGGCTTGCCCAAAGGATCCCTTCCCCCTCCCCTGTATCGATCAAATTATCGATGCCACCACAAGACACGATTCGTTGTGTTTCCTCGACGCATACTCCGGTTACCATCAAATCAAGATGGCAGAATCAGACCAAGCCGCAACAGCATTCATCACACCATACGGCCCATTCTGCTTCAACACTATGCTCTTCGGGCTGAAAAACGCCGGCGCAACATATCAGCGCATGATTCAGACATGTCTGGAAAACCAGATCGGCAAGACAGTGGAGGCATACGTGGATGATGTGGTCGTGAAAACAAGACATGTCGAATCTCTAGTAGACGACTTGAGGCTAACATTCGACAACCTGCGAAAATACGACATCAAGCTCAATCCGGAAAAATGCGTTTTCGGCGTCCCAGCCGGAAAGCTTTTGGGCTTCATTGTATCCGGTAGAGGAATTGAAGCAAATCCGGCCAAGATCCGAGCTTTGTCGCAACTGGATATCCCAAAGGACCTCAAACAAATACAAAAATTAACCGGATGCGTGGCGGCTCTAAGCCGCTTTATCTTTCGCTTGGGAGAAAAGGCACTGCCCCTTTATCGCCTCCTTTGGCGCACCGAACACTTCGAGTGGACGGATGCTGCCACGGCCGGACTCAATGAAATAAAAGCCATATTGGCAACAAACCCAGTCCTGGCCACGCCAAACACCGGCGAACCAATGCTATTGTACATTGCAGCAACCCATCAAGTTGTCAGCGCAGTGCTCGTCGTCGAGCGGGAAACGGACGGACACAAACTCCCCCTTCAAAGGCCGGTATATTACGTGTCCATTGTCCTCACTCCATGCAAATCACGGTACCCGCATTATCAAAAGATTGCATACGCGGTATTCATGGCATCTTGGAAGCTACGACACTACTTTCAAGAGTGTTCCATAACAGTAGCCTCGGAAGTACCACTCAACGATATTATCAACAACCGCGATGCAACGGGACGGATCGCAAAATGGGCCATCGAGCTCCTCCCGTTCGATATAACCTATAATCCACGGCGAGCTATTAAATCGCAAGTTTTGGCCGACTTCATCGCAGAATGGACGGAGGCCGAGCTCCCTAAAGAGTATGACACATATTCAAACTAGATCATGCATTTCGACGGCTCCAAAATGTTGGCCGGACTAGGGGCTGACGTCATCTTGACGTCCCCAGACACAGTTCAATATGTGCTCCAGATCATGTACACGGACTCCAACAACGCAGCCGAATGTGAGGCCCTCCTACATGGTCTCCGGATGGCAGTATCCATGGACATTCAACGCCTAGAGGTACGCGGGGACTCGAACCTCGCGATATCCCAAATGAACGGAGACTTCAACGCCAAGGATCCAAAAATGGCAGCTTACCGCAACGCCGTCCTAAAAATGTCAGCTCGGTTCGAAGGGTTGGAGTTTCATCATATAGCCCGAGAAAACAATCAGGCAGCGGATGTCCTGGCACGCATTGGAGCAAAGCGCGATGCAGTCCCCCCCAACATCTTTTTAGAAAGACTGCCATCCGTAGCATGGGAGGGGGAACCCGCAAATAATAGCCCGGACTTAACAGCACCACTCGACGCTGAACAATCTGACACAATTGGAGGCTCTGCCATCGAAATCACACCTTCAGCCCACGTAATAATGGCGGTCATCGTCCCGTGGACAGAACCATTCCTAGCCTACCTTATTAGGCAGGAACTCCCAGAGGACCAAAACGAGGCACGCTGCATAGTGCGGCGATCTAAAGCCTATAAAGTCCACGAGGGAGAGCTTTATAAGAAAAGCACTGTCGGAGTCCTTCAAAGGTGCATCTCCGAAGAGGAAGGGCGGAACCTGCTGGCTGAAATTCATGCCGGACTCGGTGGCCACCACGCTGCAGCTCGGTCCCTTGTAAGCAAGGCTTTCCATACAGGCTTTTACTGGCCGACCGCCTGAGCAGACGCTCAGGACTTGGTCCAACGATGCGTCGGTTGCCAGCTTTTTGCAAACCAAAGCCATATGCCACCCACCGCCCTCCAAACTATCCCCATCACTTGGCCTTTCACGGTCTGGGGGCTTGACATGGTTGGACCCCTTAAAGGCGGAACCCACAAGAAAAAATACTTACTCATCATGGTGGACAAGTTCACACAATGGATAGAAGCCAAGCCCGTTAAGACGGCCGAATCCGGACCTGTGATAGACTTCATATCCGGGGTTGTACACCGTTACGGCGTCCCCCACAGCATCATCACTGATAACGGTACAAACTTCACCACCGATGAGGTAAAACTCTAGTGCAAAAACATGCGCATCAAGCTCGACTATGCTTCCGTCTATCACCCACAAACTAACGGCCAGGTCGAACGTGCAAATGGTCTTATCATGAGCGGCATTAAACTCAGACTAGTGCGGTCCCTCAAGGAATCTAAAATGCACTGGGTAGAGGAGCTCGATTCCGTATTCTGGGGGCTGCGGACCATGCCGAATCGCACCACCGGATACACACCATTCTTTATGGTGTACGGTGCAGAGGCAGTTCTGCCCTGCGACATAATTCATGACTCACCTCGAGTGCGCATGTACGAAGAAAGAGAAGCCAAGATCAATCGGTAGGACAACTTGGATGCCTTGGAGGAGGAGCGTGACGTGGCAAAAGCCCGTTCCGCATTTTATCAACAGCAGGCTCGAAGATATCAAAGGAGAGAAGTACGGGCCAAAAATTACAATGTTGGCGAACTAGTTCTACGCCTGCCGGATAAGAAAAAGGACAAACTGAAGCCCAAGTGGGAAGGTCCTTTCATAATCGACCATGTCCTGACTGCTGGAGCGTACCGCCTGCGAGATGCGTCGGATAACCGACTCGAGCCGAACCCATGGAACGCCGCCCGTCTCCGAAGATTCTATGCCTAGCGCCGGACTCCGTGTTTGTCTCCTTCCTCTGTCCATTTTTTACATTTTCTGTCTTAAATTTCTCTCCTTCCCCTCTTTTCTCTTATAGCCCTTAAAGGTTCATCAAGTGACGCGCTACCCGCGCTCATTAAACCTGGGGGCTTCTTTAACAGAAGCTTATTTATACGGGCTTCACCCCCAACACATGCGTCAAACTTCCGCATGTACCTTTTCTTCACCATTATATGCATCGATATGACTTAAGTTTTGGCCAAGCTGGGTTGCCTGGCTCCTGTGCTTACTCCTACGTTCCCGATTGTTCGGCTAGGCGGTAAAGGGAGCACCTCTGCGATTGTTATTGCCGGATCAGCCGGATGTGTACCTCAGACTGGGTGAAGCCGAAAGCTAGCGTTCTTAAGGGAATATTCGGTCGGTGAACTAAAAGATGACCTTTTTACTTATTCATATACATGCCCCCAGATGATTTTCCTGCATTTGCAGTCCGGACATGCACTTTAGGGCATGCCTCCCAGAGAAAGGAACCCCTAACGGAACTATTCTCTCTGGAAGATGTTTCTTACTAACCATGTAATATAACATAACTAGTTGGGCACTTGTCTGATAAAGCACTAATGACCCCTACGCCTGGTCTCCATGCATACCCCGGTTCTTACATAACCGGTAGGGTATTCGGACACACTCCGGACCTTCAGGTCCCGAGGTAGAAGCGAAAAGGTCGGCAATGACAAACGATCTACAATCCGGCTAGAAGGCATTACACATGTCAATTACATAGTCACTCTGACTGATTGTATTCCTCTTCTATACCATCTAACAGGCTGTCTAATTTACAGTCCTGCTGGGAATACTTTGCGACCAACTCTACTTGGCCGTATACTAAGCTTACAGGGAGATCCTTCCCGTCAGGCCCCACAGGTCCGACCTCGGCCATGTGGTTTGGGTCAGACTTCGTAAACCGGGTCTTCACCATGGCCGAGGCCTCCCTAGCGCCTTGTCGGCAGGCCGATATCTTCCACAACCGGAAGCGCCGCCGAGCTCCCTTCAGCTTCTCCGCAAGCTCTCCAAGGCCCTCGGGCATGGAGTGGGAAGGCCATAAGGCTTGGGCAACGCCTCGCATTGCCTGCCGAACTCGCTCATGCAGTTGCGAGAGCTCGGGAAGAAGGTCACCCGTAGAACCGGGCATCTCCTCTGCAGGACGACCTGTGAGCATACCTACAAACATTACTTGTTAGTCAACTTCCTCGCCGAACTCTTTTTTTTCAAAGTTCGTTCAAGTACTTACTGAATATGCCGCGTCGAAGCCGCTGATTCTCCTTCGTGGAGTCCGACAGTTGGCCACGAACACCTTTAAGTTCAATGTCCAGCTTGGTGTTGGCATCCTGAAGATCATTCTTCTCCTGCCTCACCTTTGTCAGCATACTCTCACCGGCCTTTAGCCGGCGTAAGAGTTGTTGCCTCTCCGGATCGAGTCCGGCGCCATCTGCAATATGATTTGTCAGATCTGCACCCACGCCGCAAAATACTACTCTTTCGTAGTGTATCTTACCAGAGGGGGTCTCTTTGGGCTCCCCTGCCGCGGCTAGTGCGGCCTCCAGTTGGGCTTTGCACTCTTCCAGCTCCTGGGACAGTACGGTATTCTTCTCCGTAAGAACCTGCATAATAAATGATCCTTAAATCAGTTACTCTAACTGTTTCAAGTCTCGGGGGCTACTGGTATATATATATTTGACCAAAATTTTCTTAGCCGTATGTCTTTTACATACTGCTCCGTGGCTCTGGTTAAACCATTTTGAGTGTTACGGAGGTACGCATCTCCCGAATTGAAGGCATCTAATGCCTCTTGGGAGAAACAAGCGTCGCGAAGAACTGTCCGGCGACGCCGGTGGTTCATGGCACTCTCCACCTCAGAGTTTGTGGCAGACAACCTGTCCACATCCTCTGTCGGAGGAGCGTCTGGTGCGTGCCTTGTGCTCGCCTCCGCTTCCGGGCTAGGCGTTGGAGCCTGGCTGGTGGAGGCGCGATATGCAACCTCTTCGGATGTAGTCCGGCGAGGTCTCTTCGTCCTGAAGATAGCACGAATGTTAATATGCCCTGAAGGAATAACACCAGGGAAACAGAGGGTGCGCTATACCTTTGCGCCGGCATCTCAGTCCGGACCACATTCCTTTTTACCCCGCGGGGCCCTGCGGCCCCTCGTTGGCTAGTCGCCGCAGGTTCGGCCTCCCGCCTCGGAAATCTCCCCTGCAAAACACGGTTGTCGTCAGAAAAACCGGAATACGTGAGAATGGAATCTCTCTCAAGGGAATGAGACTCCGGTCTCTGTCACCTGGGAGGCCGGGATTAACCCTGGGTAATCAGCCGTAATGGCCACCAAGGTATTGTCCTTGCTTAGCTGATGGAACACCCCGTCGATAAGCTCCACCGATATGTCTGGATCCTCTTCGGAGTCCAGATCGAGGGACCGTTCTGGGTCCTCCGGCTGTGGAGGACGGCTATTTATATCCTTTACCTCCTGTCGCAGTTCCTGCATTGAAGTCGTTAGACTACATATCTAATCATGGGAGTATAAAATGATCGGGTAAGCACAATTGTTCACTTACCCAACTTAGAGGGTCGTACATAGTAAATCCGCCCCGCGGGTTGACGCGGAGGAATTCCTCCTTTTCCCCCTTGTACAAAGAGGATAAGATCTTTACTAGAGAGGCAGCTGAAGCTGGCCCCTTACGACCGTAGCGGGTGGCGTCATCCTCCCCATTAAAATCCCACATGGGGTGGCCTCTATATTGAAGCGGCTGCACCCCCCGCATAATGCATGCGGCCATGACTCCAATCATGGTTAGTCCGAAATGAGCCAATAGCCTGATCCGGCCCATCACGTAAAGGACGTCTCTGTCGCTTTCTCTCTGAGAGCTCCGCGGACGCCAACTCAAGTGTTTCTTTAATGGAGCACTGTTGAACTCAGGGAGACCGACCTAGATAGGGTCCGGCAGCGGGACATCATCCATATAAAACCATTCCGAAGGCCAGTCCTCGGACGCCTTCTTTGGGGTTCTGGATAGGTATCCGGTCCCGGCGATGCGCCACACTTCGGCTCCGCCCACTTGATATATGGACCCCTCTTGAGAACGGGGCACCAGGCAGAATATCCTCTTCCACAGCGCGAAATGAGAAATAACTCGCAAAGGGTGACGAAGCCCGCGATATGCAATATAGAGGCGGGCGTGAGATTGTGCAGCTGGAGGTCGTAGAACTCCAGAAGCCCACGGAGAAATGGATGAATTGGAAATCTCAGTCCCCTTATTAGATAAGGGACGAGGCACACTCGCTCTCCTTTAGAGGGATTGGGGGTGCTCTCCACTTGTTTTCCGCCATTATAGGTGGCGAGTCCGGCTCGGACCGGGACCATATAAGCCTGAGGGAGAAATCACTTGGCCTGAAGCGACACTAACTCGCTGTGCGGGATGGAGTAACTCTCCCAGTCTCCGGGTTTAGGACTGGAAGGGCGAGAGCAGGAGCTGCGACGGCTGGCCATGTTGGAATGGACCTTTGTTGGAGGCGCTTTGATGAATACTCGCGGAGAGGAGAAGGTGTGGTTTGGATCTGAATCCCCATCCCGTTAAATAGGCGGCTCGTTTATACGGCTAGGGGTGTGGATGTTAAAAATGCCCCGGCTTTTCGCATTCGTTTGACACGTGGAAGATGGCCATTATTGGGCGTAGAAGCCAAGGAGCGCTACATTACAAAACTCGGACATTATTCCTACAGGTACACAGAATTTGAAGAAGAACCCACCTTGCAATGCCGAAGACAATCTGCGCGCCGGACTTGTCGTCATTGAAGCCTGGTTCGGGGGCTACTGAGGGAGTCCTGGATTAGGGGGTGTTCGGGTAGCCGGACTATACCTTCAGCCGGACTCCAGGACTATGAAGATACAAGATTGAAGACTTCGTCCCGTGTCCGGATGGGACTTTCCTTGGCGTGGAAGGCAAGCTTGGTGATGCGGATAATCAAGATCTCCTACCATTGTAACCGACTCTGTGTAACCCTAACCCTGTCCGGTGTCTATATAAACCGGAGGGTTCTAGTCCATAGGACAACTCCATCATACAACAATCATACCATAGGCTAGCTTCTAGGGTTTAGCCTCCTTGATCTCGTGGTAGATCTACTCTTGTACTACCCATATCATCAATATTAATCAAGCAGGAGTAGGGTTTTACCTCCATCGAGAGGGCCCGAACCTGGGTAAAAACATCGTGTCCCTTGTCTCCTGTTACCATCCGGCCTAGACGCACAGTTCGGGACCCCCTACCCGAGATCCGCCGGTTTTGACACCGACACACATTGTTTGCAATGCTTATGATGTGCATTACCGAGAGGGCCCAGAGATACCTCTCCGACAATCGAAGTGACAAATCCTAATCTCGATCTATGCCAACTCAACAAGTACCATCGGAGACACCTGTAGAGCACCTTTATAATCACCCAGTTACGTTGTGACGTTTGGTAGCACACTAAGTGTTTCTCTGGTATTCGGGAGTTGCATAATCTCATAGTCGTAGGAACATGTATTAGTCATGAAGAAAGCAATAGCAACATACTAAACGATCAAGTGCTAAGTTAACGGAATGGGTCAAGTCAATCACATCATTCTCTAATGATGTGATCCCGTTAATCAAATGACAACTCATGTCTATGGCTAGGAAACTTAACCATCTTTAATTCAACAAGCTAGTCAAGTAGAGGCATACTCGTGACACTCTGTTTATCCATGTATTCACACATGTACTTAGTTTCCGGTTAATACAATTCTAGCATGAATAATAAACATTTATCATGATATAAGGAAATATAAATAACAACTTAATTATTGCCTCTAGGGCATATTTCCTTCAGTCGAACACTTGCACTAGAGTCAATAATCTAGATTACACAGTAATTATTCTAACACCCATGGAGTCTTGGTGTTGATCATGTTTTGCTCGTGAGAGAGGCTTAGTCAACGGGTCTGCAACATTCAGATCCGTATGTATCTTGCAAATCTCTATGTCTCCCTCCTTGACTTGATCGCATATGGAATTGAAGTGTCTCTTGATGTGCTTGGTTCTCTTGTGAAATTTGGATTCCTTTGCCAAGGCAATTGCACCAGTATTGTCACAAAAGATTTTCATTGGACCCGATGCACTAGGTATGACACCTATATCGGATATGAACTCCTTCATCTAGACTCCTTCATTTGCTGCTTCCGAAGCAGCTATGTACTCTGCTTCACACGTAGATCCCGCCACAACGCTTTGCTTAGAACTGCACCAACTGACAGCTCCACCGTTTAATATAAATACGCATCCGGTTTGTGACTTAGAGTCATCCGGATCAGTGTCAAAGCTTGCATCAACGTAACCATTTACGACGAGCTCTTTGTTACCTCCATAAATGAGAAACATATCCTTAGTCCTTTTCAGGTATTTTAGGATGTTCTTGACTGCTGTCCAGTGATCCACTCCTGGATTACTTCGGTACCTCCCTACTATACTTATAGCAAGGCACACATCAGGTCTAGTACATAGCATTGCATACATGATAGAACCTATGGCTGAGGCATATGGAATGACTTCTATTTTCTCTCTATCTTCTGCAGTGGTCGGGCATTGAGTCTGACTCAACTTCACACCTTGTAACACAGGCAAGAACCCTTTGCTTGCTTGAACCATTTTGAACTTCTTCAAAACTTTATCAAGGCATGTGCTTTGTGAAAGTCCAATTAAGCGTCTCGATCTATCTCTATAGATCTTGATGCCCAATATATAAGCAGCTTCACCGAGGTCTTTCATTGAAAAACTCTTGTTCAAGTATCCTTTTATGCTATTCAGAAATTTTATATCATTTCCAGTCAACAATATGTCATCCACATATAATACTAGAAATGCTACAAAGCTCCCACTCACTTTCTTGTAAATACAGGCTTCTCCAAAAGTCCGTATAAAACCATAGGCTTTGATCACACTATCAAAACGTTTATTCCAACTCTGAGATGCTTGCACCAGTCCATAAATGGATCGCTGGAGCTTGCACACTTTGTTAGCATCCTTTGGATCGATACAACCTTCGGGTTCCATCATATATAACTCTTCTTCCAGAAATCCATTCAGGAATGCAGTCTTTACATCCATTTGCCAAATTTCATAATCATAAAATGCAGCAATTGCTAACATGAATCGGACGGACTTAAGCATCACTACGGGTGAGAAGGTCTCGTCGTAGTCAACTCCTTGAACTTGTCGAAAACCTTTTGCAACAAGTCGAGCTTTGTAGACAGTAACATTACCGTCAACGTCAGTCTTCTTCTTGAAGATCCATTTATTCTCGATGGCTTGCCGATCATCGGGTAAGTCAACCAAAGTCCACACTTTGTTCTCATACATGGATCCCATCTCAGATTTCATGGCCACAAGCCATTTCACATAACCTGGGCTCATCATCGCTTCCTCATAGTTTGTAGGTTCATCATGGTCAAGTAACATGACCTCCAGAACAGGATTACCGTACCACTCTGGTGCGGGTCTTACTCTGGTTGACCTACGAGTTCGGCAGTAACTTGATCTGAAGTTACATGATCATCATTATTAGCTTCCTCACTAATTGGTGTAGGAGTCAGAGGAACAGATTTCTGTGATGAACTACATTCCAATAAGGGAGCAGGTACAGTTACCTCATCAAGTTCTACTTTCCTCCCACTCACTTCCTTCGAGAGAAACTACTTCTCTAGAAAGGATCCATTCTTAGCAACAAATGTCTTGCCTTTGGATCTGTGATAGAAGGTGTACCCAACAGTCTCCTTTGGGTATCCGATGAAGACACATCTCCCCGAGTTGGGTTCGAGCTTATCAGGTTGAAGCTTTTTCACATAAGCATCGCAGCCCCAAACTTTAAGAAATAACAACTTGGTTTTCTTGCCAAACCACAGTTCATAAGGTGACGTCTCAACGGATATAGATGGTGCCATATTTAACGTGAATGCAGCCATCTCTAAATAATAACGCCAAAACGATAGCAGTAAATCAGTAAGAGACATCATAGATCGCACCATATCTAGTAAAGTATGATTACGACGTTCGGACACACCATTACGCCGTGGTGTTCTGGGTGGCGTGAGTTGCGAAACTATTCTGCATTGTTTCAAATGAAGACCAAACTCGTAACTCAAATATTCTCCTCCACGATCAGATCGTAGAAACTTTATTTTCTTGTTACGATGATTTTACACTTCACTCTGAAATTCTTTGAACTTTTCAAATGTTTCAGACTTATGCTTCATCAAGTAGATATACCCATATCTGCTCAAATCATCTGTGAAGGTGAGAAAATAATGATACCCGCCACGAGCCTCAACATTCATCGGACCACATACATCAGTATGTATGATTTCCAACACATCTGTTGCTCGCTCCTTTGTTCAGGAGAACGGCGTTTTAGTCATCTAGCACATGAGGCATGGTTTGCAAGTACCAAGTGATTCATAATCAAGTGATTCCAAAAGTCCATCAGAATGGAGTTTCTTCATGCGCTTTACACCAATATGACCTAAACGGCAGTGCCACAAATATGTTGCACTTATTATTATCAACTCTGAATCTTTTGGCTTCAATATTATGAATATGTGTGTCACTACTATCGAGATTCAACAAAAATAGACCACTCTTCAAGGGAGCATGACCATAAAAGATATTACTCATATAAATAGAACAACCATTATTCTCCGATTTAAATGAATAACCGTCTCGCATCAAACAAGATCCAGATATAATGTTCATGCTTAACGCTGGCACCAAATAACAATTATTCATGTCTAAAGCTAATCCCGAAGGTAGATGTATAGGTAGCGTGCCGACTGCGATCACATCAACTTTGGAACCATTTCCCACGCGCATCGTCACCTCATCCTTAGCCAATCTTCGCTTAATCTGTAGTCCCTGTTTTGAGTTGCAAATATTAGCAACAGAACCAGTATCAAATACCCAGAAACTAGTATGAGCATTAGTAAGTTACACATCAATAACATGTATATCACATATACCTTTGTTCACCTTGCCATCTTTCTTATCCGCCAAATACTTGGGGCAGTTCCGCTTCCAGTGACCAGTCCCTTTGTGGTATAAGCACTCAGTCTCAGGCTTAGGTCCAGACTTGGGCTTCTTCACTTGAGCAGCAACTTGCTTGCCGTTCTTCTTGAAGTTTCCCTTCTTCCCTTTACCCTTTTTTTGAAACTGGTGGTCTTGTTGACCATCAACACTTGATGCTCTTTCTTGATTTCTACCTCCGCAGCCTTTAGCATTACGAAGAGCTCGGGAATTGTCTTATCCATCCCTTGCATATTATATTTCATCACGAAGCTTTTGTATCTTGGTGGCAGTGATTGAAGAATTCCGTCAATGAGACTATCATCAGGAAGATTAACTCCCAGTTGAATCAAGTGATTGTTATACCCAGGCATTTTGAGTATATGTTCACTGACAGAACTATTCTCCTCCATTTTGCAATTGTAGAACTTATTGGAGACTTCATATTTCTCAATCCAGGCATTTGCTTGAAATATTAACTTCAACTCCTGGAACATCTCATATGCTCCATGACGTTCAAAACGTCGTTGAAGTCCCGGTTCTAAGCCGTAAAGCATGGCACACTGAACTATCGAGTAGTCATCAGCTTTGCTCTGCAAAAGTTCATAACATCTGGTGTTGCTCGTGCAGCGGGTTTGGCACCTAGCGGTGCTTCCAAGACGTAATTCTTCTGTGCAGCAATGAGGATAATCCTCAAGTTACGGACCCAGTCTGTGTAGTTGCTACCATCATCTTTCAACTTAGCTTTCTCTAGGAACGCATGAAAATTCAATGGAACAACAGCACGGGCCATCTATCTACAACAACATAAACATGCAAAATACTATCAGGTACTAAGTTCATGATAAATTAAAGTTTGATTAATCAAATTACTTAGGAACTCCCACTTAGATAGACATCCCTCTAATCATCTAAGTGATCACGTGATCCATATAAACTAAACCATGTCCGATCATCATGTGAGATGGAGTAGTTTTCAATGGTGAACATCACTATGTTGATCATATCTACTATATGATCACGCTCGACCTTTCGGTCTCAGTGTTACGAGGCCATATCTGCATATGCTAGGCTCGTCAAGTTTAACCTGAGTATTCTGTGTGTGCAAAACTGGCTTGCGCCCATTTTATGTGAACGTAGAGCTTATCACACCCGATCATCACATGGTGTCTCGGCACGACGAACTTTCGCAACGGTGCATACTCAGGGAGAACACTTGTACCTTGAAATTTAGTGAGAGATCATCTTATAATGGTACCGCCGAACTAAGCAAAATAAGATGCATAACGGATAAACATCACATGCAATCAATATAAGTGATATGATATGGCCATCATCATCTTGTGCCTTTGATCTCCATCTCCAAAGCACCGTCATGATCACCATCGTCACCAGCGCGACACCTTGATCTCCATCGTAGCATCATTGTTGTCTTGCCAACTATTGCTTCTACGACTATCGCTACCGCTTAGTGATAAAGTAAAGCAATTACATGGCGATTGCATTTCATACAATAAAGCGACAACCATATGGCTCCTGACAGTTGCCGATAACTTTGTTACAAAACATGATCATCTCATACAATAAAATTTAGCATCATGTCTTGACCATATCACATCACAACATGCCCTGCAAAAACAAGTTAGACATCCACTACTTTGTTGTTGCAAGTTTTACGTGGTTGGTACGGGCTGAGCAAGTACCGTTCTTACCTACGCATCAAAACCACAACGATTTTTCGTCAAGTGTGTTGTTTTAACTTTCAACAAGGACCGGGCATAGCCACACACGATACAACTAAAGTTGGAGAAAATAACACCCACCACCCACCTGTGTGCGAAGCACGTCGGTAGAACCAGTCTCGCGTAAGCGTACGCGTAATGTCGGTCTGGGCCGCTTCATCCAAGAATACAGCCGAATCAAATTATGACATGCTGGTAAGCTGTATGACTATTATCGTCCACAACTCATTTGTATTCTACTCGTGCATATAACATCTACGCATAGACCTGGCTCGGATGCCACTGTTGGGGAACACAGTAATTTCAAAAAAATTCCTACGCACACGCAAGATCATGGTGATGCATAACAACGAGAGGGGAGAGTGTAGTCCACGTACCCTCGTAGACCGTAAGGGCAAGCGTTATGACAACGCCATTGATGTAGTCGTTGGTCTTCACGATCCGACCGATCCTAGTACCGAAAGTATGGAACCTCCGCGATCTACACATGTTCGGCTCGGTGACGTCCCATGAACTCTCGATCCAGCTGAGTGTTGAGGGAGAGCTTCGTCAGCACGACAGCATGATGACGGTGATGACGAAGCTACCGGCACAGGGCTTCGCCTAAGCACTGCAACGATATGACCAAGGTGGATTATGGTGGAGGGGGGCACCGCACACGGCTAAGAGATCAATGATCAACTTGTATGTCTATGGGGTGCCCCCTCCCCTGTATATAAAGGAGTGGAGGAGGGGGGGCTGACCCTCAATGGCGTGCCATGGAGGAGTCCTACTCCCACCAGGAGTAGGATTCCCCCACTTCCCTCGTTGGACTAGGAGAGAAGGAAGGGGGAGAGAGGGAGGAAGGAAAGGGGGGCGCCCCCCTTCCTAGTCCAATTCGGACCAGAGGGGGAGGGGGGCGCGGCCTGCCCTGGCTGCCCCTCTCTCTCTCCACTAAAGCCCATTAGGGCCCATATACTCCCTGGGGGGGCGGTAACCCCCCGTACTCCGGTATATGCCCGAACTCTCTCGAAACCTTTCTGATGTCCAAACATAGTCATCCAATATATCGATCTTCATGTCTCGACCATTTCGAGACTCCTCGTCATGTTCGTGATCATATCCAGGACTCCGAACTACCTTTGGTACATCAAAACACATAAACTCATAATATCGATCGTCACCGAACGTTAAGCGTGTGTGTAACGCCCCGGATTCGATGCGCCAGGTGTCCGTCAATTATTCGCCGTCCTTGCCATGTCATGTGCTTGCGTGTCGCACTTTTCCATGTCATCATCTGCATTTCATATCATGTCATCATGTGCATCGCATTTGCATACGTGTTCGTCTCATGCATCCGAGCATTTTCCCCGTTGTCCGTTTTGCAATCCGGCACTCCTATGTCACCCGGCGCCCCCTTTTGCCTCTTTTCGTGTGCGGGTGTTAAACGGTCTCGGAATGGACCGAGGTTTGTCAAGCGGCCTTGGTATAGCACCGGTAGACCGCCTGTCAAGTTTCGGGTCAATCGGAGGTCGTTTGATGCTCCAACGGTTAACCGGGTAACCGCAAAGCCTCTTTTGTGTGCATCCCAACACCCCTCTAAAGTGGCCCAAAACTCATCTAAGTCATCTCCATCCTCTCGGTCGTCGGATCACGATCGTGTGGGCGAAAACCGCACCTCATTTGGACACTCCTACCTTCTCCTACCTATAAATATGTGTCCCTCCCCGAAATTTCGGGCAGATCAAACCCTAGCATCTTCTTCCCCGCGCCGCCGGACGTGTCCGTCCCGTCGTCGGACGTGTCCACCACCTCCAGCCACCTCACTTCGGCCAATCATAGGCCGCCACCTCAGCGTCGCCGTCGCCCGGACCTATCCGCCGCCGCCACGTCATCGCCGCGCCTCCCTCTCTCTCCTCCCTCCACCGCGCGGCCCGCGGGACCCAGATCGGGCCCGCGTGAGCCCGCGCGCCGCCGCCGCTCGCCCGCCGCGGCCCGCTTCGCCCCGTCGCCCGCGGCTCCGCCCGCCTCCCACGCGCCGACTGCGCCGCCTGCCGCCACCCCGTCGCCGGTGACCGCCGCGCCTCGCCCGTCCTCCTCCACCTCGCGCGCCGCCCGCGCCGCCGCCCGGCGCCCGCTCCGCTCGACGCCGACCTCGCCCGCGCCGCCTCTCCGCCGCGGCCGCCGCCCGCCGCCGCCCCGCGCGCTCGCCGGCGCCGCCCTCCGCGCCAACCGTCGCCGGACGCCGCTCCATCGCTGGAACTCCTCGCCTCCCCGCGCGCCATGCCCTCGCCCGGATCCGGCAAGGTGCCGCCGGATCCGCCCGTCCCCGAGGCCGCCTTGGCTTCTGCGCCCTCGCCGGAGCTCTCGCGAGCTCGCCGGAGCTCGCTCCGGCCAGATCCACCCCGGGTGGATGAGATCCACCGGGTCATCCAACCAAACGGGCGCCTCCCCCTGGATCTCGTCATCCCGTCTCACGTCATCCCGTTTTCGTCGGTATAATTTCCACCAAGTCCCAGATTTGTTGCATTTTGTAGCTATGTTTGACATGCCATAACTCTCTGCATACTGCTCCGTTTCATGCGTGTAATATGTCAAATTGTTCGTATCAACGAGTACCTCATTTCATTCCATTGCATCATATTCATTTGTGTCCATATTGATGCCTTAATCATCGTTGCAATACTGCTATGTGATGTTGTCTTCTGTAGTTTATCAGGACATGCACTTTTGTCATTTTTGCCATGATTGATGTGTGCACCCTATAAACTTGAGCCCTACATGTGTTTTGAACTATGCCATGCTATCTTTACAGGGGTGTATGCAATGTATTTTTGTGATCTATGTGGTGACTAGAACAAGCATGCAAACTAGGCTCCGTGATGTTGCTGATTTCAGAGACTTGGAATTTCTCTAAGTCTTTGTCTGCTGTTAATTTTATGTCATGTATTCATGTTGCTACAGTGAGATCCATGCCTCTTTTGAGTATGTTCAGTAAGGGTGTTTTGTTCATATGGTTATGCTATATCCATCCATGCTCCTGGTTGCATTTATAGAGTGCTCTAGCATGTCTTAATCTTGCTCTACTTTTGCTACAAAATGTTCCTGGCAGATTGTTGACATGTTTAGCAATTTTGCCTAGCTTGTTGTTGTTGATCCATGCGTGCTATGTTATTGATCTTGCCATGTCTAGCTTATATGCCATGTCTAATTTCTGGATATATGCTTAGTTTGTCATGCAATGCCTCGTAGTGAGTGCATCGAGCTCGTAAACATGCCTACTTGTTATCTGTTTTGCCATGCTCCAGTTTTTCACCAAGTCTGAATCTGTTTATGTTTTTGCTATGTTCACATGCTTGTAATTGTATTCTCTGATCCCTTTTGGCTTATGGTCAGTAAGGGACTTTTGTTATATGCTTTGAGTAGATTCATGCCATGCTCTAGTTTGACATGATAGCTTGTTGTACCATGTTGTTTGAGAGCTCCAAACATTGCAACCTGATGTTATTTCAGCCATGTCCTGAAATTCTGCAAAGTCTGTGAACCTGATATTATTTGCAATCTTGCCATGCTTGTTTGAGTATGATCTAGTGATTTCTGGAGATAGCTCAGTGTTCGTGTTTTGTAATGCTTTACCTGTACATCATGTCCATGCCTCTTTTTATCATGTTATGATCCTTTAGCTTGTTGTTTTGATGCTTGCTAGGTGCCTACTTGCTGTTTTGGACAGATTGTTGTTATAACTTGTATAGGGTGTATGTGTTGAACCGTTGCTCCGTTTTGAGCATGCCCTACATGAATCTTGCTTAGAATTGCATGTAGCTTCATATTATCATGTTGCATCCTTGTTTTGAAGTGTTTGCTTGATGTTTGTATGCATTTTGCATCAATGCCATGCTTAACTTGTTTTGCTCATATCTTCTAGGCCGTAGCTCCGAATCTAATGAACTTTATATGTAACTTGTCTAGAATTTCGTGTAGATCATGTTGGTGCATCTTAACTTGATGTTTAACAAACTTGAATATAAGGTTATTCAGATCTGGACCAATTTCGAAATTTGCATATGAGGACTTACCGGAGTTGTTCTATGTTGTTTCCGGCCTCATTTAAACTTGCTTTGATGTGTTGGTCTTGTTTGCATCATTCCTTGCCATGAGTAACTTCATGTAGCCTTGTCATGCATCATATTTGGTTGAGCATCATGCCTTGTTCATGTGTGGTGTGTTTACTTTGTTGTGTGCTTCTTCTCGATAGTTCCCGTTCCGTTGCGATCGTGAGGATTCGTTCGTCTACGCTTGGTTCGTCTTCGTGGCTTCATCTTCTTCATGGACTCATTCTTCTTCCTAGCAGGATTTCAGGCAAGATGACCGTCACCTTGGATCTCATTACTATCATTGCTATGCTAGTTGCTTCGTTCTATCGCTATGCTGCGCTACCTACCACTTGCTGCTCAAGCCTCCCAAATTGCATGATAGCCCCTGACCTTTGATACCCTTCCTAGCAAACCGTTGTTTGGCTATGTTACCGCTTTTGCTCAGCCCCTCTTATAGCGTTGCTAGTTGCAGGTGAAGATGAAGATTGCTCCATGTTGGATTATGTTTATGTTTATGTTGGGATATCACAATATCTCTTATATTATCAATGCATCTATATACTTGGTAAAGGGTGGAAGGCTCGGCCTTATGCCTGGTGTTTTGTTCCACTCTTGCCGCCCTAGTTTCCGTCATACCGGGGTTATGTTCCCGGATTTTGCGTCCCTAACGCGGTTGGGTGATTTATGGGACCCCCTTGACAGTTTGCTTTGAATAAAGCTCTTCCAGCAAGGCCCAACATTGGTTTTACCATTTGCCTCAGCCTATTACCTTTTTCCCTTGGGAGTCGCGCATCTCGAGGGTCATCTTTATTTTAAACCCCCGGGCCAATGCTTGTCTAAGTGTTGGTCCAAACTAGAGCACTGTGCGGGACCGTCCCTTGGCAACTTGGGTTATGTTGGTACCTGTACGCTTAGCTTATCCGGTCGTGGCCTGAGACGAGATACGCGCGGCTACTATCAGGGTGTCGGCACGCCGGGAGGTCTTGCTGGACTTGTTTTACCATTGTCGAAATGTCTTGTTATCGGGATTTCGAGTTTGATCGGGTCTTCCCAGGAGAAGGAATATCCTTCGTTGATCGCGAGAGCTTATCATGGGCTAAGTTGGGACACCCCTGCAGGGTTTGAACTTTCGAAAGCCGTGCTCGCGGTTATGTGGCAGATGGGAATTTGTTAATGTCCGGTTGTAGTAAACTTGAAGCAAACTCTTCTAAAATACACCAACCGTGTGCGTAACCGTGATGGTCTCTTTTCGGGGTTGATCGAGAGGATAACACGGTTTCTGGGTTATGTTTGACGTAAGTAGGAGTTCAGGATCACTTCTTGATCATTACTAGTTGATGACCGCTTGCTTTGCTTCTCTTCTCGCTCTCATTTGCGTAAGTTAGCCACCATACATGCTTAGCCGCTGCTGCAACCTCACCACTTTACCCCTTTCCTTACCCATTAAGCTTTGCTAGTCTTGATACCCATGGTTATGGGATTGTTGAGTCCTCGTGGCTCACAGATTACTACACCAACAGTTGCAGGTACAGGTTATGCGCTGATCATGACGTGAGAGCGATGTTCATTTGTGTTGGAGTTCTTCTTCTGCTTCTTCTTCGTTTGAGGGATAGGTTCCTGGTCGGCAGCCTAGGCTAGCAGGGTGGATATTGTTTGAGTTTCTGTTTATGTTTCATCCGTAGTCGGATGATGATATTGTATATGATGTGTTGTTGTATTCATGTGACATTGTATGTATTGGATGTATCCCCTCTATTTATGTAATGTTGATGTAATGATATCCACCTTGCAAAAGCGTCTCCAAGATGCGCTTCTATCCTTGGTGGGACCTTCGAGTTCCTTTAGGATAGGGTCGCATCTTGGGCGTGACAGTGCAGACCCTACGTGTTCGAGAACTATGTAGACATGACCAAGACTCATCTCCGGTCAATAACAAATAGCGGAACCTGGATGCTCATATTGGTTCGTACATATTCTACGAAGATCTTTATCGGTCAAATCGCATAACAACATACGTTGTTCCCTTTGTCATCGGTATGTTACTTGCCTGAGATTCGATCGTCGGTATCTCAATACCTATTTCAATCTTGTTACCGGCTAGTATCTTTACTCGTTCCGTAATGCATAATTCCACAACTAACTCATTAGTCACATTGCTTGCAAGGCTTATAGTGATGTGCATTACCGAGAGGGCCCAGAGATACCTCTCCGACAATCGAAGTGACAAATCCTAATATCGATCTATGCCAACTCAACAAGTACCATTGGAGACACATGTAGAGCACCTTTATAATCACCCTGTTACATTGTGATGTTTGGTAGCACACTAGTGTTCCTCCGGTATTCGGGAGTTGCATAATCTCATAGTCATAGGAACATGTATAAGTCATGAAGAAAGCAATATCAACATACTAAACGATCAAGTGCTAAGCTAACGGAATGGGTCAAGTCAATCACATCATTCTCTAATGATGTGATCCCGTTAATCAAATGACAACTCATGTCTATGGCTAGGAAACTTAACCATCTTTGATTCAACGAGCTTGTCAAGTAGAGGCATACTAGTGACACTATGTTTGTCTATGTATTCACACATGTACCAAGTTTCCGGTTAATACAATTCTAGCATGAATAATAAACATTTATCATGATATAAGGAAATATAAATAACAACTTTATTATTGCCTCTAGGGCACATTTCCTTCAGTCGAACCATATGACAACATACGTAATTCCCTTTGTCTATCGGTATCTTACTTGCCCGAGATTCGACCGTCGGTATCTTCATACCTAGTTCAATCTCATTACCGGCAAGTCTCTTTACTCGTTCCGTAATACATCATCTTGTAACTAACTCCTTAGTCACTTTGCTTGCAAGGCTTCTTATGATGTGTATTACCGAGAGGGCCCAAAGATACCTCTCCGATACACGGAGTGAAAATCCTAATCTCGATCCATGCCAACTCAACAGACACCTTCGGAGATACATGTAGAGCATCTTTATGATCACCCAGTTACGTTGTGAGGTTTGATAGCACACAAGGTATTCTCTGGTATCCGGGAGTTGCATGATCTCAGAGTCAAAGGAATATGTATTTGACATTAAGAAAGCAATAGCAATAAACTGAACGATCATAGGCTAAGCTAACGGATGGGTCTTGTCCATCACATCATTTTCCTAATGATGTGATCCCATTATCAAATGACAACACATGTCTATGGTTAGGAAACCTTAACCATCTTTGATCAACGAGCTAGTCTAGTAGAGGCTTATTAGGGGCACGGTATTTGTTTATGTAATAACATATGTATTTAAGTTTCCGACCTATACAATTCTAGCATGAATAACAAACCTTTATCATGAATAAGGAAATATAAGATAACAACTTTATTATTGCCTCTAGGGCATATTTCCTTCACAAATCGTATGTGCCATGATCGGTTCCATCATACACATTTGTACTTGGTGAAATGTATGCGGTGTACATCACACAGTTCTAATAAATAAACTGTGTGTGAGATTATTTTTTCCTCTTATAGGAAACTTTTTTCATGTCGAGATGCTCTTGAACTGAAATTATGTGCATGCATGGAAGGGTTGTCGTTTTTGATCCAGAGAAGTGAGCTTCTATCGAGATTGAGATAGACTCTATTGTTGCGGTAAAGTTGATCCAGGCAAAGGAGGTGGATAGATCGGTTTATTCATCGCTCATTAAGGAGATTAGATATCTCATGTCTATTCGTGATTTGTGTATTACTCATCTTAATTGTAGCCAAAATAAAGTTAGTGATAGCATAAGTAGATTTGCTTGTTTACAAGGCAGAACCATGAGTTGGTTAGGTTCTGGTCCTATGGCTGCTATGGAGCTTGCTACAATTGATTGTATGAGCTTCTTGAGTTGAGTAATACATTATCCACCCACAAAAAAATAAACTGTTGGCGATGACAGGTACTACTGCACACCTTACATTTGCATGTATCGTGTGCGATGTAGAGCACACATTTTTCTGGAATTTATCATGGGCGATGATGATTACCATCGCAGAGAGTTCTTCTTAAGAAGTCGTATCCAACCATGTGCGAATGCGAGAGTTTTTTGAAATAAGGCATCTTTACTGACCCACGTTGTTTCGTCGATCAAGGTTGAGGCGAAGATTTGGATCATTGCAGGGCTACATATTTGCGAAATTTAATTCTGGGAGAGTGATCCCTTTGTATACATTGTAGTCATCAAACTCTAAAACCTTGTCATTCTTCTTCTCAATTAATGACACGAGGCAAATATTTTGCCTTCGATTTCAAATAAATAAATTGCCTAGTTCTTTTTGATGGGGAACGTAGTATTTCAAAAAAAAATCCTTCGATCACACAAGATCTATCTAGGAGAAGCATAGCAACGAGCGGGGAGAGTGTGTCCACGTACCCTCATAGACCGAAAGCGGAAGCGTTTAGTAACACGGTTGATGTAGTCGAACGTCTTCGCGATCCAACCGATCAAGTACCGAACGCACGGCACCTCCACGATCTGCACACGTTCAGCTCGGTGATGTCCCTCGAACTCTAGATCCAGCTGAGGCCGAGGGAGAGTTTCGTCAGCACGACGGCGTGGTGACGGTGATGATGAAGTTACCGACGCAGGGCTTTGCCTAAGCACTACGACAATATGACTGAGGTGGAAAACTGTGGAGGGGGCCACCGCACACGGCTAGAAATCAACTTGTGTGTCTATGGGGTGCCCCCCTCCTCCGTAAATAAAGGTGGGGAGGAGGGGGCCGACCGGCCTCAAGGGGCGCGCCCAAGGGCGGGGTAATCCTACTCCTACTAGGAGTAGGTTCCCCCCCTTTCCTAGTCCAACAAGGAGGGGAAGGAAGGAGGTAGGGGAGAGAAGGAAGGAGGGGGACGCCGCCCCCACCCCTTGTCCAATTGGGACTGGGGGGCGGGCGCCACCTCCTAACCGGCCCTCTCTCCTCTAATGCCCATGGTGGCCCATTAACTTCTCGCGGGGTTCCGGTAACCCTCCAGCACTCCGGTTTTATCCGAAACTCTCCGGAACACTTCCGGTGTCCGAGCAACATGGTCCAATATATCAATCTTTATCTCTCAACCATTTCGATACTCCTCATCATGTCCATGATCTCATTCGGGATTCTGAACAACCTTCAGTACATCAAATCACATAAACTCATAATACCAATCGTCATCGAACGTTAAGCGTGCGGACCCTACTGGTTCGAGAACTATGTAGACATGACCGAGACACTTCTCCGGTCAATAACCAACAGCGGAACCTGGATGCTCATATTGGTTCCTACATATTCTACGAAGATCTTTATCGGTCAAACCGCACAACAACATACGTTGTTCCCTTTGTCATCGGTATGTTACTTGCCCAAGATTCGATCGTCGGTATCACCATACCTAGTTCAATCTCGTTACCGGCAAGTCTCTTTACTCGTTCCGTAATGCATCATCCCGCAACTAACTCATTAGTCACATTGCTTGCAAGGCGTATTGTGATGTGCAATTCCGAGAGGGCCTAGAGATACCTCTCCGACAATCGGAGTGACAAATCCTAATCTTGATCTATGCCAACTCAACAAACACCATCGGAGACACCTGTAGAGCATCTTTATAATCACCCCGTTACGTTGTGACATTTGATAGCACACTAAGTGTTCCTCCGGTATTCGAGAGTTGCATGATCTCATAGTCAGAGGAACATGTATAAGTCATGATGAAAGCAATAGCAACAAACTAAACGATCATAGTGCTAAGCTAACGGATGGGTGTTATCCATCACATCATTCTCTAATGATGTGATCATGTTCATGAAATGACAACACATGTCTATGGCTAGGAAACATAACCATCTTTGATAAACAAGCTAGTCAAGTAGAGGCATACTAGGGACACTCTGTTTGTCTATGTATTCACACATGTACTAAGTTTCTGGATAATACAATTCTAGCATGAATAATAAACATTTATCATGATATAAGGAAATGTAAATAACAACTTTATTATTGCCTCTAGGGCACATTTCCTTCAGTTTCCCACTTGCATTAGAGTCAATAATCTAGATTACATAGTAATGATTCCAACACCCATGGAGTCTTGGTGCTGATCATCTTTTGCTCGTGAGAGAGGCTTAGTCAACGGGTCTGCAACATTCAGATCCGTATGTATCTTGCAAATCTCTATGTCCCCTTTCGACACTTGATGACGGATGGAATTGAAGTGTCTCTTGATGTGCTTGGTCTTCTTGTGAAATCTGGATTCCTTTGCCAAAGCAATTGCACTAGTATTGTCACAAAAGATTTTCTTTGGACCTGATGCACTAGGTATGACACCTATCGGATATGAACTCCTTAATCCAGACTTCCTTCATTTGCTGCTTCCGAAGCAGCTATGTACTCCGCTTCACACGTAGATCCCGCCACGACGCTTTGTTTGGAACTACACCAACTGACAGCTCCACCATTCAATATAAATACGCATCTGGTTTGAGACTTAGAGTCATCCGGATCAGTGTCAAAGCTTGCATCGACGTAGCCATTTAAAACGAGCTATTTGTCACCTCCATAAACGAGAAACATATCCTTAGAACTTTTCAGGTATTTCAGGATGTTCTTGACCGCTGTCCAGTGATCCACTCTTGAATTACTTTGGTACCTCCCTACTATACTTATAGCAAGGCACACATCAGGTCTAGTACACAGCATTGCGTACATGATAGAACCTATGGCCTAGGCATAGGGAATGACTTCCATTTTCTCTCTATCTTCTGTAGTGGTCGGGCATTGAGTCTCACTCAACTTCACACATTGTAATACAGGCAAGAACCCTTTTCTTTGACTGATCCATTTTGAACTTATTCAAAATCTTATCAAGGTATGTGCTTTGTGAAAGTCCAATTAAGCGTCTTGATCTATCTCTATAGATCTTGATGCCTAATATGTAAGCAGCTTCACCGAGGCCTTTCATAGAAAAACTCTTATTCAAGTATCCTTTTATGCTATCCAGAAATTCTATATCATTTCCAATCAGCAATATGTCATCCACATATAATATAAGAAATGCTACAGATCTCCCACTCACTTTCTTGTAAATACAGGCTTCTCCAAAAGTCTGTATAAAACCATATGCTTTGATCACACTATCAAAACGTTTATTCCAACTCCGAGAGGCTTGCACCAGTCCATAAATGGATCGCTGGAGCTGTTGGGTAACGTAGTAATTTCAAAAATTTCCTATGCACACGCAAGATCATGGTGATGCATAGCAACGAGACGGGATAGTGTTGTCTACGTACCCTCGTAGACCGAAAGCGGAAGCGTTATGACAACGCGGTTGATGTAGTCGTACGTCTTCACGATCCGACCGATGCTAGTGTTCCAAACTAGACATGGCACCTCCGCGATATGCACATGTTCAGCTCGGTGACATCCCATGAACTCTCGATCCAGCTGAGTGTCGAGGGAGATCTTTGTCAGCCCGACGGCGTGATGACGGTGATGATGAAGCTACCAGGGCAGGGCTTCGCCTAAGCAGTACGATGATATGACCGAGGTGGATTATAGTGGAGGGGGGCATCACACACGGCTAAGAGATCAATGATCAACTTGTGTGTCTATGGGGTGCCCCTGGCCACGTATATAAAGGATGGAGGGAGGAGGAGGCCGACCCTCATAGGGAGCGCCCAAAGTGTGGAGTCCTACTAGGACTCCCTAGTCCTAGTAGGATTCCACCTCCCACATGGAATAGGAAAAGGGGAAAGGAGAAGGAGAAGGAAGGAAGGGGGCGCCCCCTTTCCCTAGTCCAATTCAGACCAGTCCATGGGGAAGGGGCGCGGCCACCCTTGAGGCCTTTCTCTCCTTTCCGGTATGGCCCATTAAGGCCCACTACGAATTCCTGTAACTCTCCAGCACTCCGGAAAATACCCGAATCACTCGGAACCTTTTCGATGTCCGAATATAGCCTTCCAATATATTGATCTTTACATCGCGACCATTTCGAGACTCCTCGTCATGTCCCCGATCTCATCCAGGACTCCGAACTACCTTAGGTACATCAAAACACATAAACTCATAATATTGATCGTCACCGAATGTTAAGCGTGCGGACCCTACGGGTTCGAGAACTATGTAGACATGACCGAGACTCATCTCCGGTCAATAACCAATAGCGGAACCTGGATGCTCATATTGGTTCCTACATATTCTATGAAGATCTATATCGGTCAAACCGCATAACAACATACGTTGTTCCTTTTGTCATCGGTATGTTACTTTCCCATGATTCGATCGTCGGTATCTCAATACCTAGTTCAATCTCGTTACCGGCAAGTCTCTTTACTCGTTCCATAATGCATCATCCCGCAACTAACTGATTAGTTACATTGCTTGCAAGGCCTATAGTGATGTGCATTACCGAGAGGGCCCAGAGATATCCCTCCGACAATCGGAGTGACAAATCCTAATCTCGATCTATGCCAACATAACAAGTACCATAGGAGACACCTGTAGAGCACCTTTATAATCACCCAGTTATGTTGTGACATTTGGTAGCACACAAAGTGTTCCTCCGGTATCCGGGAGTTGCATAATCTCATAGCCATAGGGACATCTATAAGTCATGAAGAAAGCAATAGCAACATACTAAATGATCAAGTGCTAAGCTAACGGAATGGGTCAAGTCAATCACATCATTCTCTAATGATGTGATACCGTTAATCAAATGACAACTCATGTCTATGGCTAGGAAACTTAACCATCTTTGATTCAACGAGCTAGTCAAGTAGAGGCATACTAGTGACACTCTGTTTGTCTATGTGTTCACACATGTACTAAGTTTCCGGTTAATACAATTCTAGCATGAATAATAAACATTTATCATGAAATAAGTAAATAAATAATAACTTTATTATTGCCTCTAGGGCATATTTCCTTCTGTCTCCCACTTGCACTAGAGTCAATAATCTAGTTCACATCGCCATGTGATTTAACACCAATAGTTCATATCACCATGTGATTAATATCCATAGTTCACATCGCCATGTGACCAACACTCAAAGGGTTTACTAGAGTCAGCAATCTAGTTCACATCGCCATGTGATTAACACCCAAAGAGTACTAAGGTGTGATCATGTTTTGCTTGTGAGAGAAGTTTAGTCAATGGGTCTCCCAAATTCAGATCCTTATGTATTTTGCAAATTTCTTTGTCAACAATGCTCTGCATGGAGCTACTCTAGCTAATTGCTCCCACTTTTAATATGTATCCAGATTGAGATTTAGAGTCATCCGGATCAGTGCCAAAACTTGCATCGAGGTAACCCTTTACGATGAACTTTTTGTCACCTCCATAACCGAGAAACATATCCTTATTCCTCTAAGGATAATTTTTGACCCATGTCCAGTGATCTACTCCTAGATCACTATTGTACTCCCTTGCCAAAACCAGGGCAGGGTATACAATATGTCTGGTACACAGCATAGCATACTTTATATGACCTATGGCTGAGGCATAGGGAATAACTTTCATTCTTTCTCTATCTTCTGCCGTGGTCGTTCTTTTGTCTTACTCAACTTCACACCTTGCAGCACAGGCAAGAACTCTTTCTTTGACTGTTCCATTTTGAACTACTTCAAAAACTTGTCAAGGTATGTACTCATTGAAAAAACTTATCAAGCGTCTTGATCTATATCTATAGATCCTGATGCTCAATATGTAAGCAGCTTCAGCGAGGTCTTTCTTTGAAAAACTCCTTTCAAACACTCCTTTATGCTTTCCAGAAAATTCTACATTATTTGTAATCAACAATATGTCATTCACATATACTTATCAGAAATGTTGTAGTGCTCCCACTCACTTTCTTGTAAATACAGGCTTCACCGCAAGTCTGCATAAAACTATATGCTTTGATCAACTCATCAAAGCGTATATTCCAACTCCGAGATGCTTGCACCAGTCCATAGATGGATCGCTGGAGCTTGCACACTTTGTTAGCACCTTTAGGATTGACAAAACCTTCTGGTTGCATCATATACAACTTTTTTTAAGAAAACCATTAAGGAACACAGTTTTGACATCCATTTGCCAGATTTTATAAAATGTGGCAATTGCTAACATGATTCAGACAGACTTAAGCATCGCTACGAGTGAGAAAATCTCATCGTAGTCAACACCTTGAACTTGTCGAAAACCCTTTTGCACAATTAGAGCTTTGTAGATAGTAACACTACTATCAGTGTTCGTCTTCTTCTTGAAAATTCATTTATTCTCAATGGCTTGCCGATCAACGGGCAAGTCAACCAAAGTCTACACTTTGTTCTCATACATGGATCCTATCTCAGATTTGATGGCCTCAAACCATTTCGCGGAATCTGGGCTCATCATCGCTTCCTCATAGTTCGTAGGTTTGTCATGGTTAAGTAACATGACCTCCAGAACAGGATTCCCATACCACTCTGGTGCGGACCTTACTCTGTCTGACCTACGAGGTTCGATAGTAACTTGATCTAAAGTTTCATGATCATTATCATTAACTTCCTCACTAATTGGTGTGGCAATCACTGTAACTGATTTCTGTGATGAACTACTTACCAATTCGGGAGAAGGTACAATTACCTCATCAACTTCTACTTTCCTCCCACTCACTTCTTTCGAGAGAAAACCCTTCTCCAGAAAGGATCCATTCGAAGCAATGAATATCTTGCCTTCGGATCTGTGATAGAAGGTGTACCCAACAGTCTTCTTTGGGTATCCTATGAAGACACATTTCTCTGATTTAGGTTCGAGCTTACCAGGTTGAAGCTTTTCACATAAGCATCACAGCCCCAAATTTTAAGAAATGACAACTTTGGTTTCTTGCCAAACCACAGTTCATATGGCGTCGTCTCAATAGATTTAGATGGTGCCCTATTTAACGTGAATGCAGTTGTCTCTAATGCATAACCCCAAAATGATAGTGGTAAATCGGTAAGAGACATCATAGATCGCACCATATCCAATAAAGTACGGCTACGACGTTCGGATACACCATTATGTTCTGGTGTTCTAGGTGGCATGAGTTTGTGAAACTATTCCACATTGTTTTAATTGAAGGCCAAACTCGTAACTCAAATATTTGCCTCTGCGATCAGATTGTAGAAATTTTATTTTCTTGTTACGATGATTCTCCACTTCACTCTGAAAATTTTGAACTTTTCAACTGTTTCAGGCTTTTGTTTCATTAAGTAGATATACCCTTATCTTCTCAAATCATCTCTGAAGGTCAGAAAATAACGATACCCGCCGCGAGCCTTAACACTCATTGGACCACATACATCGATATGTATTATTTCCAATAAGTCAGTAGCTCGCTTCATTGTTCCGGAGAACGGAGTTTCAGTCATCTTGCCCATGAGACATGGTTCACAAGCATCAAATGATTCATAATCAAGTGATTCCAAAAGTCCATCAGCATGGAGTTTCTTCATGCACTTTACACCAATATGACCTAAATGGCAGTGCCACAAATATGTTGCACTATCATTATCAACATTGCATCTTTTGGCATCAATATTATGAATATGTGTATCAACACGATCGAGATTCAATAAACCATTTATTTTTAGTGTATGACCATAGAAGGTTTTATTCATGTAAACAGAACAACAATTATTCTTTGACTTAAATGAATAACCGTATTGCAATAAACATGATCTAATAATATTCATGCTCAACGCAAACTCCAAATAACATTTATTTTAGGTTCAACACTAATGCCGAAGGTAAAGGGAGTGCGCGATGGTGATCTTATCATCCTTGGAATCATTTCCAACACACATCGTCACCTCGCCCTTAACTAGTCTCTGTTTATTTTGCAACTCTTGTTTCGAGTTACTACTTTTAGCAACTGAACTAGTATCAAATACCGAGGGGTTACTATAAACACTAGTAAAGTACACATCAATAACATGTATATCAAATATACCTTTGTTCACTTTTCCATCCTTCTTATCCGCCAAGTATCTGGGGGCAGTTCCACTTCCAGTGACCATTTCCTTAGCAGTAGAAGCACTCAGTTTCAGGCTTGAGTCTAGCTTTGGGTTTCTTCACGGGAGTGACAACTTGTTTGTCATTCTTTATTGAAGTTCCCTTTCTATTCCTTTGCCCTTTTCTTGAAACTAGTGGTCTTGTAAACCATCTTTTTATTTGATGCTCTTTCCTGATTTCTAACTTCGCCGATTTCAGCATCGCAAACAGCTCGGGAATTACTTTCGTCATCCCTTGCATATTATAGTTCATCGCGAAGTTCTAGTAACTTGGTGATAGTGACTAGAGAACTTTGTCAATTGCTATCTTATCTGGAAGATTAACTCCCACTTGATTCAAGCAATTGTAGTACCCAGACAATCTGAGCACATGCTCACTGGTTAGCTATTCTCCTCCAGGTTGTAGGCAAAGTACTGTCAGAGGTCTCATACCTCTCGACACGGGCATGAGTATGAAATACCAATTTCAACTCTTGGAACAACTTATATGCTCCGTGGCGTTCAAATTTCTTTTGAAGTCCCGGTTCTAAGCCGTAAAGCATGGTGCACTTAAACTATCAAGTAGTCATCATACCGAGCTTTGTCAAACGTTCATAACGTTTGCTTCTGCTCCTGCAATAGGTATGTCACCTAGCGATGCATCAAGGACATAATTCTTCTGTGCAGCAATGAGGATAATCCTCAGATCACGGACCAAGCCTGCATCATTGCTACTATCATCTTTCAACTTATTTTTCTTTGGGAACATATCAAAAAAAAAATGGGGAGCTACATCGCGAGCTATTGATCTACAACATAGTTATGCAAATACTATCAGGACTAAGTTCATGATAAATTAAAGTTCAATTAATCATATTATTTCAGAACTCCCACTTAGATAGACATCCCTCTAGTCATCTAAATGATCCCGTGATCCAAATCAACTAAACCATGTCCGATCATCATGTGAGATGGAGTAGTTTTCAACGGTGAACATCACTATGTTGATCATATCTTTTATATGATTCACGCTCGACCTTTCGGTCTCCAGTGTTCCGAGGCCATATCTGCATATGCGAGGCTCGTCAAGTTTAACCCAAGTATTCTGCGTGTGCAAAACTGGCTTGCACCCGTTGTATGTGAACATACAGCTTATCACACCCGATCATCACGTGTTGTCTCAGCACGTAGAACTGTCGCAGTGGTGCATACTAAGGGAGAACACTTATACCTTAAAATTTAGTGAGGGATCATATTATAATGCTACCGCCGTACTAAGCAAAATAAGATGCATAAAGGATAAACATCACATGCAATCAATATAAGTGATATGATATGGCCATCATCATCTTGTGCCTTTGACCTCCATCTCCAAAGCACCGTCAAGATCACCATCGTCACCGGCGCGACACCTTGATCTCCATCGTAGCATCGTTGTCGTCTCGCCAATTATTTCTTCTACGACTATCGCTACCTCTTAGTTATAAAGTAAAGCAATTACATGGCGATTGCATTTCATATAATAAAGCGACAACCATATGGCTCCTGCCAGTTACCGATAACTCTATTGCAAAACATGATCGTCTCATGCAATAAAATTTAGCATCATGTCTTGACCATATCACATCACAACATGCCCTGCAAAAACAAGTTAGACATCCTCTACTCTGTTGTTGCAAGTTTTACGTGGTTGCTACGGGCTGAGCAAGAACAGTTCTTACCTACGCATCAAAAACAACGATTTTTTGTCAAATATGTGTTGTTTTAACCTTTAGCAAGGACCGGGCGTAGCCACACTCGATTGAACTAATGTTGGATAAACTAACACCCGCCAGCCACCTCTGTGCGAAGCACGTCGGTAGAACCAGTCACGCGTAAACATACGTGTAATGTCGGTCCGGGCCGCTTCATCCAACAATACCGCCGAATCAAAGTATGACATGCTGGTAAGCAGTGTGAATATTATCGCTTGTATTCTACTCGTGTATATAACATCTAAGCATAAACCTGGCTCGGATGCCACTGTTGGGTAACGCAGTAATTTCAAAAAATTCCTACGCACACGCAAGATCACGGTGATGCATGGTAACGAGAGGGGAGAGTGTTTTCTACGTACCCTCATAGACCGAAAGCGGAAGCGTTATGACAACGCGGTTGATGTAGTCGTACGTCTTCACGATCCGACCGATCCTAGTACCGAAGACACGACACCTCCGCGATCTACACACGTTCAGCTCGGTGACGTCCCACGAACTCTCAATCCAGCTGAGTGTCGAGGGAGAGCTTCGTTAGCACGACGGCATGATGACGGTGATGATGAAGATACCGGCGCAGGGCTTCGCCTAAGCACTACGACGATATGAACGAGGTGGATTATAGTGGAGGGGGGCACCACACACGGCTAAGAGATCAATGATCAACTTGTGTGTCTATGGGGTGCCCCCTGGCCACGTATATAAAGGATGGAGGGAGGAGGAGGCCGACCCTCATAGGGCGCGCCCAAAGTGTGGAGTCCTACTAGGACTCCCAAGTCCTAGTAGGATTCCACCTCCCACATGGAATAGGAAAAGGGGAAGGGAGAAGGAGAAGGAAGGAAGGGGGCACCCCATTTCCCTAGTCCAATTCAGACCAGTCCATGGGGAAGGGGCGCGGCCACCCTTGAGGCCTTTCTCTCCTTTCCCGTATGGCCCATTAAGGCCCAATACGAATTCCCCTAACTCTCCGGCACTCCGAAAAATACCTGAATCACTCGGAACCTTTCCGATGTCCGAATATAGCCTTCCAATGTATTGATCTTTATGCCTCGACCATTTTGAGACTCATCGTCATGTCCCCGATCTCATCTAGGACTCCGAACTACCTTCGGTACATCAAAACACATAAACTCATAATATCGATCGTCACCGAACGTTAAGCGTGTGAACCCTACGGGTTCGAGAACTATGTAGACATGACCGAGACTCATCTCCGGTCAATAACCAATAGCGGAACCTGGATGCTCATATTGGTTCCTACATATTCTACGAAGATCTTTATCGGTCAAACCGCATAACAACATACAATGTTCCCTTTGTCATCGGTATATTACTTGCCCGAGATTCGATCGTCGGTATCTCAATACCTAGTTCAATCTCGTTATCGGCAAGTCTCTTTACTCATTCCGTAATGCATCATCCCGCAACTAACTCATTAGTCACATTGCTTGCAAGGCTTATAGTGATGTGCATTACCGAGAGGGCCCAGAGATATCTCTTCGACAATCGAAGTGACAAATCCTAATCTCGATCTATGCCAACTCAACGAGTACCATAGGAGACACCCGTAGAGCACCGTTATAATCACCCAGTTACGTTGTGACGTTTGGTAGCACACAAAGTGTTCCTCCGGTATTCGGGAGTTGCATAATCTCATAGTCATAGGAACATGTATAAGTCATGAAGAAAGCAATAGCAACATACTAAATGATCAAGTGCTAAGCTAATGGAATGGGTCAAGTCAATCACATCATTCTCTAATTACGTGATCCCGTTAATCAAATGACAACTCATGTCTATGGCTAGGAAACTTAACCATCTTTGATTCAACGAGCTAGTCAAGTAGAGGCATACTAGTGACACTCTGTTTGTCTATGTATTCACACATGTACTAAGTTTCCGGTTAATACAATTCTAGCATGAATAATAAACATTTATCATGAAATAAGGAAATAAATAATAACTTTATTATTGCCTCTAGGGCATATTTCCTTCAGGAGCTTGCACACTTTGTTAGCACCCTTTAGATTGACAAAACCTTCTGGTTGCATCATATACAACTCTTCTTCCAGAAATCCATTCAGGATTGCAGTTTTGACATCCATTTGCCAAATTTCATAATCATAAAATGCGGCAATTGCTAACATGATTCGGACAGACTTAAGCATCGCTACGGGTGAGAAAGTCTCATCGTAGTCAACTCCTTGAACTTGTCGAAAACCTTTCACAACAAGTTAAGCTTTGTAGATAGTAACATTACCGTCAGCGTCAGTCTTCTTCTTGAAGATCCATTTATTCTCTATGGCTTGCCGATCATCGGGCAAGTCAACCAAAGTCCACACTTTGTTCTCATACATGGATCCCATCTCAGATATCATGGCCTCAAGCCATTTCGCGGAATCTGGGCTCATCATCGCTTCCTCATAGTTCGTAGGTTCGTCATGGTCAAGTAACATGACGTCCAGAACTGAATTGTCGTACCACTCAGGTGCAGACCTTACTCTGGTTGATGTACGAGGTTCGGTAGTAACTTGATCAGAAGCTTCATGATCATCATCATTAGCTTCCTCACTAATTGGTGTAGGAATCACTAGAACTGATTTCTATGATGAACTACTTTCCAATGAGGGAGCAGGTACAATTACCTCATCAAGTTCTACTTTCCTCCCACTCACTTCTTTCAAGAGAAACTCCTTCTCTAGAAAGGATCCATTCTAAGCAACGAATATCTTGCCTTCGGATCTGTTATAGAAGGTGTACCCAACAGTCTCCTTTGGGTATCCTATGAATACACATTTCTCCGATTTGGGTTTGAGCTTATCAGGTTGAAGCTTTTTCACATAAGCATCGTAGCCCCAAACTTTAAGAAACGACAGCTTAGGTTTTTTGCCAAACCACTGTTCATATGGTATCGTCTCAACGGATTTAGATGGTGCCCTATAACGTGAATGCAGTTGTCTCTAATGCATAAGCCCAAAACGATAGGGATAAATCGGTAAGAGACATCATAGATCGCACCATATCTAATAAAGTACGGTTATGACGTTCGGACACACCATTACGCTGTGGTGTTCCGGGTGGCGTGAGTTGCGAAACTATTCCACATCGTTTCAAATGAAGACCTAACTCCTAACTCAAATATTCGTCTCGGCGATCAGATCGTAGAAACTTTATTTTCTTGTTATGACGATTCCCCACTTCACTCTGAAATTCTTTGAACTTTTCAAATGTTTCAGACTTATGTTTCATCAAGTAGATATACCCATATCTGCTCAAATCATCTGTGAAGGTCAGAAAATAACGATACCCGCCGCGAGCCTCAACACTCATCGGATCGCATACATCAGTATGTATTATTTCCAATAAGTCAGTTGCTCACTCCAGTGTTCCGAAGAACGGCGTCTTAGTCATCTTGCCCATGAGGCATGGTTCGCAAGCATCAAGTGATTCCAAAATCCCATCAGCATGGAGTTTCTTCATGCGCTTTCCACCAATATGACCTAAACGACAGTGCCACAAATATGTTGCACTATCATTATCAACTTTGCATCTTTTGGCATCAATATTATGAATATGTGTATCACTATGATCGAGATTCAATAAACCATTCACCTTGGGTGTATGACCACAGAAGGTTTTATTCATGTAAACATAATAACAATTATTCTTTTAAATGAATAACAGTATTGCAATAAACATGATCCAATCATATTATGCTCAACGCAAACACCAAATAACATTTATTTTAGGTTCAACACTAATACCGAAGGTATAGGGAGTGTGCAATGGTGATCTTATCAACTTTGGAATTACTTCCGACACACATCGTCACCTTGCCCTCAACTATTCTTTGTTTATTTTGTAACTTCTGTTTTGAGTTACTAATCATAGCAACTGAACCAGTATCAAATACCCAGCGGCTACTATTAACACTAGTAAAGTACACATCAATAACATGTATATCATATATACTTTTGTTCACTTTACCATCCTTCTTATCTGCCAAGTATTTGGGGCAATTCCGCTTCCAGTGACCATTTCCTTCGCAGTAGAAGCACTCAGTTTCAGGCTTGGGTCTAGCTTTGGGTTTCTTCATGGGAGTGGCAACTTGCTTGCCTTTTTTCCTGAAGTTCCCTTTCTTTCCCTTGCCCTTTAACTTGAAACTAGTGGTCTTGTCAACCATCAACATTTGATGCTTTTCTTGATTTCTACCATCATCGATTTCAGCATCACGAAGAGCTCGGGAATCATTTTTTACATCCCTTGCATATTATAGTTCATCACGAAGTTCCAGTAACTTGGTGATAGTGACTAGAAAACTCTGTCAATCACTATTTTATCTGGAAGATTAACTCCCACTTGATTCAAGTGATTGTAGTACTCAGACAATCTGAGCACATGTTCACTGGTTGAGCTATTCTCCTCCATCTTGTAGGCAAAGTACTTGTAAGAGGTCTCATACCTCTCGACTCGAGCATGAGTCTGAAATACCAATTTCAGCTCTTGGAACATCTTATATGCTCCGTGGTGTTCAAAACATTTTTTAAGTCCCGGTTCTAAGCCGTAAAGCATGGCGCACTAAACTATCAAGTAGTTGTCATACCGAGCTTGCCGAACATTCATAACGTCTGTTATCTACTCCTGCAATAGGTCTGTCACCTAGCGGTGCATCAAGGACATAATTCTTCTGTGCAGCAATGAGGATAATCCTCAGATCACGGACCTAGTCCGCATCATTGCTACTATCATCATTCAACATAGTTTTTCTCTAGGAACATATAAAAAATAAACGGGGAGCTACATCGCGAGCTATTGATCTACAACATAGTTATGCAAATATTATCAGGACTAAGTTCATGATAAATTAAAGTTCAATTAATCATATTGCTTAAGAACTCCCACTTAGATACACATCCCTCTAGTCATATAAATGATCACGTGATCCATATCAACTAAACCATGTCCGATCATCACTTGAGATAAAGTAGTTTTCAATGGTGAACATCACTATGTTGATCATATCTACTATATGATTCATGCTTGACCTTTCGGTCTCAGTGTTCCGAGGCCATATCTGCATATGCTAGGCTCGTCAAGTTTAACCCGAGTATTCTGCGTGTGCAAAACTAGCTTGCACCCGTTGTATGTGAACGTAGAGCTTATAACACCCGATCATCACGTGGTGTCTCGGCACGACGAACTGTCGCAATGGTGCATACTCAGGGAGAACACTTGTACCTTGAAATTTAGTGAGAGATCATCTTATAATGCTACCGCCGTACTAAGCAAAATAAGATGCATAAAGGATAAACATCACATGCAATCAATATAACTGATATGATATGGCCATCATCATCTTGTGCCTTTGATCTCCATCTCCAAAGCACCGTCATGATCACCATCGTCACCGGCTTGACACCTTGATCTCCATCGAAGCATCGTTGTCGTCTCGCCAATTATTGCTACTATGACTATCGCTACCGCTTGGTGATAAAGTAAAGCAATTACATGACGATTGCATTTCATATAATAAAGCGACAACCATATGGCTCCTGCCGGTTGCCGATAACTGTTACAAAACATGATCATCTCATACAACAATTTATATATCATCACGTCTTGACCATATCACATCATAGCAAGCCCTACAAAAACAAGTTAGACGTCCTCTACTTTGTTGTTGCAAATTTTACGTGGCTGCTACGGGCTTCTAGTAAGAACCGTTCTTACCTACGCATCAAAACCACAATGATTTTTCGTCAAGTGTGCTGTTTTAACCTTCAACAAGGACCGGGCGTAGTCACACTCCATTCAACTAAAGTTGGAGAAACAGACACCCACTAGCCACCTGTGTGCAAAGCACGGCGGTAGAACCAGTCTCATGAACGCGGTCATGTAATGTCGGTCTGGGCCGCTTCATTCAACAATACCGCCGAATCAAAGTATGACATGCTGGTAAACAGTATGACTATTATCGCCCACAACTCTTTGTGTTCTACTCGTGCATATAACATCTACGCATAGACCTGACTCTGATGCCACTGATGGGGAACGTAGTATTTCAAAAAAAAATCCTACGATCACGCAAGATCTATCTAGGAGAAGCATAGCAACGAGTGGGGAGAGTGTGTCCACGTACCCTCGTATACCTAAAGCGGAAGCGTTTATTAATGCGGTTGATGCAGTTGAATGCCTTCGCGATCCAACCAATCAAGTACCGAACGCACGACACCTCCGCGATCTGCACACATTCAGCTCGGTGACGTCCCTTGAACTCTAGATCCAGCTGAGGCTGAGGGAGAGTTTCGTCAGCACGACGGTGTGGTGACGGTGATGATGAAGTTACTGACGGAGGGCTTCGCCTAAGCACTACGACAATATGACCGAGGTGAAAAACTATGGAGGGGGGCACCGCACACGGCTAAGAAATCAACTTGTGTGTCTATGGGGTGCCCCCTCCCCCATATATACAGGAAGGAAGGAGGAAGCGCAATAGGCGTGCGCGTTATACGTGGTGAAAAAGGTGGCGCAGAAATCGAGGCAGCCCTGCCTAATCCAGCCCGTTTACTGCGGCATCCTCCGCCCCGCGCGCTTCCCAAAATTCAAACCTCGCGAAATCCGCGGGCAACAGAGCAACCTGTCACACCGAAGATTTCCTCCATATCAACGCTCGAGGCTTTTTAGTAAAAGTTCACTCGACAAAATCAAGAATGGATCAAGGCGACTGAAAAAGAAGTTGGTGTCACCATTTTGATTCATCGATCCCAACAAGATACTTCCGAAGCGCGGAAGTTGGATCGGAAGTATTTTCAACCCCTTCTTCACTCAAACCCTGAACCATTCGGGGGCTAATGATGAGATTATGTACCTAGGGTAGGGTCATAGGCCTGACCTAGACACCCTCCCCAAGGACATCACCCTAAAGCCAGAAGCATTCGAAGGGTACCATCATTCACTCGACCAGAAACATTCCACTCGGAAGGAGCAATGTCACTCGACCGTAACAGAAACCACTCGACATACAGAAGATCTAAAGTCACTCTGCACAACAACGGTCGGGCATTTACTCATAGACTTAATGATCATTTATAGCACTTTATTACGGACGTTACCTATAACGCTCCTTCTTTATGTACATTGAACTCCTTGTAACGTGGGCTGGCTGGGGTCCTGGCGCACTCTATATAAGCCACCCCCTCCACTGGCACAAGGGTTTGCACCCCCTATAACACACACACGCATAATCTAGTCAACCGCCTCCAGGCACCGAGATGTAGGGCTATTACTTCCTCCGCGAAGGGCCTGAACTCGTAAAACTCGCATGTACAACTTTGCCATAGCTAGGATCTTGCCTCTACATACCTACACCCCATTCTACTGTCAGTCTTAGATCCACGATAGTTGGCGCCCACCGTGCGGCAGGTGTCTTAGCGACTTGTTGGTGAAGTTGCAACTTTTTTCCAATTCTCATCGTCATGGTTTCCGGCGGAGGAATGGCTGAGGGCCGCGAGATCCGTCTCGGCGCGCTCGTTTTCATCGCTGACAACTCCGCCTGGCTTCAAGAGGCTCTACTCGACGTCGAGGCGCTCCCCGTCCGCGGGGTTATGCACTTTCACGCGTTGGTCCTTCTTCGGCAATCGTCGACTTAGTATCGGTCGGCTCCTGTGGCTTCCTCGCTCCCCGCTGTTCGCCGGCGCAAGCGTTTCGGTCGGTCGCGGCTTCAGCGGTGGGTGAGACACACGGTGGCCTGCCAGTCGGCCACCCCACAAGTCGCGGCAATCGAGCCCGACGAAACTCTCTACGGCCTGTTCGACTAGCTCTGTCGAGACTGCATCCGAGTGCGACAGCAGTGACCCCGCGGCAGAAGTCTTGATGGTCAATGGGCCATGCAGTCCTCCTGGCTTCCCCCGCGACGACGGTGGCGATCTGTCGCGGGCTCACAAAGAGTACCGCCCCAAGCCTCTTTCTTCGCAGCAGAGAGAAGAGCTCCACCGCCGCAATATGGATGCACTTCACACTCCTATCATTGGAGAAACCACCGAGGCCCGGGCCTTGGAGGAGGCGCGCCTGGCCAACTTGGCTGAGCGCACTCGAGTGGAGAACCTCCAGCACGCACTCGACGAGCGTGCTCGGCAGCAGATTCCTGAATCCAGTCAACGACAGCTTTTTCCACCTCCAACTCAGGTATACCGAACTCCGATTCAGAATCTCACAGCTGCAGCCCGAATAGCAGAGTCGATTCAGCCTTCCCAGTCGGAAGCTGGCAGAGGTTTGATGCAGATCCGGGCTTTACTCCGGGCAGCGGGAGAGCAGAACATAGCAGTATCTCAATCGCGGAATAGGATTCATAGCAGATCAGTGATGGCAGACACCGTTCAGTCGACTCACAGCCCATGATCTCCCCCGCGGCGTGAGGGACATGGAGACTGACGAGATCAGTACAGACACCGCGAGCAGTATGATCACCGACTCCAGCACGATGACCGTTGTCGAGTGCCCACGCCTCCCCCCAAGGAGTGGGTCATATGTGCCTCGGCAACATGATGACAGACGCCCTCAAAGTGGCGGACAAAGAATTCCAGTCGACCCCAGAGAGCCGGGCTTTCATGCGAGATCTATTCTCGTTCAAGGTCTGGTTGACAGGAACAGGGCACACAGAGAAGGCCATGACATAGATTATCCGACTGGCAGCAGAGTGCATCTTTCAGGTCCAGAGTGCTTTAGCAGAGCCATTAGGGTAGCAGTGATTCTTCCCAACTTCAGGTTGGCGACTGGAGTCAGTAAGTTCATTGGTGAGTCCAAGCCTGACACTTGGCTCGAGGACTACCGAGTGGCTATTCAGATCGGTGGCGGCAATGATGAAGTGGCCATGAAGCACCTTCCTCTGATGTTGGAAGGCTCGGCCACAGCATGGTTGAATCAGTTAGCACCTGGCAGCATATATAGTTGGGAGGAACTTGCCCGAGTGTTTGTTAGAACCTTTGAAGGTACATGCAAACGGCCAGCAGGGTTAACAGAGTTGCAATCCTGTGTGCAGAAACCGAATGATACCTTGAGAGATTATATCCAGAGATGGATCACGTTGCACCATACAGTGGAGAATGTGTCAGATCATCAAGCAGTTTGTGCTTTCAAGGAGGGTGTTAAGTATCCAGAATTGAACCTGAAGTTTGGTCGGACTAGGGATATGTCCCTGAGTCAAATGATGGATATCGCCACCAAGTACGCTAATGGTGAAGAGGAAGACCGACTCCGGAGTGGCAAGCACCAAACAGTCGCCCAAGAAACCGGAGGAGGAAATTCCAATCGGAAACAGAAACGCAAGGCCGAACCAGCGGCTCCTAGTGAAGCTTTAGTTGTGGCTCAAGGAAAGTTCAAGGGGAAGCTCAAAGGGCCGTGGAACCCCAAGAAAGTGAAAGATCAAGATGGAAATGATGTGTTGGATTTACCATGCCACATTCAGACCAAAAAAAGATGAAGAGGGTAATCTCATTTACCCTAAACACACCACTCGATAGTGCCAGCTCCTGATCCAGCAGTTCCGAGAGAAACAACCCAAGGAGAAGGAAAAAGAGTCAGACAAGGGTGAGGATAGGGAAGAAGAATATGATGGTTTTCACAACGTCAATTCCACTCTGATGATTTTTGCTGATGTTGAAAGCAAAAGTTGACTGAAAGTTATCAATAGAGAGGTGAACATGGTTGCCCCGGCAACACCAAGTTATTTAAGTGGTCCCAGACTGCCATCACATTCGACCAGTCTGACCATCCGGCACATATAGCCACCCCTGGGAGGCAAGCGCTAGTGGTCGACCCAGTTGTTGAAGGCACTCGACTGACTAAAGTGCTAATGGATGGTGGTAGTGGCCTGAATATCCTGTATGCTGAGACCTTGAAGGGAATGGGCATTCCGATGTCCAAGCTCAGTGAAAGCAATATGAGTTTCCATGGTATCATACCTGGAAAGAAGGCTGAATCACTCGGCCAGATTGCCCTTGATGTGGTTTCGGTGATTCCAAGAATTACCGCAAAGAAAAGTTGACATTTGAAGTGGTGGATTTCCTGAGTGCTTATCATGCTATTCTGGGTAGGCCTGCCTATGCACGTTTCATGGCTCGACCATGTTACGTGTACCTCAAGTTAAAAATGCCTGGTCCCAAAGGAGTGATCACTATCACTGGCAATCGGCTGAAGGCAAAAGAGTGCTTCCAGAAGGGCTCAAAAATCATCGATGCACAAATGGCAGCAGTCGAAATGCAAGAATACCAGAAGAATGCAGATCCGAGTGATTTGTTGCACTCCAAGAAGCCTGCTACTGATTCTGCATTTCAGTCGTCCCGTGAAACCAAGCCGGTTCACATTCACCCGACCGATCCTAGTGCTGCTCCTACTCATATTTCAACTTCACTCGACAGCAAATAGGAAGACTGGGACATTCATTTCCTCCATGATAACTGGGACATCTTCGCATGGAAACTTTCTGACATGCCGGGTGTACCTAGGGGACTGGCTGGGCATCGTTTGCGAGTCGACCCGAAAGTAAAACCAGTCAAGGAACATCTTCGACGGTCTGCCGTACAGAAGAGAAAAGCAATTGGTGAGGAAATGGCTCGGCTCCTTGCAGCTGAGTTCATCCGAGAGATTTACCACTTCGAGTGGCTCGCCAATGTTGTCATGGTCCCCAAGAAGGACGATTCACTTCGCATGTGCATTGACTTCTAGCATATCAATTGGGCCTGCCCGAAAGATCATTTTCCTCTCCCCCGCATCGACCAAATCGTCGACTCGACTGCGGGGTGTGAGCGATTGTCTTTTCTGGACGCCTATTTCGGGTATCATCAGATCCGACTGTATGGACCCGATGATATAAAAACAACTTTCATCACTCCATTCGGATGCTTCTGTTATGTCACCATGCCATGCAGCTTGAAGAACGCCGGAGCCACATTCATGAGGATGATTTAGAAGTGTTTGCTCACTCAAATCAGTCGGAATGTGGAAGCATACATGGATGACATTGTGGTCAAGTCACGTAAGGGTTCCGACCTGCTGGCTGACCTTGCTGAAACTTTTGCCAACCTCAGGAGGTATGATATCAAGATTAATCCATCAAAGTGCACATTCGGAGTTCCTGGCGAAAAGTTACTCGATTTCCTCGTTTCCGATCGAGGGATCGACACTAACCCAGAGAAAATTGGTGCTATACTCCGGATGAAACGCCCTGTGCATGTGCACGATCCAGAAGCTTACTGGTTGTTTGGCCACCTTGAGTCGATTCATTTCTCGCCTCGGTGAAAAGGCATTGCCTCTTTACCGACTGATGAAGAAGTTTGACAAGTTCGAGTGGACAGATGAAGCTGACGTAGCGTTTGCAAAGCTCAAAGCCCTGCTTTCCACCCAGCTGGTGCCTGTTGCCCCAATCAGCAAAGAGCCTTTACTGCTTTATATTGCAGCCACAGGACAAGTTGTCAGTACAGTACTCACGGTCGAGCGCGAAGAAGAAGGAAAAGCCTATAAAGTTCAGCGCCCAGTATACTATGTTTCTGAAGTTCTGACTCCATCAAAGCAAAGATATCCACATTATCAGAAGCTTGTTTATGGGATTTACATGACCATGAAGAAGGTTGCACGCTATTTCTCTGATCACTCCATTACAGTCGTCAGCGACGCACCATTGTCAGAGATTCTGAACAACAGAGATGCAACTGGTCGAGTGGCAAAGTGGGCGATTGAACTCCTTCCCTTGGATATCAAGTTTGAGGCAAAAAAGCTATCAAGTCCCAAGCAATAGCAGATTTCCTCGCCGAGTGGATCAAACAGCAACTTCCGACTCAGATTCACTCGGAGCATTGGACCATGTTCTTCGATGGATCCAAGATGGTGAATGGGTCTGGTGCTGGGGTGGTGTTGGTATCCCCCCAAGGTGACAAACTCAGCTATGTTCTCCAGATTCACTTTGACTCCTCCAACAATGAAGCTGAATATGAAGCACTTCTGTACGGGTTGCGTATGACCATTTCACTCGGCGTCCATCGCCTCATGGTCTATGGAGACTCGGATTTAGTGGTCAATCAAGTGATGAAGGAGTGGGACGTCAGAAGCCCAGCTATGACTGGCTATTGTAATGTAGTGAGAAAGTTAAAAAAGAAGTTTGAGGGGTTAGAGCTCCATCACATACCCCGACTGAAAAATCAAGCAGCTGATGACCTGGCAAAGATAGGTTCCAAGAGGGAAGCCATTCCCAGCAATGTGTTCTTGGAACATATTCATTCACCTTCAGTTCAAGAAGATCCTTTCACTGAAGAGCCCCCACAACCAAAGAGCGCCACTGATCCGACTGAAGTCGAAGTCCCAGTCGTGGTCGACTTGATGATGGAGGTTTTGGTCATCACTCCCGACTGGACAGTGCCGTACATTTCATACATTCTCAGGAAGGAACTCCCAGAGGATGAAGAAGAGGCTCGACAGATCGTCCGTCGATCCAAAGCCTTTACTGTGATAAGAGGACAGTTGTTCAGAGAAAGTGTGACTGGACTCTGCTAGAAATGCATAACACCAGAAGAAGGTCGAGTGATCCTCAATGACATCGCATGCGTCCTCCCGAACCATTGTGGCCAAAGCATACCGAGCGGGATTTTATTGGCCACGAGCAAATGAGATGGCAAAAGAAATAGTCGACAAATGTGAAGGTTGCCAGTTTTACTCCAACATGTCTCACAAGCCTGCATCAGCCCTGAAGACCATTCCACTCGTCTGGACCTTTGCTATTTGGGGATTGGATATGGTTGGACCTCTGAGGACTGGTAGGAGCGGCTTCACTCATGTGCTCATGGCAGTCGACAAGTTCACCAAATGGATCGAAGCCAAGCCTATCAAAAACCTTGAAGCCAGTACTGCTGTCAGTTTCATCAGAGAGTTAACATTCGGATATGGTGTTCCGCACAGCATCATCACTGACAATGGGTCAAACTTCGATTCCGATGAGTTCAGAGCCTTCTGCGCTTCTCAAGGTACTCGAGTCGACTATGCTTCAGTCGCCCACCCCCAGTCGAATGGACAAGCTGAAAGAGCAAACAGATTAATTCTCAAAGGACTGAAACCTCGACTGATGCATGATCTCAAGCACGCAGCAGGCGTCTGGGTCGACGTACTTCCGTCAGTACTTTGGGGATTGAGGACAACTCCCAATCGGTCGACTGGCCGAACTCCATTTTCTTGGTTTATGGAGCTGAAGCTGTACTTCCGAGTGACTTGCTCCACAATGCACCTCGAGTCGAGCTTTTCTCAAAAGATGAAGCAGGACAGGCACGGCAAGATGCAGTTGATCTCCTAGAAGAGGAAAGAGAGATGGGCCTGATCCGTTCGACCATCTATCAGCAAGACCTGCGTTGATTCCACGCCAGAAACGTGAGGGGTCGGGCATTTCAGGAGGGAGACTTGGTTCTCCGAGTGGATCAGCAGAAACCACACATGCTTGCTCCTGCCTGGGAAGGCCCCTTCATTGTCACCAGAGTGCTCCACAACGGAGCGTACCACCTTTACAATGTTGAGCACAAGAAAGACGAGCCACACGCTTGGAATGCGGAGCTGCTCCGCCCCTTTTATACTTAAGTACTCAGTCTGTTGAGATGTAATAAGAAATACCTTTGTAGTTTGTTTATCAAAGACAAGAGCTTTATAGTCTTCTAAAATGATTGTCCTTGCTTATATTTGTGTCTAAAATCCCCAGTGGGTGACTTAGCCGCGAATCCGTTTCGCCTAAGTTTATAAAATCCTACCGAGTGGTGAGCAAGCCTCTCACTCGGGGGCTTAGCTGCGAATCTGTTTCGCCTAAGTTTGAAAAATCCTACCGAGTGGTGAGCAATTCTCCCACTCGGGGGCTTAGCTGCAGTCCAGTACTCGCCTAAGTTTAAAAAATCCTACCGAGTGGTGAGCAAGCCTCTCACTCGGGGGATTAGCTGCGAATCCGTTTTGCCTAAGTTTGAAAAATCCTACCGAGTGGTGAGCAATCCTCCCACTCGGGGGCTTAGCTGCAGTCTAGTACTCGCCTAAGTTTTAAAAAATCCTACCGAGTGGTGAGCAAGCCTCTCACTCGGGGGCTTAGCTGCGAATCCGTTTCGCCTAAGTTTGAAAAATCCTACTGAGTGGTGAGCGATCCTCCCACTCGGGGGCTTAGCTGCAGTCCAGTACTTGCCTAAGTTTAAAAAATCCTACCGAGTGGCGAGCAAGCCTCTCACTCGGGGGCTTAGCAGCGAATCCGTTTCGCCTAACTTTGAAAAATCCTACCGAGTGGTGAGCAATCCTCCCACTCGGGGGCTTAGCTGCAGTCCAGTACTCGCCTAAGTTTTAAAAAATCCTACCGAGTGGTGAGCAATCCTCCCACTCGAGGGCTTAGCTACAGTCCAGTACTCGCCTAAGTTTGAAAAATCCTACCGAGTGGTGAACAATCCTCCCACTCGGGGGCTTAGCTGCAGTCCAGTACTCGCCTAAGTTTAAAAAATCCTACCGAGTGGTGAGCAAGCCTCTCACTCGGGGGCTTAGCTGTGAATCCGTTTCGCCTAAGTTTGAAAAATCCTACCGAGTGGTGAGAAATCCTCCCACTCGGGGGCTTAGCTGCAGTCCAGTACTCGCCTAAGTTTTAAAAAATCCTACCGAGTGGTGAGCAAGCCTCTCACTCGGGGGCTTAGCTGCGAATCCGTTTCGCCTAAGTTTGAAAAATCCTACGGAGTGGTGAGCGATCCTCCCACTCGGGGGCTTAGCTGCAGTCCAGTACTCGCCTAAGTTTAAAAAATCCTACCGAGTGGTGAGCAATCCTCTCACTCGGGGGCTTAGCTGCGAATCCGTTTCGCCTAAGTTTGAAAAATCCTACCGAGTGGTGAGCAATCCTCCCACTCGGGGGCTTAGCTGCAGTCCAGTACTCGCCTAAGTTTTAAAAAATCCTACCGAGTGGTGAGCAATCCTCCCACTCGGGGGCTTAGCTGCAGTCCAGTACTCGCCTAAGTTTGAAAAATCCTACCGAGTGGTGAGCAATCCTCCCACTCGGGGGGCTTAGCTGCAGTCCAGTACTCGCCTAAGTTTGAAAAATCCTACCGAATGGTGAGCAATCCTCCCACTCGGGGGCTTAGCTGCAGTCCAGTACTAGCCTAAGCTGGAAAAATCCTACCAAGTGATGAGCAATCCTCCCACTCGGGGGCTTAGCTGCAGTCCAGTACTCGCCTAAGTTTGAAAAATCCTACCGAGTGGTGAGCAATCCTCCCACTCGGGGGCTTAGCTGCAGTCCAGTACTCGCCTAAGTTTGAAACACAAGTATAACATACGCTCCATCCTTATCCGCAAGGACGGTGAGGTGCAGGTAGAGTGCAACCTTCTCCTCGGAGCTACGCCACAAGTATAATGTACGCTCCATCCTTATCCGCAAGGACGGCGAGGTGCAGGTCGACTGCAACCTTCTCCTCGGAGCTACGCCACAAGTATAGCGTACGCTCCATCCCTATCCGCGAGGACGGCGAGGTGCAGGTCGACTGCAACCTTCTCCTCGAAGCTACGCCACAAGTATAACACACGCTCCATCCCTATACGCAAGGATGACGAGGTGCAGGTCGACTGCAACCTTCTCCTCAGAGCTGCATCTCAAGTACAAAGGTTATTCCGAGTGAAGGACAAGTTCCACTCGGCAGCGAACACAAGCTATTCGGAGATAAACCAAGTTCAGATAAATCCTAAGGTTCAGGACCACGGATCAAAGTACTCGGGCATCAAGCCCGAAGGAGTTTAACGCTTACAAAATCACTCAGCATTCCGAGGCAAATTTAAGGTGAGGCATAAAAGTTTGTTCACTCCCAGGAGGAGGGCTGGCAGGCTCGACGAATTCGTCCAGGTCGATTCCGTCAGCAATCCGAGTGGCAGAAGCAATGAAGGTCCCCATGAAGATTGGAAGTCATGCTTCTTTGTATTGGCAACCTTGATCGCTGCCAGCTTCTCTTCTCGCGCTTCCTTGCAGTGGACACGAACGAGGGACAGAGCCATGTCAGCGCGGCACCGGGCAGAAGACTTCTTCCATTCCTGCACTCGACCAGGAACCTCATTAAGCTGAGTCATCAGAGACTCGAGGTCATTCTAGAGCATCGCCCTTGGCCAGAGAGCTGTGTCGATCCGCGACATTGCGACTTTCAGTCGAGCAAGATAGTCGACAACACCAGCAACGCGAGATTCCAGTCGGAGTACGTTCATGGCAGCTTCGTCCTTCACTGGAGAGTGGATGGGGTCCAATGTTGTCTCAACTCGCCCGGTCTCTTCCTTGAAGTTCTGGAAAAATTCTATACGCACAATTCAAAGATGAGTCGGTGATTGAATGTCGAGTCGACAGTAACAAGTCAGTCGGGTCGAAGAGAATACCTTCAAGCATGACGAACAGGTTCTTAGCAAGACCTCCCAGATAGTTCTCCAGATCGTCCCTCTTGCGAGCAATGCCTTCCATCTTCTCGTTTAGATTGTTCTTGTCCTTCTTCAGGCGAGTCGCTTCCTTATTAGCTTCATCAAGGGCAGTTTTCAGCTTGGCGTTTTCTTCCTCCAGTTTACCGACTGAAGCTAGCTTCTGTTCAGCGAGTGCAATTTTCGCATCAGCTGTTTTCTGTGCGGCCGCAAGATCTTGGTCCTTTTTCGCCAGAGCTTGGTTCGGTTTCTCTGAAAGAAACAACGTTCGGTTCAGGAAAAGTGAAATAAAATCTGGCTCAGAGACAAATCAGTCGACATGCTTTTTCTTACCAGCGGTTTCATCCTTGGCTTTCTGCAGATTTGTATTGGCCAGCTCCAGATCGAGGTTGAGTTGAATCTGCTGCTTCTCCAGGTCAGCAAAACGAGCTCCAAGTTCACAAGATTTCTGTAATCAAAGGATAGTCAATCGACAGATGGAAAGACTAGATACTTCAGAGCAATGGTCTGGTAAATTCAGCAAGTTCTAAGACTACTGTCGAATCAAACATCCAACATTAGTCTTGGGGACTAAACCCAGTGGGTGCACTTAGCGTGCCCCCACTGGTCCAGTTTCCACTCGACGTGGTCTGTCCAGGCCGAGTGTAAAAAAAGAGGCAAATTGTTCTCAGACTGTCGCCAACTGCCTGCAGTCGACCACGGTCTCAGGGACTACACCCAGTGGGTGCACTTAGCGTGCCCCCGCTGGTTCAGATTCCACTCGACATGGTCCGACCAGGCCGAGTGAGAAAATTCTAATTCTAAGACTACAGTCGATTGCCCGCAGTCAACTCTAGTCTCGGGGACTACACCCAGTGGGTGCACTCAGCGTGCCCCCACTAGTTACAAGATCCAATCGACACAACCTAGTCGACTCAAGATACAAATTTGCTCAGTGACAAGTCAAAACACCCAGTGGGTGTACAAATGTGAAACGCAGACATATGAAAAGATTTTTCAAAGGAAGTTTTCAGGTACCATATCCTAACAGAACAAGTGGCAATTTAAAGAGTCAGTCGGTGATCAACCAACCTGGATGTTGCTCTAAAGGGTTGAGCTGGCGTCGTAAGCTGCTTGGCTGGCTTCCCGGACCATATTCATCTGCTCCATCATGATGCCCGCCGGGCGTATGGCTTCCTTGGCAGCACCCACTTGGTCCTCTGAGACGTGATGTGTGGTAAAGAGCGAAGATGGATCGGCTGGAGTCTGAGCAGTCGACGCTGAAGGCTAAGCACTCGTCAGTGGTACGGGGAAAGTGACGGAAGTCCGATTGGCATTGCCACCTTCCTGGATCGTTGTTTCGGTCACCGACGCGGACTGAGGTGTCTTTCCAACTGATGCCTTCCCGTTTCTTCTCCCCTGGGACCTCAGTGGCACGTCTTCGTCATCATCTAGAAGATCAATGACATGGGGAGGAGCTGTAAAAGAATCAATTGCTAGAAATTCAATTGACCAATAAAACGACTGAGTAAATAAGGATAGGATTATGAGAATCGTACCTGGATTGGAGATGATGGCATCTTCCATTTCTTCGTCTTCATTCTTGTAAGCGGAAGTCTCGGAGGTAGCGGCACTGCAGATTTCAAGACTCAGTCGGTCATAACAGTGAGTCGACCAAGACCCAGTTTGTACTAAACAAGGAATTCAAGTCCAACTATTACCCGGAAACAGTAGGGATGGTCACTTTGATCTTGGGCAAGGCTTTAGGCTGTTTTGATGGCGCAGCTTTCGGCTGCTTCGGTGCCTTTTCAGTCGGTGCTGGAGAAGACGTCCGAGGGCGCTTCGATGACTACTCGGTTTGCGCGGTCGCTTTGCCGCGGGCACTTGCCAGATCGTGGGTGAGCTTGGACCGCCTTTCCCTACGGGGAGGTGAGTTGACCTCTTCTTCATCACTCGGGTCGTCGCTATCCTCGTCCTCTTCACCATCAAAATGCCACTCGCCACTCTCGCCTCCCCCTCTGGGTCCTGCTCCTGCTCTCCGTTAGGCATCGAATACATCTCAGTAAGGGGCTAGAAGACAACAAGCAAGATAAAAGTGGTTGATTACAAGCAGTTGCATGATGAATCAAGATAACAGTCGGCAATTCAGAGTCGGGCCTTGTCTGTTTCGTACGAGTTGTCGAGTGGAGGGACTCTCCTGGCCCCCCTGGGGTTATCTTTGTTGCCAGTGATACCCGTCAACCACTTCTCCACCGTATCCTCATCAACTTCTTCTGGATGGATCCGAGTGGAATCGTCAATGCCCGAATACATCCACATCGGATGGTCACGGGCTTGAAGCGGCTGAATGTGGCGCCTGAGGAAGACTTCCAACAGATCCATGCCGGTCACGCCATCACGGATGAGCTGGACCACTCGCTCAACCAGCACCTTCACCTCCGCTTTCTCCCCCGGGGTCACTTTTAAGGCGGAGGGCTTCTCTACTCGAGCCATGGAAAAGGGGGGAAGTGCGTTCTACTGGCCTGGAGTCGTCTGGTCTTTGCAGTAAAACCAAGTCGACTGCCACCCTCGGACTGACTCGGGAAGGATTATGGCTGGAAAAAGAGCTCTTACCCCTCATCTGAATCCCAAGACCCCCACACATCTGGATCACTTTTGTCCTCTCATCACTCAGATTAGCTTTTTTGACCGACTGAGAGCGACACGTGAAAATGTGCTTGAAGAGGCCCCCGTGCGGTCGACAACCCAAGAAATTCTCCCACATAGACACGAAAGCGGCAAGATAGACGATGGTGTTGGGGGAAAAGTGATGAAGTTGTGCTCCAAATAAGTTCACGAAAGCTCGGAAAAAAGGATGAGGCGGCAAAGAAAACCCGCGGTCGACGTGAGTGGCGAGGAGGACACACCCACCCTCCTGCGGTCGGGGCTCGGTCTCGTCCTCCGAGAGCCGCGCGGATCCGTGGGGGATCAATCCCTCCTCGGCCAGATCGTCGATGTCGTCCTGACGAATCGTCGACCGGATCTAGTCGCCCTGGATCCAGCCGCGCGGCAGACCGGACCACGACGAAGATCCGCTCCGGCTGGACTTCTTCACCTTCGCCTTCGGCATCGCCTTCTTCGCGCGCTCCAAAGCCACCATCTTCTCCTTCCCCATCGCAGCGGGCGGAGCTCGAACAGAGCGGCGGTGCTGGGGCAGGAGCGGATGCGGTGGAGAAAACAGAGAAGGAAGAGGAAGAATGGGAACACACTGTTCAAAAACCCCCGTCCGACGCCTTATATGAGGTTGCTTCCGAGTGACTGACCTGTGGACCCGGGCGATCTTATCAAATCCCGCAACAGTCGCGCGCGCTATACGTGTGAAAAAGGTGGCGCAAAAATCAAGGCGGCCCTGCCTAATCCATCCCAATTACTGCGGCTTCCTCCGCCCCGCGCGCTTCCCAAAATTCGAATCCCGCGAGATCCGCGGGCAATAGAGCAACCTGTCACACGGAGGATTTCCTCCATATCAACGCTCGAGGCTTTTCAGTAAAAGTTCACTAGACAAAATCAAGAATGGATCAAGGCGACTGAAAAAGAAGTTGGTGTCACCATTTTGATTCATCGATCCCAACAAGACACTTCTGAAGCACGAAAGTTGGATCGGAAGTATTTTCAACCCCTTCTTCACTCAAACCCTGAACCATTCGGGGGCTAATGACGAGATTATGTACCTAGGGTAGGGTCATAGGCTTGACCTAGACACCCTCCCCAAGGACATCACCCTAAAGCCAGAAGCATTTGAAGGGTACCATCATTCACTCGACCAGAAACATTCCACTCGGAAGGAGCAACATCACTCGACTGTAACAGAAACCACTCGACATACAGAAGATCTAAAGTCACTCTACACAACAACGGTCGGGCGTTTACTCATAGACTTAATGATCATCTATAACACTTTATTATGGACGTTACCTGTAATGCTCCTTCTTTATGTACATTGAACTCCTTGTAACGTGGGCTGGCTGGGGTCCTGGCGCACTCTATATAAGCCACCCCCCTCCACTGGCACAAGGGTTCGCACCCCCTGTAACACACACACGCATAATCCAGTCGACCGCCTCCGGGCACCGAGACGTAGGGCTATTACTTCCTCCGTGAAGGGCCTGAACTCGTAAAACTCACGTGTACAACTTTGCCATAGCTAGGATCTTGCCTCTACATACCTACCCCCCATTCTACTGTCAGTCTTAGATCCACGACAGGCGCCGCCCCCACCCCTTGTCCAATTCGGACTGGGGGGGCGCGCGCCACCTCCTAGTCGGCCCTCTCTCCTCTAAGGCCCATGGTGGCCCATTAACTTCCCGAGGGGGGGTTCCGGTAACCCTCCGGCACTCCGGTTTTATCCGAAACTCTTCGGAACACTTCCGGTGTCCGAACAACATGGTCCAATATATCAATCTTTATCTCTCAACCATTTCGAGACTCCTCGTCATGTCCGTGATCTCATCCGGGACTCCGAACAACCTTCGGTACATCAAATCACATAAACTCATAATACCAATCGTCATCGAACGTTAAGCGTGCGGACCCTACGGGTTCAAGAACTATGTAGACATGACCAAGACACTTCTCCGGTCAATAACTAACAACGTAACCTGGATGCTCATATTGGTTCCTACATATTCTACGAAGATCTTTATCGGTCAAACCGCACAACAACATACGTTGTTCCCTTTGTCATCGGTATGTTACTTGCCCGAGATTCGATCGTTGGTATCACCATACCTAGTTCAATCTCGTTATCGGCAAGTCTCTTTACTCGTTCCGTAATGCATCATCCCGCAACTAACTCATTAGTCACATTGCTTGCAAGGCTTATTGTGATGTGCATTACCGAGAGGGCCTAGAGATACCTCTCCGACAATCGGAGTGACAAATCCTAGTCTCGATCTATGCCAACTCAACAAACACCATCAGAGACACCTGTAGAGCATCTTTATAATCACCCAGTTACGTTGTGACGTTTGATAGCACACTAAGTGTTCCTCCGGTATTCAGGAGATGCATAATCTCATAGTTAGAGGAACATGTATTAGTCACGATGAAAGCAATAGCAACAAACTATACGATCATAGTGCTAAGCTAACGGATGGGTCTTGTCCGGAGTTGCATAATCTCATAGTCAGAGGAACATGTATTAGTCATGATGAAAGCAATAGCAACAAACTATACGATCATAGTGCTAAGCTAACGGATGGGTCTTGTCCATCACATCATTCTCTAATGATGTGATCCCTTTCATCAAATGACAACACATGTCTATGGCTTGGAAACATAACCATCTTTGATAAACAAGCTAGTCAAGTAGAGGCATACTAGGGACACTCTGTTTGTCTATGTATGCACACATGTACTAAGTTTTCCAGATAATACAATTCTAGCATGAATAATAAACATTTATCACGATACAAGGAAATGTAAATAACAACTTTATTATTGCCTCTAGGGCACATTTCCTTCACTTTTTATTTGGATTTCACTTGGAATATTTGAACTTTGAATCTGAATCTTTCTGGAAAGGTCAATTGCACTAGAACATCAAAAGGAAAGGAAGGGGAGTGTTACTTATTCACCATTTTACAAGAGTATTTAAATTATTTAATTAATGCAATATAGTATGACAATCATGCAACGCCATATGAGATGCATATGATGCACAAACAATATAATAGGCAAATATATGATAGCTGAAAAGGGTGGATTTCCAACACCTCAAAGACAATATTGCGGCAAAGCTCCCTCCTTGCGAGGGAAGAATAACACCACGGCCGGTCGGACCACGCTTGTTAAATCCGTCCACGCCTTGCAAACTACTCCCTCTGTAGAATATAAGAACGTTTTTAACACTAGCATGGTTTTAAAAACGTTCTTATATTTTGGGATGGAGGAAATACGTACCATATCACTCTGCTAGTTGTTCCATTGCATGTTCTTAAGAGCATCGCGGAGGTGGAATGGGCCTTTTTCTGGCTGGCATTTGACAAGACCTTTGGAGTGAAATGCAAGGTCAAGTGGGAGTCTCCACCCTACCCTTTCTGGGGATCTCGGGCGCGTTGAACCTTCAAAAAAATCGCAAAAATTCTTCGTTTGAGATGGCCATGGTTGGCATGGAGAACCCATGTGCAGATATGATGACGTGGACATGGACTTGTTTTATGCCTGCACATCATAGCCATTGGCAAATGGAACCAAGGCGTCCTTCTGGGATTCACCAATTTCGAGCACATCATGGAGTGTATTGAACTTTGGACGGTGATTGGCCAAGTTCAACTATGAGATGATGTTGATGATGATACACGGTGAAAGTTCTGCTAGCCGTAAGAGCATTTACAGCCGGATGCTTCAAACTCTCCTCAAATGTCTGGGCGGATGGCCCGGTCACTGACCGATCAAAAGAAAATCAATTCAAACGGGCGCCTTAAACCTGCCTTAAATGTTTGGCTGATCGACTCCCCTCATATTCAGTCTAAATATGGGGTGGGCATGGGATGGCCTGGACGCGTCCGTCACGTTGGACCCGACCCACGCACGCCCACCCGACCTCACATATATTTGTCCTCATCCGCTCCTCGGACCATACCCTGGCCACTCACTTCCACTCCACTCCGCCACCCAAGCTCCCGCCCGGCAATCTCCGGCATGGCGGACATCGGATCTGAGTCCTACAGCTCCAAATCCATTGATCAGGAGCTCGTCCCACTCGGTCCCAAGAATGAGATGACCATCCCCTTGCGCTCCACCGCTTTTGGGAGGAGGCCGCCCGACGGCGGTGCTCGGACTCCTTCCACCGAGAATCTATTGTGTCCGCCCAAATGGCGCAAGGATCCGCCGCAAGGTGTGTCCTTGCTGCCTCACGATAGGCGTTGCGGTTCGTTTGGCGTTTGAACGCGGCAGCAGATGCGCACCCGCTTCGATGGCGCGCCAAGGCGGAGGTGAACGCATGGGCGTCGTGCGACGCATATGGCTGGATGTGGCCTATCATGCGAGGCAGCGAGCGGGATAGACGGCGGCTACCCTCGCAATAGAGTCGCATTCTCCGGCGCCCCGTATGGTGCGCCAGTCTAGGCGCGGGGATCCACCATTGATCTCACGTCCACCGATATCGTGAAGGTTTTGGACTCCAACAATAAAAAGTAGGGCATGGGAGACGGCGGCATCTCGAGTGCCGTGAGCCGGTGCGTGTCCCATGTCCTACTCTACCTCGTCAGTGACCGGAGCAACATTTTGAGGGACGCAGCTGGCCGTCAGACATGAGCACGGCAGAGTGAGACGAGCTCTGTTTAGATTAGATTTTACGTTGTATGTAATATTAAGATTTTTTTTAGTTGTGGTATCCAATTGTAGAAGAGATTATTTGAGGTCTGAGTGCTTATTGTAGATGCTCTAAGGTCTTGCAGAGGACGTACCGGCCGGACGCCTAGCGCGAACAAAATGAAAGCAACTCGCTAGCTTTCCGGGCCATTGGAAAGCCTGTTCAGTCCAATCACCAAAGTTTACTCCGAGGCGTCAACATGATAGTTAAGCTTAGAAACGACATACACTACTCCGCCTGTTCACAAATATCCAAAACATCTTATATTTGAACGGGGAGGGAGTAGCTTAGAAACAAACAATTGAAGTTGGCGATCAAGGGGCTGTTCCGGAGTCCACCAGCTCCCTGGATTTTAGGAATCTGGGAAGTACCGATTCACTCACTCCACAGTTTTGAACTAAAACTCCACCAACTCCGGGAGCAGCAGCGTGGAGCGGAGGGACTCCGAACAGTCCCCAAATCCACAATTGAAGTTGGCGAAATTGCACCAGTCATGGGTTTCACAGAAAACGCAAAAAGTATAGCTTAGACATTCACAGCGATGGGTCTTCCGAATCCAAACTTTACATCGGGACGGCACAGCTGCCAAGTACGAAGGATTAACCTGGAAGAAAAATTCACACTACCCTGCAACGTAGTTTATGATAATCATCATGTAACTATATCTAGAAAGAGATTTGACGGATTACAGAACCCCGTGACTGAATCAGCCCAAGGCGGCGGCCAAAATTTTCGCACTGAAGGTTGTCAAACTGTACCCAGTGCAGTAAGTTGCATCTAATACTACTTTCAGAAAGGAGGCAGAACAAGTGCGTAACAGCATTGGGTGTTACTTTAATTTGCTTCACGAGTTAGGCATTCCAACTTCTGTCCCATGCAGTCGTCATCTTTCACTGATGCCGTGTTTAGGATAATCTGCCAAAAGATATGCAACAGATATCAGAATTGCGAGCGGATGAACATCCTAGTTGCAAGTTTGAAATTCCATTTTATCATGTAAGATCGGATGGAAACAATGTACATGTAAAACAGCAGGTATGACAACTATGGTTCTGATATACAAGCTGGTGCACACAGGATAAGTTGATGGTCTACACCAAATTTCAGCAGCAAACTACCTAAAGGCGCGAGGCACTGTTTGATTTCTACACCAAATTTCGGCAGCAACTAACAAAAGGCCGGAGGCACTGTTATTACGTGCCATATAGAGTTAGTGTGAAAATCAACTGCAGCATTGGGTAAGAATCCATAGCTCGAAACTCAAATGAGCTTATTCCATGGGCTGGGGTTTTTGTGCCAACATCATATTTCAAGTGCTTGTGCTAGAAGGTTGGTTAGCACAAAACAATGGTACACTTTTGAACGAAAGAATACATGTTACAAAAATCAAATTACCTGATCCTTGTACTCTGACAACTGAAAAATGGCTTATCCAAAATAATCTGGTGGTGGTTGTTTAACTTCCTTCTCTATTAGTAGAGTCTTCAATGTTTCCATGATATCAAAGCGTGGGTCTAGCTTGCGTTGCCACCCCTACAGTAGAATGAATAGCCATGGTAAGTATAATATCCATCTTCCTAATTCCTGTAAGGGCATACGGATACTATGCACAGTGTATTGTAGCTTGTAGTATAGCATAGAAAAGGGTGGTCAGCAACCAAACTGACTAGACCCTGTAAACTAGTTCTATTTCCTTAGGTAAGTTCACATTAAGCATAAAACATACTCCCTCCGTCCCATAATATAAGAGCGTTTTTGACACTACACTAGTGTCAAAAAACGCTCTTATATTATGGACGGAGGGAGTATAATGTAGTGATGATGAAAATTAAATCAACCCTGAAAGTTACTACCTCTGGTTGAAAATACACGATGCAGTCTTTGTGAGGATTTTTTCACAATATAGTTTTTTATGTATTTTCACAATTTTATATAATGGTCAAAGTAGCATGATAGCCAACTGTGCCCAACTGCCCATGTCTATATCATCTTTCTTGAACAAAGAAAGTATTTAAAAATTAATTTGTCAAATGAGAAAAACAACGAAGATCGTTATAAAGACATCAAATTCCCTTCTGTAGACAGTATAATAACCGAAACATAGCAAGTATTATATTGATATCAATTTAAAGTTTTACAACAGTGCATTACCTCAAGAACCAAAATTGTCACCATTACAGTACAGATGTTGCCATCAATGTTGACTTTGTGGCGACGAACAGTGTCGAGCAATTGATGCATGCATTCGACAGGATGAAATACGTCTCCCTCCGGTGTTCCCCAGAACGTAAATGTCTTATCCAATTCCTACCATTACCAACAATAAAAATATTAGTACTGTTATTCAAGGGAAAAAATGTGTAGAAACATCAGGATTGTGCAATCTGTAGTATAGCAGAATATTTCAGAAGACAAGACGAAACCCTCAAAGACTAGATAAAAAGTACAGGTTCCTATCAATGCGTGAAAACTGATTCTGCGCCCAATTATTTATCCCCTGGTCAATGCATGCAGCTACCAGAGAAGGACCATTAGGCCCAGATTAAATTAATGTAGAAACAACTAATCAACACAATTTTCTCAAAAAAAAACTAACAATAGTGATTAGCAACTTTGAGCTCCGAATCTGAGGCCAAAATAGTCATATTGAGTTGCACAAGCCTGTTATTGATTGGGAGATGCAGCAATGGACACAAAATTGAAGCTAGACTGCTTGGGTGGAAAATACGTTATGCAAATAGATAATAAAAAATACAAAAGCTAGTACTGAAGCCAACATATCTGGACTGCACTGCATCTAAGCTGAAGGAAGAAAGGCATGAACCTAAAATCCCTGAGCTAACAAGAGAGCAAGGATCCTTCAAAATCCCTTATATTGGCATAGGGCAGGCAAGAGTAACCCCAGCAAACCAGTTAAATATTGTGTTAACACACCCCAAATCCTACTATTAGATGACATATTCTTTAGCATATAAATAATTTCGAACTCTCCATGAAATGCATGATACTGAATATAATCATAATATCTGGTATATGCAGGCACCCAGATGTTATGTACAAGAACGAATACATGTACATATAATATACGATGGATGACATCTGATGGATAATGAAGGTAGCTGCACTTAAACATCACATATCAAGTAAAGAACTATCAAATCTGAAGATCTAAATATTGCCTACAAGTTTCATGCTTTACCTCAGTAAAGGCTGCTGGATTTGGACAGCTCTGGTTATCTGATAATCGTAACGTACACTTAGCAGCCGTACGACCATCTCTGATAGCAACCGCCTTGAAGAATTGTTTTAAGTTATCACGGTCAGCTACTGAGAGCTCAGCAGTCATGCCAACATCAAGAAAAACAATATGGGGCTTAGATCTGAAAAACGTTTTCCTCTTATTCTTGCTCTCGTTTAGACGGACAAGAATGTTTCCCGGGTGCATATCCGCGTGAATAAAATTGTCCTCCTGTAGAAACAGGGAAGAATGATAAAGAAGAATTCAGTGGCTGAATTATACTGGGAATATATCAGATAAACAATTAACAACAGATCATACTTCTAAGGCTAACCATGGTGCTATATGGCTATACCAATCGCCAGTAAACCACCACTCAGGGGAAAAGAGAAAAATAGGAAACAAATAAAAGACGTGCATACCAGAAGCATCTTCAAGAATGCATATGTCCCAATGTGGGCAAGGTCCTTCTTCATCCGAGAATTTCCTTCAGTTTCATCCACAAAACGAGCAACACTTTCTCCATTCTCAAATGACTCGATAAGGACAGCTGGATGGACAAGTGGGTACAATGGTTCTGGGAATGAAACGTGTCTCCATCTACGGAAGTTGTGTCTGAAACGATGCAAATTAGAAGCTTCCCTAGAAAGGTCAACTTGAGACATCATGAAAACTGCAAACTGGCGGACGCTCTCATCCAGCCTTAGCCAGCTCAATCCAGGGACGGCATTCGAAATTTTTGCCATAAAATTGATGAGTAAGAAGTCCTTCTTGATTGATTCCCCCACACCAGGATGCCTCACCTTAACTGCAACATGCTTTACAGGATGTTGATCTCTTTTCTTTTTTTTGGTCGAGTTCGAGTCAGGACGATCTTTTAATGTGGCCCGATGTATTTGTGCAATGCTTCCAGAAGCTACAGGGTTCTCTTCAAATGTTTCAAATATTTCAGATAGCTTACGGCCAAATGCCTTCTCAATAGAAGCTTTGCTGTAAGCAAAGCCATGCACCGGAGCTCCGCTGTGAAGCTTTGCAAGCTCAACACAGAGATCACTTGGAAAAAGATCAGGGCGAGTTGCAGCCCATTGACCCCACTTAATGAATGCTGGCCCTGCCTTTTCAAGGGTACGACGTACAAGAGAAAGCCACCTTCTTCTAAATTCTATACTTAAACTATCAGCAAATGGAGCTAATGCAGTTGCAGGGAAGAATAGGAATGCCAAATGAACTGCTCTTATAAACAAAGTGATACCCTCCCAGACTGACCTAGCCATGGCTGACAGCAACTCGCCAGTATCTCGTGTCCTCATGACAATGCCTTCCATTTTGGGCATGCATGGCCGCGAGTCTGCCAGGACAGGCTGCGACAATGCCATCTTCCCAAAAGCTAAAGCCACGACCCCAGGGATGATATGCGATCTCGTTAAGGACAGAGTTAGCGCACAGGCTGCTCGACTCAGCAACGGGAAACGGGGACCACTATACGAGTACATATGACTGGGCCGCTTCAACATCAATTGGGCTTGCTGTCTTGCAGATGAATTTGATACTGCCCCAGAGAGGGAACCATAGCCTCTGGAAAACCTTTTTCTATAGTTGTGATCCTCAACTTTCTTTCTGACAATGTCCTTGTAATGTGAGAACATTCTAGAGAAGACGGGCGGGATATTTCGCCTTGTTGACAAGCCATTGTCCCTCACTGTTGCGTAGTAACCACTGGCGTGACTCGACTGGGACAAACGGGCTGCCCGCCTATTTGTTCCGGTTGTCAACAGCCTGCTCACAAATGTAAGAGCACAACATCAAATATTGCAAGTTTCCAAGCTTATCCAACACTTACAGGGTGAAATTTAAAACTCATTGTACAGCACAAGCAATGTGGTTCGGGTAATCATCTCACAACTTCCCCCAAAATACTAGCCATATTTTATTTATCCAGCATATACAGAATCAAATTGCAAACTTCGACAATGCATTCATTCATGAAGCATCAAAGTTTCAAACTAATTATCTGGGCCAATGTAGCGATATGGACACATGTTCAGGCATAGTATGTGGCAGAATTAACATATTTAAGCTAGATTTGAAGCCCAATTGATCACAGTAATAACAAACCCCAAATTCCAAACTACAACAGCTTCCGATTCCACGCGACCAACTCACAGTAAAATATATTCGTACTCAGCTGAGCGCATTGTACCAGATATAAATCGGCAAACGAATTCAGCAAAGCCGTGTCGTTTTCAGTCTGAAAACTCCCCAAGAAGATCCACCTTCCCCTCTACAAGAACCGCCGACATAAACGGAGAGACGAGAAGGAAGAAGAAGAAGCGCACCTCTCGCCGACCGACAGTAGGCGCAGCATCGGGTTCACCGCACCAGGTCGCCGGAGAGCATGCCACCCACCGCCAAAACCCCAGGAGAGCCCGCCCACGCAAGGGGGCGCGCGCGCGAGGGCGGACCAGACCGAACCCCCGGAGGGCGGGGCGGAGAGGAGACCCGGAACCGGAGCCGCGATCCGCGGGGCCGAGGGAGGCGCGGCGGCGGCGGGAGGGATTGGAACTGAGATGCGACGGTGTGGGGTTCGGAGGCGACGACGGCTCTGCTTTTGCTTCCCCCTCCTTTGCGATATTTGTTTGTTGTCCACGCTGGTGCCTCCTCGGTCCTTTCTTGGAGAAGAGGGCATCCACGATGGTTTATTCGCCCGCTCCAAGTCGCCAGGGACGCGGCCGTGGCCGACCTGGACTCGCTGTCGATGTTAACGGTCGTAGGGGTTCGGGTCGGAAGGAAGTTCGGCCCACGGCCGACTTGCTTCAAGGAACAGGCCTGGTCGTAACGAGGACGTTGTGTAGTTGGCAACTTGGCTTGTGTCTCAGAAAAAAAAAAGTTGGCAACTTGGGCATTGGACTACGATGCGATTTAGAGGCGAGGAAGCAAATTCGTGTTTGTAAAGTCAAAAGAGCCGTGTACGCTGTGCTAAATTATTGAAAATTTAGAGGTCTTGTGTGAATTAAAGTTACGATAGACTTTAAAGATATGTATTTTTTTTTGAATTTTCACCGGGGAGGGGGGGGAGGGGGGTGGGGGGAAGGGAAGCCCTTCCACCACCTGAATATATTGCGTAAAGGGGCAGAAGCCACCAAAAAATTCAGATTTTTTACAAGAGAGGAGGGAGCCGAGAGCACCCCTCAAGAACCACACTTTAAAGATACCAGTACAAATGCCCGTGCGCTGCACCGGGCAAAAAAAGGCACAACCAGCTTCATGTGCCATTGTGCATCAGTTTTTATATCCAAATTTAATAAACATCTATAATAAGGTTAAACATCAAAATATTAGTGCCCATCAGAAAAGGAAGGAGTGCTATAAAATATTATAGTAGGACACAACAGAGACTTTCTGACCCGACTTAACTTCTGCTGCGAGTTTCGGGAGGAGAACGGAGGCAAAAGCAGAAGGAGGACGAGAGAAGCAGTAGTTTGGGCTTCATTTTCACAGCGCCGCCGAACATTGGGGCGGGAGGAGTGCCGCCGGCGCCGATGGTCGGGGTGGTAGGTGGGAACGCCTCGTTGGCGTGGCCTCCACTCCCCCACGACCTCTTCCTAGAAGCTGCACACATCGGGCACAACCATGCTAAACGGGGTACGCCTCCGACCTTGCGCTGCTCTGCTGGCGAGGTGGATGAACGCAACCGCGACCGAGCTCGCGCCCCCACCATCAAAGCCTCCGCTGTTCCCTTCGCTGTGTGTTGGCGCTCTCCTGCGTGCCGAGGGAAGACACTGGTGATGGGGCGTGATAGGCTACACGGCGGAGGTCGGGGTGGGAGGTGCTCACGGAGGAGACCGGCCAGGACAGGGGCTTGAACGCAGTGCAGAGCGCAGGGGCGCGTCGGAGGTTGGGGTGGGAGGCTTGAGGACAGGGCTGGGAGGTAGGGGCGCAAGAGCGCCGCTGGAGGTCAGTGGGAGGTGTTGGGGAGGGAGGGGGCGGTAGCATTTTTTTGAAGGGAGGGCGGCGATCGAGAGGTCAGGATAAGGAAGGGACCTGCTGCTGATGTTTTTTTCTAACGAATCATTATTTTACTTATATGTGGATTGCGTGTTTAATACCTAAAAGTGCAAGGACTGTTTTGCACATACATCATTGCAACGAGATGTGAATCAAGGCTCGGAGACATATGATCCTATTCTTCCTTAGATAGCATGTCAAACTGCCTTTAGGATCCTATGCACATCAGATAGCATTGTTGGTCTTCATTTACAATTAATCAGGGGTGGCAAGGTCGAAGCTCGGGGATGTATGTGCTTTTGTACAGAGCAAATGCATGTTGTTATGAATTAGGGGTGGCAAGGTCGACAAACCGGGTCAAGGGAGACATGTTGCTGATGACAATAACAATGGACCGATTGATAGTTGAGTTATTCAAAATGGTAGTTCGGAACATGAAACATGACATAGTACGTGCTAGATATATCATTGATTACTGTTTAGGCATCTGGATAGTGAAGATTGATAACATATGTCAAACTATTGTTTTTATATAGTGGACACTAAGAAATTCACAACCTTACTAATAGGCATGACAAGAGGAATTTAAACTTTTCTGTAAAGAAAAGCAGCAATACAATATTTTCATATTTCAAAGAAAGCTAAATTTCATCAGCTTGAAAGTGGGCGGCGTTTCTAGATTGAAGCTGAACCTGAAAGCTTCCATCGATATCGCTCCGCTCCAAGTCCTTTGTTCTACTCCGAGTTGTAGACGGATCGCTCGCTCTCCTCCAAATCCTATGTTCTACTCCGAGTTGTAGACGGATCGCTCGCTCTGCTCCAAGTTCTATATGAATTGGTTTTTCAGAAAAATATTTGAAATCAGTTTCTAAAATAACTAAAAAGATATCTCATTATGACCTAAATGGTTTCTAATTAAAAACTTTCATGATTGGGTGAAAGGAAAAAGGGATGATGGAGCCGGTGGCCATAGTTGTGCATAGCGAGCACAACCGGCCGATTAGGATGTACTTTTACGAGAAACAGACCACCAGTCCATTTGTTTTTCAATACCGAAATCCCTCTTTCCTTCTTGGATTCAATTCCATTTGATTCCCTCTTTCCTTCTTCAAGACCGAAATCCCTCTCTCTTTTTCCTTTTATGAATTCAATTCGATTTGATTATCTGCTCTTCCCTCTTTCCTTCTCCATTTGCTTCCTTATTTACCTATCCACTCTTTCCTTTCTTTTCCCTCTCTTTCCATCATTATTTCCTCCTCTTTTCCTTCCTTATTGGGAAATTTATTTCCTTCCTTATTGATTCCCGAAACTGCTCCTTGATTCCCAGGAAACTCGAAGATCCTTTTAAATTACGAAGTTTGGTTTGGAGGGAGCGATGTGGGACTATTTGAAACCTGAATGAACTTTCCTTATAGCACAGATGGAGCTAGCTTAGTTGGTTGTGTCAAAGGTTGTTGGGCACGAGGTTGCAAGCTCGATTCTGCGCGCAGCCATTATTATTTTTGCACGGTTGGGCTGGATGGGCCGGAAAAATAGGTCAGGACGTGGATTATAAACAGATTGAGCAGAATCGATCAACTCTAATGAAAGAAAACAAAATTTAGTACCACCTCGCATATGTTTTAAATTCAAAGTGAAAGTGTAAAATCACGGAAAGAAGCGTATTGTGACGGAGAACCCACGGAGTCAATCCTTGCTTTATTATTAGGGAAAGATGTGAATTCAACTTATGTCGTGTACTAGTTGGCAACTTGTCATAATTATCTCGCGTGCGCACCGATCGGTTGGGTTATAGGGCATTTCAACGCGGACCATCAAAACACCGGTATATGTCCGGGTCTAGCTGTACAGACGCAGTTTGTCGTTCAACACGGTACCCTGTCGGTTCGCAAACCAGTTCGGTTGTTCGAAATCCAGCAGACCGAACACAAATCGGGGGCTTTGCGGACGTTCGGAGCAATGTCATGGACGTGTCCGTCACCGTGGAGCCGCCCAAAACCCTCTTCCGTGCTTCTTCCCCATGAAGCAGTTGTCGCGCATTAATAGTGGTCAACGCCGCTACAGAGTCACCGCATTCAAGCCGGCCTAGAGCGAACGTAGCATCTCACTTGAACCGGCATTGAAGCGGCACCCTGACCGAGAGTGCCACCTGCACCGCGTCCCGTCTCCGCGTATGTTCAATGCTGGAGCGATGTAACTAGATGAGACGGGGCGAGTATCTACCGCATTCAAACCGATTACCCATTCATCCGCTTGTCGGCATTAAAAGGGTGCCAACGACTGAGAAACCTGCTTCGGTGCCCGTTGACATACCCCACCGCATGGCCAGTCCCGCACGCACCATTTAAACACGGTCTTGCCCGGCATAATCCGCACTATACCACGTCCGCTTGCAATCCTCCTTCGTACACCACCTCCCTCGTGACCACGAGCTCTAGAGCAATGTGGGGGAGCCTCTCGACGGAGTAGAACCGGGAGGTGGCCGGTCGGGCGTGGGGATACTTGCAGTCTTGTTGGCGAGCTCGTCGCAGGTGAGCGACAATGACCCGACGATGGAGGAAACCTTCGACAACGAACTAGCGCCCCTCCCCACGCTGATCCCTGCCGACTTCACCAAGGAGCAGCCGCAAACACACTTCGACGCCTTCATGGCGGAGGTGCAGCTGGTGTCGGCGATTCGGCAGGCGCAAGATGAGCAGCACTCGAAGCTCACCCTCCTCAAGCACCATAGGCTGATGGAGGGCCAAATCTATGGTGAGTTTGCGAGCACACAGGCTATGGCGGTGAAGAACCTGAACTTCGATTGAGGGGTAGCAGGCGCTCTACAAGGCTGCGTGCAGCGCTTGTGTGGCATCGCCAGACACGCACACGGTGCCGACGGCCCAGGCAACCGGGGTTAGGAATGTCGACAGTTGCCCTCGTTCGTGCCGACAGCTATTCGTGCACTCAAGGGAGCTCGATCGATCAAGGTTTGGTCCCCTAATTGAAGAGATAAAGGAGTCGTTAGCCGCAGTGGACGAATATCTTGTGAGGTGGGCTAGAAGAACTGCCAATTAGGTAGCTTTAGGGATGCAGGTGGACACGTTCGCAACGTCTGTGATCATCCGCGCTGCTGAAAATAAACCAACTGTAGGTGCTTTAGCAAGCGTGCTAATTCGAAAAAGGTTGATGCGGACAAATATAGGCTCCATGGACGGGAAGCGCCGGCAGCTATGCGCCGACAGTTTCCCTCGTTCCCGTTGGGCGCTGGCAGCTATGCTCCCTCGAGTGCATGAATAGCTCGGCTAACGGCTTGCACTATGCCCTGGTTGTCCATCTTGAAGACAAGATTCTGGACACTCGCCTCGTTTGCAAGCTGGACACCCTACCCGCACGCCAGCGGCTTGGCTTACTCCGATTCAGCGGCTCTGATGAGGACACCACAATCGTCGACAAGTCTCCAACAATTATAGGTCCAATCACAAGAAGTCGCGCCAAACTAATAAGTGACCAGGTGAACGCTATCTTAAGTTTACCTTGTAACCTTGATGACACAACTATGCTTTCATCCCCATTCTTGTTGGTCGAACTTAGGTATCACATGGAATAAATCCAACAACATATGAGCTCTTGAAGCAACCGGTTTGGAGAAACAAGCTTCAAGTGAAACTGATGCTGTCAGTTTTTACCTTTGATGTTTCACTATGCCGCGCCCATTTGGAGGATAGATGGGGCCATAGGGGTACATCACCAGAAGCTACATCAAATTTACTTTCCAATGCAAAAAAATCGTACATCATTCAGAGTTGTGAGTCAAAAGTTCTAGTCATTCTCGTGGAAGGTGTTCAGAATGTCAAGGCTTCGCGAATTTCCGAGGAGCTCTCCAGCAATTTCCAAAGTTGACTGCTTATTCCCCAAGGAAGCCATGCAAAGTTGTTTACTTTTGAATCCCTTTCACACCTAGCTAAGGGGGGTTGTCCGTACTATAGGACCCCATCTCCCCCATCCTTTTAGAAACCTTTCGTCAAACCATTCAGCTACAAGCTTATGCAACAAGACTGCTAGAGATCCGAGAGATTCTTACTACCTTTGCTCTTGTGAGTTCATCCGGATTTGTAAGAAGGAGCCTCTAGTTCCCCATAATTCGTGCTCTACGGTTCCAACCATTTAGTGTGCATTAGTCCCCGTTTGTGGTTCTGTGATTGTTCGGACAGCGGGTTGGAGTTCTTATAGCTTTGGTCAGCCATCCCCAATGTATGGGTTGCATCCAACCTTTGCAGGTATAAAACTAGTTACCCCGGTTGCTTGCAGCTAGTTATCCTCCCCGATTCGATACTACGACATGAAGATTGGACCACCCTCGGGCGTGAACTCGTTCGGGTTTGCACATATTATCTGGCATCAGAGCCTTCATTGACACGGTACTATCATCCCTTTAGATTGATACGTCTCCAACGAATCTATAAACTTTGATTGTTCCATGCTATTATAGTATCAATCTTGGATGTTTTATATGCAATTATATATCATTTCTTGGGGACTAACCTATTAAGTTAGTGCCAAGTGTTGGTCTTTGCCTGTTTTCGGTTTTCCAGGAAATCAATACCAAACAAAGTCCAAATGCCATGAATTTTTTTGATGATTTTTTCTGGACATAAGAGACCCTAGAAGCTTCGGGAGGAGGCCAGAGGGCAAAGGAGTAGGTGACAAGGTACTTGGGCGTGCCCACGTGTTGGGGAACGTAGCAATTTCAAAAAAATCCTACGCACACGTAAGATCATGGTGATGCATAGCAACGAGAGGGGAGAGTGTCGTCTGCGTACCCTCGTAGACCATAAGAGGAAGCGTTATGACAACGCGGTTGATGTAGTCGTATGTCTTCACGATCGACCGATCCTCAGTACCGAACGTACGTCACCTCCGTGTTCAGCACACGTTCAGCTCGGTGACGTCCCGCGAACTCACGATCCAGTAGAGCTTCAGGGAAGAGCTTCGTCAGCACGACGGCGTGGTGATGGTGTTGATGAAGCTACCGACGCAGGGCTTCGCCTAAGCACCGCTACGATATCACCGAGGTGGATTATGGTGGAGGGGGCACCGCACACGGCTAAGAGAGATCAATGATCAACTTGTGTGTCTTGGGGTGCCCCTGCCCCCGTATATAAAGGAGCAAGGGGGGAGGCCGGCCGGCCCTAGTAGGGCGCGCCAGGAGGAGGAGTCCTCCTCCTAGTGGGAGTAGGACTCCCCTTTCCTAGTCCCGCTAGGAGGGGGAAGGAAGGAGTGGGAGAGGGGGAAGGCAAGGGGGGCGCCTAAAGTAAATATGCCCTAGAGGCAATAATAAAGTTATTATTTATTTCCTGACATCATGATAAATGTTTATTATTCATGCTAGAATTGTATTAATCGAAAACATAATACATGTGTGAATACATAGACAAACATAATGTCACTAGTATGCCTCTACTTGATTAGCTCGTTAATCGAAGATGGTTGAGTTTCCTAGCCATGGACATGAGTTGTCATTTGATTAACGGGATCACATCATTAGAAGAATGATGTGATTGACTTGACCCATTACGTTAGCTTAGCACTTGATCGTTTAGTATGTTGATATTGCTTTCTTCATGACTTATACATGTTCCTATGACTATGAGATTATGCAACTCCCGTTTATCGGAGGAACACTTTGTGTGCTACCAAACGTCACAACATAACTGGGTGGTTATAAAGGTGCTCTGCAGGTGTCTCCAAAAGGTACTTGTTGAGTTGGCGTATTTCGAGATTAGGATTTGTCACTTCGATTGTCGGAGAGGTATCTCTGGGCCCTCTCGGTAATGCACATCACTATAAGCCTAGCAAGCAATGTGACTAATGAGTTAGTTGCCGGATGATGCATTACGGAACGAGTAAAGAGACTTGCCGGTAACGAGATTGAACTAGGTATTGAGATACCGACGATCCAATCTCGGGCAAGTAACATACCGATGACAAAGGGAACAACGTATGTTGTTATGCGGTTTGACCGATAAAGATCTTCGCAGAATATGTAGGATCCAATATGAGCATCCATGTTCCGCTATTGGTTATTGACCGGAGACGTGTCTCGGTCATGTCTACATAGTTCTCGAACCCATAGGGTCCGCAGGCTTAAAGTTTGGTGACGATCGGTATTATGAGTTTTTGTGTTTTGATGTACAGAGGTAGTTCGGAGTCCCGGATATGATCACGGACATGACAAGGAGTCTCGAAATGGTCGAGATGTAAAGATCGATATATTGGACGACTATATTCGGACACCGGAAGTGTTCTGAGTGGTTTCGGAGAAAAGCCGGAGTACCGGGGGGTTACCGGAACCCCCCGGGGAGTTAATTGGGCCTCATGGGCCTTAGTGGGAGAAGAGAAGGGGCGGCCAGGGCAGCCGCGCCCCCTCCCCCTCTAGTCCGAATTGGACAAGGAGGGGGGCACCCCCCTTTTTCCTTCTCCTCCTCTCTCCCTTCCTTCCCTCTCCTACTCCAACAAGGAAAAGGAGGATTCCTACTCCTGATGGGAGTAGGACTCCCCCCTTGGCGCGCCCTCCTCCTGGCCGGCCGCCTCCCCCCTTGCTCCTTTATATACGGGGCAGGGGGGCACCTCTAGACACACAAGTTGATCTGTTGATCTATTCCAGCCGTGTGCGGTACCCCCCTCCACCATATTCCACCTCGATCATATCGTAGCGGTGCTTAGGCAAAGCCCTGCGTCGGTAGCAACATCATCATCGTCATCACGCCGTCGTGCTGACGGAACTCTCCCATGAAGCTCTGCTGGATCGGAGTTCGCAGGACGTCATCGAGCTGAACGTGTGCTGAACTCGGAGGTGTCGTACGTTCAGTACTTGGATCGGTCGGATCGTGAAGACATACAACTACATCAACCGCATTGTGCTAATGCTTCCGCTTACGGTCTACAAGGGTACGTAGACAACACTCTCCCCTCTCGTTGCTATGCATCACCATGATCTTGTGTGTGCGTAGGAATTTTTTTGAAATTACTACGTTCCCCAATACCACATACATCAGTATGTATGATTTCCATCTGTTGCTCGCTCCATTGTTCCGGAGAACGACGTTTTAGTCATCTTGCCCATGAGGCATGGTTCGCAAGTACCAAGTGATTCATAGTCAAGTGATTCCAGAAGTCCATCAGTATGGAGTTTCTTCATGCGCTTTACACCAATATGACCCAAACGGCAGTGCCACAAATAAGTTGCACTATCATTATCAACTCTGCATCTTTTGGCTTCAACATTATGAATATGGGTATTACTACTATCGAAATTCAACACAAATAGACCACTCTTCAAGGGTGCATGACCATAAAAGATATTACTCATATAAATAGAACAACCATTATTCTCAGATTTAAATGAATAACCGTCTCGCATCAAACAAGATCCAGATATAATGTTCATGCTTAACGATGGCACGAAATAACAATTATTCAGGTCTAAAATTAATCCCGAAGGTAGATGTAGAGGTATCATGCCAACGGCGATCACATCGACTTTGGAACCATTTCCCACGCGCATCGTCACCTCGTCCTTAGCCAATCTTCGCTCAATCTGTAGTCCCTGTTTCGAGTTGCCAATATTAGCAATAGAACCAGTATCAAATACCCAGGCGCTGCTGCGAGCTCTAGTAGGGTACACATCAATAACATGTATATCACATATACCTTTGTTCACCTTGCCATCCTTCTTATCCGCCAAATACTTGGGGCAGTTCCGCTTCCAGTGACCAGTCAGTTTGCAGTAGAAGTACTCAGTCTCAGGCTTAGGTCCAGATTTAGGTTTCTTCTCCTGAGCAGCAACTTGTTTGCTGTTCTTCTTGAAGTTTCCCTTCTTCTTCCCTTTACCCTTTTTCTTGAAACTGGTGGTCTTGTTGACCATCAATACTTGATGCTCCTTCTTGATTACTACCTCCGCAGCCTTTAGCATTGCGAAGAGCTCGGGAATTGTCTTATCCATCCCATGCATATTATAGTTCATCACGAAGCTCTTGTAGCTTGGTGGCAGTGATTGAATAATTCTGTTAATGACACTATCATCCGGAAGATTAACTCCCAGTTGAATCAAGTGATTATTATATCCAGACATTTTGAGTATATGTTCACTGACAGAACTATTCTCCTCCATCTTGCAGCTGTAGAACTTATTGGAGATTTCATATCTTTCAATCTGGGCATTTGCTTGAAATATTAACTTCAACTCCTGGAACATCTCATATGCTCCATGACGTTCAAAACGTCGTTGAAGTCCCGGTTCTAAGCCGTAAAGCATGGCACACTGAACTATCGAGTAGTCATCAGCTTTGCTCTGCCAGACATTCTTAACGTCATCAGTAGCATCTGCAGCAGGCCTGGCACCCAGCGGTGCTTCCAGGATGTAATTCTTCTGTGCAGCAATGAGGATAATCCTCAAGAACGGACCCAGTCCGTGTAATTGCTACCATCATCTTTCAACTTTACTTTCTCAAGGAATGCATTAAAATTCAACGGAACAACAGCACAGGCCATCTATCTACAACAACATAGACAAGCAAAATACTATCAGGTACTAAGTTCATGATAAATTTAAGTTCAATTAATCATATTACTTAAGAACTCCCACTTTGATAGACATCTCTCTTATCATCTAAGTGATCACGTGATCCAAATCAACTAAACCATAACCAATCATCTCGTGAACTGGAGTAGTTTTCAATGGTGAACATCACTATGTTGATCATATCTACTATATGATTCACATTCGACCTTTCGGTCTCAGTGTTCCGAGGCCATATCTGCATATGCTAGGCTCGTCAAGTTTAACCCAGTATTTTGCATGTGCAAAACTGGCTTGCACCCATTGTATAAGAACGTTGAGCTTATCACACCCGGTCATCACGTGGTGTCTCGGCACGATGAACTTTGGCAACGGTGCATACTCAGGGAGAGCACTTGTACCTTGAAATTTTTAGTGAGAGATCATCTTATAATGCTACCGTCAATCAAAGCAGAATAAGATGCATAAAGGATAAACATCACATGAAATCAATATAAGTGATATGATATGGCCATCATCATCTTGTGCCTTTGATCTCCATCTCCAAAGCACCGTCATGATCACCATCGTCACCAGCACAACACCTTGATCTCCATAGTAGCATCGTTGTCGTCTCGCCAACTATTGCTTCTAAGACTATCGCTACCGCTTAGTGATAAAGTAAAGCAATTACAGGGCGATTGCATTACATACAATAAAGTGATAACCATATGGCTCCTGCCAGTTGCCGATAACTCTGTTACAAAACATGATCATCTCATACAATAAAATATAGCATCATTCCTTGACCATATCACATCACAACATGCCCTGCAAAAACAAGTTAGACGTCCTCTACTTTGTTGTTGCAAGTTATACGTGGCTGCTACAGACTGAGCAAGAACCGTTCTTACCTACGCATCAAAACCACAATGATAGTTCGTCAAGTTAGTGCTGTTTTAACCTTCAACAAGGACCGGGCATAGTCACACTCGGTTCAACTAAAGTTGGAGAAACTGACACCCGCCAGCTGATACGTCTCCGTCGTATCTACTTTTCCAAACACTTTTGCCCTTGTTTTGGACTCTAACTTGTATGATTTGAATGGAACTAACCCGGACTGACGCTGTTTTCAGCAGAATTGCCATGATATTGTTTTATGTGCAGAAAACAAAAGTTCTCGGAATGACCTGAAACTCCACAGAACGTCAAGTTAAAAATAATAAAAAATCCTTGCCAAAGATGAATACCAGGGGCCCCACACCCTTTCCACGAGGGTGGCGGGAGCCCCCCCCACCTAGGGCGCGCCCCCTACCTTGTGGCCCCCCTGGAGCTCCTCTGACGCCAACTCCAACTCTATATATTTGCTTTCGGTGAGAGAAAAAATAAAGGAGAAGAAATCATCGCGTTTTACAATACGGAGCCGCCGCCAAGCCCTAAAACCTCTCGGGAGGGCTGATCCGGAGTCCGTTCGGGGCTCCGGAGAGGGGGATTCGTCGTCGTCATCATCAACCATCCTCCATTGCCAATTTCATGATGCTCACCGCCGTGCGTGAGTAATTCCATCGTAGGCTTGCTGGACGGTGATGGGTTGGATGAGATCTATCATGTAATCGAGTTATTTTTGTTAGGGTTTGATCCCTAGTATCCATTATGTTCTGAGATTGATGTTGCTATGACTTTGCTATGCTTACTTGTCACTAGGGCCCGAGTGCCATAATTTTAGATCTGAACCTATTATGTTTTCATGAATATATGTGTGTTCTTGGTCCTATCTTGCAAGTCTATAGTCACCTACTATGTGTTATGATCCGGCAACCCCGAAGTGACAATAACCGGGACCACTCCCGGTGATGCCATAGTTTGAGGAGTTCATGTATTCACTATGTGCTAATGCTTTGTTCCGGTACTCTATTAAAAGGAGTCCTTAATATCCCTTAGTTTCCATTAGGACCCCGCTGCCACGGGAGGGTAGGACAAAAGATGTCATGCAAGTTCTTCTCCATAAGCACGTATGACTATATTTGAAATACATGCCTACATTGATGAATTGGAGCTATTTGTGTGTCACCCTAGTTTATGACTGTTACATGATGAACCACATCGGCATAATTACCCATCACCGATCCAATGCCTACGAACTTTCCATATACTGGTTTACGCTTATTTACTTTCCCGTTGTTGCTATTACAATCACTACAAAATACCAAAAATATTACTTTTGCTTCTGTTACTTTTGTTACCGTTACCACCACTATCATATTACTTTGCTACTAAACACTTTGCTGCAGATACTAAGTTATCCAGGTGTGGTTGAATTGACAACTCAACTGCTAATACTTGAGAATATTCTTTGGCTCCCCTTGTGTCGAATCAATAAATTTGGGTTGAATACTCTACCCTCGAAAGCTGTTGCGATCCCCTATACTTGTGGGTTATCAAGACAAATTTATGGCGCCGTTGCCGGGGAGCATAGCTCTATTCTTTGAGTCACTTGGGATTTATATCTGCTGGACAATATGAAGAACTTGAAAGACGAGAAAACAAAAATTTATCCCTCAACTACGAGGGGAGGTAAGGAACTGCCATCTAGCTCTGCACTTGATTCACCTTCTGTTATGAGTAAGCTTGCGACACCTAAACCTGCTTCTGCTATTCGTTCTGATATGTCGCATGTTATTGATGATGGCACTTCTGCTATGCATGATACTTATGATGAAACTACTTCTATGCTTGATAATACTGTGCCCCTTAGTGAATTTCTTGATGAACAAATTGCTAGGGCTAGAGAGAAAGAAATTATTGAAACTGAATATAATGATGAAAGTGATGATGAAGATAGGCCTGTTATTCCTCAAGGTTATATTTTTGATATAGAATCTTCTACTGCTATTTTAGCTTGCAAAGATAGATATGAACTCAAGAGGTTATTAGCTGACTGGAATAAGAAATCTCTTAAAGATAGAATGAGGCCTGACCCTGCTTTTGCTACTTCACCTATTTGTGTTGACGATAAGGATTATGAATTCTCTGTTGATCCTGACATAATTACTTTGGTTGAATCTGATCCTTTTCATGGCTATGAATCTGAAACTGTTGTGGCACATCTTACTAAATTAAATGATATAGCCACCCTGTTCACTAATGATGAGAGATCTCGCTACTTTTATATCCTTAAAATATTTTCGTTCTCATTAAAGGGTGATGCTAAGATATGGTTTAATTCTCTTGATCCTGGTTGTGTGCGTAGTCCCTAGGATATGATTTATTACTTCTTTGCTAAATATTTCCCTGCTCATAAGAAACAAGCTGCTTTGAAGGAAATATACAACTTTGTGCAAATTGAAGAAGAGAGTCTCCCACAAGCTTGGGGGAGGCTTCTCAAGTTACTTAATGCTTTACCTGATCACCCTCTTAAGAAAAATGAAATACTTGATATCTTTTATAATGGACTAACCGATGCTTCCAGAGATTACCTGGATAGTTGTGCTGGTTCTCTTTTCAGGGAAAGAACACCGGATGAAGCTAAAATTCTATTGAATAATATGTTGACAAATGAAAATAATTGGGCACCCCCCGAGCCAGCTTCTGAGCCAGCTCCTGCTCCAATTACTGAGCCTATTCCTAAACCAACTCCGAAGAAGAAAGGTGTTCTATTTCTCAGTCACGAAGATATGCAAGAGGCAAAGAAATCTATGAAAGAAAAATGTATGAAAGTTGAAGATGTTAAGAATTTACCTCCTATTGAAGAAATACACGGCCTTAATTTACCGCCTGTTGAAGAAACATATGATCTTGATCCATTACCTATTGAAGAACCTACTGATCTTGATAACCTGACACAGGTAGTAAAGGTAAATTCTCTCTACAGATTTGATGAAGGTGATATTCCTCACTATAAGTCTGCTAGACAATGCTTTGATGAGTTTGATAATTTTATTGTCAAGCAAGAAAATTTTAATGCTTATTTTGGTAGACAATTGAAATACGATTTCAATATTATTAAACACTTGGGTGATTATATGGCTGATGTTAGATGTGAACTTAAACTTGTTAGCAAACATGCTTCTATGGTTACCACTCAAGTAGAACAAGTACTTAAGGCTCAAAATGATTTGCTCAATGAAATGAATAGTAAGAAAAATGATTATGCTGTTAGAGTGGCTACTAGAACTAGTAGAATGACTCAGGAACCTTTGTATCCTGAAGGCCGCCCTAAGAGAATTGCGCAAGATTCTCAGAGAAATAATATTGATGTGCCTAGTTCTTCTAAAAGGAAGAAAAGAAAAATGATAGGACTTTGCAAACTTCTAGTGAACCTATTGCTGAACCACCTGATAATCCAAATGATATATCTATGTCTGATGTTGAAACACAATCTGGTAATGAACATGAACCTAGGTAAAATATTATTGATGATGTTCATGATGATGCTCAACCTAGTAATGATAATGATGTAGAAGTTGAACCTGGTGTTGATCTTGATAACCCGCAATGAAAGAATCAATGTTATGATAAGAGAGACTTTGTTGCTAGGAAACATGGTAAAGAAAGAGAACCATGGGTTCAGAAACCCATGCCTTTTCCTCCCAAACCATCCAAGAAAAAGGATGATGAGGATTTTGAGCGCTTTGCTGAAATGATTAGACCTATCTTTTTGCGTATGCGATTAACTGATATGCTCAAAATGAATCCTTATGCTAAGTATAGGAAAGATATTGTTACAAATAAGAGAAAGATACCGGAAGCTGAAATTTCCACCATGCTTGCTAATTATACTTTTAAGGGTGGAATACCAAAGAAACTTGGAGATCCAGGAGTACCCACTATACCATGTTCTATTAAAAGAAACTATGTTATGCCTCTCTCTTTATATCGTATACTTGATTTGAATAAGTTGACACCTACTGAAATATCTTTGCAAATGGCTGATAAATCAACTGCTATACCTGTCGGTATTTGTGAGGATGTGCCTGTTGTGTTTGCAAACGTTACTATTTTAACGGACTTTGTTATTCTTGATATTCCCGAGGATGATAGTATGTCTATTATTCTTGGAAGACCTTTTTTGAATACTGCAGGGGCTGTTATTGATTGCAACAAAGGCAATGTCACTTTTCATGTTAATGGTAATGAGCATACGGTACACTTTCCGAGGAAACAACCTCAAGTTCATAGTATCAACTCTATTGGAAAAATTCCATCGATTATTTTTGGAGGTTTTGAATTTCCTCTTCCTACTGTCAAGAAGAAATATGGTATACTTATTATTGGGGATGTGCATATCCCCGTTGAGGTAACATAGTGTTATTCGAAATTTCTCCGGTTTCATGTTAATCGGAATGAGTTTGTTAACAAGACCTGATCAACCTTGTTAGTGGATTGCTTTTGATGAGCATGAGATGGATGAAACTAGGAAGCACAAACTTCTGTACCCTCTTTCTACTTTCTGTTATTTAGATGAAATAAAGTAAAAATAGTATTTTTCTGTCTGTTTCCTGATTTATCCGTGCAATATAAAAATACCCTGAAAATAAAAGTCCTCAGAATGCCATGCCAATTTAATATGATTTTTTCGGTTATATTTGAGGATTTATGGTACTGAAAACACCGCGGGGGGAGCTGCCACCTGGCCACGAGGGTGGAGGGCGCGCCCTACCCCCCAGGGCGCGCCCCCTGCCTTGTGGGCCCACGGTGGCCCTCCTCCACTTATTCCTGCACCCATCCTCTTCTTCTTCCTCCCACAAACACGAATATCTGGTTCAAGCACGAGTTCTAGCTCACTTTGCTGCGATTTTCGATCTCCTTGCTCAAAGCACCTCTCAGAAAACTGCTTGGGGAGATTGTTCCTTGGTATGTGACTCCTCCATTGGTCCAATTAGTTTTTGTTCTAGTGCTTTATTCATTGCAAATTTGTGCTGCATAGATGACCATGTTCTTGAGCTTGCATGTCAAATTTATATGGTTCCAAGTAGTTCTAATGCTTGATATAGGCTCTAGGAACTTGTAGGAGTAGTTGCTATCAATATTGTTGAGCTTTGTTCACTTTTGTTTGAAGTTACTAAAAATTTCAGAATATTTCAGAAAATAATGAAGAGACTTTTGAGGGGCTCATCGAGCTGAAGCTCGAAGGAAAGCAAAATGAAGAAGCACAGAGGCCCAAATATAATTTGCCTCGTACCGCGGAGGTCCGGCCGTGTGAATGGCCTTCCGATGACTTCTTGAGACGAGCCGGGATTTATGAGGATTTCTATTCATTGATTGAGAATGTTGGCCTCACCGACTTCCTCTGCGACCAACGTCATCAGTATCTCTTACTCACAAATACTTTTGTGAAAAACTTCTACTTTTTCCCTAAGGAATCACCTCCTTCAGTAGAGTTTCATTTATATGACGTTGTTAAGAAAATGCCATTAGCTAAATTTTGCAAGGTTTGCAAAATACCCCCTGAGGGTATCTTAGAAGAACCACACCGTAAAGATGTGGAAGAATTTGTTAACACCATCACTGTGGGAGAAACCAGGAAGGTATCTGATGCAAGAATCACTAGCATACATTTTCCTGTTTTACGCTACTTTGCCATATTTGCTAGTCGTTGCTTGATTGGTCATGGAAACTGTGGAAACCTTAGTGTTCCTGATATTATCATTTTGTTCCATGATTTATACCGCGACAACACTGTCAGTATGGGCGGAATTATTGCTAGACGGTTAAGTCTGAACCGTACTAAGGGCCCCATCTTTGGAGGTATTTATGCTTCACGCCTTGCTGCACATTTTAACATACCTATTAGGCTTCATGAGAAAGAAGAAAAATTGCTGCCTAGTGCTTATTTAGATTATAAGAGTATGCTAGCGCATGATTTTATTGTAAAGGGCAGGGAAGGAGATCTTAAATATAAACTGTATTTTAATAAACATCACCCTGAGACTATTACCTTGCCTGCTCCTTCCTTGTTTAATTTTGAAGAACCGTATCTCGTTACGTGGGCTGCCATTCAAGCCTACCGGAATCCTGCACCAGCCCCGGAACCGGAACCGGAACCGGAACCACAATATGAGCCTCCACGACAGTCTGTCTATTCTTGGGATCCGGAGATGGCTGTCAGTCAATGGCAGTCAGAGTCTTCTTCATCTCAGTACGACCCCAGCTACACCTACGGGTATCCGCCAGGCCATCCCTGGCCATGAACCAACTTAGGCCAAAAGCCTAAGCTTGGGGGAGTACGTATTTCCCACCGACATTACATTTATGTTCACAAACACTCATTGCTAGATGTCGGTGCGCATACTCTTTCACTGTATTATCCATGCTAGTTTATTTTCTTTTTCCTGCTTTCTTCTTGTGTGTCTGATAAACCTTAAGAAAAACCAAAAAAATTAGCAGTAATAATTAAAAAGAAAACCCAAAAATATTCCATGTTCTTCTTTTGCTTGTTGGGAGCTTTCCCGTGTAAATAGTTTTTATTTCTTTTCTTTTATTTGGGGGTCGATAGGAGAAGACCATGATTAAATTGTTGAAGTGACTCTTATATGCATTATTGTTGATTTAACCAAGAGCCCATATTGCCTTGTCTTCTCCTGTTTATTGAATGCTCGCAGATTCCAGCTTAGTCCAATGCACATGCACTCTTATTATTATTCACTTCGTTCGGTCATGCGAGTGAAAGGCAATTATGATGATATATGATGGACTGATTGAGATGAGAAAAGCTGGTATGAACTCGACCTCTCTTGTTTTTGTAAATATGATGAGTTCATCATTCCTGATTCAGCTTATTATGAATAAACATGTTTGCAATGACAATTAGAGATCATAGTTGCTTATGCCATGATTGATTAGCTATGAGTTATAATGGTTTACCTTGCATTCCAACATGCTATTAAAATGGTTATGATGTGGTATAGTGGGGTGGTATCCTCCTTTGAATGATTTAAGTGACTTGACTTGGCACATGTTCACGCATGTAGTTGAAACAAAATCAACATAGCCTTCACGATATTTATGTTCATGGTGGATTATATCCTACTCATGCTTGCATCCAATGTTTATTAATTTTAATGCATGTTTTTGGCTGTTGTCGCTCTCTAGTTGGTCGCTTCTCAGTCTTTTGCTAGCCTTCACCTGTACTAAGCGGGAATACTGCTTGTGCATCCAATCCCTTAAACCCCAAAGTTATTCCATATGAGTCCACTATACCTTCCTATATGTGGTATCTACCTACCGTTCCAAGTAAATTTGTATGTGCCAAACTCTAAACCTTCAAATAAACATTCTGTTTTGTATGCTCGAATAGCTCATGTATCAACTAGTGCTGCCCTTATCTTCCATGTTAGGCGGGTTATTCTCAGGAGGAGTGGACTCCGCTCCTCACTCACGAGACAATGGCTGGTCATCGGGATGCCCAGTCCCATGCTTTATGCAAACTAAATCAAAATTAATTGCAAACAAAACTCCCCCTGGGACCTGTTGCTAGTTGGAGACACTCGTTGTTTCGAGCAAGTCATGGATTGATGCTTGTTGGTGGAGGGGGAGTATAAACTTTACCATTCTGTTTGGGAACCGCCTATAATGTGTGTAGCATGGAAGATATCACGATCTCTTAGTTGCTATGTTGACAATAAAAGTATGCCTCTCAAAATATTATTTATCTCTATTTCAAAACCGAGCTCTGGCACCTTTACAAATCCCTGCTTCCCTCTGCGAAGGGCCTATCTATTTACTTTTATGTTGAGTCATCACCCTCTTATTAAAAGTACTAGCTGGAGAGCACAGCTGTCATTTGCATTCATTAATGTTAATCTATATTGGGTATGACTATGATTGGATCTCTTTTACCATGAATTACAATGTCTAGTCAGTCCTTGGTCTTTAAAGGTGCTCTGCATTTATGTTTTGCAGTCTCAGAAAGGGCTAGCGAGATACCATCTTGTTATATCTTATTATGATTGTTTTGAGAAAGTGTTGTCATCCGAGATTTATTATTATCGCTCACTAGTTGATTATGCTATTGATATGAGTAAACATGAGACCTGGAAATTATTGCAAATGTGGTTAGTCATGATATTTGCTGAAAAGTTGAATGCTGGCTTGACATATTTACAACAACAAGAGAAAACAGAGTTTGTAAAAGTTTTTCTTTCTCTTTCAGTTTGTCAACTGAATTGCTTGAGGACAAGCAATGGTTTAAGCTTGGGGGAGTTGATACGTCTCCGTCGTATCTACTTTTCCAAACAGTTTTGCCCTTGTTTTGGACTCTAACTTGTATGATTTGAATGGAACTAACCCGAACTGGCGTTGTTTTCAGTAGAATTGCCATGATGTTGTTTTATGTGCAGAAAACAAAAGTTCTCGGAATGACCTGAAACTCCATGGAACGTCAAGTTAAAAATAATAAAAAAATCCTTGCCAAAGATGAAGACCAGGGGGCCCACACCCTATCCACGAGGGTGGGGGCGCCCCCCCCCCTAGGGCGCGCCCCCTACCTCGTGGCCCCCCTGGAGCTCCTCTGACGCCAACTCCAACTCTATATATTTGCTTTCGGAGAGAAAAAAATAAAGGAGAAGAAATCATCGCGTTTTACGATACGGAGCCACCGCGAAGCCCTAAAACCTCTCGGGAGGGCTGATCTGGAGTCCGTTCGGGGCTCCGGAGAGGGGGATTCATCGCCGTCGTCATCATCAACCATCCTCCATCACCAATTTCATGATGCTCACCGCCGTGCGTGAGTAATTCCATCGTAGGCTTGTTGGACGGTGATGGGTTGGATGAGATCTATCATGTAATCGAGTTAGTTTTGTTAGGGTTTGATCCCTAGTATCCATTATGTTCTGAGATTGATGTTGCTATGACTTTGCTATGCTTAATTCTTGTCACTAGGGCCCGAGTGCCATGATTTCAGATCTGAACCTATTATGTTTTCATGAATATATGTGTGTTCTTGATCCTATCTTGCAAGTCTATAGTCACCTACTATGTGTTATGATCCGGCAACCCCGAAGTGACAATAATCGGGACCACTCCCGGTGATGACCATAGTTTGAGGAGTTCATGTATTCACTATGTGCTAATGCTTTGTTCTGGTACTCTATTAAAAGGAGGACTTAATATCCCTTAGTTTCCATTAGGACCCCGCTGCCACGGGAGGGTAGGACAAAGGATGTCATGCAAGTCCTTTTCCATAAGCACGTATGACTATATTCGGAATACATGCCTACATTACATTGATGAATTGGAGCTAGTTCTGTGTCACCCTAGTTTATCACTGTTACATGATGAACCACATCCGACATAATTACCCATCACCGATCCAATCCTACGAGCTTTCCATATACTGGTTTACGCTTATTTACTTTCCCGTTGTTGTTGTTGTTGTTGTTACAATCACTACAAAATACCAAAAATATTGCTTTTGCTTCTGTTACTTTTGTTACCGTTACCACCACCATCATATTACTTTGCTACCAAACACTTTGCTGCAGATACTAAGTTATCCAGGTGTGGGTGAATTGACAACTCAACGGCTAATACTTGAGAATATTCTTTGGCTCCCCTTGTGTCGAATCAATAAATTTGGGTTGAATACTCTACCCTCGAAAGCTGTTGCGATCCCCTATACTTGTGGGTTATCACCAGCCACCTGTGTGCAAAGCACGTCGGTAGAACCAGTCTCGCGTAAGCGTACGCGTAATGTCGGTCCGGGCTGCTTCATCCAACAATACCGCCGAACCAAAGTATGACATGCCAGTAAGCAATATGACTTGTATCGCCCACAACTCACTTGTGTTCTACTCGTGCATATAACATCTACGCATAAACCTGGCTCGGATGCTACTGTTGGGGAACGTTGCAATTCAAAAAAAAATCCTACGCACACGTAAGATCATGGTGATGCATAGCGAGAGGGGAGAATGTCGTCTATGTACCCTCGTAGACCGTAAGCGGAGCGTTATGACAACGCGGTTGATGTAGTTGTACGTCTTCATGATCGACTGATCCTTAGTACCGAACGTACGGCACCTCCGCGTTCAGCACACGTTCAGCTCGGTGACGTCCTGCGAACTCACGATCTAGTAGAGCTTCGGGGAAGAGCTTCGTCAGCACGACGGCGTGGTGACAATGTTATTGAAGCTACCGATGCAGGGCTTCGCCTAAGCACCGCTACGATATGACCGAGGTGGATTATGGTGGAGAGGGCACCGCACACGGCTAAGAGAGATCAATGATCAACTGTGTGTCTTGGGGTGCCCCCTGCCCCCGTATATAAAGGAGCAAGGGGGGAGGCCGGCCGGCCCTAGTAGGGCGCGCCAGGAGGAGGAGTCCTCCTCCTAGTGGGAGTAGGACTCCCCTTTCCTAGTCCCACTAGGAGGGGGAAGGAAGGAGTGGGAGAGGGGGAAGGCAAGGGGGGCGCCGCCCCCCCTTCCTTGTCCTATTCAGACTCAAGGGAAGGGGGTGCGCGGCATGCCTTGGCCGACCCCTCTCTCTCCACTAGGGCGCAACAAGGCCCATTAATCCCCGGGGGGTTCCGGTAACCCCTCTGGCACTCCGGTAAAATCCTGATTTCACCCGAAACTATTCCGATGTCCAAATATAGGCTTACAATATATCGATCCTTATGTCTCGACCATTTCGAGACTCCTCGTCATGTCCGTGATCACATCCGGGACTCCGAAATACCTTCGGTACATCAAAACACAAAAACTCATAATACCGATCGTCACTGAACTTTAAGCGTGCTGACCCTATGGGTTCGAGAACTATGTAGACATGACCGAGACACGTCTCCAGTCAATAACCAATAGTGGAACCTGGATGCTCATATTAGCTCCTACATATTCTACGAAGATCTTTATCGGCCAAACCGCATAATCACATAGGTTGTTCCCTTTGTCATCGGTATGTTACTTGCCCGAGATTCGATCGTCGGTATCTCAATACCTAGTTCAATCTCGTTACCGGCAAGTCTCTTTACTCGTTCTGTAATACATCATCCCGCAACTAACTCATTAGTTGCATTGCTTGCAAGGCTTATAGTGATGTGCATTACCGAGAGGGCCCAGAGATACCTCTCCGACAATTAGAGTGACAAATCCTAATCTCGATCTATGCCAACTCAACGAACACCATCAGAGACACCTGTAGAGCACCTTTATAATCACCCAGTTACATTGTGACGTTTGGTAGCACACAAAGTGTTCCTCCAGTATTCGGGAGTTTCATAATTTCATAGTCATAGGAACATGTATAAGTCATGGAGAAAGCAATAACAGTAAACTAAAGGATCAAGTGCTAAGCTAACGAAATGGGTCAAGTCAATCACATCATTCTCCTAATGATGTGATCCCGTTAATCAAATGAGAACTCATGTCTATGGGTAGGAAACTCAACCATCTTTGATCAACGAGCTAGTCAAGTAGAGGCATACTAGTGACACTATGTTTGTCTATGTATTGACACATGTATTATGTTATACAATTCTAGCATGAATAATAAAAATTTATCATGATATGTGGAAATAAATAATAACTTTATTATTGCCTCTAGGGTATATTCCCTTCACCAAGTACCTTGTGGGACCCTCGTGGCTCCATCTTGTTGGGTTCTACGCTGGGTGCAACGGCTGCAAAATAAAATTTTCCTACGCGCAGAACAACCAAGAACATGCTACGGGAATGGATCATGGTTCATTACCACTAGAAGCGCAGTGCCGTGTAGCGAAAGTAGAGTTGGGACAACGTGACTAGAGTCATCTCCTCCTTGCCTGATATCCCTCAAACAGTCGGTCGTTGGATCCCATGTACAGGTTCGCCAGAGCGGCGCAAGTGCACCGCCTCTAATAGTATCCTCGCGTGAAGGAGGAACACCGTGCGGCGGACTGCTAGGTCCGATCACACAGTCGGCAGCGTGTGGAGGTGGCTACTTGCAACACATGCAAAGCCCTAGTGACGGCGCCAAAACGATCAACCAAATGAGTGTGCCGCACCTCCACTATATATAGGCATCTGTCGCGGGCTCAACACTTGGGCCTCACACAGACCCTAAAGTCCAAAGTCTGTTCGGCTTGGATCCGAGTCCGACTAGGATCACATCTGACTAGTAGAGTCGGATCCGGCCTCACAGGTTCCTTCCCTTAAGCGTGTGACCCCTTAGGTTCAAGCTGGCTTGGTCGCAGAACGAATCACCTCCGACCTGCTTGGCTGGTAGTGGCCTCTAGCAAGACGTGGCAACCACCAAGTAGACAATGAAACTGTGAAGCCCTCGATTCAATTGTACACTAATCATACACGCAAATGTGTTCGATCAAGATCAAGGACTCACGAGAAGATATCACAACACAACTTTAGACACAAATAAAATAATACAAGCTTTATATTACAAGCCAGGGGCCTCAAGGGTCGAATATGTAAGCTTGAGCACAAACGAGTCAGCGAAAGCAACAATATCTGAGTACAGACATAAATTAAACAAGATCTGCCTTAAGAAGGCTAGCATAAAAGCAACAACGATCGAAAAGGCAAGGCCTCCTGCCTGGGAGCCTCCTAAACTACTCCTCGTCATCAGCGGTCTCCACGTAGTAGTAGGCTCCGTTGGGGTAGAAGTAGTCGTCGGCGGTAGCATCTGGCTCCTGGGCTCCACCATCTGGTTGCAGCATCCGAGAAGAATGGAAAGATGTGGAAAAAGGGGAGCAAAGAAACCTTGAGTACTCATCAAAAGTACTCGCAAGCAAGGATCTATACTACATATGCATCGGTATCAAATAAATGGGTAGTATCTATGGACTAAACTGCAGAATGCCAGAACAGAGGGAAAGCCTAGCCTATCAAAGACTAGCATTTTCAAGGATCTTGCAGCATTTAGAGGAGTACATAATAGCATATTATTTTTAACGAGCATGTTGCGGCATTAATGCCCAGAGACTCTTTCTCGACTCCCTGCAAGAAAGCAATCCCGGAGCCATCATATCCATTCCACATCTCAGTATCCAGTTCTAATTGTAAAGATCGAAATACAACTACGGGTCGTCTTGTTACCGTGGACACGGCAATTCTAATAGATTAACTTTCCTGCAGGGGTGCACCACATACCCAACACGCTCGACCACTCTGGCCGGACACACTTTCCTGGGTCATGCCCGGCCTCGGAAGATCAACACGTCCCAGCCCTACCTAGGCTCAACAGAGAGGCCAGCACGCCAGTCTAAGTCCTAAGCGCGCTGGGGTCTTGGGCCCATCGCCCTTTGCACTCCTCCACGTTTCAAGGGCGGTCGGTGAGCATACCTAGCCCCCCTTATACAAGGGCGGGCGTTCTAGTCCAACCTGGCACGCGCCGCTCCGTCGCCGACGTCTAAAGCGCTTCGGCTGATATTACGACGTCGAGTACCCATAATTGTTCCCACGTGGTGGTTGATACATCTTCGTAGTATCTACTTTTCCTAATGCTTTTCGTCTTGTTTTGGACTCTAATTTAAATGTTTTGGATGAAACTAACCCGGACTGACGTTGTTTTCAGCAGAACTACCATGATGTTGTTTTTGTGCAGAAATAAAAGTTTTCGGATTAGAATGAAACTTTGCGAGGATGTTTTATATAAATAAAGAAAAATACTGGAGCTAAGAACCACCGAAGGGGGCCCCTGGGTGAGCACAACCCACCAAGGCGCGCCCAGGTGGGTTGTCCAAACCTGGTTGCCCCGCAGACCCTGAAACCGACGCTATAAAATCACATATTTCTAGAAAAAAGGGAAGGAAGAATTATCACATTTCATGAGATGGAGCCGCCACCACCTCCTGTTCTTCATCGGGAGGCCAGATCTGGAGTCCGTTCGGGGCTCCGGAGAGGGGGATCTTCGATCCTCGTCATCACCAACCCTTCTCCATCGCCAATTCCATGATGCTCCCCACAGGGAGTGAGTAATTCCTTCGTAGGCTCGCTGGTCGGTGAGGAGTTGGATGAGATTCATCATGTAATCGAGTTAGTTTTGTTAGGGCTTGATCCTTAGTATCTATTATGTTCTGAGATTGATGTTGCTATGACTTTGCCATGCTTAATGCTTGTCACTTTGGGCCTGGGTGCCATGATTTTAGATCTGTACTGTTTATGTTATCACTATAATATCCATGTTCTAGATCCGATCTTGCAAGTTATAGTCACCTACTACGTGTTATGATCCGGCACCCCCGGAGTGACAATAGTCGGGACACTTCCCTGTGATGACCGTAGTTTGAGGAGTTCATGTATTCATCGTGTGTTAATGCTTTGTTCCGGTTCTCTATTAAAAGGAGGCCTTAATATCCCTTAGTTTCCAATAGGACCCCACTATCACGGGAGGGTAGGGCAAAAGATGTCATGCAAGTTCTTTCCATAAGCACGTAGGACTATTCATGGAATACATGCCTACATTATATTTATGAACTGGAGCTAGCTAGTGTAGTATCGCCCTAGGTTGTAACTGTCACATGATGAATATCATCCAAAAAATCACCTATCCAATGCCTACGATTTTCCTACATATTGATCTTGCTAAGTTACTACTGCTGTTGTTACTATTGTCACTGCTACAAAACTATTACTATCACTGTTACCGTTACTGTTGCTGCTACCACTACTATCAAAGCTATCATATTACTGTGCTACTGATCACTCTGCTGCAGATGATTAATCTCCAGGTGTGATTGAATTGACAACTCAGTTGCTAATACTTGCAAATATTCTTTGTCTCCCCTTGTGTCAAATCTATAAATTTGGCTTGAATACTCTACCCTCGAAAACTGTTGCGATCCCCTATACTTGTGGGTTATCAAGACCTTTTTCTGGCGCCGTTGCCTGGGAGCATAGCTATACTTGTTGAGTCACTTGGGATTATTATCAAATTGTCACTATGAAGAATCTGAAGGATGGTAATACTAAGATTTTTGCATCTAAGACGAGGGGAGGTAAGGAACTGCCATCTAGCTTCGCACTTGATTCACCTTCTGTTTTAAGTAAACTTGCAACACCACCACATACTATTAATCCTGATATGTTGCAAGTTATTGATGATGCCACTTCTACTATGAATGATATTTATGATGATGCTAGTACCTTGTGTCAGATCACGGGTTCCGGCAGACCCTTAAGGTTCGAACTCTGGGGTGCGCGCAGAGATTATGCCCTCTACCTCTCCGTCTCGCAAGGATCTAAACTACAGAATGAACAACACAAGAGACACAGGGTTTATACTAGTTCGGGCCACCATTGTGGTGTAATACCCTACTCTAGTTTGTGGTGGGTGGATTGCCTCTTGGGCTGATGAGGATGAACACTACAAGGAAGAACAGCCTCGCGAGGGTCTGTTCTTGGCTAGGGGATGAACTGCTGGGGGAGTTCAATCGCCCTTCTCGCTCTCTGGGTGTGTTGCTAGCTCTGTTCCTCGATGCCTCTACCCTGGGGGTGGCTAGTCCTATTTATAGGTAAAGGCCCTGGGCCTCTTCCCAAATATTTGAGCGGGAAGGGCGCCAACAATTGGCCAATTCGAAGGGGAACATTTGGTACACTTATCCTGACTAAAGTTGGTCTTCGCCTGCCAAAGGCCCTGTGGTGACGCCGTTCTGGGCTCCATGGTGACCTCCTTCCCACCGTTGGACTGGTCTTAGTCTTGTTGCACCGAAATGGGTGCCTTTGCTTGATCCTCTCACCTGCGCTTGCCCCCTTTGCACCAAAGAGGAAAGGGGAACGCTGCGCGGGCTGGCGCCCGCCTGGCACCCTCTATCATCATGGCTTGCGTCATGGGCACCTCGCGAGGTACCCCGCCTTGATCTCTCCGCCTCCTCGCGAGCCAGCCTGAGGAGGCCATGCCTGAGGAACCGCCGTGTCGTCCGCCTCGCGAGGCTTGGCCCCTCGCGAGGGTCTTGAGTCTTGTGTTGGTGAAGGTGGGCCGCGTTGGGCCCCCATTCGATCCACGCCGCAGGCCGCAGGTAGGCAAGTCTGGGGACCCCCGTTCCCAGAACGCCGACAGTATCCCCCGGGCCCAAGGCGCACATGGACTTGGCCGTGCCGAGAGGCGAAAGGGCAAGGGCGAAGTGCCGCGGGCCCCAACAGCCTGCGGCCTTGGGCGCCGCGTGGCGGTTGATTGGACGTGGGCGTCTCCACTTCCCCACGACGCCTTGGTGACCGCGCGGACTGGACAAGTCCCTGCATGCGTAGATACGGGTCATTATTACCTACGATCGTGGCGCTCGACTGTTGGCCTTTTCCGGCTATAAGTACGAGGCCGCACAAGCTCCGCCAGTCCGCCCCTTCCCGCTTCTCTTCTTCTTCCTCTCCTTTGCCGCCCACCGCTCGCATGGCTCCGAAGAGGTTCTCAGCCGCGGAGAAGGGGAAGGCTAGTCGGGCGGGGCCCGACTCCGCTCCGGCCAAGCGCGGCCGGGGCCGTCCCCGCAAGCATCCCCGCGGTCCCCGCAGTGGCTCCCCGTGGCCACAGGGATGGTTCTCCGCGTGGTGGTGAGCGCTCGGCTGCCAAGGGGAGGCAGGCTGTGGCTGCGCGGCCCCCCAGGCCGCGCTTTCGCTTGGCAGAGGTGCTGCCGGAGTTCGTCGTGTGGTCGGCGGACCCGACCAACACCTGGCTCCAGCTCCCTCGCTTCTTCATCAGCGAGCTACCGGCCAGCGCCCGGTGCGGCTTCTGGCTTCAGGCTGACGGTTGCTGAAGTAGGGCCTCCTGGGTTTCGCTCGAGGTCTCCCCTTCTGGGAATGGGGCCCTGACCCGCGGCTGGCAAGCGTTTGCCCGCGCGCGTGGACTGGGCCAGCGGTGCACCCTGCACTTCAAGTTTGACGGCGACGGCACCCTCTATGTGAGGGTGTTTGGGGAAGATGGTTGCCGCGCAGGATGCTGCCCCGAGGGCGACGACCGTGGCCAGGGGCCTCACTCCGACGACGATGGAGGAGACAGCGCCCGCTCCGATGGCGGCGCCCGATGCTCCCCAAGCTCCACCAACTCTTCTTCGGGCGGCTCCTCCAGCGGTGGCCGCAGCCAGCCCCCTCGCCGTCGCGCTTGGCTGGGGGGTGGCTATTCATCCGCCCGTCGCCGTGCCCCGGTGAAGCGCGAGAGGGAGTCCGCCTGAGCTTCGGAGGCTTCCCGCGTCGCCTCTGCAGGCCGATGTGAGGCGGGCCGCGCCGGGCTCGCCCTTTCCTTTTCCTTTTGCTCGCTGTGTAAGACAAAACAGATGCATGGAGCCCCGTGGGGGCGTGTTGAGAATCATTGCCGTTGTAGCCATTACCTTGACTTTGTTGTTGCGCTTCTCAACTATTTGCCCTAGCGTAGGTAGTTTGCGGCCCCAGCCAGGGGGCGACCGACCCAGGCCCTGTGTGCGTGTCGCGGTGCCCGAGGGGCACGGACTAGAGGGGTGCTCCTGTAGAGAGCCCGGGCCGGGAAACCTTTAAGCGGCTAGAGTAGAAACGCTCGCGAGGGCGTTCGAGTTCCATCCCTCGCGAGGCCTTTCATGAGAAAAAATCAAAACAAGGAGCGAAAATCGATGAACCACAAATCAACAACGGCGATAGTTTCGACAAGACTTCAGATGCAAATAAACACGTCAACTGCGGAAAGCAAATAAAAAAGCCGTGTCCGGTACCTAATCTAGTCTTCGACGTCTTCTCACCAGCGCGGAGCTAAGTGTTGCCACTGGGCGTGGGAGGGAGCCCCAGGGCCTGAGGCCGGCGCTCCTGAGACTCCGGGGCGTGTACAACCCCACTCATTATTACGTGAGAGTGTCACGGGGCGGCGAGCTTCACAGGCATTGGCCTTCTTCACAGGCTCCGGGCCTTTCTCCTTAGAGGTGATCAGCTTCACATGCACTTGCCTTCTTCACAGGCTCTGGGCCTTTTCCAAAAAGAGATGAGCTTCACAGGCGTTCGCCTTCTTCACAGGCTCTGGGCCTTCTCCAAAAGAGATGATCTTCACAGGCGTTCGCCTTCTTCACAGGCTCTGGGCCTTTTCCGAAAAGAGATGATCTTCACAGGCGTTCGCCTTCTTCATAGGCTCTGGGCCTTTTTCGAAAAGAGATGATCTTCACAGGCGTTCGCCTTCTTCACAGGCTCTGGGCCTTTTCCAAAAAGAGATGATCTTCACAGGCGTTCGCCTTCTTCACAGGCTCTGGGCCTTTTCCAAAAAGAGATGATCTTCATAGGCGTTTGCCTTCTTCACAGGCTCTGGGTCTTTTAGGGGTAGAACCTCCAGAGGTGCTGGATGTTCCATGCGTTCTGGATTGGCTCCCCCTCTTGAGTCTCCAAGCGCACGGAGCCTGGCCTGGAAACATGAACAACCTTGAACGGGCCCTCCCACATGGGAGAGAGCTTGTGCAGCCCCTCCCTGGAGAGGACCCGCCTGAGTACGAGGTCTCCTACCTCGAGGGTCCTGGGGCGGATGTTGCGGCAGTGATATCGCCGTAGCGTCTGTTGGTACCTTGCCGCTCGCAGCGCGGCTTCCCGGTGGCGTTCCTCCCACAGCACGAGGTCCATCCCCCGCATGGCGTCCTACTGCGCCTCGTCGAACGCCAGGACCCGTGCGGAGCGACGCCTGACCTCGTGAGGAAGGACTGCTTCGGCTCCATAGACCAGGAAGAACGGGGTCTCCCCGGTTGGTTTGGTCGCGGTGCTGCGGATGGACCACAACACGGATTGGAGCTCGTCGTACCAACATTTGCCGCAGGCCTCTAGCTTCTTCTTGAACGTTCTGGTCTTGAGGCCTCTCAGGACCTCCGCGTTGGCTCGTTCGGCCTGCCCATTGCTTCGCGGGTGTGCCACCGAAGCGTAGCATATCTGCGTCCCAAGGTTAGCACAGTATGTTTTGAAGAGATTACTGGTGAACTGCGAACCGTTGTCTGTGATGATGCGGTTCAGCACCCCGAACCGACGCATGATACTCCTGATGAACTTGACCACGGAGCCCGCGGGGATGGTACGGACAGCCTCCACCTCTGCCCACTTGGTGAACTTGTCAATGGCGACGTAGAGGTAACAGTAGCCCCCTGGCGCCCGAGGGAACGGGCCCAGGATATCCAACCCCCAAACTGCAAATGGCCACATGAGGGGTATAGTCTGCAGGCCCCCCGCTGGTTGATGGATCTGCCTGGAATGGAACTGGCAGGCCTCACAAGCCTTCACCAATTCGATTGCGTCATTGAGCGCGGTGGGCCAATAGAACCCACTACGGAATGCCTTGCCGACGAGGGTCCGTGACGATGAGTGGTGTCCGCAGTCTCCGCCGTGTATGTCCTCCAGTAGTTCCTTTCCTTGCTCCCTGGAGATGCAGCGCAGAGATACATCGTTTGGTCGCTTCCGGTAAAGCTCTCCATCTCTGATGCAGTATGCCGTGGCCTGCCGCGCCACACGTTCTGCTTCCTCTTCCTTTTCCGGTAGGGCCCCTTGTGTTAGATAACTCCGAAGTTCTGTGATCCAGCACTCCTCCTGAGGTTCCATCGTCAGGAGCAGGCGTGCTCCTGAGGTCGGCCCACAGACCGGGGCTCCCGAGGCTGGCGGCTGGGGGAGCTCCTCTCGTGGCTGAGCCGTGTTTGATAACGTCGGCTGTGCTGAAGGTTTGAAGAGCCGCTCCTCGAAGACGCCGGGTTCCTATGGCAACCGCCTGGATGCCCGTCCGGCTATGTCGTCAGCTTCCTGATTGGTGCCACGGGCACGTGCTTCAGCTCCAGCCCCCAGAACCGCTTTTCCATCCTGCGGACCTCCGCCAGGTAGGCCTCCATATGCTCATCCTTCGGCTCGTACACCTTGTTGGAGAAATTGACTAGGAGCTGCGAGTCGCCCTTGACGGTGAGGCGCTTCACTCCCAGGGCCACTGCGGCCTTCAGCCCGGCTATCAGTCCCTCATACTCTGCTATGTTGTTGGAGACCTTTTCACCTTGCTGGAAACAGAGTTGTACGGCATAATAGAGCTTATCCTGAGTGGGTGATATCAGCACCGCACCAGCCCCCGCGCCGTGCCTGGAGAACGCCCCATCGAAGTACATAACCCAGCCTTCCGACGCCTCACTTCCTGGGGAGAGGGACGGATCCTCGTCGTCCTTGAGGCCTGGTGCCTCTGCCCATTCCGCCATGAAATCCGCCAATGCTGCTCCTTTGATGACCCTGGTTGTGCTGAACTCGAGCTGAAACGCCTGCAGCTCTGTATTCCACTCGGCGACCCTTCCGGCCGAGTTAGGGCTCCTGAGCACTCTCTCCAGGGGGTACGATGAGACGACCTTGATGGGGTGAGCCTGGAAGTAGTGACGCAGCTTGCGCGAGGCTACCAGTAGCGCGAGGAGGAGCTTCTGAGGCATTGGGTACCATGCCCTTGCGTCCCTTAGCACCGTGCTCACAAAGTAGACCGGGTGCTCAACAAGGTTGAGAGCATCTTGGGTCGCGGCGCCCTCGGGAGGTAAGGGCACCTCATGAGATGACGTGGCCTCAGGAGGTGAACCATCTGGGCATGCGGCCTCCCCTGTCTCCGGTGCGTTGTTTGGTAGCTGACCCTCTTCATCTGTGGTTGTGGCTTCCACGGGCTTTCCTTGTTCCCGTTTTGTCTTGCTTCGGGTTGCCGCTGCGGTCTTGACCTGGCGCTCCTCCCTAACCGCAACCAGGGATGCGCTGGCGGAGTAGGGAGTGGCGGCGAGGTAAAGCAGTAGGGGCTCTTGAGGGCGCGGAGCCACCATGACTGGGGGACTGGTCAGGTACCTCTTGAGATCTTGAAACTCCTTATCTGCCTCTTTAGTCCATTCAAAGGGCCCCTTTTTCTTCATCAGCTGAAAGAAAGGCAGCGCTCGCTCCCCCAATTTGGAGATGAAGCGCCCTAGCGCGGTCAGGCGCCCAGTGAGCTTCTGCATTTCTCTGAGGGTCTTTGGCGGACTCATGTCCTTGATCGCCTTGACCTTCTCTGGGTTAGCCTCGATGCCACGGTGGGACACGAGGAAGCCCAAGAGCTTGCTCGAGGGGACCCCAAACACACATTTCTCTGGGTTGAGTCGCATGTTTACTGCGTCGAGGCTCGCGAAGGTCTCCTCCAGGTCTTGTATCAGGGTCTTGGCCTCCCGAGATTTCACCATAATGTCATCAACGTAGGCTTCGACATTCTTCCCGAGTTGCGGGCCCAAGGTGATGTGTATCAGCCGCTGAAAGGTCGCCCCTGCGTTACGCAGTCCAAATGGCATGCATGTATAGCAGTATACCCCGCACGGGGTCAAGAAGGCGGTCTTATCAATGTCTTCTACCGCCATCTTGATCTGGTGATATCCGGAGAAGGCGTCCAAGAAGCACAGCAGGTCGCACTCGGCGGTGGAATCGACGATCTGGTCGATGCGGGGGAGCGGAAACGGATCTTGCGGGCATGCCTTGTTGAGATTGGTGAAGTCGACACACATGCATTCCTTCCCCCCTTTCTTGGGCACAACGACAGGGTTGGCCAACCAATCCGGTATCAGACCTCGCAAATGACCCCAGCGGCTTCTAACTTGCGGGTCTCTTGGACGATGAAGGCCTGCTTCTCTGCGGACTGCCGCCTGGCTTTCTGCTTCACGGGGCACACATTTGGGCACACATTGAGGTGATGCTCGATGACGCTCCTAGGGATCCCTGCCAACTGATCGGGCTCCCAAGCAAACGCCTTCTTATTTGCGCGCAGGAACCTGACCAAGGCCTCCTCCTGCTCAGGCTCAAGGTTGGCGCCTATGGTGAAAGTGGCACTGGAGGCCCCGTCCTCGTCGACGGGTATCTGCTTGGTTTCTGCCTTGTCCTGGGTGAACAACTGCTTCTTCTTGGTGGGCGCAGCCCCCTTGGGCTCAGGGGTCCCCACATCGGCGGGCTGTGCCGATGCCGCCGTCTTGAAGGCGAGTTTGAGTACTCGTAGGGCATCCCTGGCGTCTCCGTGTACGGTGAGGGTACCGTTGCTCCCGGGCATGTTCATGAGGTTGTACGCCGGGTGCGTGGCGGCCATGAACTGAGCCAGTGCCGGGTAGCCAAGGATGGCGTTGTAAGGGAGGCCGATGGGGGCGATGTCGAAGTCGACAATCTCCGTGCGGAAGTTGTCGTAGGTGCCGAAGGTTACTGGGAGCCGGATCTGTCCCAAGGAGTCGGATGATCCGCCCCCGATGCCCGAGAAAGATCGGCTGGGTTGCAGCCGCTCCCGGGGTATGCAGAGAAGGTTGAAGGTCTCGACCGAAAGCACATTGAGGCCCGCGCCGCCGTCGAAGAGGGTTCTGTTGACGGCCACCTGGCAGATGGTGGGGGTGCACAATAGGGGGAGCACGCCCGAGCCGGCCAAGTTAGTGGGGTGGTCCTCCGAGCTGAAGGTCAGACCGACCTCGCGCGCCGCCCGGTCCGGGGGAGCCCCCTGCCGTGCGGAAACGGCGCTAATCCGGCGGGCAAACGGCTTGACGTGGCAGCTCGTGGGCGGCGCCTGCGAGCCGCCCAGGAGGGCCGCAACGACCGGATGCGTCGATGTCGCGGTGCGGCCGCCCTGTCGCATAGGCGGATGCTGGGGTGGTGCTTATCGCTCGTTTCCCGCCGGGCCGGTGGCGGTGTTGACGGCGGGCGACGGGGGACGGCGAGAACGCCCACCGGCGAGGGCCGCTGGCGCGACGCGAGCTCGATGGGCGCCGTACATGGATGCGGCAGCTGGAGGAGGACGGAGCGGTGGAAGGCAGATTCCGGCGCACCCCTACCTTGCACGCCAAATGTCGGATCACGGGTTCCTGCACTCCCTTAAGGTTTGAACTCTGGGGTGCGCACGGAGATTATGCCCTCTACCTCTCCGTCTCGCAAGGATCTAAACTACAGAACGAACAGCACAAGAGACACAGGGTTTATACTAGTTCGGGCCACCATTGTGGTGTAATACCCTACTCTAGTTTGTGGTGGGTGGATTGCCTCTTGGGCTGATGAGGATGAACACTACAAGGAAGAACAGCCTCGCGAGGGTCTGTTCTTGGCTTGGGGATGAACTGCTGGGGGAGTTCAATCGCCCTTCTCGCTCTCTGGGTGTGTTGCTAGCTCTGTTCCTCGATGCCTCTACCCTGGGGGTGGCTAGTCCTATTTATAGGCAAAGGCCCTGGGCCTCTTCCCAAATATTTGAGCAGGAAGGGCGCTAACAATTGGCCAATTCGAAGGGGAACATCTGGTACACTTATCCTGACTAAAGTTGGTCTTCGCCTGCCAAAGGCCCTGTGGTGACGCCGTTCTGGGCTCCATGGTGATCTCCTTCCTACTGTTGGACTGGTCTTGGTCTTGTTGCACGGAAATGGGTGCCTTTGCTTGATCCTCTCGCCTGCGCTTGCCCCCTTTGCACCAAAGAGGAAAGGGGAACGCTGCGCGGGCTGGCGCCCGCCTGGCACCCTCTATCGTCATGGCTTGCGTCATGGGCACCTCGCGAGGTACCCCGCCTTGATCTCTCCGCCTCCTCGTGAGCCAGCCTGAGGAGGCCGTGCCTGACTAAGCGCCGTGTCGTCCGCCTCGCGAGGCTTGGCCCCTCGCGAGGGTCTTGAGTCTTGTGTTGGTGAAGGTGGGCCGCGCTGGGCCCCCATTCGAGCCACGCCGCAGGCCGCAGGCAGGCAAGTCTGGGGACCCCCGTTCCCAGAACGCCGACACCTTGCTTGATGATAATGTGCCAGTAGGTGAATTTCTTGATGAACAACTTGCTAGAACTAAAGCTTTTGAGAATGTTGAAACTAATGAAGAGCTTGGAACTGAAAATCTTGAAACACCTATTAGAACTAGCCCTCCTGGATATGAATTGCCAAAGGTACCGGCAGGTTATGTTATGGAAGAGGAGGCAACTAGGGATATTCTTGCTTGTAAGGATAGAGATGATCTAGAAAAATTATTATGCAAGTATAAAGAAAAGACTTTGAATGCTAAAATGAAATGTGATCCTCAGTTTGCTACTTCACCTATCTTTGTTGACGATAAGGATTATGAATTCTCTGTCGACCCAGAGTTGATTACTTTGGTTGAATCCGATCCTTTCCATGGTTATGAAACTGAAACAGTTGTGGCACATCTTGCTAAGTTGAATGACATAGCCACCCTTTTTGCTCATGATGAGAAAGTTCGCTATTATTATATTCTCAAATTATTTCCGTTCTCATTAAAGGGTGATGAGGGAGTCCTGGATTAGGGGGTATTCAGACGGACAGACTATATCTTTTGGCCGGATTGTTGGACTATGAAGATACAAGATTGAAGACTTCGTCTCGTGTCCGGATGGGACTCTCCTTGGCGTGGAAGGCAAGCTTGGCAATACGGATATGTAGATCTCCTTCCTTGTAACTGACTCTGTGTAACCCTAGCCCCCTTCGGTGTCTATATAAACCGGAGGGTTTAGTCCGTAGGACCAAGAACAATCATACCATAGGATAGGTTCTAGGGTTTAGCCTCTCCGATCTCGTGGTAGATCAACTCTTGTAATACTCATATCATAAAGATCAATCAAGCAGGAGTAGGGTTTTACCTCCATCGAGAGGGCCCGAACCTGGGTAAAACATCGTGTCCCCCGTCTCCTGTTACCATCCGCCTAGACGCATAGTTCGGGACCCCCTACCCGAGATCCGCCGGTTTTGACACCGACATTGGTGCTTTCATTGAGAGTTCCTCTGTGTCGTCATCGTTAGGCTTGATGGCTCCTTCGATCATCGATAGGGATGCAGTCCAGGGTGAGGCTTTTCTCCCCAGACAGATCTTTGTATTCGGCGGCTTCGCACTACGGGCCAACTCGCTTGGCCATCTGGAGCAGATCGAGAGTTACGCCCCTGGCCATCAGGTCAGGTTTGGAAGCTTAAACTACACGACTGACATCCGCGGAGACTTGATCTTCGACGAATTCGAGCCCCTGTCGAGTGCGCGGTACGGTCACGATGAGCATGGTTTAGCTCTACCATCGGACAGTGTTCAACAGACCGCACCGACAACCGCTCCGACCCTCAATTCGGAGCCAATTGCGCCATCCATGGACGGGTGGATAGACCCCGCCACAGAGGCCGCATTCTCAGCGGCAATCGAGCCGAGTATCGACCTTACCTACAGACATAACTCTGTTAGTCGGCTTCTTCGCTGAACTCTTCTTAAAAGTTCATTCAAGCACTTACTGAAAATGCCGCGTCGAAGCCGCTGATTCTCCTTCACGGAGTCCGACAGTTGGGCACGAACATCCTTTAGTTCCACGCTCAGCTGGGTGTTGGCATCCTGGAGATTATTTTTCTCCTGCCTGACTTTCGTGAGCACGCGCTCGCCGGCCTTTAGCCGGCGTAGGAGATATTGCTCATCCAGATTTCCTCCGGCGCCATCTGCAATATTTATTGTCAGAATTGGATATATGCCGCACTCTATATGGTACCTATCATTTGAAAAACGTATTACCAGAGGGGGTCTTCTTGGACTCCTCTTCTGCGGCTAGTGCGGCCTGAAGTTGGGCTTTGCACTCTTCAAGCTGATGGGACAATTGGGTATTCTTTTCTGTAAGAACCTGCATAACAAATGATCCTTAAATCAGTTATTCTAACTGTTTCAAGTCTCAGGGGCTACTGCTATACATAATCATCAAATTTTCTCACCCGTATATCCTTTACATACTGGTCTGTGGCTTTGGCTAGACCATTTTGAGCAGCACGGAGGTACGCGCCTCCTGAGTTGAAGGCATCAAATGCCTCTTGGGAGAAACAAGCGTCACGGAGAACGGCTCGACGACGCCTGTGGTTCATGGCGCTCTCCACCTCGAAATTTGTGGCGGATATTTTATTCGCATCCTCTGTCAGAGGAGCATCCGGCGTGCGCCTCATGTTCGCTTCCGCTTCCGTGTCCGGCCCTGGAGCCCGACTTGTTGAGGCGTGATTGGCGACCTCTCCGGATATAGTCCGGCGAGCGTTCTTCTTCCTAGAAAGCACGGGCGTTATTATGTCTTTCAAGACGATACCATGGAGTGTGGTGGCACATCATACCTCTGCGCCGGCGTCTCAGTCCGGACCGCGTTCCCTTTTAGCCTGCCCGGCCTCGGAGCCCCTTGTTGGCTAGTCTCCGCGGGCTCGGCATGGCGTCCCAAGGGCCTTCCCTGTAAAACGTTGTTGGTATACGGTAAGTGAAGTGTGTAAAGGCGAATCCTTTCCAAAAATCTTGGGACTATGATCTCAGTCACCTGCGAAGCTGGGAACAACCCAGGGTAGTCGGCCGTAATGGCTACCAAGGCGCCGTCACTGCTTAACTGGTAAAATACCGTGTCAATCAGCTCCACGGATATGTCCGGATCCTCTTTGAAGGCCGGGTCAAGGGACCGCTCAGGATCCTCTGGTTGTGGAGGTGGGCTGTTGATCTCCCTTACAGCCTTACGCAGTTCCTACGATGAATTTGCAAGATAAAACATTTAACTATGGGAATATGGAACGAATGGGCATAAAAAATGGCGGCCTACCCAGCTCGAAGGATTGTACATGGAAAACCCATTTGGTGGCTTGATGCGGAAGAATTCCTCTTCCTCTCCCTTGTACAAATCAGACAAGATTTTTGAAAGAGCAGCGGTCGAGTCTGGCCCCTTGCGGCCGCAGCGGGTGGCGTCATCTTCCCCGCTGAAATCCCACATGGGGTGGCCTCGATATTGAAGTGGCTGCACCCCCCGCATAATGCATATTGCCATGACTTCGGTCATGGTCAGTCCTGATTGAGCCAATACCTTTATCCAGCCCATCAGGTAAAGAATGTCTCTGTCATCTTCCTCCTAGGGGCTCCGCGGCCGCCAGCTCAGGCGCTTCTTCAAAGGAGCATTATCAAACTCGGGAAGGCCGATCCGAATAGGATCCGGAAGAGGGACGTCTTCCATATAAAACCACTCTGAAGGCCAGTCTTCGGACGCCTTCTTCGGGGTTCCGGACAAGTATCCGGTCCCGGCAATGCGCCATACTTCGGCTCCGCCCTCCTGATATATTGACCCCCTCTGTGAATGGGGCACAAGGTGGAACAACTTCTTCCACAGTGCGAAATGAGCCTCGTAGCCCAAGAACAGCTCGCAAAGGGCTACGTAGCTAGCGATATGAAATATGGAGGCAGGGGTAAAGTTATGCAACTGGAGGCCGTAGAACTCCAGGAGCCCTCGGAGAAACGGGTGGACTGGAAATCCGAGTCCCCTTAACAAATGAGGGACAAGACATACCCGCTCTCCCTTAGAGGGGTTGGGAAGGCTTTTCGCTTGCTCCCCGCCATTATAGGTGGCGAGCCTGGCTCGAACCGGTACCATATACGCTGGGGGGAGAAATCCCTGGGTTTGAAGCTGCACTAATTGGCTGTGCGGGACGGAACACCTCTCCCAATCTCCGGGCTTGGAGCTGGGGGAACGAGAGGAGGAGCTGCGCTGACCGGCCATGTTGGAATGGATTTCTTCGGGCGCGCTCTGATGAATGCTCGCTAAGGGAGGATGGTGTGGTTTGGATCTGAATCCTCGTCTCTTTAATACACAGCTCATTTGCATAGCTAGGGGGGTAAATGTAAAAACACCCTGGCTCCTCACATTCGCTTGACACGTGGAAGGTGTACATTATTGGGCGTGGAAGCCAAGGAGCGCAACATTTACAAGAAGCCGGACACTATTTAACAGGTACTCGAAATTCGGAGAAGAACCCGCCTTGCAATGCCGAAGACAATCTGCGCGCCAGACTCATCATCATTGAAGCCTGGTTCGGGGGCTACTGAGGGAGTTCTGGATTAGGGGGTATCCGGACAGCCGGACTATGACCTTTGGCCGAACTGTTGGACTATGAAGATACAAGATTGAAGACTTCGTCCCGTGTCCGGATGGGACTCTCCTTGGCATGGAAGGCAAGCTTGGCAATACGGATATGTAGATCTCCTTCCTTGTAACCGACTCTGTGTAACCTTAGCCCCCTCCGGTGTCTATATAAACCGGAGGGTTTAGTCCGTAGGACACAACAACAATCATACCATAGGCTAGCTTCTAGGGTTTAGCCTCTTTGATCTCATGGTAGATCAACTCTTGTACTACCCATATCATCAATATTAATCAAGCAGGAGTAGGGTTTTACCTCCACCGAGAGGGCCCGAACCTGGGTAAAAACATCGTGTCCCTTGTCTCATGTTACCATCCGCCTAGACGCACAGTTCGGGACCCCCTACCCGAGATCTGCCGGTTTTGACACCGACACCAGACCCCTCCCGATGAACAGGATCCCGTTCCGAACGTGGCTGGTCGAACACAAGGTCGTTTCCTCCGTTCTGCGGTACGCCAGGCCTCGTTTCCATCACATGTTCTGTCCAAGCCCTCCCGATGAACAGGACCACGCATTCCGTTCCGACCCAGCCGGTTGGCTCTCCCACGCGTTCCATTACCTCCCGATGAACACGAGCATTCCGTTGCCTCCCCATGAACACGACGCATTCCGTTGCCTCCCCATGAACACGACGACGACGCTGTTTCTCCGTTCCGACCCAGCCATGTACACGAGCCCTCGCCGTATGTATGCGAGAGTAGGCGTTCGAGACCCTGCCCGTATGTACGTACGTGGCCGTATTTTGTTTCTTGCACCCTGGCCGTTGTACGTACGTGTACATGCTACGTGCGCGCCTCTACTACGACACGTACGCGCCTCTACTACGACACGTGCACGCCTCTACATCCACCAGTATATATGTACGTACACGTTCGCGACCATAATGACAACGCTACATACGCTTCGACCAGGTGGGTCCCGACGGTCAGGCACTTCCTTGCCTGCGAAGATGTAGCTGGTGGGTCCCAGCAGTCAGGGGGGCGAATCGCTTTGGTTTTTTTGCCTAGACGCACTTCCTTGCATGCGAAGATGTAGCTGGTGGGTCCCAGCAGTCAGGGGGGCGAATCGTTTTTTTGCCCGGACGCACTTCCTTGCGTGCGAAGGTGTTGCTGGTGGGTCCCAGCAGTCAGGGGGGAAACGTTTTTTTCGCGAACTACGGTGGCCCGTCCGTTGGGTCCCTGCTGTTAGGTGGAGGAATCATTATTTTCCGTGTAATAAGGAGGCACTTCTTTGCTGCCGCCATGGACCCAGCTATCAGCCTCTCCACGTACAGTCCACATCCGATGGAAGTCGTTCCTTGACCACGTTGACCACGCCGCGCCGAGAGCACCAGGGCGGTGGACGACGACGAGGCCTAGGAAGGGGACGACGTGGAGCCGGTGAAGACGCGGCAGTGGATGCCCACATGGAGAGGAGTATGAGGGTTCACTCGTTCGACTGCGGTGTGAGGCTGCCGTCACCGCAGTGCCTGGCTAGCGGTGGGAATAGTAGGGGGCGGTGAGGCCTCCACGGCAGCACAGCCTACGACAGGAGGCAGGAGCAGGCGGCATGATCGGTGCTGCTTTGGGCGGCTGGAGCAAGAAGACCAGAGGTTGAAGAAGCACTACGGCCGTTGGATGGAGATCGTACGGTCACTCGAGCTAGAATCGTTCATATTGACTAAGTTGACAAAGCCCTCCGTCCCCGTCAACTTAGTAGGCCCACAAGTCAGCCTCCCACCAAGGTGGGTCCCAGCTAGCAGGGGGAGTATTCATTTTTTTGTGCGTAATAAGGAGGCACTTCCGGTGGGTCCGAGCTGACAGCGGGGGGGGGGGGGGGACGTTTTTTTTGCGAAATACGGTGGCCCGTCCGGTGGGTCCCAGCAGTCAGGGGGAAACGTTTTTTTTCGGGAAATAAGGTGGCCGTCCAGTGGGTCCCCGCTGTCAGGTGGAGGAATAATTATTTTGCACGTAATAAGGAGGCATTTCCTTGTGGCCGCCGTGGACCCAGCTGTCAGCCTCTCCACGTACAGTACTCTTCCGATGGAAGTCGTTCGTTGACCACGTTGACCACGCCGCACCGAGAGCACCAGGGCGGTGGACAACGACGAGGCCTAGGAAGGGGACGACGCGGAGCCGGGGAAGACACAGTAGTGGAAGCCCGCACGGAGAGGAGTACGAGGTTTCACTGGTTCGGCTGCGGTGTGAGGCTGCCGTCGCCGCAGAATAACAGGGGGTGTGGGTGAGTGGAGGGATGGCCTGGCCAGCGGTGGGAGTAGTATGGGGGCGGTGAGGCCTCCGCGGCAGCACAGCCGGCCACGAGAGGTAGGAGCAGGCGGCACAACCGGCGCTGCTTTGGGCGGCTGGACCAAGAAGACCCGAGGTTGAAGAAGCACTACGGTCGTTGGATGGACATCGTACGGTCACTGAAGCTAGAATCGGTTATATATTGACTAAGTTGACAAAGCCCTTGGTACGCTCCAACTTAGTAGGCCCACAGGTCAGCCTCCGAAACGGTGCGCCCCAGATGTCAGGGGAGGAATCATTTTTTGGGCGGCCGAAGCTAAGAATATCCGAGATTGAAGAAGAAGCACGACATCCGTTGGATAGACATCCAATGGCCACTGCTGCTAGAACCATGTGTTGACTATAATAAGTTGGCAAAGCCTTGCATACGCGTCAACTTATTTTTTTAGGGGACGCATCAGTTAGTAGGCCCACAAGTGTGTGGCAGAGAACTTATAGCCCATTTGCGTTTTGTAAGAATGTACAACCCATTTTTGAATTCTAATGGAATTTACAACAACCCATTTATAGTTTGTTAAAAGTACATCCCATTTTCTAGCTAGGACAACGATTAATAATTTCAACCAACCGTTGAAGACAGAATTCAATAAAATTTCCCACATTTTGATGGGATCCAAAAATATTTTTATCTCGAAATTTCTAGTCAGATTAAATATAAATTTGTATTACGTAAAAATCCAACGCCACACTGCGCGTGCAACAATGAAAATTTAAGATTTTCAAAATCCATAAAAAATATTTTATAAACTAATTTCGTGTTTGGTGCATTTTTTTATAATTACTGCCTAGTTTTTATAATTACATCCCATTTATTATTTTTTAAAGCCCATTTTCTTGTTAAGCCTAATGCATCCCTCCAAGGAAAGATTTGCAGCTCAGCGGGGCGGAGAATAACAAGTTGACCTTGCTGGGTATTCCTCAAAATGACGTATAGCTGGGCTAGCCATTTTCATCTTGAAAAAAATTAGTATCTGGGCTGGATATCTGGCCTGGGCTAGACGGGCCACAGCCCGCCCAGTTAACACCCTGCTCTCCTCTAAACAACAACGAAATCATCACCAAGAAAAACTCTGCAGTGCTCACGCCTCAAAAACACAAATACTGCTCGAGCTGCTTGGTCCCGGCTGTCGGCCGCACCTTGTGCAATTCTCTTGTTTATATTGACTACATAGGTTGACAATGGTGTGGGACCGTGATGTCAGGAAACCAGGAGAAAGCAAAAAAAAAGCTGTACATAATAAGGAGGCACTTGCGTACGTACGGCTATGGCCCTAGTGGGTCCCTAGTGTCAACCAGTCAAAATAAAGTCATCTCCTGAATCCTCATGTTCGTTGATGATGTTAACAATGCTCGGCGCCACGGCGAGCGCAACAACTCGAAGGACAACGGAGAGGGCCTCGCGGGCCCTACGGATGGTCTGATACAGCGCTCGTTGCTCACTCAGGAAGCCAGGATCATCGGACACCTATGAGCACCTTCGAGAAACTGAGACAACATGAAACGGTAAGGCCGCGCTTGGGAGCTCTGGTTTATTTCAAACCTGTATTAACATACAAGTGTAATTTACTCGTCATCGGAAACAACGCGTAAAATACAGGCGTAATGAAACCGAGGGCCTGAGGTCTGTAAGTAAAACCGGCGGGTTACGCGTGTAATTTGAGAGACCAGTGTATATTTTACGAGCACTGCTATATGGACGACATTACCAAACGATACATGCACGACGTGCGTATCATGCCATCCATGGGCAAGGCTGAAACAACAGCTAATGGCTAGATTAGCAATCGTCCGAGTGTCGTTCAACGTTTTTATCATGTGTGAAGTACTTCCGATATTTTACTTGTCGAAATCGACCAACCAAGCGCCTTCGCTCGAGACCATCTGCTTTAATTTACAAGCGTCAGTTTTACAAGCGGTTTTGGTTGGAAATTGATGATCCAATCACGGCCTAATATCATGAGTTGGTCGGAAGATTATATGGTTTCACGTCTAACCTACCCGACTTGTCGTATAAGCTATGAATGAAACATCAGACGATGAACTTCTTAAGCACGGAAACAACAGAAGAGGATGATCTTCTTAACAAGCAAATCACTGGCATTAGATCGACATGCAAAACAATACGAAGCATTATTCTCAGGAGGCACGGTGAACAGCTCGTGATGCCGCATGCCGCAACATTCCAAGCTCAACTTTGCAATCAAACACAAGGCCTGGCATTACATAGACAATATTCAGAACAAACTCTTAACACAGGAATATCTCAGTAGAGTAACTATTTACTTCTAAACTGAACACAGGAATAGGAAAAAACACTCGACGCTGCTCACAACAAGGGCGTCCCACTCAAAAATATCAAATGCATGTCTTCTGGCTAACATCAATGAGCAAATTTTGACAAGGTTTTCCAATTCCAATATATCAAACTAACGTCTTCTTGATAACATCAATGATTAAACTTTGACAAGCTTTTCCCATTCAAAATATGTAATGCCTATGATCGTGGAGTCCTGTCGCTTCTTGTACTTGTTTGGGCACTTTTTGCCCAGGGCACTCCACATGTTGTTAAATTGCCAATGGTCTCTCCAGACTAGTCATGTCACCGGTGTCTAATAATACTCTGTAAAGCTTCTCGATCATTCCTTCTGTAATGTAGTGCAAACAGTGACCGCTTCTTTCTACAAAGTGGAACGACCAACTGGGCCTAGTAATGTAGCAGTTGGCCTTGGACACATTGGCTCCTTTTGTGCAGTTCAACTAAAATCGAAGTCAGAATAAAACCGAGCTTTAATTTTGATATCCCTGTAAGCAACAATAGGTATAAGGGAAACAATTACTGAGAAATAACGATTGACGACTTGTACTCCTAGAAGAAAAGCATCTACTGATCTACTTTATCTTAATGGGAAACAAAGTAGGGGAGTAGCAATTCTCCATCAGTGTGATTCATTCATATTGACTGAGACATTATCTTAACAATGCCTTGTTTCAACATGTATAAAGAACGACAAAGCAGAAAAGTACCATTCCTAAAACAATGCAACTGATTCATTTTAACAGAGACATTATCTTAACAATACCTTGGTTAAACATGTAAAAAGAACTACAAAGCAGGATAGTACCATTCCTAACAAGTGTTGCAGTTTTGAACTAAGATTCAGTAGTTAATTAATTCTGGGAGTGGCATTGCTTAATTTTACCAGCGGCATTAGATTAACGAAAAGCGTAAACAGTTCCAGGGGAGAGTGGGCGCAACAAAAGTATGTGCTTCCATCTACTTATAAAGGGGGTGATGCAGAGTTTGTTGTAATAAAGTAACAAGCATCATGTCTAGGTTGGTCCCATTTTTGTTCACTACTTAATGGGAAAAGACAGGAATACAATAGCTTCAATTCAACATTTATTTAAAACAGTACCAATACAAGTAGCACAACATCTCAAAGCACACTGCACAATCATGTGGATGAAGGCCTGTACTGACCTTTCATGAGACGGACAAAGATAAAATACGAATCTGCCAACACGAATAGGAAATCCAATCTCGTTTTGTGCAGTTGCACTAAAATCAAGCAAAGTGTTTCGCGTAGCGAAGCAAAATGTCGCAATAGCAAAAAGTTGAATAGATATCCCTGTTTAAACAGAGGCAAAAAAGGAATCAATTACTGGCTAATAAAGGAGGATGAAACATGCAGCCACAAAAATGGTAATCCCGCCAATCCCTAACAAGTGTTGCAGTTTTGAAATAAGATTCAGTAGTTAATTCTAAGAGTGGCATCAATTACTGGCTTATAAAGGGGGTGATGCTGAATTTGTTGTAACAAAGCAACAAGCATCATGTCTGGGTTGGTCCCATTTTTGTTCACTACTTAATGGGAAAAGACAGCAATACAATAGCTTCAATTCAACATTTATTTAAAACAGTACCACAACAAGTAGCACAACATCTCAAAGCACACTACACATCATGTGGTTGAGACCAAGATTTGAAACAACTCGCCACGAAGACTGGAAACAAATCTCGATCTCCTTTTGTGCAGTTCCACAAAAATTAAGCAAAGTCACCGGTGTGACATTCAAGTTGAACTACACAAAACACTCTTAAAACATAAGTGTTTCGAGTAGCGAAGAAAAATGTCGTAATAGCAACAAGTTGAATCGATACCTCTATTTTAACAGAGGCAAAAAAGGAAACAATTACTTGCCGATAAAGGAGGATGAAACAAACGGTGACAGAAAGAAGCATCTAACTTATCTTGGATGGAAAACAAAGTAGGACAGTAGCATTTCCAAAACGGTTGCATTGATTCATATTAACAGAGACATTCTCTTGAAACAACATTCGTTAAAAAATGTAATTTACTTTTAACAGTGGTATTGCTTCAATTTTCCGGCGGCATTATTAGATTAACAACAACAAAATAGCTGTATGGGACATGCCAGCACCATGTGGGTCCACACGTATAAATGGGTGATGCAGAGTATGTAGCCAAGCAACATATATGTGCTGGTCCCATATTTGTTCTCTTTGAACCTTCTTCCTATGTGAGGGCAGCAAATCTAGTCCTGCACAAACTACCCGACCCCCCAGTTTGTTTCCCTTTTCAACAAAGAGATCGGTTCCTTACAGATGTGTGTACTGGGTTACCCTCCTTTTCCCTTTTTGACCTACAAAGCGGCTGGATAGCCAGTCTATACTACTTTCCGCCCCTCCTTTCCTCATTGAACCACGTCCTAGATTCTTGCTCCAGCCCACCGCACCCTTCTTTCCTCTTTGAACCAACACCTAGATTCGACTACAGATTGAAAAAGATCCACATGCAGCTAGAGCAACGACGGTTTCAAAGAAACTTATACCTTAGGGTCGTCGGGATGTGGCAAGGCGTGCGGCGGGAGGCCGGATCTGCCCACACTACGTACGGCAGCGAGGAAGAAGGGGTCGGTGGCCCTCCCACACAGGCGCTGGGTGAAAGAGAACAACGCAGCCGACAGTGGATTGCCTCCCTCGCCGAAGGCGATAGAGTGAACGCTGCACCACCTCCCCTTCCCGGTGCGACGGGATACATACACCTCCTTCACCAGCTGTGAGGGGGGAGAGAGAGACAAGAGGCCAACGTAGTCTTGTTTAGATCTGGTGAAGAGAGGGTGAGAGACTGTGAATATAGCAAACCCTAGCAAATGAATGCTGAGCCTCCAGCGTGTAACATATATGTAGTGCGGCGAGCGTGTGGAGAGTGCAAACCCTAGCGAACAAGCGCTGAGGCTCCCGCTTACATATATACAACTGTAGTATGGATTGAGCTCTGGTGCCTTCACTGCACCTGCTTTTGGCTGTATGACAGGTAAGCCAGCCACATTTTGGGCGCACCTGCCATAAATCCAAAGGCAGGTGCACTAAGTCAATGAAGCTGCGTCCATATAGTACTCTCGTGTATACGACTAATTTTTTACATCTGCGCCTCCGTGGTAGTACCGCGCTTCGGGCGCGGTAGTACCGCACGCGGCCTGATCCAGCTGCCATGTGGTAGTACCGCTCCCTAGCGGTAGTACCGTATCGGATTTTTGCATCGATTGTTTTCCAGCGGAAGTAGGCACGGATGTATTTTTATTCATCCGCGCCCTTCCCAGGCTAGGGCTTCCCTGCCTTGCGGTAGTACCGCAAGGGGGAGCGGTAGTACCGCGCTCGCGGTAGTACTGCACTTTGTCAGGCATGCTCTAGCCCCCGCTGATTCCGCGGTAGTACCGTGGTCGCCCACGGTAGTACCGCGTGGCCTTGCGGTAGTACCGCGTCTCTGGAGCGGTAGTACCGCGTGTCGCGGGCTGGTTAAGTGGATAACGGTTGGATTTCATCCATAGCTATAAAAGGGGTGTCTCCTACCTCTAGTTGACTACCTCTTCCAACCTAAGCTCCATTGTTGCTCCAAGCTCCATTTTCACCCGATCTCACTCCCTAGCCAATCAAACTTGTTGATCTGCTCGGGAGTGGTTGAGAAGGCCCCGATCTACACTTCCACCAAGAGAAATTTGATTCCCCCCACTAATACCTTGCGGATCTTGTTACTCTTGGGTGTTTGAGCACCCTAGACGGTTTAGGTCACCGCGGAGCCATAGTCCATTGTGGTGAAGCTTCGTGGTGTCGTTGGGAGCCTCCAATTAAGTTGTGGAGATTGCCCCAACCTTGTTTGTAAAGGTTCGGTCGCTGCCTCCAAGGGCACCAATAGTGGAATCACGACATCTCGCATTGTGTGAGGGCGTGAGGAGAATACGGTGGCCCTAGTGGCTTCTTGGGGAGCATTGTGCCTCCACACCGCTCCAACGGAGACGTACTTCCCCTCAAAGGGAAGGAACTTCGGCAACACATCCTCGTCTCCACCGGCTCCACTCTTGGTTATCTCGTGCCTTTACTTGTGCAAGCTTATTTGTGTTGTATCTCTTGCTTGCTTGTGTTCTTATCGTTGTTGCATCATATAGGTTGCTCACTTAGTTGCATATCTAGACAACCTACTTTGATGCAAAGTTTAAATTGTTAAAGAAAAGCTAAAAATTGTTAGTTGCCTATTCACCCGCCCCCTCTAGTCAACTATATCGATCCTTTCAATTGGTATCAGAGCCTCGTCTCTTTTTAAGGACTTTACCGTCCGAAGAGTATGGTTGACGTCGAAGACGATGTGGGGGAGCACTCCGGTGCGAATCTGATATCGTCTACGGGAGATGGGGGTAACTCGATCTCACGTGAGGAATTCAATGTGGCGTTGGACACATTGAAAACCTCCATGATGACCGAGGTCAAAGACATGTTGGAGGAATTCTTAGAAGGGCTTAAACTTTCCACCGCACCGTTGAAAGTGGGTGATCCCGCCAACACGGTGACGGATGCTAACCCCGATAAGGGGGAAGCTACTAGTGAGAAAGCCCCTTTGTCTAGTGGTAAGAATGGCACCAGCATCTTTGCCCATGTGCAACCTCCACCCATGTATGGTGGACCGATTCCTTCTACTAACTTGAATCATGCCGGTCCTCCCCCCAAGATTGACAAATAGGAGGATTTTGACTCTTGGGTCTATCGTTTTAAGCGTAATTTAAATCACGTGAACACTAACCTTTGGAGAATCGTTGAAGAAGGTTTTTATCCGCATGACCGAAGCAACTTCACTCCTAGAGAAGCCATGGATGATCAATTCAATGAGAATGCTCTCTTCATCATCCAAGAAGCAATCCCTCCCGAAGACCTTCCTCATCTCCGGCCCTACTCATTGGCCAAATATGCTTGGCACAAAGTGGGTTCCCTCTATCGGGGAAGCACAAGCATTCAACGTTCCAACTATGAAGTGGTGCAAGATGAAGCCGATGAGTTTGCAATGAAAGAAGATGAAGAACCCCATGAGCTATATAGGAGAGTTACCAAACTCGCAGTCTCTCTCCGAGATCATGGAAGTAAGGACACGGATGACAATTGGATCAAGCGCAAATTCCTCAAGGCAATGATGCCCTACCACAAAGCCATGTCCTCCGTCATTCGTCAAAGGCCCGACTTCCACACCTTATCCTCAAGTGAGGTGTTAGATGAGTTTGTGGCTATGAGCATATTGGACAAGACCGCCGACAATGCGGTTCTTCGCTATCAAAGAGGAAAGAAGCCCAACATTGCATTGAAGGCCAAAGTTTGTGTTGAAGAAGAGGAAGAGGAGGAAGAATAGGAGAGCAACCTCGAAGATACGAAGTATGCTTATCATGAACACATGGCCCTTGCTTCAAGGCAATTTTGGAGCAAGAAGAACTCAAGGCCCAACTTCAAAAAGAACAATTCAAGTGGCGCAAAGGGCAAGCAACGAGTGAGGACTTGCTTCAATTGTGGCAACGTGAGTCACTTTGTTGCAGAGTGCCCCTATGAGAAGAGGGAAGACAAGGGTGGCAAGCTCATCCGTAAGGACAAGGCCAAGTCGTTCCCCAACAAGAGAAACTTCACCAATAAGACTCCTCCCAAGGCATTGGTGGTACAAGAAGAGTACAATGAGGATGATGACGATGATGAAGATGGTGAGTCGGTTGCCATGGCCTCCGTTGCCATTGCGACAACTCCACGGGTGTCTCTCTTCGACTCACCCAATGAGAGCATCACCTCCAAGTGCCTCATGCCTAAAGCCACCAACAAGGTAACTCCCAACATCAAAACTACCATCATCAATCATCCTTCTTCCACGGATAGCATTGATGAACATGAGGGAACTAATGTGGAGGAGAATGAGTTTGAGGCCCTTATGGGTAAACTCAAGGGAAAATCCAAGAAGCACTTCGTTGCTCTCTTGGAACAACTTGGTGAAGCCAATGACATGATCGAGGCTCATGAAGATACCATCTCTAAGATGGAGGGGCATAGTCGTGACTATGCCGATGAGATTTCAGATCTTTCCAATGCTCTTGAGGAAGAGCGTGGTCTTCGTTTGGCTCTTGAGGAGTCATACAACGATGATCATGCTAAATTAAAGAAAGATCTTGATCATGCTCTTGTTGTTTCTCGTGTGCTAAACCCCGAGAAGGCAAAGCTTGGGGTTGATCTTCCTAGACTCAAAGAGGAGTTTGACATTCTCGACAAGGCTCACAAAGTCTTGAAGGGTGTCCATGCTAGCCTCAAAGAGTCTCATGATCAACTCCAAGTAAAGCTAACCAAGGAGAAAGTCACCTTTCCTCATATGGTATTGATTGATAATGCAAATGCTACCAACCCTTGTTGTGAGCATGTGCATCTTGTTGAGGAGCATGCTAAATTGAAGGAGCAACTTGAGAAAGGCCTTGTGACATGCATACAAGGTGAGAAGAACCTCAACGACCTTTTGAGCAATCAAAAGGAAGTTGTGGCCAAGGAGGGGATTGGGTTCGCACCCAAGCCCAAGAACAAGAAGAAGAATGACAAGACCAAACGGCCTCCTCCTCTCAAGCAAACTTTTGTGAAGGAGGGAGAGGGTGTTTCCAAGGAGAATAAGAACAATGCGAAGGGTGGCGGTGTTAAGAAGGGCAATGCCACCCCTCCCAACAGAGCCGACGACTTTAATCCTTCTTATGTGTTATGCCATGCTAGTGATGGGCATGTTTATGCCAAATTTGTTGGTTCTCCTCATGAATACATTGAATGGTCTATTTGGTTTCCTAAGACCCTTGTTATTAACATCAAAGGACCCATTACAAAATGGGTACCTAAAACCAAGCATTGATCTCTTGTAGGTGTTTGCTTCCGGTGGGGGATCATGGTTGCTCGATAGTGGAGCTACAAATCATATGACCGGAAGCAAGGACTTGGTGGTGGACATGCACAAGATTCCATGTATGCCCACCAATGTCGAGTGGGGTGATGCCTCGTCTTCTAAGGTATTCGGACTTGGCAAGGTTGTCATTTCTCATGATCTCACGATCGAGAAGGTCATGCTTGTAGAGTCCCTTGCATACAATTTACTTTCCGTGCGTCAACTTGCAATCATGGGCTTTGCCACTTTCTTTGATATTGATACCGTGGCCCTCTTGTGGAGCAAGACTCTTAAAGTATCCTTTGTTGGGCATGTCGAGAACGTTCTATATGTGATTAACTTTTCGGAGCGACCCACTAAGACCGCGACATGCCTAATGGCTCAAGTTGATGTGGGATGGCTTTGGCATCGCCGTTTAGCCCATGTCAATATGAGATATTTGCAAAGTCTTCTCAAGGGGGACCATGTCCGTGGACTAACGAATGTTAGTTTTGCTAAAGATCGCGCTTGCAGTGCTTGTATCGAAGGCTATCCTCCCACGACTATCATTTACTCAAAGAGGCCTTTGGAGCTCCTTCACTTGGATCTCTTTGGGCCTCCATCCTTTGATAGTCTTGGGGGTATAAATTATTGCTTGGTGATTGTGGCTATTCAAGATACACTTGGGTGTATTTCTTCAAGAGGAAGAGCGAGACCCAACAAACAGTCATTGACTTTGCAAATGAAGCACAATGTCAACACAATGCAAATATCTTGACAATAAGAAGTGACAATGGCACCGAGTTCAAAAACTACACCTTGGATGAGTTCCTTAGTGATGAGGGGATCAAGCATCAATATTCCGCACCATACACCCCTCAACAAAACGGTGTTGCGGAGAGGAAGAACCGAACGTTGATGGATGCGACAAGGACCATGATGGCGGAGTTCAAGTCTCCATACAACTTTTGGGCTGAAGCCATCAACACCGCATGTCATGCATCCAATCGGCTCTACCTCCGCAAGGGCTTGAACAAGACTCCATACGAGATACTCACCGGTAACAAGCCCAATCTCAAGTACTTTCGGGTGTTCGGGTGTAAGTGTTTCATTCTCAAGAAAGGTGTTCGGTTGTCTAAATTTGAGGCTAGAGCTTATGAGGGCATATTTGTTGGTTATGCTACAAACTCTCATGCTTACCGTGTCCTCAATAAATCCACGGGACTTATTGAGGAGACGTGTAACGTGGAGTTTGATGAGAATAATGGCTCCCAAGTGGAGCAAAGTGGCACTTGTGATGTAGGTGATGAAATTCCTCCTCAAGCCATAAGAAGAATGGGTGTGGGTTTTATCCTACCCATTGAGGAACCCCTTGTGGCCGAAGGAGAAGGACAATGCTCCACTCAAGTGGAGCCATCACCAACCCAAGGCCCACACGGTTCCGAAGAATAAAGTGAAGGCCCTCAACCTCATGAACAAAGACCAAGGGCAAGATCATGCTCAAGACGATGTTGACACACCAAGTGATGCCCAAGGTCAAGTTCTCTCCCCTGAGCAAGTTCAAGATCAAGAACAAGCTCAAGACAGATCTCAAGATGATCAAGTGACCGCTCCTCAACTCACCACCGAGGAGGAATTAGAGTGTCGTGCCACCAAGATTGCTTCCAAGCTCTCCACCAAGGGTAATTTCATGAAGAATGTACTTGGAAGCATTCAAAAGGGGGTAAGCACTTGTAGACAATTGGCAAACTATTGTGAACATCACGCGTTTGTCTCTTGTGTTGAACCCCAAAAGGTATATGAAGCACTCGAAGATCCGGATTGGCTTAATGCCATTCATGAAGAACTCAACAACTTCGAGTACAACAAGGTGTGGAGGTTGGTGCCAAGGCCAACGGGGAACCACAATGTCATTGGGACCAAGTGGATTTTCTATAACAAGCAAGATGCTCATGGGACCATCATTCGCAACAAGGCAATATTGGTGGCACAAGGCTACTCCCAAGTCGAGCGTATCGACTACGGTGAAACCTTTGCTCCCGTTGCTCATCTTGAATCCATTCGTTTGTTGATTGCTTATGCCTCTCATCACAACTTTAAGTTGCAACAAATGGATGTGAAGAGTGCTTTTCTTAATGGTCCTGTTAATGAGTTGGTTTACGTCAAACAACCCCCCGGGTTCGAGGATCCCTACTTTCCCGATCATGTGTATCAACTCGATAAGGCACTCTATGGCCTTAAACAAGCCCCACGTGCGTGGTATGACCACCTTACCGAGTTGCTACAATATCGCGGGTTTGAAGTTGGGCTAATCGATCCCACTCTTTTTACTAAGAAGGTCAAAGGGGAGTTGTTTGTGTGCCAACTATATGTTGATGACATTATCTTTGGTTCCCCTAACAAAGCTTTCAATGAGGAATTTGCCGCACTAATGACCTCAAAGTTCAAGATGTCTTCCATGGGAGAGTTGAAGTTCTTTCTCGGTTTCGAAGTGAAGCAAAGAAGAGAAGGTACCTTCATCAACCAAGCTAAATACACTCAAGACATGCTCAAGAGATTCAAGCTAAGTGATGTCAAGCCGGCTTCCACTCATATGCCCACCAAATGCCAACTTGACATTGATCCCAATGGTAAAGCTGTGGATCAAAAGGTATATCATTCCATGATTGGATTCTTGCTTTACCTTTGTGCATCTAGACCGGATATCATGTTGAGTGTGGGAATTTGTGCACGGTTTCAAGCCGCACCTAAGGAAAGCCACTTTGTGGCGGTCAAGCGAATCTTTCGATATTTGGCTCATACCCCAAACTTTGGCTTGTGGTACACAAGAGGAGCAAACTTCAAGCTTGTAGGATATTCGGATTCCGATTGGGCGGGAGACAAAGTGGATAGGAAGTCCACTTCTGGAGGGTGCCAATTCCTTGGTTGCTCTTTGGTAAGTTGGTCTTCTAAAAAGCAAAGTTGTGTGTCTCTCTCGTCCACCGAAGCGGAGTATGTGGCGGTCGGTAGTTGTTGTGCACAACTCTTATGGATGAGGCAAACTTTGAAGGATTACGGTGTCATTTGTGACAAAGTGCCTCTTTGGTGTGACAATGAAAGTGCCATCAAGATTTCTCTCAACCCGGTGCAATACTTCAAGACGAAGCATATTGAGATTCGGTATCACTTCATCCGGGATCACATTAGGCGAGGGGAGATCGAGCTCAACTACGTCAACACTCATGATAACCTTGCAGATATCTTCACGAAGCCTTTGGATGAAGCAATATTTCGCGAGTTAAGGCATGAGCTAAATATCATTGATTCGAGCAATGTTGCTTGAACCCTTGCACACCCCACCATACTCAACTTGTTGTCTTGTTTAGGTGTAGGCATGGACATAGGGGGAGTGTTGTTCTCTCAATGAACTCTCCCTCCCCCCATTATGCATAAATCGATCAACTCTTTCACATTATCCATTTTTTATGGTACTTGTGCTTCAAAGATGAGTTTTGGTCATGGGCCCAAGGATAATTCTTCGCGGTGCCATACCAATTGACTCAAACATAGGTGGCTCCGGCCACCGCCCTCTCATTGGAGAGGTGGTGTCGCGTGGTTGTTTCTTGTTGTCGTTTGCCTTTATGCCTTTGTGTTGAGAGTGTTCTTGTGGTGCCTTTTGTGCTCAAAGTTTCCTTGCGAAGACCTCTTTTTCGTGCGTTTGTAACCTGTCTTTCTTGAGCCCACGGTACTACCGCAGCCTGCTACGGTACTACCGCGTGTAGAGAGCACGGTACTACCGCCCCAGCGCGGCAGTAATTTTTTACTACCACTTGGGAGAGCGGTACTACCGCTTTGGTGCAGTACTTCAGCCCAAGCGGTACTACCGCGCCGTCGCAGACGCATGGGGGATAAGTACGAGCAGGGGGAGTTCTAACTCCCCCATACCCATTCGTCAGTTTTCCCCACTCCGTCTCTCTCTCTCTCTCTCGCTCAAGAACGGGGCCGGAGTCCCTCGCCGGATCTCCGCTTCCGGCTGCTCTCCTTCGATTCCGACCGGTGGGATCGTTCCCTACCACGTGCTCTTTCCATGGAACAAGGTCTTTCCCCAAATACCTCTCTCTTTTGGTTGTTTTCTTTGCCTCTAGGTTTTTGGGGAGATGCATGTGTTCTTGAGATTTTAGGCAAAATCTTTGCAAGAGTAGGATGTAGGAGAGTAGTATTGTGTAGGGATTATACTTGATATGTTGTCTTGTGATAGATTTGATCAACCGTAGTACCGTCGTGGTTTCGCGGTTCTTCTCAGATTCGAAATCTTGTTCGGATCTGACGCGGTGCGATACTACCGCGCCACACGTGCGGTACTACCGCTCGTCCGGTACTACCGCTCGGCTGGTGCGGTACTACCGCACGAGTTGCGGCACTACGATCTTACTACCGCTCCCAGACACGGTACTACCGTGACAGCACACGATACTACCGCGACTTGGGGCGGTACTAAAATTTTAGTACCGCAGCACCTGGCAATACTACCGCTGGGTCCAATCTCTCTCATGGGCTCATGGCAATTACCACGTATGCTTCCTACGTGTCTTTTGCTTTTCCGTGGTCTTCGCATTGATCCTTTTTGCTTGTCGTGTGTGTTTTGCGCTTTGTGTCGGGGATATACCCCGCGGTGTAAACCGGCCGGAAGTTAACCCAGCCGGACTTGGCGATATTCGTCTGGTGACCCGCCCAGACCTAGCGGTTTACCAGCAACCCGTCGGGACGTTGTAACTCACTGGTAACCCGACGGACGGGTCAAAGGAGCGACAAGACCCGGTGGCCCGTCTGGCGGTTCATGAAGGCCGGTTCAACTATTGTGGGTCGGTTTAAGAGGAAAGGAATATTTGCCTTACAAGGAGTTAAAGCCAGGACTTGTATCCGGTTTGTATTTGAGATAGACTAGTCCTAATCCCAATAGGACTCCACATGTAAACCGCCCCTTCAACATATATAAGGAGGGGCAGGGCTCCCCAAACGGGGGACAAGTTAGAAGCTACAAGCTACAAGCAATCAATAATCTCTAGGGCTAGACACAAGAGCCGGTTTACGGCGTCTCCCTCGGGATGATAATGAGACCTAGCCTCAAACAGCATGTAGGGTTATTACCGGATGATGTTTCCCGGGGCCCGAAGCTGTCTAAACCCTTGTCTTGCGTGTTGATCCGCCCTGCGTCTCTCGTCCCACTCAACCCCTCTCAAGCTACCACATGGATGCGTTGGCCTCGCGACTAAGTCCTGACACTAAGGACATCTGCCGTGACAAATCCACGACAGTTGGCGCCCACCGTGGGGCTCGCGCACGGTGGTGTTGAGTTCTTGGAGGGATCTCTCTCTGAAGGATCGAGAAGTTGGCAATTCATCGGATGAAGAAAATTCAAGAAATTAGGGTTACTCCTGTACGCCATCGCAAGTCGCCGAGATCATGGTTTTCATCTACATCAACTCCCAAGAGGATTTGAATCATTGCAGCTGCTACACTCTCAGAAATTATGGCCAAGTACTAGTAGTTGCACGGTTTACGAGATCTGATTGATTTTGGAATAGCCCTATGTACTACTTTTAGTATATGAGCTCTAATCAGAGCAAGTTTGGATTGATCAATTCCGACGCATCACGTGAAGACTCAAGAAGCATCAAGGAGAGGTTCCAGCATAACAATATGGTACAAGCCGGCTTGAAAGATATGGTCCAGACAAGATCGGGTGTCAGAAGGAATCTGGCCTGTCCTGCACGATCGGTTGGAGATTAAAAATAAAAATAAAATAGAAGGGCCATGACCTGGAAGAGGCGGGGATGGATTCGTCCAAAACTACCACAACTCGAAGGAGGAAAAACGCGCCTTGACCGCTTCGTCATCTTCGCTCCAGGCCGCCCTCACCTCGTCGACCTACCGCAGGATGCCAAGTACAGAGAGTTTTGACCGATTACAACTAGTACAACTACTCGCTGGCCGGAAGCAAATAATACTCCCTACAAGTTTAATCTACTTCAGATTGTTTAGTGAGTTTCGGCCATGAGAAGCAAAATCAGTTTTTGGGTTCAAATCCCTTGCTGTTACACCCACCAGAGCCTGGAGGGGCCAGCGTGACTAAAGACTCGGTGCAACAATTGCTAACCATCCAATGCAGTTGACTTTGGTCAAAGTAACTACAAAACGGAGAAGAACTCCAGTCTGAAACCTCCACGGTCTCTGCCACTACGGCAGCTGCGGCTGCGCCTTGACCCGCCGCGCCTCGGATCACCACGGTCTCTACGCTTCGTGGACAGCGTCAACCTGACGCCAATCCGAGTGATCGCCTGGTCGTCCGCGGTTTTTTGTCTCAAACAACAGCTGTCTCGCCCAAACTGCGGATTCACGCGGCCCAGCTAAACCGCCATCCGCAATTGCAACCGTGCCTTAGAACAGTCGCCGGGACTCGCCTTTCACCAGGTCGTGCCTCTCCAACGCGGCACTGCCACAAACACCCCTCATCGACCCGCCGGATTGAACCGGCCCTGACGCTGTCGGGTGCGGGTGCACGCCTATGCAGGTCCTTCGCATCCACGCCATCGCTTCAAACTGCTGTCACCTGTTCTGCTCCAAGTCGGTCTGGAGCCACCGCGGGAAAAAGAAAGATAAGGAGAAGGCTACATGAGGTAAAGATCACATCAAATCAGATCGAGGATTATCAGTATTCACGTACAGATCATCTGTCGTTCAGAAGCATCAGGTGATATCCATCTAAATTTCTCTTATTAATACTTCTTGTTTTTGTCAAAAGAACAATTACTTTGCACTATAAATATTTTTATGCAGGATAATTACTTATGACAAAAGTATTGTTATACCATGGACATGGAGCGCGTGCCAGTATAGTTTTGCAGTGGCGTTCTTTCGGGCCATGCTGCTCGACAGATACACATGCAAATCGCCGCCCCCGCTGTTCGGTTTACATCCGTCCAACGCATGCGGATGATTCATTGTCCGCGCCGGTTTACAACACCGTGGCCGTCTCCCGCGACCGCGCTGGTTTGCGGCGCGGAGGACTACTTGCTCCGCACCGGTTTACAATGCCGCGACCGGTTCATCTGTCTGTTCGCATGGCTGACTTGCCATGATTGATTTCAATTTCACTGTGGTAATTGTCAATTCCGCGGTGGATATTTTCCGGCTAACATATCAGGACGAATTGTCTGTTGCAAAAAGGGGATTATTATATCGCTGAGCTATTGGATAACCCGTGCCGGTTTATATCGCGATCCAGATCGCGTCAACTCGTCAGGAACATGCAAATTACCCAATAGCGCATGCACAGGCTGCCATCCCCCGCAGTCCGGTCTACATCAACATACCGGGCCGCACCTGTCTGCGCGAACCATTTATTAAGTATGAACAAGTCACAGCTTGGGTAGCCCGGTTTTCTTTCAAATTGGAGGCAAATTATCATCAACCGCCATCTGCACTGGATGGATCAATGGGCAGGCGCACAAGTCACCGCCGCTACAGTTTGGTTAACTTCAAATCACCAGTTGGAAGGAACCATTGGCCGAGTTGCTGACACGGTTCATACGGGATCATTTACAACCCACCGCAGTCACCTCAACCTTCTGTGTATTCACATCGTGTTATCAACACCAATGATATACAAGTTATACCGGTTTATATCACGGACAAATATGGAGAATCTCAAGCCAACTCCTCGAGTCACCTTGAGACTTGGGGGCTATGATGATATGACGCAGCAAGTTTTGCCAGTTTCAGACGGTTTAAGAACCCGAGGACGATGGAGGGAAAGATAACCCGATCCCGGAGGCTACTGTTATGTTGATGAAAATTTAAAGGCCGTCAGAAAAATTCCGGCTTAGAAAGTATATGACCGTTACAAAATCCCGACTCAATGAAGAAGTTTCGGATCATCAGAAAGGATTCCGGGTTGAAACCTGGCTGAAGGGAAGTCAGTATCACTGAAGCTCTCAAATTCGGTTTAACAATGTCCGGTTCAAAAAGGAATTAACTTCTCGCAAGTTCGAGTTTAAAGGCCGTCAGAAAATTTCCGGCTGAAAATGAAGATTCCGGTTTAAAATCCGGTTCAAGGGAAAGATGTCTCCCTCAAAGCTTTGAAGCTCTTAATATCCGGTTCAAGATCCCGGTTCAAGAAGAAGTTATCTCTTGCAAAAAGGTTAAAAATTACTGAAGAGGACCTGCTGCCATGATGCGCGGTTCAAACATGGGGCTTCCTGTTCAAACATGGGTCGTATTCGAACCAAAGAGAACATAGCTATCCTTACAAAGTCAGTTGGGGACCTAGTCGACTTGAACCGTAGCTACACCTCCTGGGAGCTTGGTCATGTCTTGACGACGGTAATGCCTTCTGGCTGGCACATTTGCCACTAAGTCAGTTGGGGACCTAATCGACTTGAACCGTAGTTACGCCTTATGGGAGCTCGGTCATGTCTTGATGATGGTAATGCCTTCTGATCGGCTTTTTAGCCAATAAGTCATTTGGGGGCTTGGTCGTGTCCGAACCAATGCAATGCCACTTGATCGGCCCTAGGCCACTAAGCCACTTGGGGGCTTGGTCGAATCCGAACCAATGCAATGCCACTTGGCCGGCGTAAACGCCACGAGTCATTTTGGGGTCCTGGCTGACTGGCACCATTGCTACGCCTTCGGGGGGCTTGGTTGCGTCTGACCATGGTAATTCCATCTGACCAAGCTCAGTAGAGCTCTTCTTTTGCAAAAAATTGTTGCCATTGCTTTTGCTTTAATAGCCTTTCTTGAGAAGTTGCTATTTTATTTGCACTTTTTAAACCGACAGTATTTTGTACCGGTTCAAACAGCTAAAATTGGCGGAACACGGTCCATTTTTAGACCGGAGATTATCTGCCCGGTTTAATTTCCTGTTACCATCTTATTATGGAGTAAACCGGTGTTTATCAACCCGGCTCGGTTTTCAACTACAAGTTGTGAGTGCATGATCAAATTATGATCCGGAGATTATCTGCCCGGTTTAATTTTCTGTTACCATCTTATTATGGAGTAAACCGGTGTTTATCAACCCGGCTCGGCTTTCAACTACAAGTTGTGAGTACATGATCAAGTTATAATCCGGAGATTATCAGCCCGGTCTGGTTTGACTACAAGTCACCAGCATTATATATTGTTAAACCGGTGTTTATCACAGCCCGGTACGGTTATCATAAACCGGCGCAATATGGAAGGAGTTATCATTACTCAAAATTCCCCTACTATGGAAAGTTGGTAAACCGACTATATCACAGGTATGATATATTTCATATTTGATTATTCTTAAATGTTGGGCATTATGACCCGTCCGGCGGTAAACCGCCAGGACACTTTAAACTTGTTGTATGCAGAAACAGGTTGAATAACGCATGGTTATAAATTATCCGGTGTTTATTAAACCGGCCTGGCTTTAAGACGATAAGTCGCCAGTATGATGATAACTTATCCGGTGTTTGTTAAACCGGCCTGGCTTTAAAGACGATAAAGTTGCCAGTATATGATGAGAAATTATCCAATGTTTATTAAACCGGACTGGCTTTGGACTATAAGTCGCCAGTATATGTTTGGATTGCGTCATTGGAATCATGCGCTTATAAGTTATTGGATTATATTATTCAAATAGCCAAACTTGGCTAAATTTTCATTATGATATTGGATGAATAAGGTTTTTCATACCAGATTATATTATCTTGAATAGCCATCATGGCTGGATTTTTATTATGGTTATCAATAACCAGTATTATAATTAAGGTTTTCAAAGTCGCTTTAGCGCAATGGCTATCATATTATCAATGGATATGATTTATTCTACAATTGAAGGAATAGTCCCGAGTCGCTGCAGGCTTACAACCCGGCACTTGGGGGCTACATTATTCAAAATTGAGATTACATCAAAAATGCAAGTCTCATGTTGCTGCAAGCATGCACCATGACACTTGGGAGCTAGTGCAAGGTCATTTTTGCTCATCTTATTAAAGACCCAACTCATCACATTGTAATGAGCTGGCCCTTGGGGGCTACCAATTGCTCCTGTCAACTATTCAAGGTACAAAGCTTTTTATCTATTATATTGAAGGGTCTACTGCTCAGTTGGTAAAGCACAAGGCTCTTAACCTTGTGGACGTGGATTCAAGCCCCATGATGAGGGGTTACATCATATGATGTTATTTTTATTGAGGTATATATATCAAAGTCCCAGCTCAATATTACCTTACTGAGCCGGCCCTTGGGGGCTACACATTGCTGTTCAAAGTTTACAAGATTATATTTACAAAGTCCCTGCTGATTATTACATAATGACCCGGCCCTTGGGGGCTACATTGGTTGAAGTTTTATGGGAATCAGTCAATGACAAGTCCCAGGTTGCTGCAAGCATGACAACCCGGCACTTGGGGGCTACAGGTATTATATTATTATCGAAGAAAGATTTTCAAATTCTCTGTTGAAGCAAGTTAGATTGACCTGGCGTCACCAATCATTATGACCCTGTGGCTGCAACCCGGTGTCATCAATAATCATAAACCGATGTTGGCAACAGTCATGAACCGGTGTCTGCAACAATCATAATCCGGGGTCATCAGTTTTTACAACCCGGCCATTTGGTAATGTTAAACCGGCAAGTTTTCAAGACCGGGATCATCTTCAAACCGGCTGAATATCAGATAAATATTTCAAGACCAATATTTCTTAAACCGGCGTTTTGGAAGCCGACTCAAGTGGATTATTTCTTCACAATATTTTTCTGTGATAAACCAATGTCAGCAAATTGAGTATGACGCTGGCTTATTGACCTGGATTTTCTAGAAGGAGGAAATGACAAAGACTAAGGATAATCAGATGCCGGTTTACGAGAATTCTTAATCCGGAGCACAACCTGTCAAATTTGTTCTGGTGTTTATTTGCAGCATAAGTTTACCATGGATAAATCCAAGCTAAACTTGGGGGCTAATGTCGGGGATATACCCCGCGGTGTAAACCGGCCGGAAGTTAACCCAGCCGGACTTGGCGATATTCGTCTGGTGACCCGCCCAGACCTGGCGGTTTACCAGCAACCCGTCGGGACGTTGTAACTCACTGGTAACCCGACGGACGGGTCAAAGGAGCGACAAGACCCGGTGGCCCGTCTGGCGGTTCATGAAGGCCGGTTCAACTATTGTGGGTCGGTTTAAGAGGAAAGGAATATTTGCCTTACAAGGAGTTAAAGCCAGGACTTGTATCCGGTTTGTATTTGAGATAGACTAGTCCTAATCCCAATAGGACTCCACATGTAAACCGCCCCTTCAACATATATAAGGAGGGGCAGGGCTCCCCAAACGGGGGACAAGTTAGAAGCTACAAGCTACAAGCAATCAATAATCTCTAGGGCTAGACACAAGAGCCGGTTTACGGCGTCTCCCTCGGGATGATAATGAGACCTAGCCTCAAACAGCATGTAGGGTTATTACCGGATGATGTTTCCCGGGGCCCGAAGCTGTCTAAACCCTTGTCTTGCGTGTTGATCCGCCCTGCGTCTCTCGTCCCACTCAACCCCTCTCAAGCTACCACATGGATGCGTTGGCCTCGCGACTAAGTCCTGACACTAAGGACATCTGCCGTGACAAATCCACGACACTTTGTGTCTCAGGTGGTGGCTCTCGCCGTTCCAATCCCAGTCGTGACACTGGCTCCAAGCGTTTGCACAATCAAGGTGAAGCACTAGAAGGCTCCAATGCCCCCAAGTGAGATGTCAAGACCACCGCTACCAAGAACAAGGAACCCGCTAAGGGCATGGACGAGATACCCCTTTCTGAGTTCATCCGTCTCAGGTAGATCAACCCGTATGTGAATCCTCGTGCTACCATCAGAGGCTATGAGTTGTTTTGGACCAAGCAGCAGACTCTCACTTATCTGGATGTCATCAAGAACAAGCAGAATACCTACGTGGAGGTCAAGTGGATAGACATGCATCACATGAGGAAGGACAAGTTTCGTGAGTACTTTGGAGAGGCTCTGGATTTGGTGGAGCAGTTTGGTATTGAACATGTGATCTCCTTCCATCTGGACTTTGACCCTGAGCTTGTTTGCCAGTTCTTTGCCTCTGTGTACTTTCATTCTGGGGAGGAGCGGAGGATGACATGGATGACCAATGGTCGTTAGTTGACCGCTACCTGGAAGGAGTTCATGGATCTGTTGGATGTTCCTGATGACGGGCTCAACACACCTGTTGGTGTTCGTCCCCATGCCAATCCTGAGTCCGCTAACAAGAACAAGCTCCAGTAGTTCTATGTGGAGAAGGTGCTCCCCAATGGCAAGTCGGCTTGGGTGCTGAACTCCTTTCTGGATATCATGTATCGCATCTTCCGCAACTCTCTGTTCCCGCGCATTGGCGACAAGGACAAGGTTCATGCCTATATGGTGGATATGATGCTCATGTGCGAGGAGGCCCGGGTGTCTCAGATTCAGCCTCTTGATGTCTCACACATCATGTGGCATGAGCTTCGGTTTGCGGTGTTCAACCGCAAGGTGCCTATCTATGGACCATACTTGTTTCTGTTGATCTCCAGGACTTGGGAGAAGTTGTACCCTGGTGATGAGTTCCTTGCTCCAGACTGGATTCGGCATGATTCCATCAGTCTCCGTGTCAAACCCAATTGGGCCAACACTACTACTCGTGCTGAGGCGTCTGCTGCTAGGAGGGCTGTTGGTGAGGAGGAGGCTGGAGCAGAGGATGTTGCTGAGGACCATGCTACTGGGTCTTCCCATAGTTCCTCTGAGCCCTCGTGGGCCAAGAAGCTGAAGGACAAGATGAAGAATCTTTTCTGCATGCAAGCCAAGGGGCAGTACAGGACTCACGTGGCGTCCAAGGAGAGTCGCCGCCGCGACAAGAAGATTATGAAGGTCTTTGGAGAGGACGTTTCTGGCGGTTCTGAGGAGGTCACCACCCCGGAGGCCGAGTGGGTGGCGAAGCAAGGCTTCAAGTGGACTGATTCTGACGAGGACATCGAGGAGGACATCCCTGCCGCAGAGTCTGACGGGGAGCGTTGGGATGACTTCTCTGCTTGAGCCACCCCTTGTGTGTAGGTGTCCTCTCTGCCTTTTTGGCGTCTCGATGCCAAAGGGGGAGAGAGTGTAGGGATTTGCCCCCGTGTTTGCGTGTCGTATGTTGTTGTGTTCGTTGTGTTTGCTTTCTCGTTTGACCCTCGTTTCGTTTGCTTTGGTTTGGTTCGAAACTTATCCTTCACATGGTGTAAGACATATGCACTTTATCCTATCTTAGTGAGCTTATGTTATATTGTGCTACCTATGTTTTATGCTCTTGTTTATATGTTAGCTTCACTATTGCTAGATATGCCTTGTCTCTTTTGTGTGCTGTGTAGTCCAAAGCATCCATCTAGATTGCACACATCTAGGGGGAGCCCGTCTATATTTTAGAGAGAAGGGGTTTGCCTCTACTCAAGTTTATTTCCCTTTGTGCAAATCCCGTATTTTCATCAATCCACCAAAAAAGGGGATATTGTAAGGGCATATTTATCCCTAAGGTGTTTTGGTGATTGATTACAATGCATTTGCGGACTAATCGTGTGCCTTGAGTTTCTCAGACGCTTTATCGCTAGGCACAAGACAGTTTGGTGCCCCTCAAAGACTTTTGAAGACGGCGTTTTTCTATGTTTCTTTTTGGTGGATTTGAGTCGTAGGAAAGCCGTACTATTAAGAGGGGGTCCGCGTCGGAAAGGTTTGGGTGGAATCATCATGTACACGTTTCCTTCCTTGTCTCCACCTTTCCCTTGCACTTTGGAGCATCCCCTCTTTATCCTCTATGCGATTGTCCTGGCTGCTGTTGTTGTGCTTGCGGTAGTACTGCTCCTTGGAGCGGTAGTGCCGCAGGCACCTGCGGTGCAATAAGCACGGTAGTACCTCGGGAGCCCTCGGTAGTACCGCTCTTTTGGAGCCGTAGTACTGTGGCCCCCAGGCCAAGTACCGCTGCTTTGCGGTAGTAGGGGCGGATGTAATTTTTTACATCCACGCCTCCGCGGTAGTAGCGCGCTTCGGGCGCGGTAGTACCGCGCGCGGCGTGATCAGCTGCCATGCGGTAGTACCGCTCCCCAGCGGTAGTACCGTATCGGATTTTTGCATCGATAGTTTTCCAGCGGAAGTAGGCACAGATGTATTTTTATTCATCCGCGCCCTTCCCAGTCTAGGGCTTCCCTGCCTTGCGGTAGTACCGCAAGGGGGAGCGGTAGTACCGCGCTCGCGGTAGTACTGCACTCTGTCAGGCATGCTCTAGCCCCCGCTGCCGCCGCGGTAGTACCGTGGTTGCCCACGGTAGTACCGCGTCTCTGGAGCGGTAGTACCGCGTGTCGCGGGCTGGTTAAGTGGATAACGGTTGGATTTCGTCCATAGCTATAAGAGGGGTGCCTCCTACCTCTAGTTGACTACCTCTTCCAACCCTAAGCTCCATTGTTGCTCCAAGCTCCATTTTCGCCCGATCTCACTCCCTAGCCAATCAAATTTGTTGATTTGCTCGGGAGTGGTTGAGAAGGCCCCGATCTACACTTCCACCAAGAGGAATTTGATTCCCCCTCACTAATCCCTTGCGGATCTTGTTACTCTTGGGTGTTTGAGCACCCTAGACGGTTTAGGTCACCGCGGAGCCATAGTCCATTGTGGTGAAGCTTCGTGGTGTCGTTGGGAGCCTCCAATTAAGTTGTGGAGATTGCCCCAACCTTGTTTGTAAAGGTTCGGTCGCCGCCTCCAAGGGCACCAATAGTGGAATCACGGCATCTCGCATTGTGTGAGGGCGTGAGGAGAATACGGTGGCCCTAGTGGCTTCTTGGGGAGCATTGTGCCTCCACACCGCTCCAACGGAGACATACTTCCCCTCAAGGGAAGGAACTTCGGCAACACATCATCGTCTCCACCGGATCCACTCTTGGTTATCTCGTGCCTTTACTTGTGCAAGCTTATTTGTGTTGTATCTCTTGCTTGCTTGTGTTCTTATCGTTGTTGCATCATATAGGTTGCTCACTTAGTTGCATATATAGACAACCTACTTTGATGCAAAGTTTAAATTGTTAAAGAAAAGCTAAAAATTGTTAGTTGCCTATTCACCCCCTCTAGTCAACTATATCTATCCTTTCAATCACATTTATAACTTCAACTCATCCTAGGGTTACAATTGCTCCATATTACCAACATTATACCTCCTTTATATCCAATAGTACTTCATCTCTTCATATTCTTGGGGTATCCCACATAACGAGATAAAACTTGTACTTATTTTGTCCGAAGTCCACTCCGTGGAATATCATTATCATTCCTAGGGGTCAAGTGTCCTCATAGGGTACTACCACCCTTGGAAATTGCACCAATTTATCCATAGACCATATTTCTCATATCCTCGAAAATGGTCAAAATCTTTCTTCATAGAGTAACAACTCATAAAATCCAAATCAGTACCAACGATGCTAACTTTATTGATTCTCAAATTATTACAATCTCCTGCATTTCCATTACATGCCTCAACTCAACACCTTAGTAATAACAGAAATGTTCCCACTACTACTACTATATTTCTTTTTCAACTCATCTATTTAGCACAAGCCTCCTTCTCATTGGGACAATCTCTAGCAAAGTGCCCTGCTTCATTACAACGAAAACATATTACTTCTAACCAGTCTTGAGGTTTCCTTGTGATTACATAGCCTCCTTGGGTCCCCGGCTTCCTTTTTGGGCAACCGCTGAAGTAGTGCCCTGAATCTTTGCACCTGAAACATGTGATATGACTCAGGTCCTTCTTTGTAGAAATTGGGTTGTTCTTGGAGTCAAATCTATTTCTCTTCTTGGACTTTTCCATGCCAATCAAGGCTTCTATGTCCTGTGGGTCATACTCTACTTCCACCATTGGGAATGCTACTAGGCCCCCCTTCAGACAATTCTGGGAGATGTATCATTCTTCTCCACATGAATAGGATGACTTGGTGCAGGGTTTAATTGGGTCTTGTTTGGGTGTGTTCTCCACCTCTTCCTTCATCATAGGTTCTTCTAAAATTTCCATGAGGGCTCCTTTCGTTGCTTCTTCCTTCTGCTGGATGGTTCTTTGTACCATGGGGTAAATGTGACGCTGAGCAGGGTAGTGGGTAGTCCCTTCACACAAGAAACAAGTAATCTGCCTAGTTGGGCATTCTTCAACTGGTTGACTTTCTTCACAATGAGGGCATCCATCATTGTGTTCTTTATGGTTGTGTCCTATTTCTCCACAAAGCTTGCATGCGCAAGGTTTCTTCATATCACTTCCATAAGGCTTCAACTTCTGGGACACAAGCCGAGACTTTAGCAGAGTCAACTTAGATTCTTACCAAGTGGTTACTCCTTGCCATCCATTGATGGTTTGATAGATCTGCCACCAAGTAGCAGCACCTCTTTCAAAGCATTGAAGAGCATGTTGGGCCATATCTTTTCCGGCTATAGTATTATTCTTCATGTGATCTTCCATGTTTTGAATCCATCGGTCCGTCTCCAATTGTTTTATCAGTCCCGGAAATGTGAGTTCATCTCCATTCATCCTCTATTGGTTCCAAGGGTTTTGGGGTGAGATAAGAGAGATAGAGAGGGATACACACAATACAAACAATAGTTTTGAAGAGACAAATTTTATTTTGTGGTTGTCGGAAAAACATCAAACAAATGACAGCTCACAATCATCGCATCTAATGTAGGTATGTAACAGGGGTTTGATCTTCTAAAGGTCAATAAATCTTCAAAGTCGCCAAACTCTTCACGTCTTGTTCATGTATCCGATGGCTTCTCCCGATCGTGCTTGTCCTTCTCAAGTTCTTTTGCCAGATCATCTCTGTTGACGCGAAGTCTCTCATGACGTCCTTCAATTTTCTGGAGTTGCGTTCCACACTTCTGGGTTTCAACATCCTTGGCATAAACCATGGTCCTACTGTCCTTCAGTTCCTGACGAATCTCCGGTATCTCGAGGTTTTGCTTCTCCAGCTTGGCTGCTTTCAGCTTCTGGGTCTCGAGTTCTTCACGAAACGCTTCCTTGTCAAATACGGCTTCCTGCATGTCCATCTTAAAATTCTTGATGTAATACTCCAGATCCCGGTGATACACCAGCTAAGGTTAAAACTTCGTATTTTGCTGATAGGTGCTACATTAGCCCTTTTGTCATCCAATCCTTCTGAAGAAATGCATGCTTAACTCAGCACGGTGACAATAACATAAACGGATGATAACATCATCGATAGCCGTGTTTATGCCCATGTCTCTGCCATGAGCTATCATTCAAAGTTGGTATCTCCTGCCTTAGGGTTTTCTTGACAAAAACTTTGAGTTTTAACGCTCCATATTTTGGTCTTTCTCCGACACACCTTGATCTCGGGTTTTGACAACTTCAATGGTCTGACAAGTTCCTTAAGGGTAGCCTTCCTAGGTCATACCAATCTGGAGATTCTTCCGAGCCTTCAAATTCTCCTAGTCTTCGGAGTCTTCAACTATTGTAGTTTCCATTATAATGCTCGGTAAAATCCACTTCATTCCGAAGTGGTCTTAGTTGTTCGATATCTTCTCGGAGTGGTCTCATCAGCTGAATCTTCGCATGGTCAAAAGGGAAAAGGGTATAGTCTAACTAAAAGGGAATATTTGATAAAGCTCAGAAAAGAAGAGAGGTAAAAGATCATTTTAAAAATAAAGTTTTAGTGAGAATCTTTCCTATGGGCTTGCCAGTTTCTAGGGGTCACATCCTACAGTAAACATGTGCACTGATACCATCTTGTAGCGACCCGACCCAAATGGATCAAGTCTTTGTGCTTAAGTGTCATCCCTAGATCGGTATGATGACACACACAATGCTCGAGGATTTATAACAGAGGTAAATCACATGTATAAAGTAACGTAAATACTATTACCTCAATCCATATAGCGGAAGTAACAACAAGGTTGTGGAGTCCCAACAACACGAACGACAAAGTTGAGTGTAGACATCGCAACCCTAACGTATCACTTACTCGTCGTATGATTCCTGGAACATGAGACGTTGCAGCCATGTAGGTTAGTACATTGAATGTACTGGCAAATTCACACCATAGGATAATGATGAATAATAACTATTTCTATATGCATATTTGGCTGGTGGAGGCTCTAAGTTTAACATTTGCATAAAGCTAATTTCTTCCTACAACAAAGGAATACATTTTATTTACTACTAAGTTAAATTACCCATATTGAGAAGGTAACCCCAACTCAATCCCAAAAATTCCCAAAACATTAATAACCCAACAATTTCATTAAATAGAGTGATGAGATCAACCAATAATTCAAATACCAGATACTCAAAATGTCCATAACCGGGGACATGGCTAATCATGATTAGTTTGGACACTCTGCAGAGGTTTGCGCACTTTTCCCCACAAGACTCGATCTCCTCCGTTGAATTTCTCGCACTGCCTAATGTTTGAGAACCGGATGATCAAGACACAGTCTTTCCGAAGAGGTCCCCTTAACCGATAGATAGGTCGGTACACCTACAATCCCCTACATCTGCTAGCCTATCATGGAAAGGTTTCCCATAACTTACTTAACTATGTCAGAGCCCATAATGCCTTGTGGCTGCACACGGAAGTTTCTAGAATGAATAATCTTATGATCCCTTTGAGCCTGGGTGGCATTCCATAGGGCGATCACACGGGTACTCCGGGATCCCCTTGGGCAAGCACTGAGTTCTCTAGGTTCCCGGGCAAGCCACTGGGTTCTCCAGGGTGCCCCAACCATTCCACCCAGAGTTGTGTTAATGTTTCCACCTTAAGTTAACCCATAATTATTATATCTCTCTCATCTTTCATGAATCACATATACCAACCCCCGTCTACGAGGATGACTAAGCAATATGAGCATAATGTATATCCCTGGGGTGAATCAAAAAGGTAATATGTTCCTACCTCATCAACTACATAGCAATACCCACATATTCCCAATCCTACTAATGCAATCTTTTGAGGGTGAAACTAATGCAAGTAAAACTGGGTATAAAAGAGTGTGATCAAAGTGTGAACTTGCCTTGTACTGTTGATGAAGATTCTTCACACTCATAATTCCTGATAGTTCTACTCGTCACACTCCGTTCAATCTATCATGACCAAGCAATTATAATCACACATAAGCCATCACTCAAAAGATCCAAAAGAACGAAGAAAATACTTTGGAAAACTTCAAAACCATCAAATAAAGCTTCTAGACAGAAGCATATTTTTAAAAGCACCAAAATTATGTCACAAGCTTTGATTTGCAAAAAGAACCAATTAAATCGGAGTTATGAAACTCAAGTTATGAAAAAAAAATTCAAATTCAAATCTGTTTGAAACCAAATTTTATACTTTCAAAAAATATGTTTAAGTTGCTTATCTGGATAGAGGAGATCATAACAAATAAATTGGCGTTGGTTTCATTGGATTTGGACAAGCGAGTAAAAAGTTGTGAGGGTTTGAAAATCAAGGACTAATCTGTAAGAAAAATATTCGTGAATAGGTCCCTGGCCGAAAATAAACAGAAAAAGAAAAATCTATCGGACGAACGTCCGCTACAAAACCTAATATAACAAATCTGTCCACTCCAGATCCTAATCGAACGAACGTTTGCTAAATAACCTATTGAAATAATAAACCGGCTTTAAAAGAAAACCGAAAGCTGAAAAAAAAACCCGGATCGGACCGGGGTGGCGGTTTTACCGGTCCCCGCCGGTTCGACGTCGGCGAGGCGAACGACGGCGGCGGCTCCGGCTTCGGCGGGGCGACTTGTAGCGGCGGCGGCGGGGCAGTGGCTAGGCACGGCGCGGAAGATGTCGGCGGCGATGCGGGTGCGGCGGTGTGAGGGTGGCGGCAGTTGGCGAGGGGTGGAGGGGGGTCGGGGCGGCTATTTATAGACATGCAGGGGGCAACAGCAGCTTGGGGGAGGGGTCAAGGAGGCGGCGGCGGCGCGAGTCCGCGGCGGACACGTCGTGGCGGCGGGATGTGCAAGCTCGGGACTCGTCCCGAGCTCGGAGACAGGGCGCAGCTGGCTGGGCTTGGCCTGGCCCAGTTGGCTGGGTCGGCCCAGTTCGTTGGGAAGTTTAAAAAAAATACAAATTTTCAGACAAATAAATAAGAATAAACAACAAATAATAAAAATTATATATAGGCATGTTATATATCAAAATTTTCAGAAAAATATTTTCTATAAGATGAACATTTTCTAGTGTCAAATAAAATCCACAAAAATTTAAATAGAGCAAACGATGCTACTGGTTTATTTAAAAACCAAATATTTTTTTTCTAAAATACCAAAATAATTTCAAATTTATTTCTCTCCATTTTTCTAATGTAGGGAATCATTTTACCCTATTTTCCATATATTTTATTTTTGGAGAAAAATAATTTGAATAAAAATCAAATAAATCCAAATTGAAAATAATTTCAAAGGGACTTTAATTTTTTTTGAAACTTCCAACTCTCTTTCTTAGCGTTTGAAGAAGTCATTTTATCTTCTCTCATGAAACTCATTGAGTTGCATAAAGTTTCTTAATTTGAAATATTTCCAAATGGAATTCAAATCTTTTCAAAACCCTTTTCCATTTAATTAAATGGAAGAAGTCATATTATCATCACTCTAGGGTCTTGTGATTAAATGAATTTGAATTCATGGAGATCACAAATGCAAAAATGAAAGTTCGGGAAAGTCCTTTTATTCCCTCTCATTTAACTTTCATAAAGTTTCGAATTTCACTCAATTTCACACTAGCAAACATATCACAATCAAACAATCAATCAAAAACTAAGTATTTAATATAACATTCTAAAATTTAGAATTTTGGGATGTTACACGGTGTCACGGTATCAATTATATTGGTCTCAACATTTATGGGAGTACCTGAGATATAATGTTGAAGTCTTTGACCGTTTACCACCTTCGGATTTTTACCTATGGCATTGTTGATCTTTATGGCACCGGAACGATAGACCTCCTCGATGATGTAAGGGCCTTCCCGTTTAGAGAGAAGTTTTCCTGCAAAAAAAATCTTAAACGAGGGTTGTATAGCAAAACATGATCACCTACATTAGACTCATGCTTTTGTATCCTTTTGTCATGCCATCTTTTAACCTTTTCCTTAAACAACTTGGCATTCTCATATGCTTGGGTTCTCCATTCATCAAGTGAGATAATGTCAAATAACCTCTTCTCACCGGCAAGTTTGAAATCATAATTGAGTTGTTTAATAGCCCAATATGCCTTATGTTCTAGCTCAAGAGGTAAATGACATGCTTTTCCATAAACCATTTATATGGAGACATACCCATAGGATTCTTATAAGCAGTTCTATAATCCCACAAAGCATCATCCAGTTTCTTAGACCAATTCTTTCTAGATCTATTAACAGTTTTTTGCAAAAACAATTTAATCTCTCTGTTGCTCAATTCTACTTGACCACTAGACTGAGGATCATAAGGAGATGCAAATGCAATTATATGATTAACATCATACTTAGCAAGCATTTTACGGAAAGCACAATGAATGAAATGTGAACCACCATCAGTCATTAAATATCTAGGGACTCCAAACCTCAGAAAAATAACTTCCTTAAACATCTTAATAGAAGTGTTGTGATCAGCACTACCAGTTGGAATAGCTTCTACCCACTTAGTAACATAATCAACAACAACTAGAATATGTGTATACCCGAGGAAGGAAAAGGTCCCATATAATCAAAGCCCCAGACATCAAATGGTTCAATAACAAGTGAATAATTCATAGGTATTTCCTGACATCTACTAATATTACCAATCCTTTGGCATTCATCACAAGACAAGACAAACTTACATGCATCTTTAAAGCGAGTGGGCTAATAGAACCCGGATTGCAATACCTTGTGTGTACTCCATCGTGGTGTCCACCGTAAGACTCGGAGTGGCACTTGTGTAGGATCTGTTCCTGTTCATGCTCAGGCACACAACTTCTAATAACACCATCTACTCCTTCTTTATAAAGGTGTGGTTCATCCCAGAAGTAATGTCTTAAATCATAGAAAAACTTTTTCTTTTGCTGGTATGTGAAACTAGGTGGTATAAATTTAGCAACAATATAATTAGCATAATCAGCATACCATGGAGCATTACGAGAAGCATTTATGACATTTAATTGCTCATCAGGAAAGATATCATCAATAGGTAGTGGGTCATCAAGAACATTTTCTAACCTAGACAAGTTGTCTGCAACGGGGTTCTCAGCTCCCTTTCTATCAACAATATGCAAATCAACTTCTTGTAGCAAGAGAACCAATCTAATAAGTCTAGGTTTAGCATCTTTCTTTTCCATAAGATATTTAATAGCAGCATGATCAGTGTGAATAGTTACTTCAGAATCAACAATATAAGGTCTGAACTTATCACAAGCAAAAACAACTGCTAAAAATTAATTTTCAGTGGTAGCATAATTTCTATTGGCATTGTCTAGAGTTTTACTAGCATATTGAATAACATTTAATTTCTTATCAACTCTTTGTCCTAAAACAGCACCAGCAGCATAATCACTAGCATCACACATAATTTCAAAGGGTAGGTTCCAATCAGGTGGCTGAACAATAGGAGCAGAAATCAAGGCTTTCTTAAGTATTTCGGATGCTTCTACACAATCGTCATCAAAAACAAAAGGAATATCTTTTTGTAAGAGATTAGTGAGAGGCCTAGAAATTGTAGATAAGTCTTTAATAAACCTCCTATAGAAACCAGCATGACCAAGGAGACTTCTTATACCTTTGATATCTTTAGGACACGACATCTTTTCAATAGCATCCACTTTAGCTTTATCAACTTCAATACCTCTTTCAGAAATTTTATGCCCAAGAAAATACCTTCATTAACCAAAAAGTGGCACTTCTCCCAACTCAAGATGAGATTAGTTTCTTCACATCTCTGCAAAACTCGATCAAGGTTGCTCAAGCAATCATCAAAAGAAGTTCTGTAAACGGAAAAATCATCCATGAAAACCTCAACAATCTTTTCACAAAAGTCAGAGAATATAGCAGTCATACATCTTTGAAAGGTAGCAGGTGCATTGCATAAACCAAAAGGCATACGTCTATAAGCAAAGGTACCGAAAGGACAAGTAAAAGTGGTTTCTCTTGATCTTCTTTTGACACAGGTATTTGAGAGGAACCTGAATAACCATCTACAAAGCAAAAATGTGTATGTTTGGATAATCTCTCTAGCATTTGATCGATAAAAGGTAAAGGGTAGTGATCTTTTCTAGTAGCTTTATTCATTTTATGAAAATCTATTACCATTCTATAACATGTAACAATTCTTTGTGGGATCAATTCATTCTTATCATTTGGAATAATAGTAATACCTCCCTTCTTAGGGACACAATGAACAAGACATACCCATTGACTATCAGCAATAGGATAAATTATACCTGCCTCCAGAAGGTTTAGTATTTCATTTCTTACCACTTCTTTCATCTTAGAATTTAACCGTCGTTGATGATCAACAATTGGTTTAGCGTCTTTCTCTAATCTTATTTTGTGCTGACATAAAGTGGGACTAATGCCCTTAAGATCATCAAGAGTATACCCAATAGCGGCACGGTGCTTCTTCAGAGTTTTCAATATTTTATTTTCTTCATGCTCTGAAAGGTTAGCAATAATAATAACAGGATATATCTTCTTTTCATCAAGATAAGCATATTTCAGAGTGTCAGACAATTGTTTAAGCTCAAACACGGGATCACCCTTAGGTGGAGGAGGATCTCCAAGGATTTCAACAGGCAAATTATGTTTCAAAATAGGTCACTGATTAAAGAATACATCATCTATTTCCCTTCTTTTATTCATAAACATATCATTCTCATGGTGTAGCAAATATTGTTCTAAAGGATCATTAGGAGGCACGACAATAGAAGCAAGACCAATAATTTCATCCTTACTAGGCAATTCTTTATCATGGGGTTGTCTACGAAATTTAGAGAAATTAAAATCATGAGACATATCTCCCAAACCAACAGTCACAATATCTTTCTCGCAGTCTATCCTAGCATTAACAGTATTCAAGAAGGGTCTACCAAATATAATGGGACAAAAATTATTTTATGGGAAGCAAGAACAAGAAAATCAGTAGGATATTTTATCTTCCCACACAAGACTTCAACATCTCTAACAATCCAATCGGTGATATAGTATCACTATTAGCAAGCTTAATAGTAATATCAATAGCTTCTATCTCAGCAGGAGCAACGTCATTCATAATCTCTTTATATAAGCTAAAAGGAATTGCACTAACACTAGCACCCACATCACATACGCCATGATAAAAATGATCTCCTATTTTAACAGAAACAACATGCATGCCAACAATAGTTCTATGTTTGTCTTTAGTATCGGGTTTAGCAATCCTAGCAGCTTCATTACAGAAATAAATAACATGCCCATCAATATTATCAACCAAGAGATCTTTAAGCATAGCAACCCTAGGTTCAACTTTAATTTGTTCAAAGGGTGTATGTGTTTTAGTATTACTTTTACGAACCATAGTTTAAGCTTTAGCATGATCCTTTATTCTAATAGGGAATGGCGGTTTCTCAATATAAGTAGTGGGAACAATAGGATCAACATTATAAATAATAGTTTCTTCTTCAACTTTAACAGGTTCAGCTACTTTAACTTCAATGGGAGGATGATATTTAAAACACTTCTCCTTAGGGAGATCAACATGAGTAGCAAAAGATTCACAGAAAGAAGCTACTATCTCAGAGTCAAGGCCATATTTAGTGCTAAAATCACGAAAAGCATCGGTATCCATAAAAGATTTAACACAATCAAACTTAAGGTTTATACCCGACTCCTTACCTTTATCGAGATCCCAATATTCAGAGTTGCATTTAATTCTTCGCAATAAATCAATATCCTTCTTCGTATAGGAACCAACACAAGAAGTATCGAGCATGGATCGATCATTATGAGAAAGCCGACCATAATTTTTTTGAATAAGCCTATACCATGTCAATGCCTTGCCCTTCAAAGACCAAGGCAAGCCTTTATTATTGACAACATCCCCGGGTATACCTACAAGCTTAAATAATCCACAGACTTCATCCACATAGATTAGGTGCATATAGGGATGAAATGTTCCATCTCCTACATAAGGATTAGCTAGCAGTTTCTCTATCATACCCGAATAAATTTCATAATAAATATTTTCAGCAGGCGCAGTAGGTTGAGGAGTAACTAATTTTGGTTCCGGTCGAGGTGAAGATACCCCAAACAAACCCCTCAAAGGATTATTTTCCATAGTAGCAAGTGACAGTAAATTTCAGCACACTATATAAATGTTTCCTTCCCAAATTCCACTTACGAAAGGTGCTTCACTCTACGGCAACGATGCCAGAAAAGAGTCTTGATGACCCACAATTATAGGGGATCTGTCATAGTCCTTTCGATAAGTAAGAGTGTTGAACCCAACGAGGAGCAAAAGGAAATGATAAGTGGTTTTCAGCAAGGTATTCTCCGCAAGCACTGAAATTATCGGTAACAGATAGTTTTGTGATAGGATAAATCATAACGGGTAACAAGTAATAAAAGTAAACAAGGTGCAACAAGGTGGCCCAATTCTTTTTTAGAAAAGGACAAGCATGGACAACGTCTAATATGAAGCAAAGTGCTCCCGGGGACACATGTGAATTATTGTCAAGTTAGTTTTCATCATGCTCAAATGATTCGCGTTCGTTACTTTGATAATTTGATATGTGGATGGACCGATGCTTGGGTGCTTACCTTCCTTGGACAAGCCTCCCACTTATAATTAACCCCTCTCGCAAGCATCCACAACTACGAAAGAAGTATTAAGGTAAACCTAACCATAGCATGAAACATATGGATCCAAATCAGCCCCTTACGAAGCAACGCATAAACTAGGGTTTAAGCTTCTGTCACTCTAGCAACCCATCATCTACTTATTACTTCCCAATGCCTCCCCCTAGGCCCAAATAATGGTGAAGTTTCATGTAGTCAATGTTCACATAACACCACTACAGGAGAGACAACATACATCTCATCAAAATATCGAACAAATACCAAATTCACATGATTACTTATAACAAGACTTGTCCCATGTCCTCGGGAACAAAAATAACTACTCACAAAGCATGTTCATAATCATAATCATAGGAGGAGTATTAATTATCATTAAGGCTGAACATATGATCTTCCACTGAATAAACCAACTAGCATCAACTACAAGGAGTAATCAACACTACTAGCAACCCACAGGTACCAATCTGAGGTTTTGGGACCAAGATCAAATACAAGAGATGAACTAGGGTTTGAGAGGAGATGGTGCTGGTGAAGATGTTGGTGGAGATTGACCCTCCCTCGATGAGAGGATCGATGGTGTTGACGATGGCGATGATTTCCCCCTCCGGGAGGGATGTTTCCCTGGCAGAACAGCTCTGCCGGAGCCCTAGATTGGTTCTGCCCAGGTTCCGCTTCGAGACGGCGACACTTCATCCCAAAAGCTTGCTTATGATTTTTTCCAGGGTAAAAGACACCATATAGCAGAAGATGGGCACCGAAGGCCTACCAGGGGGCCCACAAGGTCAGGGGGCGCGCCCAGGGGGGTGGGACGCGCCCTCCACCCTTGTGGCTGGCTGGTGGCCCCCTCTGGTACTTTCTTCGTCCAATATTTTTTATTTATTCCAAAAATAATCTCCATGAAGTTTCAGGACTTTTGGAGTTGTGCAGAATAGGTCTCTAATATTTGCTCCTTTCCTAGTCCAGAATTCCAGCTGCCAGCATTCTCCCTCTTCATGTAAACCTTGTAAAATAAGAGAGAATAGCCATAAGTATTATGATATAATGTGTAATAACAACCCATAATGCAATAAATATCAACATAAAAGCATGATGCAAAATGGACGTATCACTCTGCGCTTGGAGGCCCAACACGAGTCTAGAAGAACAAGTTGTGTAGTAGACATCAAGCTCTTTTCTGGCGCCGTTGCAGGGGAGGTGAGTTCTTGAAGGTTTATTCCTTTAGATCTTGCATCATATTATTCATCTTTATAATTTATTTAGTGAAAATGATGGGAAGGAATTGATAGAAGAAGAATTCAATAGAATGTTTGATATAAATGATGAGCATGATAGCAATGTTGTTAGTATGAATTCTTTGAATATCCATGATGCTAATGATATGCAAAGCCATAAGCTTGGGGATGCTATGTTTGATGAAGATGATATTTTTAGTCCCCCAAGATTTGATGTGCAAATTTGTTATAATGATTGCATGCCTCCTATTTATGATGATTATAATGATGAAAGTGGATTTGGAGAGGTCATGACTTTATTTAGTGATGAATCCACCATTTTGGATGAGGCTTCAATTGACTATGATAACAAAGTTGCTATCTATGATGATTATGGTGACGACATGTATGCTATAAAGAATAATGATAACCATGAAACTTGTCATCATGATTTTAATTTTAACTCTCATGATAGTTATTTTGTTGAGTTTGCTCCCACTATTATTGATGAGAAGAAATTTGCTTATGTGGAAAGCAATAATTTTTCTATGCTTTTGTGTCATGAAAAGAATGCTTTATGTGATGGTTTATATTGTTGAATTTCTTCATGATGGTACTGAAAATTATTACGGGGGAGGAACTTTTGCTTGTAGGAATTGCAATAATATCAAGTTTCCTCTCTTTATGTTGAAACTTTTGAAGTGATGCTTGTTTTGCCTTCCTATGCTAGTTGATTCTTGTTGCCATAAGTTATTTGATCACAAAATCCCTATGCATAGGAAGTGGGTTAGACTTAAATGTGCTTGCCATGTGCTTCATGATGCTATCTTTGTGTTTCAATTCTTATCTTTTATGCGAGCATATTGAAATCATCATGCCTAGCTAAAAGGCATTAAAGAAAAGCGCTTGTTGGGAGACAATCCAACACTTTTACCTACTGTTTTTGTGTGTTCACATGATTATGCTACTATATTAATCATGTTTTATAGCTTTTGTTTCAATAAAGTGCCAAGTAAAGCCTTTGGGATAGTGTGGATGATAGTTGAGTTGATTCTGTCCAAAAACAGAAACTTTTGCGCTCAGTCCAGGAATTTTGAAAATTCATTGGGACAAGCTTTTGATCTAAATTTTTACAGGTGATATATATACAAATTCCCTGTGTTGTCCTAATTTTTCAGAATTTTTGGAGTAGCAGAAGTATGGTTGGAGTACAAATTACTACAGATTGTTCTGTTTTTGACAGATTCTGTTTTCAATGCATAGTTTGCTTGTTTTCTAGTTTCTATGGCTTATATTGCTCAATATAAATTGTGGAAATGATATGCTACAGTAGGCATTGTGTGGAACCAATTATGAATCTTGTCTTTGACAGTACCAAAGTGAAATGGATTGGTCTTTATCATACTAACCTATCTCACGAAGTTCCGTTAAGTTTTGTGTGATTAAAGTTTTCAAGTTTTGGGTGAGATGTCGATATGAGGAGTGAGAAGACCCTAAGCTTGGGGATGCCCAAGGCACCCCAAGTTAATATCCAAGGAAGATCCAAGCAACTAAGCTTGGGGATGCCACGGAAGGCATCCCCTCTTTCCTCTCCAATATTGTCGGTAACCTCACTTGGAGCTATATTTTCATTCCTCACATGATATGAGTTTTACTTGGAGCGTCATTTTATTTTGTTAGGATTTGCTTGCTGCTATCTATAATAATGTTTTGCATCTTTTAATTCAATAAAAATGTCAAGGATAGTCTTCACCATGCTTATTTTGCAAGTATACTTATTGCTATTTCAAATCAGAAAGTTTACCGCTGTTGCAAAAATTCCCAAGAAAATTCAGAATGTGATAAAATGTTGAAACTTTTTGCACAGTAATCTCTGATAAATTTTCTATGGTGTGGCAAATTTTCATAATTTTTGGAGTTAAATAAGTATTGATACTCTTGCATTCTTTACAGACTGTACTTTTTGGTAGATTGCTGTTATGTTTGCATTGTTTACATATGTTTGCTTGTTTAATGATTCTATTTGAGGATAGGAGTATTAAATACACAATGTTGAATAATTTTTTTTTGATTTGCTACAGTAGAGAATGATAAGGTTTTTGCATTTGTTTATACTAACTTATCTCACTAGTTCTTGTTGAGTTTTGTGTGGATGAAGTTTTTAAGATTTAGGAAACCGTGATATAAAAGGAATTAAGGAGACATAAAAGCTCAAGCTTGGGGATGTCCAAGGCATCCCAAGATAAAAGTTCAAGAAGTCTCAAGCATCTAAGCTTGGGGATGCCCCGGTAGGCATCCCACCTTTCTTCATCAACAATTATCAGTTAGTATCGGTTAATCCTAAGTTTTTGCTTCTTCACATGAGTTGTGTTATCCTGGAAATGTCATTTTATTTTCATTTTGCTTGCTGTTTAATAAAATATTTATATCTAAAAGTTTTGAGTAAGAGAGAGTCCTCACATAGCTATCTATTTACTTAACTACTCGATTGATCTTCACTTATATCTTTTTTGAGTAGTTTGTCATTTACTCTTGTGCTTAACTTATATCCTATGATTAAATTGTTGAATGAATTGAATATCATGAAGTTGAAATTATATGTTCATATCATGCCTAGTGGTAGCTTCACATTGGATTTAGAAAGTGAAATCTTTTGAAGCTTGACAATCACAATATTGGTCATACAAGCAATTCCCGAATGATTACTATAAGGAAGATAACTTTCACATGCAAATATACTATCTTAGAAATCTTTTGTGATTGTGAGCCCCCATCAAAATATTATATGCCAAAATTGTTAATGTTGGACAAGGAAGAAAACGTAATGATTTATATTTGTTCATATTCACATAGAAGTTACATTGTCATAGATCCTTCAACATGTGGTGCTTGCCCCCCATCTTTGCTAGCCAAAAATTCCGCACCAAGTAGAGATACTACTTGTGCATCCAAAAACCCTTAAACCAAATCTTATTTTCAAGAGTCCACCATACCTACCTAAGGATTGAGTAAGATCCTTTGAGTAAGTTGTCATCGGTGCAATAAGGCAATAAAAATTGATTCTAAAAGTGTTAGATCATTTAGTGTAAGAGAAAATTGAGCGTTGTACGAACTTATGATGGCAAAGCAATAAAAATGACGGACTGCATAATAAAGGTTGCTATCATAAGGGGCAATATAACGTGACGTTCTTTTGCACTAAGGGGTTGAGCATACAAACAAATAAGCGCATGGCAACCTCTGCTTCCCTCTGCGAAGGGCCTATCTTTTACTTTTCAGTATTTATTTCTATGCAAAGAGTCAAAGTTATTCTCTCTATTCCTTTTTATTTTTCTCTATTGGTAAGCATCATGTGGTGAGGAAAGATCTAGGCACATATGTCCAGTTGAATATGGGTAGTATGAGTTATTATTGTTGACATCACCCTTGAGGTGAATATGTTGGGAGGCGAAACTATAAGCCCTATCTTTCTATGTGTCTGGTTGAAATGTTTTGCTCATGTGTATACAGTGAGTGTTAGCAATCATAGAAGACTATATGATGGTTGAGTATGTGGAGCTCTTACTTAGACTCTGTTGAATAAGTTCAATTGAATTGTTTGGTGACTGAGAACTTAGGTTGTTGAGTTTCAACAGAGTTCATTGTTTGAACCTTAACATGTGAATTGGTTGTACTTTAACATGAGAAGTTTTATAAGAAAGAATTGTTGTTATGATGCTAGGAAAAGTGATTGAAATTATCATTGATCAAAGTTATGCACTTTGCTAGCATTCAGACATCATAAATTATTTCTTTTATCATTTACCTACTCGAGGACGAGTAGGAATTCAGCTTGGGGATGCTGATACGTGTCCAACGTATCTATAATTTATGAAGTATTCATGCTGTTATATTATCATTCTTGGATGTTTTACAATCATTTTATAGCAACTTTATATATCATTTTTGGGACTAACCTATTGATCCAGTGCCCAGTGCCAGTTGCTGTTTTTGCTTGTTTTTTACATCGCAGGAAATCAATATCAAACGGAGTCCAAACACCGCAAAACTTTTTGTGGAATTTTTATGGACCAGAAGACATCTAGTGGGCCAGAGAAGCATCTGGTTGTGCCCACCTCGGTGGCCTCTCGCACCCCCTCTGTCGGTGTACTAAAGTAGGGGTACCTTAGTATCCCGAACTTGTGCACGGGCAGTCGTAGCACCCCACGGCAAGGCTTGCCAGGCGATCACCAAGACTCTCCGCGGTCCCTTTTTGGGCCACCCAAGAACAAAGTATTTGAGCCAAGGCCCCGGCAGGAGGAGCCTGCCGGGAAGGCCACCCGAAGAGAGCAAGGCCCCGACAAGAGGAGCTTGCCGGGACGACCGCTCGAAGCACAAGGCCCTGGCAAGAGGAGCTTGCCGGGAAGGCCAACCACGGCACGACAAGGACCTCGCCACGGCGCGTCCCGCGCTCCGGCAAGGCCCGGCGAGCGACAAGCTCCCGGGCGCGACAAGGCATCCACCGCGGCAAGTTACCACCCCGTGCCTGCGCTCCAGCTCACCCACCAACGTGTCGCTCTGGGAGCATCCCAGGCGCACGTGGCGGGAGGTTGTGCAGCCAGGGGCATGCGGTGGCGAAGCGAAGCTGGCAGAGTAGCCATCGTGGCAAACGGTGGCGCTCCTGACGGTCCACTTCCCTGCACCGTCTGGGCGACGCGGACGGGCATTTAATGCCCTTGTCCCCCGCCGTCAGAGTTAGGTATGATAGCACTGTACAACCACTGTGCAGGCAGCTGTACCCACTACAGCATTCTCCCATTTTTGCCCCCACCTGCGCTGCCACCTGTGGGTAACCCCTTGAGCATATAAAAGGAGGCCCCATGCGCACGTAGGAAAAAGGAGGACACCCATCGCCACGCCCGGTCTCGCCAGCGGCTCGTGTGTACTGTAGCACAGCGCGCTCCCGAGCAAGAACACAATACAATCCACAAAGCAACAGTAGGGTTTTACGCATCCTTGCGGCCCGAAGCTGGGTAAAATCCCCTTGTGTGCACCGCCTCGATCCGCTCTTTGTGCAACCTCCGCCCCCCGCCGAACCAGTAAGGGGCTCGGTCCCCATAGGTGTTCGAGGAAGCCGATTCCCCCCGACATCTTTGGCGCGCCAGGTAGGGGGCGTCGAAGTTGTGCGAACCTGATCCGGCGCCTGCACTAGCTAGATCTCCTTCATCTTCGTCGACATGCCACCGAAGAAGAAGGCTCCGGAGGTGGCTGGTCCGCCCGCGTCGAACCCGCCCCCCTGGAACAAGCGGGTGGTGGGGACGGCACCGGCGACGGAACGGGCGCCACCGAGCCAGCTCATGGCGCCACGGCATCCGAACATACGCCGACACCTCTCGGCGCAGGTAAGCCCTGGTATGACCAGGCAGCCTCTCGCCCCATCCCGTGGAGCGGGGACAGTTAGCCCCACAGATCTCGCATGCGGGCCACATCGAGTGTTCGCTCACGCTGAGCTCTAGCGAGAGCAGCTGCGTCGAGATGATGCGCTGCTCCTCGAGGAGGACCGTCTTCAGGCCGCTGTGCGAGCTGATCGCTACCAGCAAACTTTGTGCCGCTTTTATAGCCGCCAAGTTAGTGCCAGAAGTTTTGAGAAAGTGGGAAGGCCCTTGCCGGGTGAAACGAGTCGATAGGCCTGGCGCTGTCCGCCTTGAGACCGACGATACCACTCCGGTGAGCAACTCCTAGAACGTTGGGAATCCTCGTAAGTTTCGCCCGTAAGGCGCGGTTGTCGGGCCCCGTCCGGCAACCACCCCTCTGTACAAAGTCTTGCCGCTGTTGCATGTGATCCTTTGTACGGAGCCAGGCGCAGACCCTGTGCGCAGATTGAGTTCTTGTGCTCCGCGCACCTTGTCGATCTCATGCTCTTCATTCTTTGCATGCATTATCTGACACTCTGTGCAGCACTGACCCCCGGTAAGCGACGGCGAGCCCCATGCTTCGCCTTACCGGAAAGCGACCTTGCCGGGCAGCGAGCCACGGAAAAGCTAAGTTGCCAAAGTTTGAGCAATTGAGTTTTTAAAATTTTGAGGTTATCTTCCTCGAACGACCGTACTTTGTATGGAAAACCTGTGCGCGGAGGGACCGACTCGTGGCTAGTTGCGCCCTTACTTCGTTTCGAGTACGCTCAACGACTTAAGTGTGCTACAACCAGAGTGGCATCCTTATTTTGTTTCGAGCTCGCTCGGCAGCTTAAGTGTGCTGCGACTGCAGTCGCAACACTTACTTTGCCTTGAGCCTGCTCAACAATTTAGGTGAGCTGCAGCTAGCCGCGGCAAGGTTTCTTGCCGGTAGTGGCGCCGCTGGCGGGCTGCTGATGTCCCGCACTCAGAGCCCGCGGTAAGGCGGAGGCCTACGCCGACAAGTCCCCAAAAGCGTAGGGCAAAAACATACAGAGCACGGAGTCAAGTAGAGGAAATAACAATGCAGTCACTACCTAAGATAGAGTTATATTACAAAGATAAGCTTGTCGCACCCCTAACGAATCGCTTTCGTGACTTGGCCGGCAGCGACAAGAAAAGAAAAAGGGAGGCGGCCTAATCCACGCGGTCGCCCTCGATCCTCTTGATCCCGGCCACCTTCTCCACGATGGGTGCGACGAGGGCCCTGATCTCCTTGAGGTCAGCGTCTACCGGCAGGGATTTGAGGACGTTGGTGAGCCTGATGCCGGGGTTGCGGAAGGCGATCTTCACCAACACCTTCTCGAGGGCTCCGGCGATGGCGTCGCGCGTCTCGCCGGCCAGCTGCTCTGGGATCGCGTTCCGGAGATGCTGAAGGGCCGCCACCACGCCTTTGAAGAACGAAGTGAGCTTGGCGCTGGGTGGGACGTTTTCACTAGAGGGATACTCGTGACCCTCCATCCCCAGCAGCGTCAACTCCTTGTCGATAGAGGCGGCGATGTCCACGAGGCCCTCGGTCCACTGCTCCACCGTCGCCCTGAATTCGTTCTGGGTGACCGCGGAGCTCTCCAACAACGCCTCGTTGTCCGCGACCTCCTTCCGCAAGGCCACCTCTTGCTCCTTGGCGCTGTCCAGCGCCTTGGACAAGGTGTCCAGCTTCAGCTCGAGATCGGCGTTGGAGTCCTTGGCAGCATCGAGCTCCTTGATCTTCTCGGCGAAGCGGCCCTGCAGCTCACCAAGGGTGTGGGCACCCTTCTCGCGCTCCTGCTTGAGCGCGGCGAGCTCCTCGCCGCTCGCCTTGAGGTCGGTGTCGAGCTGCGCCACCCTCGCCTCCAGTGCCTCCTTGGCGGTCTCGGCGGCCGCGGCAGCATCTCGCGCCTCCTTGAGAGCTCCGCCGAGCGCTTGCTCGCGTGCGGCGACCTCCTCCTCGTGGCTGGCGAGGCTGGCTTTCTGCTGCGCCAGCTCGCCCTCCCGCGCGGCTAGCCCCGTGGCGGCAAGCCTTTGCTGCTCTTCGGCTTCCGCCTTCTCGAGGATGAAGGCCGTCCGCGCCTCGTCGAGCTGCCTTCGCTCCTCCGCCAAGGATCGGAGGGCCTCCTGGTTGAGCTCTCGGAGCTCCCCGACGCGCTTCTCCATGTCCGATCCCGCCTTCGCGACAAGCGCTTCCCGGCGTTCCACCTGGGCTTGTCGGGCGCGGTAGAGCGACACCAGCTTCCGGAGCAGCCGCTCCTCCTCGGGCTCGCCGCCGCTGCTGCTTGGCGCGTCAACCAGTGTCAGCCCGGCGGAGGCGAGCACCTCTCCATCCAAGGCCTCTCCCTCGACCGGCGCCCTGGAAGTCGACTCCCAGGGGAGCTTGATGAAGATATCGTCGCCGACCTTCAGGTAGGCGCCTGACAGGGGCTCCTCGGAGCCCGACGCCGCTGCGGAGGCAGGGTCGGCGGTCGGCGCAGCGCCTGGCGCTCCTGCGGCCTCAGGGCCGTCAGTACGATCGCTGGCCCCCTCGCCTGCGGCTGCTGCGGCAGCCTTGGCGGCCTCTTCGCCGGCCGGATCTTCAGCACCATCCGTCTCTCCGGCGGTGGCCATGTCGTCAGTACGGCCGCGCGCGTCCCCCTCGACGATGACCTCGGTCTCCATCGGGTCCGTGGCGGGCGGGTTTGAAGGCCGAAAGAGGGGGAGAAGTCAAGCAACTATCCAAAGAAGAAGAACTTCAGGGGAGTTTCGAGGCGAGAAGGTTACCTGGGCCAGGGTCTGCAGTCACGGTCTCCGTCGCCGAGGGGCCGTCGGTGCCGTCTCTCGCCGGAGACTGCCCCCTCGCCGGAGACTGCTCCCTCGCCGGAGACTGCTCCCTCGCCGGGGACTGCTCCCTTGCCGGGGATCGCTCCCTCGTCGGGGACTCCTCCCTTGCCGGGGAACTCCCCCTTGGCGGTGTAGTTGTAGCAGGTGGCTCATCGGGGACGGTCTCCGGACGCTCCTGGCGGGGCTGCTCTGCTCCTACACAAATCGTCAGCCAGATGTCAAGAAAAGCGAAGGGCACTCGGGCGCGCCCAACGGCAGGAAGCAAGTCATATGCTTACGCTGGGGGCTGCGCTGGGGGCTGCTCTGAGGACCGGTTGGCGGCTCCGGCAAGGTCATCTCGGGCGCACCCCCGGCCGTCATGGTGGGGTCGTCGTCGAGGATGACCACCGGGACCTTGGATCTCTTTGCCACCCTCTGAGCCAGAGTCCTGAAAAGGGGCGAATTCAGAGGAAAGCAAATGAGAAGCGAGACGCAACTACAATAATTGAAGAAACGCAAGAACAGCAGGGATCTTACTCCTCTCCCTCTTCTTCGTCGGAGCTGAGCGCGGAGAAGTCGAAGACTGGCCCGCTTCTGGCGCGAGGAGGCGGAGGAGTAGGCTCCCTCGGCCGCTTGGCGGAGGCAGTGGTGGCGCCAGCCCGAGACGGCCTTGCCCCGGCCGCCGCCGTAGCGCGAGGGGCGGCGGGAGCAAAAGCAGCGGCCTGCGAAGACCCCGCTCCCGCTGAGACAGCGGAGCGCGTCGCGCGGCGCTGCGGCTGTTGGCTCGCTTGCCATACCACCTCTCTGGCCTTGCGGAGGTGCCTCCGTGGTTGAGCCGGGGGCTCCGCTTGCGACGAGCTGCCCGAGGGTCGGGAGGAAGAGGCGTCAGCCTGCAGCAAGCCGCTCGTGCCCTCGGTGGACTCGTCTGCCCCTGCGCCGTGCCCGGCAAGCTCTTCCTCGCCGGCAAACTCCGCTCGATCGGCAAGGCTTTCCGCCTCCGCTGCGTCTGCCTCCGCCAATGTGAAGCCAAATTCGCCCGCGGCCGCGGCTGCCGCCGCCTCTTCCATCCTGGAGGCGATGCGCGCCAACTCCGCGTCTGTGGTGTCTCGGGTGAGGCCCCTCTGCTCGTCGGCGTCGACTGGCCTCTCCACCAAGTCGTCGAAGAACGCCCGCACGACATCATTGGTGGGCTCCTGCCAAGTGGAGTCGATCCCGTGCGAGTCGCACATCGGCATCATTGCAAGGATGCGGCTGAGCGACGAATTGTTGCACAACGGGACGACGCTTTGCGGCAGCCTGAACCATTCGGGGTGGTTGGGGTCGTGCTTGAACAGCGCCCTGAGCGTCCCGTCAAGCTCCAAGACGGTGAAATTGAAATTGAGGCCAGGGCGCAGCCTCATGATGTCCGCCGCATTTTGGAACTCCCAGGCAGGCCTCCCCTTCTCCTGCAGGGTAGCGATGCGGCGGCGAAGGAAATCTGCGCCAACGGCGCCAACTGTGAGCCCGGCACGCCTGAGCCGCAGGATCCGGGTGATGGCAATCTGCAGCTTGTCGTCGTCCGGAGCCACGTCGCTCCAATCCCTGCCGCGCACCACAGGAGTTTGGCGCACGGCAGTGAACGGCTGCGGGTTCTCCTCGACGATCAGGCACCAATCCGCCCTCCATTCCTCCCATTTGCTGCGGAGCTCTCCCTCCAGATAAGCGTCCTTCTTGCCAAGCTTCGAGATCCAGGCGATCCCGCCGGAGAGGGGCTCTCCTCTCTCTACTCGAGGCGTGAGGAAGTGGCGGAAGAGAGCTACGTTTGGAAAGACTCCGACAAAATTTTCGCAGAGATGTGCGAAAATTGCCATGGTCAAGACAGCATTGGGGTGAAATCAAGGAGGTGGAACCCGTAGGTGTTCATGATGTCGCAGAAAAATTCAGAGAAGGGCGGGCAGAGCCCGCAATAGAAGAACAGAGCAAAGAAGGGATACCCGGTCGGATACTCCTTCTGGGCGACGGCGGGAAGGACCCTCGTGCGCGGATGCGCTCGCGTCCTCGTCGACCAGAAGAGGTAGTATTCCTCCCTCAGGACCAACGCATCGAGCTCCGGGGGGAAGATCACCTGCTCCTTTCGCAGCGCCTCAAGCCGCTGCGCCTCGGCCGACTTCACGGCCTTCCCTTTTCCCTTGTCGCCCTTCGGGGCCATGGCGGGGAGAGGGAGGGGGGTCGACGGCGTCGGTAGCACTGGTGGTGGCGGAAGGGGCGGCGGAGCGCTGCTTCTCTCAGGAAGTGGCGGAGGTTTTTGACGAATAGCAACTGGCGGGTGGGCGGACTGCCCCTGTCTCCCCTGCTTATAAGGGGAGGAGGGGGCGTTTCGCCTTTCCGAATAAACAAATCGCCTGCGACGTGATGCATGCCTGCAGGGTTCGGCCCCGCGCACGCCACCCACGTCACGCACGCCTCTCCCCACGATGCCACGTTCGACGCGTGCCATTCGGGGAGGACGTGGTGGGCGTAGAAGCAGATGCAGCGTGACCCAGGCCGCGCGTGCCCGTGCACTGTTTTGGGCACCGTGTATGGCCCAGGCCCGGGGGCTCCTGTCGGTGTACTAAAGTAGGGGTACCTTAGTATCCCGAACTTGTGCACGGGCAGTCGTAGCACCCCGCGGCAAGGCTTGCCAGGCGATCACCAAGACTCTCCGCGGTCCCTTTTTGGGCCATCCAAGAACAAAGTATTTGAGCCAAGGCCCCGGCAGGAGGAGCCTGCCGGGAAGGCCACCCGAAGAGAGCAAGGCCCCGGCAAGAGGAGCTTGCCGGGACGACCGCTCGAAGCACAAGGCCCCGGCAAGAGGAGCTTGCCGGGAAGGCCAACCACGGCACGACAAGGACCTCGCCACGGCGCGTCCCGCGCTCCGGCAAGGCCCAGCGAGCGACAAGCTCCCGGGCGCGACAAGGCATCCACCGCGGCAAGGCGTTTGCCGCGGCAAGTTACCACCCCGTGCCTGCGCTCCAGCTCACACACCAACGTGTCGCTCCGGGAGCATCCCAGGGGCACGTGGCGGGAGGTTGTGCAGCCAGGGGCATGCGGTGGCGAAGCGAAGCTGACAGAGTAGCCATCGTGGCAAACGGTGGCGCTCCTGATGGTCCACTTCCCTGCACCGTCTGGGCGACGCGGACGGGCATTTAATGCCCTTGTCCCCCGCCGTCAGAGTTAGGTATGATAGCACTGTACAGCCACTATGCAGGCAGCTGTGCCCACTACAGCATTCTCCCATTTTTGCCCCCACCTGCGCTGCCACCTGTGGGTAACCCCTTGAGCATATAAAAGGAGGCACCATGCGCACGTAGGAAAAAGGAGGACACCCATCGCCACGCCCGGTCTCGCTAGCGGCTCGTGTGTACTATAGCACAGCGCGCTCCCGAGCAAGAACACAATACAATCCACAAAGCAGCAGTAGGGTTTTACGCATCCTTGCGCCCCGAAGCTGGGTAAAATCCCTTGTGTGCACCGCCTCGATCCGCTCTTTGTGCAACCTCCGCCCCCCGCCGAACCAGTAAGGGGCTCGGTCCCCATAGGTGTTCGAGGAAGCCGATTCCCCCCGACACCCTCTTTGCCCTATAAATCACCAAATATTCCAAAAACCCGCGGGGAAACCCTAGATTAGAAGTTCCGCCACCGCAAGGCTCTGTAGCCACGAGAAACCAAACTAGACCCCGTTTCGGCACCCTGCCGGAGGGGGGAATCATCATCGGTGGCCATCTTCATCATCTCACGATGAGGAGGGAGTAGTCCACCCTCGGGGCTGAGGGTTTGTACTAGCAGTTATGTGTTTAATTTCTCTCTGTCGTGTTCTTGAGATGTCACGATCTGGATGTATCACGATCTTTGTTAATATAGTTTGATCATATGGTGTTTTCCCCTCTCTATCTTGTTGTGATGAATTGAGTTTTCCCTTTGAGATTCCGTTTTATCGGATTGAATACTTTCATGGATTTGAGAGCACTTGATATATGTCTTGCATATGAATGCCGGTGGTGACAATGGGGTATTATTTTGATTCACTTGATATATGTTTTGGCACACAACTCGCGGATTCCCGAGCTGACATTGGGCTATGATACGTCTCCGTCGTATCTACTTTTACATATACTTTTGCCCTTGTTTTGGACTCTAACTTGCATGTTTTGAATGGAACTAACCCGGACTGACGCTATTTTCAGCAGCCTTTCCATGGTGTTATTTATGTGCAGAAACAAAAGTTCTCGGAATGACCTGAAACTCCACGGAACATATTTTTGGAAAATATTAAAAATACTGGAAGAAGAATCCACGTCAGGGGGCCCACACCCTGTCCACGAGGGTGGGGGCGCGCCCCCTGCCTCGTGGGCCCCCTGACGCTCCACCGACCTCAACTCCATCTCCATATATTCACTTTCGGGGAAAAACCCAGAGAGAAGGATTCATTATGTTTTCCGATACGGAGCCGCCGCCAAGCCCTAAAACTTCTCGGGAGGGTTGATCTGGAGTCCATTTGGGGCTCCAGAGAGGGGAATCCATCGCCGTCGTCATCATCAACCATCCTCCATCACCAATTTCATGATGCTCACCGCCGTGCGTGAGTAATTCTATTGTAGGCTTGCTGGATGGTGATGGGTTGGATGAGATTTATCATGTAATCGAGTTAGTTTTGTTAGGGTTTGGTCCCTAGTATCCACTATGTTCTGAGATTGATGTTGCTATGACTTTGCTATGCTTAATGCTTGTCACTAGAGCCCGAGTGCCATGATTTCAGATCTGAACCTACTATGTTTTCATGAATATATGTGAGTTCTTGATCCTATCTTGCAAGTCTATAGTCACCTACTATGTGTTATGATCCGGCAACCCCGAAGTGACAATAATCGGGACCACTCCCGGTGATGACCATAGGTTGAGGAGTTCATGTATTCACCATGTGTTAATGCTTTGGTCCGGTACTCTATTAAAAGGAGGCCTTAATATCCCTTAGTTTCCATTAGGACCCCGCTTCCACAGGAGGGAAGGACAAAAGATGCCATGCAAGTTCTTTTCCATAAGCACGTACGACTATATTCGGAATACATGCCTACATTACATTAATGAATTGGAGCTAGTTCTGTGTCACTCTATGTTATGAGTGTTACATGATGAACCGCATCCGGCATAATTCTCCATCACCGATCCAATGCCTACGAGCTTTTCACATATTGTTCTTCGCTTATTTACTTTTCCGTTGCTACTGTTACAATCACTACAAAACCCAAAAATATTACTTTTGCTACCGCTACTGTTACTTCCATATTACTTTGTTGCTAAATACTTTGCTGCGGATACAAAGTTATCCAGGTGTGGTTGAATTGACAACTCAACTGCTAATACTTGAGAATATTCTTTGGCTCCCTTGTGTCGAATCAATAAATTTGGGTTGAATACTCTACCCTCGAAAACTATTGCGATCCCCTATACTTGTGGGTTATCAAGACTATTTTCTGGCGCCGTTGATGGGGAACGTAGCTCTATTCTTTGAGTCACTTGGGATTTATATCTGCTGGTCACTATGAAGAGCTTGAAAGACGCAAAAACAACAATTTATCCCTCAACTACGAGGGGAGGTAAGGAACTGCCATCTAGCTCTGCACTTGATTCACATTCTGTTTTGAGTAAGCTTGCGACACGTAAACTTGCTTCTGCTATACGTTCTGATATGTCGCATGTTATTGATGATGCCACTTCTGCTATGCATGATACTTATGATGAAACTACTTCTATGCTTGATACTACTGTGCCACTTGGTGAATTTCTTAATGAACAACTTGCTAGGGCTAGAGAGAATGAAATTATTGAAACTGATAATATTGATTAAAGTAATGATGAAGACTCTCCCCCTAATAAATATGAATTGCCTATTGTTCCTGAGGGTTATGTTCTGGAAAAAGAAGCTACTAGAGCTATTTTAGCTTGCAATGATAGATACTAGTTCAAGAGGTTATTAGCTAAATGGAAGCAGCAATCTCCTAATGCTAGAATGAAACCTGACCCTGCTTTTGACACTTCACCTATCTGTGTTACTGATAAGGATTATGAATTCTCTGTTGATCCGGATGTAATTACTTTGGTTGAATTTGATCCTTTTTATGGCTATGAATCCGAAACTGTTGTGGCACATATCACTAAATTAAATGGTATAGCCACCCTGTTCACTAATGATGAGAAATCTCGCTACTTTTTGTTGGGGAACGTAGTAATTTCAAAAAAAATCCTACGCACAACCAAGATCATGGTGATGCATAGCAACGAGAGGGGAGAGTGTTGTCCATGTACCCTCGTAGACCGAAAGCAGAAGCGTTTAGCACAGCGCGGTTGATGTAGTCGTACGTCTTCACGATCCGACCGATCAATTACCAAACGTACGGCACCTCCGAGTTCAGCACACGTTCAGCCCGATGACGTCCCTCAAACTCCGATCCAGCCGAGTGTTGAGGGAGAGTTTTGTCAGCACGACGGCGTGGTGACGATGTTGATGTTCTACCGACGCAGGGCTTCGCCTAAGCACCGCTACAGTATTGTTGAGGTGGATTATGGTGGAGGGGGACACCGCACATGGCTAAGAGATCAATTGTCACAGCCCTAGAATTTGATTGTAATTAGTTGCACAAGCATCCATGCATCATGTCTAAATTTTAGTTAAAAGCTGAATTGGGGGTGATAAAACCCTAGCACTTTGAAATCCAAATAGGTCCAGCTTAAATAAATTGCATTCAAGAACCCAAAATGCTCTTATTTGATGTTTGATATTTTTGGCAATGGTTTTGATCCATACCAAAAATAATGAGCATTTTTAAGGAACAAGTTGGGCATGGAATTTAAGTCATAAAATATTGAATTGGGGCATTTAATTTCTATTAATATTATTAAAAGCTCCAACAATTCTGGAAATAGTTAAGGGCCTCTGAAATAATTCATGTAATGCCCACAATTATTTCCAGGATTTATTAAAGTGATTTGGGCTATAAACTAAATCAAAACAAAATAACAAGTATAGAAAACAGAAACTAATTAAAAGAGAAGGGAGAGAAAACCTACCTGCGCAGCCCACCTGCTGGCCCACTTACCTGGCCCAGCCCACCAGAGCCGCCACCGTCTCCCACCTCGCGCCAGAAGGACGCGAGGCGTGTGGCCACCGCACACCGGCACGCGCCCGGCCACCTCCTCCCTCCCTGCCTGGCTGGCTCCTCCTCGACGCATCCGGACGACGCCACGCGACCCCCCCCCCCCCCCGAGCCGTCTGACTCTCCTCCTCTCTCCCTGTGCTCCTCCCCCTCCTCTGTTTCTTTCACCCGAGCACACCGAGCGGAGCTCGTCACCGCCGACAAGCCCCACCGCGGCCACTTCCTCCCCCTCGCCCCCTGGACATGCCTGCGAGCTCCGACTCGACGTCCCCGACCTCCTCGACGACCCACGAGGCCCCGGACGCGCTGCAACTCCGCCATCGAGGCTTTTCCCCTCCTCGGTCGCCGGAGATCGACCTCGCCGCCCCGGCCGCTCCGGTGCTTCCCCGAGCTCGCCGAAGTCTCCAACGGAACCGCGGTGAGCTCCAGTCCCATTCCCCTCTCTCCGTTTAGCCGCCTGCACGCCGTAGCCCTTTTCCCCGCCGTGGCCGTAGCCTCTCGCCGTTGTCCATGGCGCCGCCACGGCCACAGCTGCTGCCGCCCGCGTCCGAGCTCATCAGCGCGTTCGTTGCATCCCCAGCAGCCCGTAGCACCACTCCGCGCACCTCTCCGTGCCCCCTAGCGACGAGCCCGAGCTCGCCCGAGCTCCGGCGTCCGCCAAGGTCGTCGCCGACGTCGTCTCCGGCCGCCCCAGCACCTGACACCACCACCGTTGGACGCGCCGCCTTGCGGGCGTTCCAACGAGCGCAACCCCGCCTCCTCTCGTCGCCGGAATCGCTGGGACGTGCGACGCCACCGCACTGGATGGTCGTCGGCGGCCTACCTCCGGCGAAGCCGACGTGGCGCGATTAGATTAGGCTAATCCACCCACTAACTACCCCCACAGTCACTGACAAGCAGGCCCCACCACCCTAATTAACCACGGGGTAACCCCTGTTTAATGTTTAACTAACCACGGTGGGCCCACGCGTTAGCTTTGACCATGCTGACGAGGCAGTTGACTGGGCCCACACGTCAGCGACCCTAACCAGCACTGGGCCACTGACCAGTGGACCCCACTGGTCAGGTTTGACCCCGGTCAGCCGCAGTTGACCTGCTGACGTCATGATGACGTCAGGCTGATGCAATAATCCATTTTCTGGAATTAGTTTATTTCTAAATATTTAGAAAATCCAGAAAATTGTCCAAACTTCAAAAATTCATATAAAATCAACCATAGCTCCAAATCAAACAAGTTATATATGAAAAATTATCAGAAAAATTCAAGGAATCTGTTTATCGCATTATCATGCATGTTTGAACAACCTAGGGTTGCTGTACAGGGCAATTTGCATAAATGGCATCTGAATTTCACATATGAAGTTTGAATTTGAACTTAGGGTTCAAACCAACTTCATTTAACTTTGTTGCTAGTTGCATTAGCTTAAAACACATAGCATATTGCCATGTCATAGCATGCATCATATTGCTGCATATCGCCATGTGTTAATTGTGTTCTTTCAGTGTTGCCGGTAATTGCCCCCTTTCGATAGACGCGTTTCGACGATGTGATCGTTGACACTGATGAAGACTCAATGTTATCTTCAGAAGTGCCAGGCAAGCAAAAACCCCTTGTTCATTCCGATACAATCCCACTCTCTCGCTCCTGCTCTCTTTTACTGCATTAGGACAACAACGATTCATGTGTTACTTGCTGCGGTAGCTGAACCCCTTTATCCTTTGCATGACCTGTCATTCCACAGTAAATAGATGAAACCCACTAGCATGAGTAGGAGTTGTTTGAGCCCATGTTGTGCCTACTCATTCATGCTTGTTTGTCATGCCTGCTACTGCTTAGAGTTGAGTCGGGTCTGATTCATCGGGAATGAATTGGTATGGTGATGAACATGTCCTACTGTGTGTGAGCTAAGTGTGTGAATACGATTTGGTAAAGGTATTGGTGAGAGGCCATGTAGGAGTACATGGTGGGTTGTCTCATTGAAGCCGTCCTCAGGAACTGAGTTCTGTGTTTGTGATCCATGAAACAGCTACTACCATGCATTGGGCCCTGAAATATGACCCCGCTCGACTTCTTAATCACCCTTGTTCTCTGTCCAGGAGTTGCAAGTAGTTTCTGGTGTTTGTAGTATGCTGGGGGCCGCACGCAGCGCTGACCGTAGGGGTGGGCTGTGTTGCGGTAGGCACGTGGCCGGGCAGCCGGGCGCCCGTTTGGTGTCTCGGACCCTGTACACATCGTTCGGGGCCGTTAGTGGAAACCTCGGCCGGACTCCCTACGGATGGAACCCGAATAGGCGATAAACCTGGACTAGAGACTTGAGTGTTTAGGTAGGTCGTGGTCTACACCCACGTCGGCTTTCGCTTGAAGTCTGCCGAGCACATGTCGTGTGCAGACGCTAAGTGGTGGAAACATGTATGAAGAAGTACACCCCTGCAGGGTTAACATCATCTATTCGAATAGCCGTGTCCGCGGTAATGGACTTCTGGGTTGCCTATAACAGTTCATAGACAAGTGAAAGTGGATACTCTAAAATACGCAAGATAAGCGTGAGTGCTATGGATGGCCTTCTCGTAGGGAGACGGAAGTGGATCCATAGTGGTGTATTGGATGGTGAATATGTGGACTCGTGTGCGCCACCTCAAAGAGTTACTTGCAGTCGTAGTTCAGGATAGCCACCGGGTCAAAGCTGGCTTGCTGCAGTTAAACTCCACCACCCCCTTTTGATACTGATGCATATGTAGCTAGTTCTGATGTAAGTCTTGCTGAGTACAATTGTACTCACGTTTGCCTATTTTATGTTTTTGCAGAGAGACTTCAGTCTCGCTAGTAGTACCGCTTGGACTTCGACGTTTAGCTTGTTACCTCAGCTACGATCTTGTGCCCTCGGCAGGATCTGGTAGATAGTCAGGCTTCTCAGCCTTTTTCATTTGTAGATGTCTGTACTCAGACATGTTAAGCTTCCGCATGTGTTTGACTTGTATGCTTTGAATGTCGGGTCATGAGACCCATGTTTGTAATATCTCGCTCTTCGGAGCCTAATGAATAAATATTTGGAGTCGTAGAGTCTTGTTGTGATGCCATGTTGTATCTACTCATATCGGGCATATTGTGTGTATGATTGAAATGCTTGGTATGGGTGGGATCCGACTATCTAGTTGTTTATCCTTGGCAGCCTATCATATGGGGAAATGTAGTCTAGTGCTTCTGAGCGATAGTAGTCCGCTACAGCCCGGTTCACCGGAGTCCTGCTAGCCCAGCACTACTGCTCGGAACACTTGACTGGCCGGCATGTGATTCACTTCGTTCCTGTGTCTGTCCCTTCGGGGAAATGTCACGCGGTGACATCCGGAGTCCTGCCTAGCCTGCTACAGCCCGGGTTACCGGAGTCCTGTTAGCCCAGTGCTACAGCCCGGATTCACACGTTGATGACCGACATGCTCGATGTGATTCATGTATGCCTGTCCTCATAGGTTAGCGCCGCTTTGGGTTCACGACTAGCCATGTCGGCCCGGGTTCTCTGCCATATGGATGCTAGCGACACTATTATATACGTGAGCCAAAAGACGCAAACGGTCCCGGGCCAGGTAAGGTGGCACCCGTGGGAGTAACGTGCGTGAGGCCGCAAAGTGATATAATGTGTTACATGCTGGATCGATGTGGCTTAGGATCGGGGTCCTGACAGCGTTGGTATCAGAGCCTGACTGCCTGTAGGACTACCAAGCCAACTGGTCGAAGTTGTGTCTAGAAATGCTTTAGTTATGTATGGGAATTGATTGTGGAAGGGAACGTAAGGCTCTTTTTACTTCTTATACCTCATGGCCTTCTGATCTGAGTCAACCTCTTCTCTTCTACGGGGATTAAGAACTAGGCCTTCTCATCTATCTATCAGGATGACGTGTTACTAGACCGTAGTTGCCTAGGATTGTTGGATTCGAGCCCCTGTTCAGTTCCTACTACTTCTAGTATGTTGTCGGCTGATCTCAGAATCTTGATATTGTGATGTTGCGTGGCTATGCCACCATTTTGCAGGTTGTCTCAAATCATTTTTGAGCATTTACAGCCGTTATGCTGTCCGAGTCATCCCAGGTTTCTAAATAGTCTGATGCATTTGCAAATCCCTTCCTTCCGTTCTCGATGTCCTTTGGGTCAGAATAAGCACACTAATCGGTCTGTTGAGGTACTCCGTTGCCTTGACGTATATGTTGGAGCTATTATTATGACCCTAGGTGTCTTAGGGAGTCACCCAGTGATCTAGCAATGTTTTGTGTCCCCAGTGTGATGATTCTGGCCACCATTCTCGAAAGCATCCTGTGATGCTATCCAGTAGTAGGTATTCTACTCCTGGGTTTTGAACCCGAGATTCACCCTACTTACCTCATGTGATAGTGTTGCTAGTTCCTTTAGGATATTAGTAACCTTGTGATAGTCCTCGAGGTCCATGGTATATCATTCTTCCAAATACCATGGATCAATGTGGCAGAAGTTCTTCGAACCAAAATATCACAATAGGAGTGCTCTTGATGAGATCTCGATCCTATATGGTGAACCTGCCGGTCCTACCTTTCTGCATGGGTTATCCGGAAGAAACATGTTGAATTTATTCAACATGCTAACCGATGCATCTACAACTTAAGAAATTATATGTTCCTCTGAGTTGTCCCTTTTTAGTTGTATTCTGACCCTCTTGCATCAATTGTTGGTCAAGAATAGTTGTGCATTCGTGTTATCGATGCCTATTACTCTTGTGGTCCGTCAAGCCATTCTATTTCGGAATGACTAGGAGAAACAAACTCCAGTGCCTCATCCATTTCTAGGATTGGGTCAAAGTAATTGTATCCCGTAGATCAAAATGCCAATCCAGCTTCTGCTCTGCTCTACCTTGGAGTGTTACCATCTTTATGTCAAGAGAGTCATGAGAATTGCACCACCTCTTATGAGTTCTTGACGCAGTAACACTTCTTGCCATCATTGTTCATTCCTCGGTTTCCGTGTTGTTGTAACCGGAATGCCGACTAGTGATTCGTGATGTGTGAAATCAATACTCTGAGCAACTCGTTGCTTTGTAGTAAATGGACAATATTCTCATTCTTAGCGTGTTGGTTACTAAATCATCATCCTAAGATTGATCGTGCTACCTAGTCCTTATTTCTGGTGCACTCTTCGATCAATGAGTTAGGATTGTGTCAATCCCTCACCCTGTTGATCATATCATCTTGCCCTGAACAGCAGGATTGTTCTCGAGCTTAGTAACATACCGGTGGTTCGTGATGTTCTGAATATCTTCTCGGAAGTATTACCAGGTTGTCACCTGGCCGTTATGTTGAGTTCGTGATCATGTTGGTTTTCCAATAAACCACTTTTTCTCCAAGAATCTGTGTTGGATACCCCTGAGCTAGTTGGTTGAGCCAAACAACAACTTGGAGAGTTGGGAGATAAAAGCTTGTCCGACTTAGTTCATTTTAAAGGGATATCTTTTTGTGGTGTGTGTTGAAGAAAGATGATATCTTCACCAATTGGTCCTCGTGATCAGTTGTTGGATGTATTGTCTTGTCAAAACTTTGACTTGAGTAGGGGCTATCGTCAAGTCAAATCAGAACCAACGATGTTCGTAATGTTGTCTTACTCGTGGTTGATCCCTCGAGCATACACCATTACATCTTTTGGTCTGACCAATGCTATCACCATGTTCACATGATGGTGGAAGTCCAGTGATATGGAAATTCCGATGAGTTGTTGTTGAGCCCATCAGCAGCATTTTGTCTCCCCATGATTCATGTTGAACATCTAAGTTAGTGTTGGAAACATTGTAAGCAATGTCTTCGTGTTCCGTTCATGAAGCTTATGCTTGGATGAAAGGAGTGACTTCCTCTAATTCACGTGCAATTGATGAAAGTTGCCGCCGTGAATTCGAGAAAGCTTGTTTTTGTTTCCTCTGGTACCATCCCAAGTCAGTCATGCATGTGCGAAGTATGTGATGGTTTGACAGGCTCGCAACCTTCCTTCCATATGTATCCCTAGCACACCAAGCCACTGATTGATTTGTTCAGGGAGAAGGAGTTCCTTCATAACAACTAGTCATGACTTATGTTAGGACTTCGTTATCCTCGATGATGGTTCCCAATCTGAACTCGGTAGTGTTTCATTGTAAGACTACCATGTGGTCATGCTTGTCTTGGACAACATGTTCACAGGTTTGTAGCAGAACCAGCTCATGTTTTGGAGCTTGCTATCATAGTTTATTCCCGAGAATCTAGCAACGTCATCTCGTCGAATTGTGTTGCAAACTTTCCTTTCAGACATGTTGAGTCTGAAGTATCCTATTACCAACTAGATCTGAATCTCAGGCAGATATGATGGTTGGAACTTTTCCAAGATCTATGATGTAGGTCCCGACAAGGTTGATGTCTGGCCGACACACCTAGCCGGAAGATCTACCATTATAGTATCTTGATTGAACTATTTGACCATCTTCTCCATGAGGATTTCGTGCGGCTTATTCTAGAAGTTGCTCCCTAGGGATCCTTGTGCTCTCAGTTTTCTCGACTATACCATAACCATTCAAACAGTGGAATTGCTCTCGACTGTTGAGTTATCTCCCAGTTACCAGAATCATTCCCAACATTTGCATTTTGTTCCCAGCTTGCACCGCTGTTGTGCCATTCTACCTTGGGTCCCATGCATTTTCGATGATAAGCAAAAGTCATCCATTGCGTTGTCTTCAACAAGGTAGTCCACATCATCCAATCTAGTCCGAGTATGCCATTTTTCCGAGCTCTTCCAAACAATCGATCGTAAATTGCCTCAGGCTGGTGAAAAGAGTTCCAGTGATCGATGGATCAAAAGTAATTCTTTTTGCCACTTAAGGGAATAGTTCTTCGAGTAACCTTTTCTAAGGTGCCCCGTTTTGGAATCATGGCAATTTCCCTTGCTACTTTGAAACCCTCGTCAAATTGTTTCTTCCGTCCCTCCTAATGCATGTCTTGCCTCTCAACTCCAGAGATGTTTCTACGTCTCATTCTGTGAGTTGATCTTGTGATCCCTGTGATGATCCTAAGTTGCTCGAACGTCAAGAAGATCGATTCTTCTAAAATTCCTCTTTTCTACTCGTTGTCATGTTGGATGTAGTTCTCAAAGCAAGAAGTCGAGATCAAGATGATGCAATGAATCAACATCTTCGAGAAGGGTAGTTGGATCATGAAGATCGTGTTGTTAATTGTGTCCCCTCTGTCTTCTTACCCTATGCTTGAATCTCGGGACGAGATTCTTGTTTAGTGGGGGTGAGTTGTCACATCCCTAGAATTTGATTGTAATTAGTTGCACAAGCATCCATGCATCATGTCTAAATTTTAGTTAAAAGCTGAATTGGGGGTGATAAAACCCTAGCACTTTGAAATCCAAATAGGTCCAGCTTAAATAAATTGCATTCAAGAACCCAAAATGCTCTTATTTGATGTTTGATATTTTTGGCAATGGTTTTGATCCATACCAAAAATAATGAGCATTTTTAAGGAACAAGTTGGGCATGGAATTTAAGTCATAAAATATTGAATTGGGGCATTTAATTTCTATTAATATTATTAAAAGCTCCAACAATTCTGGAAATAGTTAAGGGCCTCTGAAATAATTCATGTAATGCCCACAATTATTTCCAGGATTTATTAAAGTGATTTGGGCTATAAACTAAATCAAAACAAAATAACAAGTATAGAAAACAGAAACTAATTAAAAGAGAAGGGAGAGAAAACCTACCTGCGCAGCCCACCTGCTGGCCCACTTACCTGGCCCAGCCCACCAGAGCCGCCACCGTCTCCCACCTCGCGCCAGAAGGACGCGAGGCGTGTGGCCACCGCACACTGGCACGCGCCCGGCCACCTCCTCCCTCCCTGCCTGGCTGGCTCCTCCTCGACGCATCCGGACGACGCCACGCGACCCCCCCCGAGCCGTCTGACTCTCCTCCTCTCTCCCTGTGCTCCTCCCCCTCCTCTGTTTCTTTCACCCGAGCACACCGAGCGGAGCTCGTCACCGCCGACAAGCCCCACCGCGGCCACTTCCTCCCCCTCGCCCCCTGGACATGCCTGCGAGCTCCGACTCGACGTCCCCGACCTCCTCGACGACCCACGAGGCCCCGGACGCGCTGCAACTCCGCCACCGAGGCTTTTCCCCTCCTCGGTCGCCGGAGATCGACCTCGCCGCCCCGGCCGCTCCGGTGCTTCCCCGAGCTCGCCGAAGTCTCCAACAGAACCGCGGTGAGCTCCAGTCCCGTTCCCCTCTCTCCGTTTAGCCGCCTGCACGCCGTAGCCCTTTTCCCCACCGTGGCCGTAGCCTCTCGCCGTTGTCCATGGCGCCGCCACGGCCACAGCTGCTGCCGCCCGCGTCCGAGCTCATCAGCGCGTTCGTTGCATCCCCAGCAGCCCGTAGCACCACTCCGCGCACCTCGCCGTGCCCCCTAGCGACGAGCCCGAGCTCGCCCGAGCTCCGGCGTCCGCCAAGGTCGTCGCCGACGTCGTCTCCGGCCGCCCCAGCACCTGACACCACCACCGTTGGACGCGCCGCCTTGCGGGCGTTCCAACGAGCGCAACCCCGCCTCCTCTCGTCGCCGGAATCGCTGGGACGTGCGACGCCACCGCACTGGATGGTCGTCGGCGGCCTACCTCCGGCGAAGCCGACGTGGCGCGATTAGATTAGGCTAATCCACCCACTAACTACCCCCACAGTCACTGACAAGCAGGCCCCACCACCCTAATTAACCACGGGGTAACCCCTGTTTAATGTTTAACTAACCACGGTGGGCCCACGCGTTAGCTTTGACCATGCTGACGAGGCAGTTGACTGGGCCCACACGTCAGCGACCCTAACCAGCACTGGGCCACTGACCAGTGGACCCCACTGGTCAGGTTTGACCCCGGTCAGCCGCAGTTGACCTGCTGACGTCATGATGACGTCAGGCTGATGCAATAATCCATTTTCTGGAATTAGTTTATTTCTAAATATTTAGAAAATCCAGAAAATTGTCCAAACTTCAAAAATTCATATAAAATCAACCATAGCTCCAAATCAAACAAGTTATATATGAAAAATTATCAGAAAAATTCAAGGAATCTGTTTATCGCATTATCATGCATGTTTGAACAACCTAGGGTTGCTGTACAGGGCAATTTGCATAAATGGCATCTGAATTTCACATATGAAGTTTGAATTTGAACTTAGGGTTCAAACCAACTTCATTTAACTTTGTTGCTAGTTGCATTAGCTTAAAACACATAGCATATTGCCATGTCATAGCATGCATCATATTGCTACATATCGCCATGTGTTAATTGTGTTCTTTCAGTGTTGCCGGTAATTGCCCCCTTTCGATAGACGCGTTTCGACGATGTGATCGTTGACACTGATGAAGACTCAATGTTATCTTCAGAAGTGCCAGGCAAGCAAAAACCCCTTGTTCATTCCGATACAATCCCACTCTCTCGCTCCTGCTCTCTTTTACTGCATTAGGACAACAACGATTCATGTGTTACTTGCTGCGGTAGCTGAACCCCTTTATCCTTTGCATGACCTGTCATTCCACAGTAAATAGATGAAACCCACTAGCATGAGTAGGAGTTGTTTGAGCCCATGTTGTGCCTACTCATTCATGCTTGTTTGTCATGCCTGCTACTGCTTAGAGTTGAGTCGGGTCTGATTCATCGGGAATGAATTGGTATGGTGATGAACATGTCCTACTGTGTGTGAGCTAAGTGTGTGAATACGATTTGGTAAAGGTATTGGTGATAGGCCATGTAGGAGTACATGGTGGGTTGTCTCATTGAAGCCGTCCTCAGGAACTGAGTTCTGTGTTTGTGATCCATGAAACAGCTACTACCATGCATTGGGCCCTGAAATATGACCCCGCTCGACTTCTTAATCACCCTTGTTCTCTGTCCAGGAGTTGCAAGTAGTTTCTGGTGTTTGTAGTATGCTGGGGGCCGCACGCAGCGCTGACCGTAGGGGTGGGCTGTGTTGCGGTAGGCACGTGGCCGGGCAGCCGGGCGCCCGTTTGGTGTCTCGGACCCTGTACACATCGTTCGGGGCCGTTAGTGGAAACCTCGGCCGGACTCCCTGCGGATGGAACCCGAATAGGCGATAAACCTGGACTAGAGACTTGAGTGTTTAGGTAGGTCGTGGTCTACACCCACGTCGGCTTTCGCTTGAAGTCTGCCGAGCACATGTCGTGTGCAGACGCTAAGTGGTGGAAACATGTATGAAGAAGTACACCCCTGCAGGGTTAACATCATCTATTCGAATAGCCGTGTCCGCGGTAATGGACTTCTGGGTTGCCTATAACAGTTCATAGACAAGTGAAAGTGGATACTCTAAAATACGCAAGATAAGCGTGAGTGCTATGGATGGCCTTCTCGTAGGGAGACGGAAGTGGATCCATAGTGGTGTATTGGATGGTGAATATGTGGACTCGTGTGCGCCACCTCAAAGAGTTACTTGCAGTCGTAGTTCAGGATAGCCACCGGGTCAAAGCTGGCTTGCTGCAGTTAAACTCCACCACCCCCTTTTGATACTGATGCATATGTAGCTAGTTCTGATGTAAGTCTTGCTGAGTACAATTGTACTCACGTTTGCCTATTTTATGTTTTTGCAGAGAGACTTCAGTCTCGCTAGTAGTACCGCTTGGACTTCGACGTTTAGCTTGTTACCTCAGCTACGATCTTGTGCCCTCGGCAGGATCTGGTAGATAGTCAGGCTTCTCAGCCTTTTTCATTTGTAGATGTCTGTACTCAGACATGTTAAGCTTCCGCATGTGTTTGACTTGTATGCTTTGAATGTCGGGTCATGAGACCCATGTTTGTAATATCTCGCTCTTCGGAGCCTAATGAATAAATATTTGGAGTCGTAGAGTCTTGTTGTGATGCCATGTTGTATCTACTCATATCGGGCATATTGTGTGTATGATTGAAATGCTTGGTATGGGTGGGATCCGACTATCTAGTTGTTTATCCTTGGCAGCCTATCATATGGGGAAATGTAGTCTAGTGCTTCTGAGCGATAGTAGTCCGCTACAGCCCGGTTCACCGGAGTCCTGCTAGCCCAGCACTACTGCTCGGAACACTTGACTGGCCGGCATGTGATTCACTTCGTTCCTGTGTCTGTCCCTTCGGGGAAATGTCACGCGGTGACATCCGGAGTCTTGCCTAGCCTGCTACAGCCCGGGTTACCGGAGTCCTGTTAGCCCAGTGCTACAGCCCGGATTCACACGTTGATGACCGACATGCTCGATGTGATTCATGTATGCCTGTCCTCATAGGTTAGCGCCGCTTTGGGTTCACGACTAGCCATGTCGGCCCGGGTTCTCTGCCATATGGATGCTAGCGACACTATTATATACGTGAGCCAAAAGACGCAAACGGTCCCGGGCCAGGTAAGGTGGCACCCGTGGGAGTACCGTGCGTGAGGCCGCAAAGTGATATAATGTGTTACATGCTGGATCGATGTGGCTTAGGATCGGGGTCCTGACATCAATGATCAATTGTTGTGTCTCTAGGGTGCCCCCTGCCCCCGTATATAAAGGAGCAAGGGGGAGAGGTGCGCCCAGGCTTGGGGTGCGCCAGGAGGACTCCTACTCCCACCGGGAGTAGGACTCCCCCCTTTCCTAGTTGGAATTGGACTTGGGAGGGGGAAGGAGTGGAGGAGAAGGAAGGAAGGGGGGGGGGGCGCTGCCCCCTCTCCTTGTACTATTCGGACTAGGGGGGAGGGACGCATGGCCAGCCCTTGCCTCCTCTCCTCTCTTCCACCTAGGCCCACTAAGGCCCATTAAGTCACCGGGGGGTTCCGGTAACCTCCCGGTACTCCGGTAAAATCGCGATTTCACCCGGAACACTTCCGATATCCAAACATAGGCTTCCAATATATCAATCTTCATGCATCGACCATTTCGAGACTCCTCGTCATGTCCGTGATCATATCCGGGACTCCGAACAACCTTCGGTACATCAAAACACATAAACTCATAATAAACTTGTCATCGTAACGTTAAGCGTGCGGACCCTATGGGTTCGAGAACTATGTAGACATGACCGAGACATGTCTCCGGTCAATAACCAATAGCGGAACCTAGATGCTGATATTGGCTCCCACATATTCTATGAAGATCTTTATCGGTCAAACCACATAACAACATACGTTGTTCCCTTTGTCATCGGTATGTTACTTGCCCGAGATTCGATCGTCGGTATCTCAATACCTAGTTCAATCTCATTACCGGCAAGTCTCTTTACTCGTTCCGTAATACATCATCCCGCAACTAACTCATTAGTTGCAATGCTTGCAAGGCTTAAGTGATGTGCATTACCGAGAGGGCCTAGAGATACCTCTCCGACAATCGGAGTGACAAATCCTAATCTCGAAATACGCCAACCCAACATGTACCTTCGGAGATACCTATAGAGCACCTTTATAATCACCCAGTTACGTTGTGACGTTTGGTAGCACACAAAGTGTTCCTCCGGTAAACGGGAGTTGCATAATCTCATAGTCATAGGAACATGTATAAGTCATGGAGAAAGAAATAGCAACATACTAAACGATCGTGTGCTAAGCTAACGGAATGGGTCATGTCAATCACATCATTCTCCTAATGATGTGATCCCGTTAATCAAATGACAACTCATGTCTATGGTTAGGAAACATAACCATCTTCGATTAATGAGCTAGTCAAGTAGAGGCATACTAGTGACACTCTGTTTGCCTATATATTCACACATGTATTATGTTTCCGGTTAATACAATTCTAGCATGAATAATAAACATTTATCATGATATAAGGAGATAAATAATAACTTTATTATTGCCTCTAGGGCATATTTCCTTCAGTCTCCCACTTGCACTAGAGTCAATAATCTAGATTACACAGTAATGATTCTAACACCCATGGAGCTTTGGTGCTGATCATGTTTTGCTCGTGGAAGAGGCTTAGTCAATGGGTCTGCAACATTCAGATCCGTATGTATCTTGCAAATTTCTATGTCTCCCACCTGGACTAGATCCCGGATGGAATTGAAGCGTCTCTTGATGTGCTTGGTTCTCTTGTGAAATCTGGATTCCTTTGCTAAGGCAATTGCTCCAGTATTGTCACAAAAGATTTTCATTGGACCCGATGCACTAGGTATGACACCTAGATCGGATATGAACTCCTTCATCCAGACACCTTCATTTGCTGCTTCCGAAGTAGCTATGTACTCCGCTTCACATGTAGATCCCGCCACGACGCTTTGTTTAGAACTACACCAACTGACAGCTCCACCGGTCAATGTAAACACGTATCCGGTTTGCAATTTAGAATCGTCCGGATCAGTGTCAAAGCTTGCATCAACGTAACCATTTACGATGAGCTCTTTCTCACCTCCATATACGAGAAACATATCCTTAGTACTTTTCAGGTACTTCAGGATGTTCTTGACCGCTGTCCAGTGATCCACTCCTGGATTACTTTGGTACCTCCCTGCTAGACTTATAGCAAGGCACACATCAGGTCTGGTACACAACATTGCATAAATGATAGAGCCTATGGCTGAAGCATAGGGAACGTCTTTCATCTTCTCTCTATCTTCTACAGTGGTCGGGCATTGAGTCTTACTCAACTTCACACCTTGTAACATAGGCAAGAACCCTTTCTTTGCTTGATCCATTTTGAACTTCTTCAAAACTTTGTCAAGGCATGTGCTTTGTGAAAGTGCAGTTAAGCGTCTTGATCTATCTCTATAGATCTCAATGCCCAACCTGTAAGCAGCTTCACCGATGTCTTTCATTGAAAAACTCTTATTCAAGTATCCCTTTACGCTATCCAGAAATTCTATATCATTTCCGATCAACAATATGTCATCCACATATAATATCAGAAATGCTACAGAGCTCCCACTCACTTTCTTGTAAATACAGGCTTCTCGAAAAGTCTGTACAAAACCAAATGCTTTGATCACACTATCAAAGCGTTTATTCCAACTCCGAGAGGCTTGCACCAGTCCATAAATGGATCGCTGGAGCTTGCACACTTTGTTAGCTCCCTTTGGATCGAAAAAACCTTCCGGTTGCATCATATACAACTCTTCTTCCAGAAATCCATTCAGGAATGCAGTTTTGACATCCATCTGTGAAATATCATAATCATAAAATGCGGCAATCGCTAACATGATTCGGACAGACTTAAGCATCGCTACGGGTGAGAAGGTCTCATCGTAGTCAATCCCTTGAACTTGTCGAAAACCTTTCACAACAAGTCGAGCTTTGTAGACAGTAACATTACCGTCAGCGTCAGTCTTCTTCTTGAAGATCCATTTATTCTCAATTGCTTGCCGATCATTGGGCAAGTCAACCAAAGTCCACACTTTGTTCTCATACATGGATCCCATCTCAGATTTCATGGCTTTTAGCCATATTGCGGAATCTGGGCTCACCATCGCTTCTTCATAGTTCGTAGGTTCATCATGATCTAGTAGCATGACTTCCAGAACAGGATTACTGTACCACTCTGGTGCGGATCTTACTCTGGTTGATCTACGAGGTTCAGTAGTAACTTGATCTGAAGTTCCATGATCATCATCATTAACTTCCTCACTAGTTGGTATAGGTGCCACAGAAACCGGTTTCTGTGATGTACTACTTTCCAATAAGGTAGCATGTACAGTTACCTCATCAAGTTCTACTTTCCTCCCACTCACTTCTTTCGAGAGAAACTCCTTCCCTAGAAAGGATCCATTCTTAGCAATGAATGTATTGCCTTCGGATCTGTGATAGAAGGTGTACCCAACAGTCTCCTTTGGGTATCCTATGAAGACTCATTTCTCCGATTTGGGTTCGAGCTTATCAGGTTGAAGCTTTTTCACATAAGCATCGCAGCCCCAAACTTTCAGAAACGACAACTTTGGTTTCTTGCCAAACCACAGTTCATAAGGCGTCGTCTCAATCGATTTTGATGGTGACCTATTTAACGTGAATGCGGCCGTCTCTAAAGCATAACCCCAAAACGATAGCGGTAAGTCTGTAAGAGACATCATAGATCGCACCATATCAAGTAAAGTACGATTACGACGTTTGGACACACCATTACGCTGTGGTGTTCCGGGTGGCGTGAGTTGGGAAACTATTCCGCATTGGTTCAAATGTAGACCAAACTCGTAACTCAAATATTCTCCTCCACGATCAGATCGTAGAAACTTTATTTTCTTGTTACGATGATTTTCAACTTCACTCTGAAATTCTTTGAACTTTTCAAATGTTTCAGACTTATTCTTCATTAAGTAGATATACCCATATCTGCTTAAATCATCTGAGAAGGTGAGAAAATAACGATATCCGCCACGAGCTTCAACATTCATCGGACCACACACATCTGTATGTATGATTTCCAACAAATCTGTTGCTCTCTCCGTAGTGCCAGAGAACGGTGTTCTAGTCATCTTGCCCATGAGGCACGGTTCGCAAGTACCAAGTGATTCATAATCAAGTGGTTCCAAAAGTCCATCAGTATGGAGTTTCTTCATGCGCTTTACACCAATATGACCTAAACGGCAGTGCCACAAATATGTTGCACTATCATTATCAACTCTCCATATTTTGGCTTCAACATTATGAATATGTGTATCACTACTATCGAGATTCATCAAAAATATACCACTCTTTAAGGGTGCATGACCATAAAAGATATTACTCATATAAATAGAACAACCATTATTCTCTGGTTTAAATGAATAACCGTCTCGCATCAAGCAAGAACCAGATATAATGTTCATGCTCAACGCTGGCACCAAATAACAATTATTTAGGTCTAATACTAATCCCGAAGGTAGATGTAGAGGTAGCGTGCCGACCGCGATCACATCGAATTTGGAACCATTTCCCACACGCATCGTCACCTCGTCCTTCGCCAGTGTTCGCTTAATCCGTAGTCCCTGTTTCGAGTTGCAAATATTAGCAACTGAACCAGTATCAAATACCCAAGTGCTACTGCGAGCTCTAGTAAGGTACACATCAATAACATGTATATCACATATACCTTTGTTCACCTTGCCATCCTTCTTATCCGCCAAATACTTGGGGCAGTTCCGCTTCCAGTGACCAGTCTGCTTGCAGTAGAAGTACTCAGTTTCAGGCTTAGGTCCAGACTTGGGTTTCTTCTCCTGAGCAGCAACTTGCTTGCTGTTCCTCTTGAAGTTCCCCTTCTTCTTCCCTTTGCCCTTCTTCTTGAAACTATTGGTCTTATTGACCATCAACACTTGATGCTCCTTCTTGATTTCTACCTCCGCAGCCTTTAGCATTGCGAAGAGCTCAGGAATTGTCTTATCCATTCCTTGCATATTATAGTTCATCACGAAGCTCTTGTAGCTTGGTGGCAGTGATTGGAGAATTCTGTCAATGATGCTATCATCCGGAAGAGTAACTCCCAGTTGAATCAAGTGATTATTATACCCAGACATCTTGAGTATATGTTCACTGACAAAACTGTTATCCTCCATCTTGCAGCTATAGAACTTTTTAGAGACTTCATATCTCTCAATTCGGGCATTTGCTTGAAATATTAACTTCAACTCCCGGAACATATCATATGCTCCATGACGTTCAAAACGTCGTTGAAGACCCAGTTCTAAGCCGTAAAGCATGCCACACTAAACTATCGAGTAGCCATCAGCTTTGCTCTGCCAGACGTTCATAACATCTGGTGTTGCTCCAGCAGCAGGCCTGGCACCCAGCAGTGCTTCCAGGACGTAATTCTTCTGTGCAGCAATGAGGATAATCCTCAAGTTACGGACCCAGTCCGTGTAATTGCTACCATCATCTTTCAACTTTGCTTTCTCATGGAACGTATTAAAATTCAACGGAACAACAACACGGGCCATCTATCTACAATCAAACATAAACAAGCAAGATACTATCAGGTACTAAGTTCATGATAAATTTAAGTTCAATTAATCATATTACTTACGAACTCCCACTTAGAAAGACATCCCTCTAATCCTCTAAGTGATCACGTGATCCAAATCAACTAAACCATAACCGACCATCACGTGAAATGGAGTAGTTTTCAATGGTGAACATCACTATGTTGATCATATCTACTATATGATTCACGCTCGACCTTTCGGTCTCAGTGTTCCGAGGCCATATCTGCATATGCTAGGCTCTTCAAGTTTAACCTGAGTATTCTGCGTGTGCAAAAACTGGCTTGCACCCGTTGTAGATGGACGTAGAGCTTATCACACCCGATCATCACGTGGTGTCTGGGCACGATGAACTTTGGTAACGGTGCATACTCAGGGAGAACACTTTTATCTTGAAATTTAGTGAGAGATCATCTTATAATGCTACCATCAACCAAAGCAAGATAAGATGCATAAAAGATAAACATCACATGCAATCAATATAAGTGATATGATATGGCCATCATCATCTTGTGCTTGTGATCTCCATCTCCGAAGCACCGTCATGATCACCATCGTCACCGGCGCGACACCTTGATTTCCATCATAGCATCATTGTCGTCTCGCCAATCTTATGCTTCTACGACTATCGCTACCGCTTAGTGATAAAGTAAAGCATTACAGGGCGATTGCATTGCATACAATAAAGCGACAACCATATGGCTCCTGCCAGTTGCCGATAACTCAGTTACAAAACATGATAATCTCATACAATAAAATTTAGCATCATGTCTTGACCATATCACATCACAACATGCCCTGCAAAAACAAGTTAGACGTCCTCTACTTTGTTGTTGCAAGTTTTACACCGCTGCTACGGGTTTAGCAAGAACCGTTCTTACCTACGCATCAAAACCACAACGATAGTTTGTCAAGTTGGTGCTATTTTAACCTTCGCAAGGACCGGGCGTAGCCACACTCGGTTCAACTAAAGTTGGAGAAACTGACACCCGCCAGCCACCTGTGTGCAAAGCACGTCGGCAGAACCAGTCTCGCGTAAGCGTACGCGTAATGTCGGTCCGGGCCGCTTCATCCAACGATACGGCGGAACCAAAGTATGACATGCTGGTAAGCAGTATGACTTATATCGCCCACAACTCACTTGTGTTCTACTCGTGCATATAACATCAATGCATAAAACCTGGCTCTGATACCATTGTTGGGGAACGTAGTAATTTCAAAATAATTCCTATGCACACGCAAGATCATGGTGATGCATAGCAACGAGAGGGGAGAGTGTTGTCCATGTACCCTCGTAGACCGAAAGCGGAAGCGTTTAGCACAACGCGGTTGATGTAGTCGTACGTCTTCACGATCCGACTGATCAAGTACCGAACGTATGGCACCTCCGAGTTCAGCACACGTTTAGCCCGATGACGTCTCTCGAACTCCGATCCAGCCGAGTGTTGAGGGAGAGTTTTGTCAGCACGACGGCGTGGTGACGATGTTGATGTTCTACCGACGCAGGGCTTCGCCTAAGCACCGCTACAGTATTGTTGAGGTGGATTATGGTGGAGGGGGGCACCGCACACGGCTAAGAGATCAATGATCAATTGTTGTGTCTCTAGGGTGCCCCCTGCCCCAGTATATAAAGAAGCAAGGGGGGAGAGGTGTGGCCAGGCTTGGGGCTCGCCAGGAGGAGTCCTACTCCCACCGGTAGTAGGACTCACCCCCTTTCATAGTTGGAATAGGACTTGGGAGGGGGAAGGAGTGGAGGAGAAGGAAGGAAGGGGGGCGCTGCCCCCCTCTCCTTGTCCTATTCGGACTAGGGGGGGAGGGGCGCGCGGCCAGCCCTTGCCTCCTCTCCTCTCTTCCACCTAGGCCCACTAAGGCCCATTAAGTCACCGGGGGGTTCCGGTAACCTCCTGGTACTCCGGTAAAATCCTGATTTCACCCGGAACACTTCCGATATCCAAACATAGACTTCTAATATATCAATCTTCATGTATCGACCATTTCGAGACTCCTCGTCATGTCCGTGATCACATCCGGGACTCCGAACAACCTTCGGTACATCAAAACACATAAACTCATAATAAACTTGTCATCGTAACGTTAAGCATGCGGACCCTACGGGTTCGAGAACTATGTAGACATGACCGAGACATGTCTCCGGTCAATAACCAATAGCGGAACCTGGATGCTCATATTGGCTCCCACATATTCTACGAAGGTCTTTATCGGTCAAACCGCATAACAACATACGTTGTTCCCTTTGTCATCGGTATGTTACTTGCCCGAGATTCGATCGTCGGTATCTCAATACCTAGTTCAATCTCATTACCGGCAAGTCTCTTTACTCATTCCGTAATACATCATCCAGCAACTAACTCATTAGTCGCAATGCTTGCAAGGCTTAAGTGATGTGCATTACCGAGAGGGCCCAGAGATACCTCTCCGACAATCGTAGTGACAAATCCTAATCTCGAAATACGCCAACCCAATATGTACCTTCGGAGACACCTGTAGAGCACCTTTATAATCACCCAGTTACGTTGTGACATTTGGTAGCACACAAAGTGTTCCTCTGGTAAACGGGAGTTGCATAATCTCATACTCATAGGAACATGTATAAGTCATGAAGAAAGCAATAGCAACATACTAAAAGATCATGTGCTAAGCTAACGGAATGGGTCATGTGTAACGCCCTAGATGTAACTTGCCATATTTGTAATCCAACTCTTGCCATTTCCGGCTATGAGTTATGATTTTTCCCTCCGTGGTTGGGTTCTCTCCGTGTTGCATTTTGGTCATGTCATGCATTTCATATCATGTCATCATGTGAATCGCTTTCGCATACGTGTTCGTCTCATAAATCCGAGCATCTTTCCCGTTGTCCGTTTTGCAATCCGGCGCTCCTATGTCTCCCGGCGTCCCCTTTTACATTTCTTCGTGAGCGGGTATTAAACATTCTCGGAATGGACCGAGGTTTGACATGTGGCCTCGGTATAGCACCGGTAGACCGCCTGTCAAGTTTCGGGTCAATCGGAGTTTGTTTGGTACTCCAACGGTTAACCGGGTAACCGTGAAGGCCTCATGTGTGTTGCAGCCCAACACCCCTTCAAAACAGCCCAATAACCCATCTAAGACACTCCCATGTCCTCCGCCGTTTGATCACGATCGCGTGGCCGAAAACCGCACTCCATTTGGAGCTCCCTAGCTCCTTCTAGCTATAAAAAGGCCTCCCCCTTCTCAAATCACGGGCAAAACACCCCTAACCCTAGATCCCGCAGCTCCCCGCGCCGCCGGACGTGTCCGGGCGTGCCGGACAACGTCCGCCCGCCGCGCCGGACCAACCCGGGGCCGCCACGTGGCACCCCGGCGCCACCTCGCCGCCAGCCCGCCCGGGCCCGTCGCCGGCCCGCGCGGCCCGCGCGCCCGCGCCGCCGCCCCAGCGCGCCCGCCCGCGCTCCTCCGCCCCCGCACCGGCGAGCTCCGCCCGCCGCCCTCCGCGTCGTCGCCGGCGACCGCCGCCCTCCGCACCACCCGCGGCCCCGCCGCCTCCTCGCCGCCGCCTCCCGCCGCCGCGACTGCGCCGCGCCGCCCCGCGGCCTCGCCGTCCTCCGAGCCGCGCCGCCCTCGCCCGTCCCCGCCGCCTCGTCGCCGCCCGGCTCCGGCGCCGACGAACCTCAGCCCGCGCGCCCTCGCCCGATCCAGATCCGGACGAGAGCCGGGAGACGAGTACGTGAACGAGTAACCTGTTGAGAACGCTTACGAGGACCAAGCTTTCGACAACTCTGAGAACCTTGCAGGTAAGATGACCATACCCTCGAAATCACTTCTATCTTTGCTTGCTAGATTGCTCGCTCTTTTGCTATGCCTATGCTGCGATACCTACCACTTGCTATATCATGCCTCCTATATTGCCATGTCAGCCCCTAACCATCCATGTCCTAGCAAACCGTTGTTTGACTATGTTACTGCTTTGCTCAGCCCCTCTTATAGCGTTGCTAGTTGCAGGTGAAGATGAAGTTTGTTCCTTGTTGGGACATGATCTTGTTGTTCCTTGTTGGAACATGTTTACTTGATTGGGATATCACAATACCTCTTATTTAATTAATGCATCTATATACTTGGTAAAGGGTGGAAGGCTCGGCCTTATGCCTGGTGTTTTGTTCCACTCTTGCCACCCTAGTTTCCGTCATACCGGTGTTATGTTCCCGGAGTTTGCGTTCCTTACACGGTTGGGTGATTTATGGGACCCCCTTGACAGTTCGCTTTGAATAAGACTTTTCCGGCGAGGCCCAACATTGGTTTTACCATTTGCCACCTAAGCCTTTTTCCCTTGGGTTCTGCAGACTCAAGGGTCATCTTTATTTTAAACCCCCGGGCCAGCTCTCCTTCGATTGCTGGTCCAAACCGAGCGATGTCCGGCGCCCCTTGGGCAACCAGGGTCTATGCCAACCCGACGTCTGGCTCATCCGGTGTGCCCTGAGAACGAGATATGTGCAGCTCCTATCGGGATTTGTCGACACATCTGGGAGGCTTTGCTGGACTTGTTTTGTTGCTGTCGAAATGTCTTGTAGTCCGGGATTCCGAGATTGATCGGGTCTTCCCGGTAGAAGGAATATCCTTCGTTGACCGTGAGAGCTTATCATGGGCTAAGTTGGGACACCCCTGCAGGGTATTATCTTTCGAAAGCCGTGCCCGCGGTTATGAGGCAGGTGGGAATTTGTTGATGTCCGGTTGTAGAAAACCCGAAGTTGACCTTAACTAAAACACATCAACCGCGTGTGTAACCGTGATGGTCTCTTCTCGGCGGAGTCCGGGAAGTGAACACGGTTGTTGGAGTTATGTCTGACGTAGGTCGTTTCAGGATCACTTCTTGGTCACTTCTAGTTTCACGACCGTGCTTTGCCTTCTCTTCTCGCTCTCTTTTGCGCTGTAGCCACCATATGCTAGTCGCTTGCTGCAGCTCCACCTCACTGTCCTTTCCTACCTATAAGCTTAAATAGTCTTGATCTTGCGGGTGTGAGATTGCTGAGTCCCCGTGACTCACAGATATTATCACCTCAGTTGCAGGTACCAACGATGTCAGTGCAGATGACGCGTCCGAGCTCACTTGGGAGTTCGACGAGGAACGTGGCCGTTACTATGTTTCTTTTCCAGATGATCAGTAGTGGAGCCCAGTTGGGTGATCCGGGGATCTGTTTAGCATTTGGGGTAGTCTTCTTTCATTTTGGTACCGTAGTCGGACCTTGAGTGTAATCTGTATGATGGATGCTATTTATGTACTTGTGTGAAAAGGCGATTGTAAGCCAACTATGTATCTTTCCCCTTTATTTATACATGGATTGTGTGAAGATTACCTCACTTGCGACATTGCTTTCAATGCGGTTATGCCTCTAAGTCGTGCCTCGACACGTGGGAGATATAGCCGCATCGAGGGCGTTACATCATGTCAATCACATCATTCTCCTAATGATGTGATCCCGTTAATCAAATGACAACTCATGTCTATGGTTAGGAAACATAACCTTCTTCGATTAACGAGCTAGTCAAGTAGAGGTATACTAGTAACACTCTGTTTGTCTATATATTCACACATGTATTATGTTTCCGGTTAATACAATTCTAGCATGAATAATAAACATTTATCATGATGTAAGGAGATAAATAATAACTTTATTATTGCCTCTAGGGCATATTTCCTTCACTTTTATATCCTTAAAATATTTCCGTTCTCATTAAAGGGTGATGCTAAGATATGGTTTAATTCTCTTGATCCTGGTTGTGTGCGTAGTCCCTAGGATATGATTTATTACTTCTCTGCTAAATATTTCCCTGCTCATAAGAAACAAGCTGCTTTGAGGGAAATATATAATTTTGTGCCAATTGAAGAAGAGAGTCTCCCACAAGCTTGGGGGAGGCTTCTCCAATTACTTAATGCTTTGCCTGATCATCCTCTTAAGAAAAATGAAATACTTGATATCTTTTATAATGGACTAACCGATGCTTCCAGAGATTACATGGATAGTTGTGCTGGTTCTGTTTTCAGGGAAAGAACACCGGATGAAGCTAAAATTTTATTGAATAATATGTTGACAAATGAAAATAATTGCACGCTTCCTGAGCCAGCTCCTGAACCAATTCCTGAGCCTATTCCTAAACCAACTCCGAAGAAAAGAGGTGTTCTATTTCTCAGTCCTGAAGATATGCAAGAGGTAAAGAAATCCATGAAAGAAAAGGGTATTAAAGCTGAAGATGCTAAGAATTTACCTTCTATTGAAGAAATACATGGTCTAAATTTACCGCCTGTTGAAGAAACATATGATCTTAATTCATCACCTATTGAAGAAACTCATGGTCTTGATAACCCGACACAGGTAGTAAAGGTAAATTCTCTCTATAGATTTGATGAAGGTGATATTCCTCACTATAAGTCTGCTAAACAATTCTTAGAAGAGTTTGATAATTTTATTGTCAAACAAGAAAACTTCAATGCTTATTTTGGTAGACAATTGAAATACAATTCCGATATGCTTGAACACTTGGGTGACTATATGTCTAGAGTTGAAGGTGAACTTAAACTCATTAGTAAACATGCTTCTATGGTTAAAACTCAAGTATAACAAGTACTTAAAGCTCAAAATGATTTGCTCAATGAATTGAATAGTAAGAATAATGATTATGCTGTTAGAGTGGCTACTAGAACTGGTAAAATGACTCAGGAACGCTTGTATCCTGAATGCCATCCTAAGAGAATTGAGCAAGATTCTCAGAGAAATAATATTGATGCACCTAACTCTTCTAAAAAGAAGAAAAAGAAAAATGATAGGACTTTGCATGCTTCTATTGAACCTATTGCTGAACCACCCGAGAATCCAAATGATATTTCTATTTCTGATGCTGGAACACAATCTGGTAATGAACATGAACCTAGTGATAAAAATGTTAATGATGATGTTCATGATGATGCTCAACCTAGTAATGATAATGATGTAGAAATTGAACCTGCTGTTGATCTTGATAACCCACAATCAAAGAATCAACGTTATGATAAGAGAGACTTTGTTGCTAGGAAACATGGTAAAGAAAGAGAACCATGGGTTCAGAAACCCATGCCTTTTCCTCCCAAACCATCCAAGAAAAAGGATGATGAGGATTTTGAGCGCTTTGCTAAAATGATTAGACCTATCTTCTTGCGTATGCGATTAACTGATATGCTCAAAATAAATCCTTATGCTAAGTACATGAAAGATATTGTAACAAATAAAAGAAAGATACCGAAAGCTGAAATTTCCACCATGCTTGCTAATTACACTTTTAAGGGTGGAATGCCTAAGAAACTAGGAGATCCAGGAGTACCAACTATACCATGCTCCATTAAAAGAAATTATGTTAAAACTGCTTTATGTGATCTTGGAGCCGGTGTTAGTGTTATGCCTCTCTCTTTATATCGTAGACTTGATTTGAATAAGTAATATCTTTGCAAATGGCCGATAAATCAACTGCTATACCTGTCCGTATTTGTGAGGATGTGCCTGTTGTGGTTGCAAACGTTACTATTTTAACGGACTTCGTTATTCTTGATATTCCCGAGGACGATAGTATGTCTATTATTCTTGGAAGACCTTTTTTGAATACTGCAGGGGCTTTTTATTGACTGCAACAAAGGCAATGTCACTTTTCATGTTAATGGTAATGAGCATACGGTACACTTTCCCAGGAAACAACCTCAAGTCCACAGTATCAATTCTATTGGAAAAATTCCATCAATTATTTTTGGAGGTTTTGAATTTCCTCTTCCCACTGTCAAGAAGAAATATGATATTCTTATTGTTGGGGATGTGCATATCCCCGTTGAGGTAACATAGTGTTATTCAAAATTTCTCCGGTTCCATGTTATTCAGAATGATTTTGTTAACAAGACTTGATCAACCTTGTTAGTGGATTCCTTTTGATGAGCATGAGATGGATGAAACTAGAAGGCACAACCTTCTATAACCTCTCTCTACTTTCTGTTATTTAGTTGAAATGAAGTAAAAATAGTATTTTTCTGTCAGTTTTCTGATTTATCCGTGCAATATAAAAATACCCTGAAAATAAAAATTCTCCAAATGCCCTGAAAATGAAATATGATTTTTCTGGAATATTTGAGAATATCTGGCACTGAGAACACAACAGGGGGAGCAAGCACCTGGCCACGAGGGTCCAGGGCGCGCCCACCCCTATAGGGCGCGCCCCCCTGCCTCGTGGGCCCATGGTGGCTCCCCTCCACTTATTCCTGCACCCACACACCTCTTCTTCCTCCCAAAAAAAATCACCATCCAGCTCAAGCACGAGTTCTACCTCATTTTGCTGTGATTTTTTATCTCCTTGCTGAAAGCACCTCTCACAAAACTGCTTGAGGGGATTGTTCCTTGGTATGTGACTCCTCCATTGGTCCAATTAGTTTTTGTTCTAGTGCTTTATTCATTGCAAATTTGTGCTGTCTAGATGACCATGTTCTTGAGCTTGCATGTCAAATTTATATGGTTCCAAGTAGTTCTAATGCATGATATAGGCTCTAGGCACTTGTAGGAGTAGTTGCTATCAATTTTGTTGAGTTTGGTTCACTTTTGTTTGAAGTTACTAAAAGTTTCAGAAATTTCTCAGAGGAGGAAATATGCTTAGGAAAATGTACCAAGGTGGTTCTTCAAGGAAGCAAGGAACCAGGCTTGCAATGCGTGATACTGACGATGAGCCACCAAGGGACGCACCAGTGCGGCCTTGTGAATGGCCTTCAGAGAACTTTATGGATCGAGCGGGAATCAAGGAAGAATTTAACGCATATTTGCATAACGCTGATCTTGTAAGCTTCGAGGAAGAAAAGTGCTGCTAGTACCACTATCTCACTAGTTCCTTTGTGAGGAGGTTTGAATTTTCATCTTCGCGCAATTCTCCAATTGTCCTGTTTGATCTTTATGAAAAATCTTATACGATGGACTTAGAGGATTTTACAACTGCTTGCAAACTTCCACAATGGGGTAGTGCTAGTGAACCTCGCAAATCTGAATTTAGAAATTTTCTTGCTAGTATAACTGTGGGGGAATCTAGAGATATAGCGCAAGCTACCATAGGGAACATTCATTTTCCTGCTATACATTATTTTGCTCTCTTCATAGGTAGGTGCATAAATGGTAAAGATGAAGCATGTCATATGTGTGTCCCCGACCTCAGTATTCTTAGGAGTGCTGTGTTAGGAGACAAATCTTATAATTTGGGAGCCATTGTTTCACGTAGGTTGCATCATAATAGATTTAATGGAGATTTCTTCGGTGGAATTTATGCAACCCGTTTAGCTGATTTTCTTGGTGTAACCATACGTAATGATGATATTGAATTGCCTTCTGCTTACCTAGACTTTAATGCTATGGTTCACCACCAGTTTGTCGAGAGGAATGAATCACCTCTCCAGTATCGTTTAATCTTTGACAGACGTCGTGCTGTCCATATTACTCTCCCTGCTCCTGCCTTCTTTGATTATCAGGCAAAAGGAAGACATTTTATTACCAGAGAGGAGGCAGATGAGTACGCAAGGAGGGCGGAGGCAGCTCGCCGCCATGCTGCAGCCTAGGAGGCGATAACCGCAACATCGCAGTACAACCCTAGCTACAACTATGGATATCCGCCAGGCCATCCGTGGCAATAAACCAACTTAGGCCAAAAGCCTAAGCTTGGGGCAGTATGTATTTCTCACCGACATTACATTCATGTTCACACACTCATTGCTAAATGTCGGTGCTCATACTTTTTCATTGTAATATCCATGCTAGTTTATTTTAATTTTCTTGCTTTTTTTGTGTGTTTTAAAAACCTTAAGAAAACAAATAAAATCAGTAATAGCTTTAGCTGGTTTACTTTTCTTGCTATAGTAGTAATAATTAAAAAGAAAACCCAAAAAGATTTCCCGTTCTTCTTTTTCTTGTTGGGAGCTTTCTCGTGTAAATAGTTTTATTTCTTTTCTTTTCTTTGGGGTCGATAGGAGAAGGCCATAATGAAATTGTTGAAGTGACTCTTATATGCATTATTGTTGATTTAACCAAGAGCCCATATTGCCTTGTCTTCTCCTGTTTATTGAATGCCCGAAGATTCCAGCTTAGTCCAATGCACGTGCACTCTTATTATTTTTACATCGTTCGGTCGTGCAAGTGAAAGGCAATTAGGATGATATATGATGGACTGACTGAGATGACAAAAGCTGATATGAACTCGACCTCTCTTATTTTTGTAAATATAATTAGTTCATCGTTCATGATTCAGCCTATTATGAATAAACATGTTTGCAGTGACAATTAGAGATTATAGTAGCTCGTGCCATGCTTGATTAGCTATGAGTTATAATGGTTTACCTTGCGTGCCAACATGCTATTAAAATGGTTGTGATGTGGTATGATGGGGTGGTATCCTCCTTTGAATGATTTAAGTAACTCGACTTGGCACATGTTCACACATGTAGTTGAAACAAAATCAACATAGCCTTCACGATATTTATGTTCATGGTGAATTATATCCTACTTATGCTTGCATCCAATGTTTATTAATTTTAATGCATGTTCATGACTGTTGTCGCTCTCTAGTTGGTCGCTTCCCAGTCTTTTGCTAGCCTTCACTTGTACTAAGCGGGAATACTGCTTGTGCATCCAATCCCTTAAACCCCAAAGTTATTCCATATGAGTCCACCATACCTTCCTCTATGCGGTATCTACCTGCCATTCCAAGTAAATTTGTATGTGCCAAACTCTAAACCTTCAAATGAAATTCTGTTTTGTATGCTCGAATAGCTCATGTATCAACTAGGACTGTTCATATCTTCCATCCAAGGCGGGTTATTCTCAAGAGGAGTGGACTCCGCTCCTCACTCACGAGAAAATGGCTGGTCACCGGGATGCCCAGTCCCATGCTTTATGCAAATTAAATCAAAATATTTGCAAACAAAACTCCTCCTGGGACTGTTGTTAGTTGGAGGCACTCGTTGTTTCGAGCAAGCCATGGATTGATGCTTGTTGGTGGAGGGGGAGTATAAACTTTACCATTCTGTTTGGGAACCGCCTATAATGTGTGTAGCATGGAAGATATCGCCATCTCTTGGTTGTTATGTTGACAATGAAAGTATGCCGCTCAAAATATTATTTATCTCTATTTCAACTGGCTCCTCTACAAATCCCTGCTTCCCTCTGCGAAGGGCCTATCCATTTACTTTTATGTTGAGTCATCACCCTCTTATTAAAAGCACCGGCTGGAGAGCACCGTTGTCATTTGCATTCATTACTATTAATTTATATTGGGTATGACTATGACTGGATCTCTTTTACCATGAAATACAATGTCTAGTCAGTCCTTGATCTTTAAAGGTGCTCTGCATTTATGTTTTGCGGTCTCAGAAAGGGCTAGCGAGATACCATCTTGTTATATCATATTATGATTGTTTTGAGAAAGTGTTGTCATCCGAGATTTATTATTATTGCTCGCTAGTTGATTATGCCATTGACATGAGTAAACATAAAACCCAAGAGTTATTGTGAATATGGTTAGTAATAATCTTTGCTGAAAACATGAATGCTGGCTTTACATATTTACAACAACAAGAGCAAACAGAGTTTGTAAAAGTTTTTCTTTATCACTTTCAGTTTATCAACTAAATTGCTTGAGGACAAGCAAAGGTTTAAACTTGGGGGAGTTGATACGTCTCCGTCGTATCTACTGTTCCAAACACTTTTGCCCTTGTTTTGGACTCTAACATGCATGATTTGAATGGAACTAACCTAGACTAACGTTGTTTTCAGCAGACTTTCCATGGTGTTATTTATGTGGAGAAACAAAAGTTCTCAGAATGACCTGAAACTCCACGGAACATATTTTTGGAAAATACTAAAAATACTGGAAGAATAATCCACGTCAGGGGGCCCACACCCTGTCCACGAGGGTGGGGGCGCGCCCCCTGCCTCGTGGGCCCCCTGACGCTCCACGGACCTCAACTCCAACTCCATATATTCACTTTCGAGAAAAAAACCAGAGAGAAGGATTCATCGCGTTTTATGATACGGAGCCACCGCCAAGCCCTAAAACCTCTCGGGAGGACTGATCTGGAGTCCGTTTGGGTCTCCGGAGAGGGGAATCCGTCGCCATCGTCATCATCAACCATCCTCCATCACCAATTTCATGATGCTCACCGCCGTGCGTGAGTAATTCCATCATAGGCTTGCTGGACGGTGATGGTTTGGATGAGATTTATCATGCAATCGAGTTAGTTTTTTTAGGGTTTGATCGCTAGTATCCACTATGTTCTGAGATTGATGTTGCTATGACTTTGCTATGCTTAATGCTTGTCACTAGGGCCCGAGTGCCATGATTTCAGATCTGAACCTATTATGTTTTCATGAATATATGTGAGTTCTTGATCCTATCTTGCAAGTCTATAGTCACCTACTATGTGTTATGATCCGGCAACCCCGAAGTGACAATAATCAGGACCAATCCCAGTGATGACCATAGATTGAGGAGTTCAACTATTCACTATATGTTAATGCTTTGGTCCGGTACTCTATTAAAAGGAGGCCTTAATATCCCTTAGTTTCCATTAGGACCCGCCGCCACGGGTGGGTAGGACAAAAGATGTCATGCAAGTTCTTTTCCATAAGCACGTACGACTATATTCGGAATACATGCCCACATTACATTGATGAATTGGAGCTAGTTCTGTGTCACCCTATGTTATGACTGTTACATGATGAACCACATCCGGCATAATTCTCCATCACCGATCCAATGCCTACGAGCTTTTCACACATTGTTCTTCGCTTATTTACTTTTCTATTGCTACTGTTACAATCACTACAAAACCCACAAATATTACTTTTACTACCGCTACCGTTACTTCCATATTACTTTGCTACTAAATACTTTGCTGCAGATACTAAGTTATCCAGGTGTGGTTGAATTGACAACTCAACTGCTAATACTTGAGAATATTCTTTGGCTCCCCTTGTGTCGAATCAATAAATTTGGGTTGAATACTCTACCGTCAAAAACTGTTGTGATCCCCTATACTTGTGGGTTATCAGGCTAATCTACGCATAGGGGTTGATGCACATTCTTGTCTTTGTTTCTCCGGTAGAAATCTTGGGGCACTCTTTGAGGTTCTTTGTGTTGGATAGGGTATTATGATTCTAAAATTATTTGGTGTTATTTTAGTACGAACTCTTGGATAGATCGATTGGAAAGAATAGCTTCGAGGTGGTTTCGTACCCTACAAACGATTTATTTTTATGTTCTCCGCTAGATAGGAACTTTGGAGTGATTCTTAGTCACACGCTGAGGGATGGTTATAAGATCCAATTATATTAGCATTGTTGAGAGACTGCACTAGTGAAAGTACAGACCCTAGGCCTCATTTTCAAGCATTGCAATACCGTTTGTGCTCACTTTTGTTACTTTCTACCTTGATGTTTTTTATTGTTCTTATTACAAAAACCAATATCTATTATTATTACTACACTTTTATCACCATCTCTTCGCCGAACTAGTGCCGCTATACAAATTTCCATTGTATTTGGTGTGTTGGGGACACAAGAGAGTTTTTATTATTTGGTTGCAGGGTTGTTTCAGAGAGACCATATTCATCCTAGGCCTCCCACGGATTGATAAATCTTAGGTCATCCACTTGATGGAAAATTTCTACTGTCCTACAAAACTCTGCGCTTGGAGGCCCAACACGAGTCTACAAGAACAAGTTGTGTAGTAGACATCAGGCATCATGCGGGAGACAAAACTGCTCACAAGGTATTGCAGTTTGGGTTTTATTGGCCTACTCTTTTCAAGGATGCTCGTAAGTTCATCATATCTTGTGACGAAAGTAAAAGAATAGGTAATATCGGTAAGTGTCAAGAAATGTCTATGAATTATTCACTTGTTGATAAACCGTTTGATGTTTGGGGTTTTGATTACATGGGACCTTTTGCTTCCTCTAATGGGTGTACTCATATTTTGGTTGTTGTTGATTATGTTACTAAGTGGGTAGAATCTATTCCAACTAGTCGCGCTGATCACAACACCTCCATTAAAATGCTTAAGGAAGTTATTTTCCCAAGGTTTGGAGTCCCTGGATATTTAATGACTAATGGTGGTTCGCACTTTATTCAGGGTGCTTTCCGTAAAATGCTTGCCAAGTATGATGTTAACCATAGAATTGCATCACCTTATCACCCTCAGTCTAGTTGTCAAGTTGAACTTAGCAATAGAGAGATAAATTAATTTTGCAAAAGACCGTAAGTAGGTCCCGGAAGAATTGGTCTAAGAAATTATATGATGCACTTTGGGCTTATATAACAGCATATAAAAATCCTATGGGCATGTCTCCTTATAAAATGGTTTATGGAAAAGCTTGTCATTTGCCTCTTGAGTTAGAACATAAAGCATATTTGGCAATTATAGAACTCAACTATGATTTCAAACTTGCCGGTGAAAAGAGGTTGTTTGATATTAGCTCATTAGATGAATGGAGAACCCAAGCTTATAAAAATGCCAAGTTATTTAAATAAATAGTTAAAATATGGCATGATAAAAGAATCCAAAAGCGTGAGTTCAAAGTTGGAGAATATGTTCTTTTGTACAACTCTCGTTTCAGGTTCTTTGCAGGAAAACTCCCCTCCAAATGGGAAGGACCCTATGTTATCGAGGAGGTTTATTGGTCTGGAGCTATCAAAATAAATAATGCCAAAGGTACTAACCCGAAGGTTGTTAATGGACGACGTATAAAACATTATATCTCAGGTACGCCCATTAATGTTGAAAGTAATATTATCCAAACTATGACACCGGAAGAACACATAAAAGAGACCTTCCGGAACACTCCAGAATCGTGAAAAAGAGGAGGTACATGATAAGGTAAGTAAACGGACTCCGAAAAATCTGCAGAAATATTTTATTGTCGGTTTTGGAATATAACAAAAATTAGGAAAATAAGAAACAACCAGGAAGGTCACCCTGGTGGGCACAAGACACCAGGGTGCACCTGGCAAGCCCACCTTGGGTACCTTCTAGACTACGTTTTTTCTATTTGCTTGTTTCCCAAGGAGAAAAATCTTTATATACCCCCGAACCTATTAACCACCGTATCACGGAGAAATCTTAAGTTTTCTTTTCTTGTTGTTTCCGGTCAGATTCAGCTAGGTCAGCATCATGTATTCCTCATCGTCCAACAACGGAGAAGAAGACGCAGGGTTAGTTCAGGAAGATCTAAGGAGAGAGGAAGCTGAAGAGGTTGTCATGGAAGAAGTAGAGGAAAATCCCTTTGGGGTCCCCCCTCCCGCTTTCGAGAGAGGCACATTGTCTAGCATCTCCACTCATCCTAATCCTCATCAAGCTATGAGATCATCAAACAATCAAGAGAGCCCCGGAGTGCATGAAGAACTCCCACCAAGAAGGCCTTTACACAGGTTACATCGTAAAAAATTTCACAATTTGATTCACAATTATGGGTTCGAGAATACTCCTCGTGTGCACATACCATCCAATTGGGACATAGTCCGTCCAAGAGAAAGCAATGCAGGAACAAATCCCTTGGGCCCGAAAAATAAACACATAATGGCCGGAGTGAGGAAAAATATCGTGTTACTTCATCGAGCCCTTGGGAGATTCAAGGCTTAAGGGAGCTACTCATGGTTATATTGGAAAACACTACTAATTCACCACCACCCTCCTTCTTCATCACCAAAAGAAAACTGAGTATCGAGTATGGGCACTCCCCTTGGCTTCCGTCAATCTTGGGGGAGGTGCCCCGGTATCGTATCATCCCCACTATCTTTTGCCTTTACTTATTTTAGTTTTATCTTTTGCCTTAGATGAATAAAAATTTAGTTTGATCTTTTCTTTTTGAGAGTTTGCTTAGTGATCTATCCATGTAATCGTGCGCAAGATATATAATAAAGTTTAGTTTGAGTTTTTGCTTTCTTTACTTTCATGTTCCAATACAAATAAAGGAAATAAATAAAAAATATTATATGCCAATCTTATGGTAGGTAATGACACCACATAAGGAAAAGTATAAGTAGAAAATTTTATCAGAGATTGACAAACATAGCATTGGTCAATGATGCAACTCATGAAAGAATTAATAATGGAAGAGAATATTCACATATAAATACACTATCCTGGAAATCTTTTGTGATTGTGAGCACCCATCGAAATATTATATGCCAAAATTGTTGACGTTGGACAAGGAAGACAGAATAATGATTTATGTTTTTTCATATTCACATAGAAGTTATATTGTCATAGATCCTTCAACATGTGGTGCTTGCCCCCCCCCCCCCCATCTTTGCTAGCCAAAAATTCCGCACTAAGTAGAGATACTACTTGTACATCAAAAAACCCTTCAACCCAAATCTTATTTTCAAGAGTCCACCATACCTACCTAAGGATTGAGTAAGATCCCTCAAGTAAGTTGTCATCGGTGCAATAAGGCGATAAAATTGCTTCTAAAAGTGTGAGATCATTTAGTGTAAAAGAAAATTGAGCGTAACTTGTGATGGTGAAGAGTAAAAGTGACGGACCTCATACTAAAGCTTGCCATCACAAGGGGCAATATAACGTGACGTTCTTTTGCACTAAGGGGTTGAGCATACAAACAAATAAGTGCATGGCAACCTCTGCTTGCCTCTGCGAAGGGCCTATCTTTTACTTTTATGTATTTACTTTTATTTAAGAGTCAAGTTTTTTCTCTCTATTTCTTTTTATTTTTCTCCTTTGGCAAGCATCATGTGGTGAGGAAAGATCTAGGCCCATATGTCCAGTTGAATATGGGTAGCATGAGTTACTATTGTTGACATCACCCTTGAGGTGAATACGTTGGAGGCGAAACTATAAGCCCCTATCTTTATACGTGTCCGGTTGAAACGTTTTGCTCATGTGTATGCGGTGAGTGTAAGAAATCATAGAAGACTATATGATGGCTGAGTACGTGGACTTGCCTAAAGGCTCCGATACGTGACCCTTCCTGAAAAGATGATGAATTGTAGTTGCAAAGTTGACTGAGTACATAGTTTGTTGGTTTCTAATAGAGTTTATGCTTTATACGTCCATTTTGCATCATGTTTTCCTACTTTTATTTATAATGTTCTTATGCATAATAATGTTTTTTGGTGTAATTATAACGCCTTTTCTCTCATAATATGCAAGGTACACACAAAGAGGGAGAATTCCAGCAGCTAGAAATCTTGACCTGGAAAAGCTAGGTTAGGCCACCTATTCTGCACAACTCCAAATAAGCTGAAACTTCACGAGGATATTTTATGTAATAAATAAGAAATACTGGAGCAAATAACCACCGGAGGGGGCCACCTGGTGAGCACAACACACCAGGGCGCGCCTGGCCCCCCAGGCGCGCCCTGGTGTGTTGTGCTCAGCCCAGCCCACCTTCGGTTCCCATCTTCTGGTACGTAAGTCATTTTGACCTAAAAAAAGGAGAGGACTTTCGGGACGGAGTGCCGCCGTCTCGAGGCGGAACTTGGGCATGAGTACTTTTGCCCTCTGGTGGAGCGATTCGGCCGGGGGAACTTCCCTCCCGGAGGGGGAAATCATCGTCATCATTATCATGAACAACTCTCCCAGCTTGGGGAGGGAAATCTTCATAAACATCTTCAACAACACCATCTCCTCTCAAACCCTAGTTCATCTCTTGTGTTCAATCTTTGTACTGGAACTATAGATTGGTGCTTGTGGGTGACTATTAGTGTTGATTACATCTTGTAGTTGATTACTATATGGTTTATTTGGTGGAAGATTATATTTTCAGATCCAATATGCTATTTAATACCCCTCTGATCTTGAGCATGATTATCATTTGTGAGTAGTTACTTTTGTTCTTGAGGTCACGGGAGAAATCATGTTGTTAGTAATTATGTGAACTTGATATGTGTTCGATATTTTGATAGTATGTATGTTGTGATTCCCTTAGTGGTGTCATGTGAACGTCGACTACATGACACATATCCATATTTGGGCCTAAGGGAATACATTGTGGAGTAGTTATTAGATGATGGGTTACGAGAGTGACAGAAGCTTAAACCCTAGTTTATGCGCTATTCCGTGAGGGACCGGTTGGATCCAAAAGTTTAATGCTATGGCTAGAATTTATTCCTAATACTTTTCTCATAGTTGTGGATGCTTGCGAGGGGGTTAATCATAAGTAGGAGGTTTGTCCAAGTAAGAACATCACCTAAGCACCAGTCCACCCACATATCAAATTAACAAAGTAGCGAACACAAATCGAATCAACATGATGAAACTGACAAGATGAAATTCCTAGCACTCGGAAAGGCCCTGGGTGGGCTCTGAGCTGCCATGCGATGATGCAGACAGAGCCCTCTTCATGGCCTCGATAAAAGTGACAATCGGACACGGGACTCAGGCCTCCTTCTGGCTCTCCCCTGGCTCGGGCATGACAGCCTCTCGCAGCTATTCCCCAGACTTTTCAACCAATCTCGACGCAAGCACATATCAGTTTAAGAAGAACTCAACGACGACACCTGGATCCGTGACCTCGCCCATGGAGACAACCAACACCTCCTCGACGACGTCCTGGCCATGCACCATGAGTTGCAGCGATCGGTGGTGCACCTTCGACCAAGAGTGTCGGACGACCTCACTTGGAAAAATTCAAGCTCGGGGACGTACTCGGCTAGGTCTGCCTACCAGGCACAGTTCCAGGGCAGGACGGCGACCCACCTCGACCAACTGGTCTGGAAAGCATGGGCGCTCGGGAAGATCGAGATCTTTGCATGGCTGCTCCTCCGGGATCGGCTTTGGTGTAACAACAGGCTACAACGGTGTGGTTGGACGAACAGCTACTTCTGCCAGCTCTGCGTCAGGAACCTGGAATCCTTGCACCACCTATTCTGGCACTGCCCGTAGTCAACGCGAGTTTGGGACGAGATCGGGCAATGGCACGGCTGCTCTGCGCTCTCCCCCGCGGACTGCTGGAGCCACGAAAGCTCCACCATGATCATCCAGAGCATCTTGGAGCACATCGCCCCCCCATGGCAGCAAGGGGCGCGAAAATTTTTGCTGTTGGCATGTTGGGAAATTTGGCAGGAGAGAAACCAATCCACTTTCCGGCAGAGCCTGCCGTGTGTGAGAGACATCATCAGACGCATCAGAGATAGCATCGAGGTCTGGAGGATCACAGGAGCGACGTGCATTGAGAGACCCTTCAGGGAACCCCCATGAGACATAATATTTTCCTGTTCTAGGGTTTTGGCCGCCTGTGGCAAACCCTAGTATCGATCCTAGGATCTTCACCACCTTTACTGTTTCCCGCTGCTTCCTGCTATGATAAATGAAAATGTCAGCAATTGCTGGATCTTTCAAAAAAATCTCGTGTACCCTCAAGAACGCTTTGCTTACTATAGGAGACCGTTTTGGCCCGTCCTTTCCCTCAAAAGGATTGGGCTACCTTGCTGCAGTTTTGTTACTACTACCATTGCTTGCTCGTTACAAATTATCTTGCTATCAAACTACTTTGCTACTTACAATTTCAGCACTTGCAGACATTACCTTGCTGAAAACCACTTGTCATTTCCTTCTGCTCCTCGTTGGGTACGACGCTCTTACTAATCGGAAAGGCTACAATTGATCCCATATACTTGTGGGTCATCAAGATTCATCACGTAATCAAGTTAGTATTGTTAGGGCTTGATCCCTAGTATCCATTATGTTCTGAGATTGATGTTTCTATGACTTTGCCATGCTTAATGCTTGTCACTTTGGGCCCGGGTGCCATGATTTCAGATCTGAACCTTTTATGTTATCACCATTATATCTATGTTCTAGATTCGATCTTGCAAGTTATAGTCACCTACTACATGTTATGATTCGGCAACCTCGCAATGACAATAGTCGGGACATTTCCCTGTGATGACCATAGTTTGAGGAGTTTATGTATTCACCATATGTTAATGCTTTGTTCCAGTACTCTATTAAAAGGAGTACTTAATATCCCTTAGTTTCCAATAGGAACCCGCTGCCACGGGAGGGTAGGACAAAAGATGTCATGCAAGTTCTTTCCATAAGCACGTATGACTATTTACGGAATACATGCCTACATTATATTTATGAACTGGAGCTAATGCCGTATCGCCCTAGGTTGTAACTGTCACATGATGAATATCATCCAACAAATCGCCGATCCAATGCCTACGACTTTCCAACACATTGATCTTGCTAAGTTACTGCTGCTGTTACTATTGTCACTACTACAAAACTATTACTATCATTGTTACTGTTACTGTTGCTGCTACCACTACTATCAAAGCTATCATATTACTTTGCTACTAATCACTTTGCTACAGATAATTAATCTCCAGCTGTGATTGAATTGACAACTCAGTTGCTAATACTTGCAAATATTCTTTGGCTCCCCTTGTGTCGAATCTATAAATTTGGGTTGAATACTCTACCCCCGAAAACGGTTCCGATCCCCTATACTTGTGGGTTATCAGTGGTTAGTGTGTATAGGACAGTGTCCGACTCAGATCGAATACCCAATCTCGTTAGTGGCTTGGGAGCGCATGGTAACGAGCAGAGACTCACGATATGTGACCCCGTCGCCCTATCTCGTGGACTTACGACAAGGGCCCGGATTGCCCGGCCATGCCACGTAGAAATCTCGCGGGTATCCTAGGTCAACCCGACTACACATCAACTCACGGGTACCCCTCAGGGCCGACCCGACTTCAGTAACATGGCTCTATGGTAAAGTCAAAGTAACCGTGTGTCCAAAACACCAAGGGGGAATCCGAGGAATCACCCTCGATGGAGTCCATCTGATGTAATTGTCAAGGTGAAGAAGGAGGGATCACCCTCGAGGTTCAAGCTTGAGGTGTTGAACGACAAAGTCGTATCATGAGTGGTGAAGGAGGAATCACCCTCGATGACCACGACCGATTAGCTACACCACAGAGATAACATCAGAAGTGCTATACTAGGTATCACCCTCAGCACTCGATAGTAACCCTGCAGATTCGTACAACTAAAGGGGGCGTGATGTGATGTGTCAGGCCCTGGACGTCGATCATGTTGATCGAGTCACCTGGTAAACAATCGGGGGCAACAAGGACAAGGTGACACTGGTACGTGTTGGTGCTATACAAACGTTTTTAACCCCTTTCCGCGATGGCATTTGGAACCGTCGCCAAGTGAGTGTGGACGATAGGGGGGTCCTTCCCACATGACCCAGAAACTGTCGGGGATAGGCCCTCCTGGGACACAGGCTGGGGAAAAATGAGCTCGTGTGCAATCAGGCGAGGCATCGAAACCCAATCATTTCTGTTCGTATGTACATCCCACACGGTGAATCCCAGGAAAAACATTTCTGTTCGTATGTATATAACACATAGTAAATCAAAGGAATACGTTTCTGTTCTTATGTACATCCTACATAGTCAATCCAAGGAAAACGTTTCCGTTCGTATGTATATCACACACAGTCAATCCAAGGAATACGTTTCCGTTCTTATGTACATCCCACATTCAATCCAGGAAAAACGTTTCCGTTCGTATGTACATCCCACACAGTTTTATGTATAGGCTCGTGTGTGAAAGGTGTAACTATCGCACACGCTCTGCCTTGGATAACTGTTTGCTTTCATCAACTACATCACACACGATTTAATGAAGAAAACTGTGTGGCATTGGGCTATCCATCACAAGCGGTTTTACTGCCAGAACCGTTTGCAAAGTTCCATGACCGTTTGTTCTCTTTTTACATCGCACACGTTGTTTTCTTTCTAACCGTGTGCACTTTATTTTATTAGCTCCTGTATATTTTTACTTTTGCCTGTAATTTATTATTCGAGTTGGAAATTTCGAAATATGAAACGTGCAATTCAAATTCTTAGCACAAATGGTTCAACAACGAATCAATAAATAAAATTGCCAGTACAATATGTTCAGTAATTACAGGATTCGACAACAATTAACTATGATGAACCACAATATTTAAAGGCGGTAAAGGTGAAGAGACAAGTTGTAACATCCCAAATTTTCAATTTGGAATGTTATGCATTAGATCATCATTGCATATCATATTTTATTGCATTTTGGTTGGATCCTAGAAATTCTACGCAACTCAAGGACCCACGAAGAGAGTTGGGGATTTCGTTATTTTCATATTTGAGTTCTCTCGAACTTTGAAAAGTGTATCGTTTGATTTCAATTATTTTCTCTTCGAATATTTCTATTATGAAAATAAAAGAGAGAGGATAAAATGACTTCCTCAAAACAAAGAAACATGGGAGATTTAATATTAAAATCAAATAAGAATTTTATTCGGAGTTTTATCGCAATTTTGTTTGAATTATAAAAAATATGCGTTTTTCAAAATTCCATTAGAGTCCCAAATAAATGTCCACCTTGTCCGGTAGATTTTTAGAGGACGGGGAAAATTTATTTCATGATTTTTGGAGTCCGTTTAGTATTTCTTTTCTTTGTTTTTTTGTGCGGAATATTATTTAAAAAATGAACCGACCTAACCGGGCCGTGTTCGACCTGGACACTAGCCTGGCCGGCCCTTTTAAAGCCGCTGCCGAGCCGCCAGTCCCCGCACCCGAAACCCTAGCTGCCCGAGCCCCGCCACCACCCCGCAGCGCCGCCACACCGCCCCGCAGCACCGCCGCCCCCGTAACGCCGCCGCCGCCCCGCACCCCGACCCCGCCGCCCCGCAGCCCGACCCCGCCGGAGGAGCCGCCTCGCCGCCGTCACCGCCGTCTCTCTAGACCTCGTCGGAGAGTACCTAGAGTGTGAAGCGTGCTACTACGAGTCTCTAGGTTTCACGGTTCATCAGCAAGGCAAGTAACACTTTGATCATACCTCTTTGCTACCCAGTTTTATTGCATTAGATCAATCCTCAAACAATTGCATGGTTAGGATCTGTTTAAATTGTGGGTTTGGGAAGTAGATGAGGTAGTACCCATTCACCTGTTTATTATCAAACCTTTGAGAGTTACTTCTATGTTGCTTATATTGCTATGCTATGCTTGTAGACATGGTTTGGGGTTGAGTGTATTCATGACAGATGTGGGTATTGTTAATTAATGGTTAACTTATGGTGGCAACTTTAATACACATTTGGGTGGATTGAGGCACCTGGGGAACCCAGTGTTGCCAGTATTTTTGGAAATCCCGGGGTACCGTGTGATTCTCCTATGGACTGCCACCCAGGCTCAAAGGGATCATAAGATTATTCATGCTAGAAACTTCCGTGTGCAGCCACATGCCAATATGGGCTCTGGCATAGTTGAGTAAGTTGTGGGAAACCTTTCCATGGTGGGCTAGAAGATGTAGGGGATTGTAGGTGTACAGGCCTATCTATCGGTTAAGGGTACCCCTTCAGAAAGACTGTGTCTCGGTCATCCGTTTCTCAAACATCATGTAGTGCGAGAAATCAAACGGAGGAGATCAAGTCTTGTGGGGAAAAGTGCGCAAACCTCTGCAGAGTGTACAAACTAATCATGGTTAGCCGTGTCCCAGGTTATGGACATCTTGAGTACCTGGCTCTTGGATTATCATGTGGATCTCAACACTCTAAATTAATTTTGTTGGGTTATTAATTACCTTTTATTTGGGACTGAGATGGGGCTTACCATTCTCAATGTTTTCAACCAACTTTGTAGTTAGATAAAATTTATTCCTTTGTTGTAGGAAAAAATTGGCTTTCAGCAAAACATATTAACCATACAGCCTCCACCAGCCATATATGCATATAGTGATAGTTTTATTCTGTTCATTACTCTCATGTTACATTGCCAGCATATTCCATGTGCTGACCCGTTTTCAGGCTACAACGTTCATGTTGCAGACTTTTCAGACGATGAGTAAGGTGCCTTAGGTCGTGGTCTTTCACTTAGTGATGCCGTTGGAGTTGATGGACTCACTTTATCTTCCAAACCTTCCGCTGTTATTGTATTAGATGGCCTTAAGCCATATTTATTGTAATAAGTCCTCTTTTGAGACATTCAATGTAATAAGTGTGTGATTGCCACTCTGTTATAAATCCTCAAGTACTGTGCGTGTCAGCATTACCGATCCAGGGATGACACTGATGCACAGAGATCAGACTATTTGAAGTCTCGTCGCTACACAAGTGTAAATCATTTTGACTGTCGATGGTGTTGAAGAAGCGGAATTCCCATAATGTGCCTTCCTGCATGCCATAGGAACGAACCACTTTTGTCCAACCCCTGGTGACGATCGCCTGCCCATCCTTCACCGCCTTCAGGAAGACTTCTAGAGCATTATCATGGCATCATGAATTATATACTTTAACCTTAGTTGCCTCCACTCTGGTCATGTAGTTTGCAAGGTAATCATCAGTAAATAGCTTCGGAAACCACTGAAAAGAGAAAAATATCAGATATTGAGTTCAAATGGAGTAACTTGTTGTGGGCAGGGGGAAAAGGCAACACATTACTTACCATCCTAAAGTTCACTGTTGTCTTGGACAAAGTGTAAATAAAGAGCTTAATTCCAACCACTCTTTCTTTCGCCTAACAATCTTTCTTAGTTTCCTCACTTGACGCTTGTTCATGAATATCTCATTGCCCCATACGCAAAAGGGATCGAAGCGTGGATCAGTATCGCTCATATATGTACCTACAAGCAACCAGTAAATGTTAGAAGCTAAACTGGGATTGCACAAATGATGTAAAATACAACTACCTATGTTCCTAAGTATAAGTATTTTTTTTAAGATTTCAATATGAAATACATACAGATGTATATAGAATTATAGATATAGTTTAGTTTAGAATCTAGATTCACTCATTTTGCTCCTTATGTAGTCTATATTGGAATCTCTAAAAAATACTTATATTTAGGAATAAATGGTGTATAAGACATGGGATGCAGCTAACCTCGATGGCAAACAACAACATCGCCCATTGTAGCCCTGTGTAAGTACATGGAAAGCCAATGTTAACTACAACATGGTTAACATCCACCAAAAATAGCAAATGGTAATAAAACGGTGACATCTGTAGTGATATCTTCATTGCGAAAGAGTAGCATGGTAGCGAAGGGACGGATTAAAGAATGGATACAACTGTTAATTGCACCAGGCTTAACAGCATCCTAATTCATGTTTTGTAAGTTTGTAGCCATTGAAATACAACTCTTTAAAAATGGATACAACTGTTAATTGCAACATGCGTAATGGCCATTGAAACCGGTACTGATAAAAATGCAATTGGCAGAGTTAAACATCACAAGGCAGGTGCTGCCAGAGCAGATAATGCCCAGTTGTCTATAAAAAGGTAGGGAAAATAGCTAAAACGTGTTAGGCATGTTTACTACAACATGCTTAATACATCGACCGTACAAAACATAGCCATTAATTGCAACTGGTATTGGTAAGATTGAACTGGTGAGTACATACTTGGTAAGTCCCGAGAGGTAGTTGCTGGAGCACTTCATCTTGGCCAGAGCCCACCCAAAGTCAGCGGCAGCAGAGGCGAGCTGTTCCTCCAGGTCGAAGCGTGGATCAGTGCCACTGACATGTGTACCTACAGGCAACCAGTAAATGGTAGAGGTTCAACTGCAATTGCACAAATGATGTGAAATACTGTAAGACATGGGATGCAGCTAACCTCAATGGCAAACAACAACATCGCCCGTTATGACCCTGCGTAAGTACATGGACAGGCATGTTAAGTACAACAGGGTTAGCATCCACCAAAAATAGCAAATGGGCAGCATCTCTAGTATATCTTCATTGCGGAGAGTAGCATGGTAGCAAAGGGACATATTAAAAAATGGATACAACTGTTAATTGCAACAGGCTTAACAACATCCTAAGTCATGTTTTGTAAGTTTGTAGCCATTGAAATACAACTATTTAAAAATGGATGCAATTGTTAATTGCAACAGGCTAAATAGCCATTGAAATCGGTACTGATAAAAATGCAATTGGCATAGATAAACATCACAAGGCAGGTGCTGCCAGAGCAGAGAATGGCCCAGATGTCTATACAAAAGGTAGGGAAAGTAGCTAAAACGTGTTAGGCATGTTTACTAGAACATGCTTAATACATCGACCGTACAGAACATAGCCATCAATTGCAACTGGTATTCGTAAGATTGAACTGACGAGTACATACTTGTTAAGTCCTGAGAGGAAGTTGCTGGGGCACTTCATCTTGGCCAGAGCCCGCCCAAAGTCAGCGGCGGTGGAGGCGAGCTATTCCTCCGGGTCGAAGCGTGGATCAGTGCCACTGACATGTGTACCTACAGGCAACCAGTAAATGGTAGAAGTTAAACTGCAATTGCACAAATAATGTGAAATATTGTAAGACATGGGATGTATCTAACCTCGACGGCAAACAACAGCATCGGCCGTTATGACCCTGCGTAAGTACATGGACATGCATGTTAAGTACAAGAGGTTTAGCATCCACTAAAAATAGCAAATGGGCAGCACCTCTAGTGATATCCTGAGTCATTTATTGTAAGTTTGTTGTTGGTATTGGTGAAATTGAGCTGGACACAGTAATATTTGAACATCACATAGTGTGCAATACTGAAATAAATAAGGCTTGAACATGCTTAAATACATCAACCGTACAAATCATAGCCATTGCAAGTGGCATTGGTAAGATTTAGCTGGTCAGATCTTACATGTTAAGTCCTGGGGGTAGTCGCTGGGGCACTTCACCTGGGCCAGAGCCTGCACCATGTCAGCGGCGGCGGAGGCGAGGTGTTCCTCCGGGTCAACACGCACAGCGATCGTCGCGCCATGGACCGCCATCAGCTCCTAGCGGTGGGGATTTGGAGGCATGTGGATGTTTCACAGGCGCCATTTAAGCAATCAGGCCGGGGCCGTGATAGAGATCGGTGGGTTACCTGACTGGGTCCGAGCAGAACGTAGATGTGGTTGAAGCTATGGTTTCGGCAGCGACAGTTTGAGATGCCGGTAGGGGGAGGCGCGGGGGGGGGATACTGAGGAAATTTCATGGGTGGGGATGTGGTTGGAGGAATAAATTCTAAAATCGCGCGCCTAATGAGAATTCCGTTGCGAAACTTAAAACTTGGGCGAGGGAAAACAACACAAACGAAGCACGTAAAATACTCGTGTGTGAGAAAACAGAAAATTGGCAGATCCCATCTCCAAAAAATTTACTCGTGTAGTTGATTTTTTTGGGTCAATAGTACGCCTAGTTTATTAGGAAGCATTGCACAGGTAACTGACCTATTGATCATTAACACAAAAAAATGCAGATGGGTACGACATAGAAACCATGTGTTTTGTGATCTTCTAATGATTAACGCAAAAAAAAACGCACATGGGCACACATGCTAATCAACGCTCAAAGCCCTCAAAGGATGCTCTTACCAACGTTGTACATTCATACTACAAACTTAAAGTACTACTAGTAATTTGCTCTATTACTACAAACTTAAACTACTTCTCACATGCTGCCATCGGGGCATGCTAGCCAGACGCCGGCATTCTCCTTCCCAGCCTTGTAGGTGGCATCCCACTGTGCTTCGATCTCCGCCAAGCTCTCCTCACCATGGCGTGTGGCCTCTTCTTTCTTGCGGCGGTGGGACTCTCTTTACTTGACTGCTTTCTGTCTTTTCCGCTCCTTCTGTGCGGCTTTGGCCGCCTTTAGATCCACCACCCATTCGGCCATGGCAGCCTCAGAGTCCACCCATGTAACTGTGTGGCCGCCGGTGGCAATGAACTTGGCGCGGCGAGATGCCATCACTTCCTTACGATGTGTGCGGTCGCGGACGGCGAGGAATGCAGCACAGCGGGATGCCATCGCTTCCTTACCACTTATTGTGCGCTGCAGTGCCATGGACGATGCCTGGAGAGAGCTCTGGGACGGAAGGGCCGGGCAGCCGTACAGTGCAGTGGTATTCAAGAGCTCAACGACAAATGACAATAGAAATTTGGCTGCCCTTACAATTTTGCTCATTCATTATCACACACGGTTCATCTCCGTCGCTTCCGGAAACAATGTGCGCTAAGCCTATTGTGTGTTGCGTTATGATTGGCCGAATCCCCAGCCACGCGGATCGCGCGTGTGCACCATAGGATGCGCCACGATTGAACGGCAATCCACGTCCCTCACATCACACCCGTGCAGCTATAGCTGGATTGGATTTATATGCGCTAAATGCCTAGAAAATGCACATAATTCTCTAAATATGGTAAATTAGCCCGAAAAAATGCCAAATTTGAACACGGTGATTTGCAGGGTGTAAGTTTGTCGTAGAAAAAAACTCCAGGGCAAAGAACGAAGAAAATTTGGATTCCCCTTCAATCTTGGTGATTTGCCTCTCAAAAGCATGTAACTTCTTTGGTGATGGTTCATTTTATGAAGGGCGTGCATGACGACATAAGCCAAACCTTCTCAAATTTTTACCAGGGCATGGTGAGGTCATACCATGGCACACCATGCCAGGCGTATTATTTTTCAAGCATTTATTTCATTTTTTCTATAGTTGAAAACCCAATAAACAAACGTTTATGGTTGACTATTGTCACACATTTCATCGAAATATTTGTCCATTCCTTGTAAAAGGCATAAGAATTTACTAAATGTTATGATCATGGTTTTCCAGGCCGTTCTTGTGCACCCTTTCATGCACCGATTGCTTGAACTTGAATTATGTGCATTAATGCCTAGGAAATGCACATAATCCCCTAAATATGGTAAAACTGGTGTTTTGCAGGGTGTATGAAACTCGTGAACAAAGGACAAAGGAAATTTGGATCCCCCTTCAATCTTGGTGATTTCCCCCTCGAAACCATGAAACTTCCTCGGTGATGGTTCGATTTATGAAAGGCGTGCATCACGACATAAGGAAAACATTCTCCAATTTTTACCAGGGCACGGTGAGGCCATACCATGGCAGCACACCAGCCGTCATGTTTTCGAACCATGTATTTCATTTTTTGTATAGTTGTTAACCCAGTAAACTACGCGTTTATGGTTGACTATTGCCACACATTTCCTTGAAATATCTGCCCATTCCTTGTAAAAGGCATGAGAATGTACTAAATAACACGAGCATGGTTTTCCAGACCGTTCTTGTGCACCTTTTCATGCACCGATTGTTCGAATTTGAATTATGTGCATTAATGCCTAGAAAATGCACATAATCCCATAAATATGGTAAATGAGACCGAAAAAATGTCAAATTTGAACACGTTGCATTTGAGGCGGTATGTTGATCCTTGGAAAAAAACTGAATGACAAACTAGGACGGAAATTTGGATTCCCCTTCAATCTTGGTGATTTCCCTCTCGAAAGCATGGAACTTCCTCGGTGATGGTTCAATTTATGAAGGGCGTGCATGACGACATAAGCCAAACCTTCTCAAATTTTTACCAGGCACCATGCCAGGCGTCATGTTTTTCAAGCATTTATTTCTTTTTTCTATAGTTGAAAACCCAACAAACAAACATTTGTGGTTGACTATTGCCACATATTTCATCGAAATATCTATCCATTCCTTGTAAAAGGCATGAGAATTTACTAAATGGCACGAGCATGGTTTTCCAGGCCGTTCTTGTGCACCCTTCCATGCACGGATTGTTTGAACTTGAATTATGTGCATTAATGCCTAGGAAATGCACATAATCCCCTAAATATGGCAAATGAACCCGGAAAAGTGCCAAATTTGAACACAATGGTTTGCAGTGTATGTTCATTGTAGAAAAAACTCATGGACAAAGGACAAAGGAAATTTGGATCCCCCTTCAATCTTAGTGATTTCCCCCTCGAAACCATGAAACTTCCTCGATGATGGTTCGATTTATGAAAGGCGTGCATGAGGACATAAGAAAAATTCTCAAATTTTTACCAGGGCACGGTGAGCCCATACCATGGCACCACACCAGGCGTCAATTTTTCCAAGCATGTATTTCATTTTCGTATAGTTGTTAACCCAGTAAATGACGCATTTATGGTTGACTATTTCCGCACATTTCCTTGAAATATCTGCCCATGCCTTGTAAAAGGTATGAGAATGTACTAAATAGCACGAGCATGGTTTTCCAAACCGTTCTTGTGCACCTTTTCATGCACCGATTATTCGAATTTGAATTATGTGCATAATTAATGCCTAGAAAATGCACATAATCCCCTAAATATGGTAAATGAGCCCGGAAAAATTTCAAATTTGAACACGTTGCATTTAAGGTGGTATGTTGATCGTTGGAAAAAAACTAAATGATAAACTAGGACGGAAATTTGGATTCCCCTTCAATATTGGTGATTTCCCTCTCGAAAGCATTGAACTTCCTCGGTGATGGTTCAATTCATGAAGGGCGTGCATGACGACATAAATCAAACATTCTCAACTTTTAACCAGGGCACGGTGAGGCCAGACCATGGCACCATGCCAGGCGTCATTTTTTCAAGCACGTATTTCATTGTTCTATAGTTGATAACCCAGTAAATGACGTGTTTGTGGTTGACTATTGCCATGCATTCCCTTGAAATTACTGCCCATTCCTTGTAAAAGGCTTGAGAATTTACTAAGTACCACAAGTATGGGTTTTCCAGACCGTTCTTGTGCACCTTTTCAAGCAATAATTGTTTAAATTTGAATTGTGTGCATTAATGCCTACAAAATGCACATAATCCCCTAAATATTGTAAATGAACCCGGAAAAGTGTCAAATTTGAACACGGTGATTAACATGGTTTATGTTCATCATAGAAAAAACTCATGGAAGAAGGACAAAGGAAATTTAGATTCCCATTCAATCTCAGTGATGTACTATCGCACACGATTCATCTCCGTCGCCTCTGCGAACCGTGTGTGTTCACTCACACATGCAAAAGGAAAAAAGAAAACCCTCCCCCACGTCGTCGCCACCCACTCGCCACGCATTTCTCCACAACTCTACACCTCATCAACTTCTATCGCGGCAACCACCCTAAGCTCGACAGTTGTTGTTGGCGGGCGTATGTCGCGCTCGAAACGACACGAGATTTCGCCCCTGCCGCTTTCCGCCGCCTATCTGCACCCACATTCTAGACTCTGGTCGACTGGGGTTTTCTACGGAGTGGGCCGGGGATTTTTCTCATGGAGAAGGTAATCAACTTAGCAAAATATTCACTCATCTCTTATCGCAGTCCATCCGTCGTTGTTAATCAACCGACGGAAATCGATGTGGAATCATTTTTGTTCTAGCTGATGCGTGGGTGTTCATTCATGTGTCCATAGTGCGAGCACAAATCGGGCAAGTGTGGTCATGGCCACTCAGAAACAAAGTTCTATCTCACCATTCCAGATGACTTCAGGGAGCACTTGGTATGTTCAATCTCAACCTACCACGGTCGGCATGGCCTAAATTTGTGAACATAAACCGTCTGTTGCTACATTATCTATATATTTGCATAAATCTTTGTTACATTATCTATTTTTAATTCTATATTTTTGTACTTTGCTTTCATCTATATATTGATCTGTTCTATTAGTTACTCCCTTATTTGCATCTTGCTCTGTTATTTCAATATATCTAATTTACGGTCTTAATTTTCATTTCAAGCAGTACATCCCTTGCTTTGCAAGAACAGGAGTAGAAGGAAATCTTGGGCTTTACTTTGTTGATGACTCCCAGGATGTCATATTGACAACGCAACATGGATTTACAATGACGGTTAGCGTAAAACTTGATAAAGATGGTCACTCCTATTTTAATGCGGACCTTTGGAGAAAAATGTCTATGTGTTATGAACTGAAAGCTGGCAATAAAATTCTAGTGCGTGCACCACAGCCTGGCCTAATTAACTTGGATGTTTACTTCCCCAACGTCATCAGCCGATCAAAGTCTGATTGAGGTTAGTGTCCTTTGAACTTTCTCCATGCTGTCATATTACTTAGCAAAATCGGGGTATTTGTTCTGACTAATTGATCACTATTTAAGCAACCAATTGTGATTTCATATTCTGACTCCGTTCCTAGGCAGTAACAAATTCTATTTACCAATTTATGCGCACTATATATTCTTCTCCATATTCTGAATAAATAATACCTTTACACCTTTTAAGCAGGATATGTTGGATGCATAGTGAACGATCTGTATGTTACTAGCTAAGCGTACCAAATTTCAGTGGAAGGACTTGAAGCATGTCATAAACTTTGTTGATAATCTGATAGAGATAACACAGCGTTTGAATGCTGGATTTTGAATGGGATTAATTAGACCTATGGTGCACACATTGAACAAGACAAATTGTGTGCACAAAAAGCTGGTAAAAAGTCTTATTTTACTGTTGATGCTCATAAACTATATATATATCTTGAACGATATGTTACAATTGATTTTTATTCTACAAGTCAACAGAAATTGCCCGCTGTAGCTGTTCCTGGATCGATTTCCCGGCATAGTCGAATTACATTTGTGCCTGCTAATAACGCCAAAGTGATTGCAAGGTATTGCGTTAACCGCAGAAATGGAACCATCCAAATCAACATGTTCTTTCTTGTCGTGGCAATGCATCCATATTGGAAAATTGGAGACACTGTTCTACTCATGCTCTACCAAGGCACAGGAGGGCTCTTCCTTTTCATTTACGAGATGTCGAGTCACCATGATCAAGCTGCTTCCAGCGGATAGTTGTGGTTGTTGGCCCTCAGCCTCTTAAAATGTGGTAGCTATTACCATGTTAAGTATGTAGATATGGACCATATGGTTGTTGGCCCTTAGCCTCTTAAAATGTGATAGTTGTTACTATGTTAAGTATGTAGATATGCACCATATGGTTGTCAAAACCGTGTTATGAAGATCTTCCCTTTGTCGAGTAGTGTAACCACTATATATATGTTACACAAATGTTGTTACCCAAGTTCTTAAATTTTCATGGAAAGTATTAGTAGCGTACACAGTTCATTGAGTTTAAGCGTGTGCCCGAGGTCCAGAAGGCATTTGCATATTAACTGTCCATATTGCAAATTCGCACACATGTTAACATAAGGAAACGTATGTGTAAATTACTAATCATCGCACACGAGTACTCGCAGACGCATCGTGTGCGATACTCCTAGCCTCCGCAAGCAACTAGTTTGCATTTTTCAAAGTTTTTTTACACACAGAATCGCACGCGAACTAACTGTATTAACCGTCTGTGTTGTAATTTCTCATCGCAAACAGTTCATTCGAGTCGGCTGTTTGCCACGTATCACACACATCTTGTTTACACGACTCGGTTGTGTTCTTTTAGCTCATCGCAAACAGTTCATCCATGTGAACTGTATGCCGCATATCACACACATCTTGTTAAGTTGAACCATTTTTGTTGTGTTCCCTAATCGAAAACAGTTCGTCCGAGTGAACTGTATGCCGTATATCGCACACACATTGCTATGGCTCCCGTTTCTATTGTTCTGCCCATTGCAAATAGTTTGAATGGATTAACCGTGTGCCCTGCATCACACACGCAACTAAAATCTGAATCGTGTTTGATGGCTCCGCCATCGCAAACGTTTTGCACCTTTTTGGACGGTTTTCTTACACCACCGTTTGCGATTATTGCATCGCACACAATTTCATCAAAGGGTCTCTGATCGTAGTGTCATGTTAGCAGTATCCTGCAGTAGTGTGAGGGGCCAGTCATTGATCACTAGCCAACCTATACTAAGCAGTTTAGGATAAGCATGTGAGGTACAAAAGCAGGCTATGCATCAGAATAGGAGCAATCAAGTATAGTAGCAAAATCTAATGCAAGCATGAGAGAGAATGGAATGGGCGGTATCAGAATGACCAAGGGGGGTTTGCTTGCCTGGTTGTTCTGCAGACGAAAGGAATCTTCGAAAGCGTAGCCATAGTCGAACACCGAAGCATCAATCGTCTCGGGGTCTACTGGAGAGGAGGGAGGGGGAGAAACAATAAATAACAGGCATACAAAGCAATAGAAAGCATGACATGACCGTAAGCAGTGCTAGGGGTGTTCTAATGCGGTCCTACATGTTGCAGACGGAGTAGGAAAACATCCGGAGGGTTTTTCCCGGTGTACGTTTGGCCTTTTCCGGATAGATGAAAAGAGGGGGGGGGGGTTCCATGTCCAGCATGCTAGAGGCATGTGACAGATGAACAGATTGCATAAACGGATTCGTTGGATTTTTCTAAGCAATTTTCATCTCACTTATGATTATTTTATATAATTTTTCTAAGTTTTAAACATCTTCTGAAATTGTATTAATTAACTAACTCAAAAAAGGCAGAAAAGGGGCTAGGTGCACCCGGTGCAGTGCACCCAGAGGTGCACTAGTGGCCGACAGGTGGGACCGGTCAACTGCTGATGCAATAGTTGACTGGTCAACCTTTGACCGGTCAGCGGGTCCAGTGGGACCCGCATGTCAGTGATCCTGGTTCTACTAATAGTTTTATAAAAAAACATATTTAATTAGTGCCCTCGGGCCCGATTGTCAGTCAATTTAGCTGGTTTTATTTAACGCTAATGACACGCCACATCAGCGGCGTAACCGGCGACGAGGCCGAGCGCCGGGGATGGCTGTCCGGCTGGTTCCGGTGACGGCTGCATGCGCGGGTGGGACCATTGGCAAGCTGGGGATCTCGCGCTTCGGATGGTGGTCGTGGGTGGCCGGAGATGGCCTGAGTCGACACCGGAGATGACAAAAGGCGACGACAGCAACTTCAGTAGCACGGGCACGGTGAGCGGGAGCAAAGCTGGGAGCGGCCGGCAGGAGCGCAAGGAGGAGAGGCTAGGAGGCGCGAGAGCGCAGGGGGGTGACCGTAGTGGCGGCAGCGGCGGAGCTCTACACCGGGACGACGTGGGGGTGGGCGGTGGAAGAGCTGGCCGACGCAGATGGGTCGCGGGCGAAGTGCCTGGGCGTGACCAGGGAGCTGCGAGTGCAGGAACGGAGCAGCAACAACAGCGGTGTGCGGCATCAGTAGAAGTACAAGGGCAGCGATGGTGGCTAGAAGCGGCTGCAGTGGACGAGTAGCGAGGCGACAGCAGTAGTGCACGGCGGCAGCAATGGCAACAGCAGCAACGGGCAAAGGATGAAGCACGTAGGGGCACATGGGAGCATGGCAGCAGCGGCGGGCGCAGTCACAGCGGCGGTCATCGCACGTGCTGGCGTGCGTGGGCGCGTGCCAGGGCACGGCCACAACGAGGCGGGGCGTGGCGGGAACACGGCGACCGAAGCTCCGTACGGGCTTGGGCGGCGACTACAATGGTAAAACGGGGAGGGGGAAGAGGGGAACAAACGCGGGAGCTCACCGCGTGGCACACGGAGGCCGGCGAGGGCTTAGTAGCAGCATAGGATGGTCGGAGCCGACAAAGAGGGCCGGTGACCGAAGCGAACGAGGGAGATGCAGACCCGACGAAGGAGGGGATCCCGGCTTGTTTTTGTCTCCGTAGTGGATGGTGGCGGTCTTCGCTGACACAAAGGCGGGGCAAGAGGTGGATGTTGGTTGCGGCGGAGCGAGGTGGGCGGCGACGGGGGGCATTCGGGTGAGGTGGAGTAGGGGATCTGGGGCGAGCCGAGAGGGGAGTAGAGAGGGCGAGAGTGGGGGAGTGAGTGGGAGGTGGTCGGTGGGAAGGAGGCCCGAGGTGTCGGGGTTGCCGTTATCCTCTGGTCGGCGACGTGGCAACATGGGGCGCCGTGCTTGGTCCGGCAGGGACGAGCGAGGGGTGCCTCGGTTGGTCGAACAGAAGGGAATGAGGGGATCGACCACGGGGGAGGCGCTGTGCCGGCTGGTGGGCTGAGGCCCAAAGGGGGTAGGGGGTTCTCTCTCACTTTTCCTTTTTCCCATTGTTTTACTCTTCCTTAAAACTTTTCTGTTTTTCTTTTTTAGTTTCATTTAATTTTAGTTTTCACTAGTATGCGTCGGTGCTATACAAACAGTTTTTAACCCCTTTCCGCGACGGTGTTCGAAATCGTCGCCAAGTGAGTGACGGTGATAGGGGGTCCTTCCCACACGACACAGAAACCGTGGGGGATATGCCCTCCTAACACACACGCTCGGCAAAATGAGGTCGTGTGCGACCGGCGAGCGCTCAAATACGGTAATACGTATAGTAGAGCTAAAAATACAATTATACAGGCAAAAAAATTTTCCGGTCGCAAGTACATCCCACACAGCTAGTCCCCGCTAAACGTTTCCGTTCATATGTATATCCCACATAGTTGCTCCAAGGAAAATGTTTCCGCTCATAGGTACATCACACACAATTTTCCCCGTTAAATCATTTGTGATAGCGTTGCCATTGCCCATGATATTAACATTTTTATCGTTCGCATTATTGAATGCATCACACACGGTGCGTAGAAGAAACTTTGTGGCAAAGGTTGTCCATCACACATAGTTTTTATGTGGTGAACGTTTGCGCAAGGTGGCCTAACGCAAACAGTTTTCAAGAGGATGTCGTGTGTGAAGTGGAGATTGATCGCACATGTAGTGGATCCTAGAAACATTTCTGATCTCCATGTCTATCGCAAACGTTTCGCTTTCGCAAACCGCGTGCAGTGTAATCCCTAATTTAAAAACTACATGTTTTGAATTTGAAAGTAGGCAATCACTTATTTCATATCCAACCATGTTTATTACAAATATAGGTTCAACCACGAATGCATAATTCGATGCACAGGTACATATACTTAAGAACTACAGAAGCACCAAGTAAAGAATGATGAACCATAGTTGTACTAAAGACTGTAAATAGAGAGGCGAAAGACATTCTGGTTGCTGGAGAAGGTGAAGCGGAATGGCCATATTGTGCCCTCCTCTATGCGTAATGCGCGCACGACTCTAGGCCAACCCCTTGTGATGGCTGCCCGTCCATCCTTCACAGTCTTCATTACGACTTCCTGATGCTCATTGTAGTCTGGATGAAATACTTTAACCTTCATTGCGTGTCCACCAATCATGTACTTTGCGAGGTAATCTTGAGTGAACTGCTTCGGGAACCACTACGAACAAAAAAGATTCATACATTGTTGTCTAACAACTCATTATGGGCAGTAAAAAGAGAAGGCTGTAGAGTTTGTATTTACCATCCTATAGCTCACTGTTGTGTTGGATAGAGCATAAACAAATAATTTGCTTCCCACTAGTCGTATCTTTTTTCTAATAATCCTTATCAGTTTCCTCACTTGATGCTTGTTCATGAATATCTCATTGCCCCATACGCAAAAAAGGGTCGATGCGTGGATCCTTGCCAAGGGCATATGTACCTACAAGCAACAAATCAATATTAATTAGAAGCTAACAAGTGTCCAGGCCTGGATCTATATGCACTACATTATGGAACGACGGGGGGCGTACAAGCCGAGGGATGAAGCTAACCTCGGCGGAAAATGGTGGCCACTCCCGTTGTTGTCCTGCATAAGTAGTGGAAAGGCATGATAAGTACAACAACATTAACATCAAACAAATATAGCAAAGGTAAACAACATCATATCCAAATGATAGTTTGAATGTGTTGGTTTCAACATGCTGTTAAAGTAGACATAAAATGGAAGGCAATGTAACCGACGGCACATCAAATATTGCAATTCAAACTGGTATTGTTGAAAATGAATAAAACGTAGGTAATGCTTAGACATCACACTGGATAAATGTGTAAAACTAAAATAAAGGGCATGTGTTAACTACACCAGGAATAACTGGAACCAAATATAGCCGTTCAAATTGGTATTGATGCAGTCGAGCGGCACAGTTCCGACTTGCACATAATGAACAACACATTGTGAATGACTGAAATAAACAAGGCATAAATGACCAGTATAGCAACCAAATATAGCCATTGAAAACTGGACAAAGTCTCACTTTAATCAACCTAACAAGCAAATACACATAAATAGGGCATATGCTTGAAAACTGGACAAATGCTCACTACAACCTACCTAACAAGCAGATACAGATAAACAAGGCATCTTCTTGATAACTGGACAAATGCTAAAAAAAGCAACCTAACAACCAAATATAGATAAACAAGGCATCTGCTTGATAACTGGACAAATGGTCACTTCAACCAAGCTAAGAACCAAATACATATAAAGAAGGCATCTGCTCGATAACTCAAAAAATGCTCACTCCAACCAACCAAACAACCAAATACAGATAAACAAGGCATCTACTCACTATAAACAACCAAATATAGCCATTCGTGAAACTGAAGTGGACAATTCATACTTAAACATCACATAGCCCTATTGAACAATACATTTTTGCATAACTGAAATAATTAAACTCGACATAGTTAAAGCACTGCACAACAAATGCTACTACAATAAAGGGTACGTGTTGGCAAGCTAGAAAAGGTAAGATTTGCTGATAGAATGTTGCCTCACATTTCATGGACGGGATCCTTCTAGTTGGAAGAGCACAGACCCATGGTGCGCTCTCTGATGTCACAGATGGGCTGTTTCACCTTGGAAGAACCTTCGTGGGTGCCCTCCTTGTGGTCGTGGTCGATGAGATCTGACTTGGCAATTGAGGATCCCAAGCCGCCGCCGTAGAACGTGTCCTTCAGAAATGACAAAATGGGCTCGATGGTGTATAAAGATCGCAAATCCTTAACCGCTTGGCGGAGGAGATAAGCGGCAGGGCCCTCAAAGAGATCGATGGCGGTTGAACCAGAGGGGTTGGGGATGGACCGCTTAACCTGTGACATGGCCCGCGCGAAGCCGTCGCTGTGGACGAGCTTGATGTTGTAGCCAGCTTTCCCGAGATACAGTAATACGCTAGCCCGCTGACATGAAGCCTTCGGCATGGCAACGTAGTCAATGTCTTTGCCGACTTCCACGGCGACGTGTTGCTCAAGGATCAACAAGTTAAGGGCGAACGGCAGCCACCTCGCCAACATTCGCCGGAGAGGCCTTGATAAACCTCTTCTTGGCCGAACGCTCGTCGGGCTCCCCGGAATATGTGGTCGAGCTTAGGCTGCGACATTCTGGAGTAGGGGATGTGGATCTGGCAGGGAGGGACACTGCAGGCCTCATCTAAACACTCAGGGGAGTGGGGCAATGGTATGGGAATCGCTGGCTAACCTGAACTTTATTATCTAAGCTAGGAGGAACGGGCAGACCGGCAGGGGTTAGCGGCGGCGCCGGCGTCGACCGTGAGCTAGGGTTCAAGGTGGGAGGCGGCGGGTGGGGAACTGTGGAGGGGGATGTTTGAGGATACGCCGCGGCTACTGAAAATTTTAGTAATGGTGGGTGGAGATGGTGGTGGACGAGGGAGGGCGACGGTTCAAATGCCTCGACTACTGCAATTTTACTATAAGGTCGATGCTGGAGGAGTGTGGGCGACGGTTGAAGTACGATGGCTACTAAAATTTGGGTAAAGGAATTGATGCGGGGCGGGAGTGCCCAAGATCGCGCACGGTCCAATAAAAATATGCATGTATGATAATAAGGAAAAGTGGCGGAACCGCCGATTTTTTCAACGCTCAAGGCAAGTAGTTTGTTTTCATATTTCTAGCTAGCTGGTCTATCACACACGGTTCGTCCTACCAAATAAACTTACCCATCTTTAGCTTGCACAGGTGGTGATTTTACAGCGCACTTGCATCGCACACGGTTAAGCGAGTACCTCCACCCTTTGCTCGTGCTCGCGCAATCGTGGTGATTTTACAGCGCACTTGCATCACACATGGTTGAGCCAGTACCTCCACCTTTGCTTGCGCTTGCGCAGGCATCATGATTCACATCACACTTGGATCGCACACGGTTAAGATATTATACCGTATCTGTTAAGCATCATCAGAGTCTTTGCAGCAAAAAAACGTTACAGAGGGTCAGAAGACAGCCACGCCAGCATGTGGCCCAAATATATATGAGTGAAAAGGGTGGTCTATGATGTTCAAAATTCCAATGCACAACTTTGACCACGCGGGCCCACGGTTGGGTGCGTCGTCAAAGATCGACGAGAGGGGCCAGAAGTCAAGAACCACCTGGAAGTGGCCAAATATATGTATGAATATTGAGGATGTTTAGAACTTTAAATACACAATGCATAACTTTGGTGGCACCTGCCTCGCAAATCCAAAAGCAGCCTTTGGATGTGGCCAGGGGTTTGGAGGGGTGCGTGGCAGACGTCGCCACAGATGATCCGGTTCCCCATTCGCTGGTGGTGAGGCTAGCCGGCCCGAGGATGCTGGGCCCTGCGAGTGGGGACAAGGGGATCTTGGGGGTGGAGAGCACAGTGCCGCCCAGGCTGTATGGGGCGGACATCGAAAAGATTGGGCATGTGCCTCCGGCATGTGCGGACATGCAGCGACAATTGGCGAGCACGGAGGAGGCGATGATGGAGCAGCGACAAGTGGCGAGTTCTCAGGCATTTGCGTCGGGGCAGCCGGATCCTGACGTAAATTCAGACATGCAACGGAGGGATGAGGTTGGGAATGGGGGGATGACGCCCCAGGAAGTGATAGCGTTTGAAAAAATGAAGTGGTTTTGCAACGCTTTGGTGAAGAAGCTCGCACCTCCGCTTCTCTTGGAGGTTCAGTCGTCTCTGCGCCCGGAGGCGGAGCCATTTACACCCCGGCGTGCCACTAGGAGTGCGAGGAGGGCTCAGCCTGCCAAGACCAAGGTTTCTCCTGCTGAGAACGTTCTAATGCGAGCTCTATGTTTGGTGCCTGAGGACTTGGATGGTCACGATGACAATATCGCAGAGTTAGCTGAGATCTATGAGTCTCCTCTTAGAGAGCAGCACATTCGGGTCATCGCGGCCCTGTTCGGCAAGGAGATGCCACCGGTGCATGCGAGGGGTGCGACTACGTCTGTGGTGGTGGGGGAGGCCTGAGTGCTTGGTCGGTCGTTGGGTGGGCTCCTGGACGCTGCTGCCTATGGATTGGAATCCTCATGTACTATCTTGGAATGCGAGGGGTCTCAATAACCCTGCTAAAAGGAATGCGGTTAGGGACTATGTTACAGATGCTAAGGTGAATTTGGTGTGTCTTCTAGAGACTAAGCTAGATGTACTAGATACTTATTTGGTGATGCAATGTATTGGGCCATCGTTCGATGGTTTTGCGTATCTCCCGGCAATCGATATGAGGGGTGGTATTTTGCTAGCTTGGGAGAGCTCATACATGGAGATTGACAATCTAACCCGGGACGCTAACTTCATCACGGGGCGTGTTTGTAATAAGGATGGTTGGGAATGGTGGTTATCCGTGGTGTACGGTCCCCAAGGCGATGAGTCGAAGATCAACTTTTTGATTGACTTGCAACATAGGAGAGATGCCTGCCCGGGTCCTTGGATGGTTTTGGGTGACTTCAATATGATCCTCAGGGCGGAGGAGAAGAATAATTCCAATCTCAATAGATCTATGATGCGGAGATTTAAGGCTTTTGTGGATAACAATGAGCTTAAAGAACTATACATGCATGGAAGGAGGTTCACGTGGTCGAATGAGAGGGAGAATGTGGTGATGGCCAAGATCGATCGAGTGTTAGTGTCGGTGGATTGGGAGCTTTATTATTCGGATGTTTTGTTGCAAGCTCTTTCCACTAATATCTCTGATCATGCCCCGTTGCACCTCTCAACGGCGGCGCCTTTCTGCGCTAAGAAGAGATTTAGGTTTGAGATGTATTGGACGCGGCTCGATGGGTTTGAGCATGTAGTGGAGGACGCTTGGGTGTGTCCTGAGGAGATCACCGATCCTTTCAAAAGATTGGATGCTTTGCTAAGAAATACGGCAGTGGCCCTTCAAGCTTGGGGTGAAAGGACGACCGGGAACATTAAGATCCAAATTGCCATTGCCAATTATGTCATCCTTAGGATGGATAAAGCGATGGAGTCGAGGGCCCTGTCTTGGTTGGAGAGGTGGTTGAGGAGAACTTTAAAGCACTCTTTGCTAGGGCTGACCTCCCTACAACGTACGATTGAGAGGCAAAGATCGAGGCTCAAATGGATCAAAGAAGGCGATGCGAATACAAAGCTTTTTCAAGCGGTGGATAACGGAAGGAGGAGCAAGAACTTCATACCACATATTAGACACAACCGTGAGCTGATCACAGACCAAGTTAGGAAGGAGGAGATCTTCTCGGACGTATATGAGCGACTGCTAGGGCAGGCAAATGCAAGGGAGGCGGAAGTGGACTTAGACTTTCTTGGTTTGGAAGGAACCGACCTGTCGGAGCTCGATGGGATGTTTACTGAAGAGGAGGTTTGGAATACGATCAAGGAGATGCCGCCGGATCGGGCCCCGGGCCCGGATGGCTTCATCATGACATTTTATCAAAAAGCATGGTATATCATTAAGAGGGATGTGATGGCAGTGCTCATGAAGTTATATGTGGGCGATGGCCGGGGTTTTGGCAAATTAAGCAGAGCACACATTGTGCTTATTCCAAAGAAACCCGAGGCGGAGGAGGTGGGAGACTTTAGGCCTATTAGCCTCACCCACAGCGCAGCCAAGTTGTTCGTCAAGATGCTTGCCAACCGTGCGAGGAGAAGGATGAAGGAGATCGTTGAATCGAACCAGTCGGCGTTCATTTGTGGGAGGCATCTCCACGATAACTTCCTCTTGGTCCGGCAAGTCACTAGGAAAATTCATGCTCGTAAGGATGCGGGAGTGTTTTTGAAATTGGACATCTCACGAGCTTTTGACTCCCTTGCCTGGCCGTTTTTATTTGAGGTGATGCATAGGAAGGGCTTCGGTAACAAGTGGTGCCAGTGGATTGCCATCCTCTTAAGGACCGCAAGTATGAAGGTGATCGTGAATGGAGTGCCAGGAAGAAGCTTCGTGCATGTCAAGGGTTTAAGGCAAGGGGATCCAGTGTTGCCTCTACTTTTTGTGATTGCCATGGACGTCCTATCGAAGATGATGATTCGCGCTGCAAACATGGACGTCTTGAGTGCCTTCACGGGTATTGCCCCTCACCAAGCGGTGTCAATCTACGCCGACGACGTGGCCTTATTTGTCAAGCCTCGGCTATTGGATCTCTCACTCGTTCGGTCGGTGCTTACGGTGTTTGGGGAGGCATCAGGTTTGAAGGTGAACTACAACAAATCCTTGGCGATTATGATACACGGGGATAGTGCGAACAAGGTTCGAGTCGAGACGGTGTTGCAATGCCGCATGGGTGCTTTCCCATGCAGATATCTTGGGCTGCAATTAGCCATCAGGACTCTCTCTAGGGCTGAGTGGCAGCCCATGTTGGACCAAGCAAAGAGCTTCGCGCCGGCGTGGCAAAGGGGTCTGATTCACCGGCCGGGTCGTCTTGTGCTAGTGAAATCGGTAATTTCGGCTAAACCGATTCATCACTTCATGATTACGGAGGCTCCTGTTTGGGTGTTGGAAGAGATCGAACAATGGATGCGAGGTTTCTTTTCGGCTGGTAAGGAAAAGGCCCATGGTGGGCAATGTCTGATTGCTTGGGATGCGGTTTGCAAACCTACTTATCTGGGTGGCCTTGGCGTTCGGAACTTGCAGCTGCAAGGCCTAGCTCTGCGGGTGAGATGGAAATGGCTACGCAGAACGGACCCTGAAAGGCCATGGCAAGGCCTGCCTATGACGGAGGACAGAGATGCCCGCGCAGTGTTTGATAGTTTGGTAAGCATCTCGGTGGGGGAAGGCACTAAGGTTTTGTTTTGGCGAGACCGATGAATTCATGGTTTCTCTGCGGAGGATATTGCACCATCAATTCTTTCGATGGTGGATACGAGGACGGTAAACAGGAGAACGGTAGCGGAGGGGTTGGAGAATGGAAGGTGGTTGCGGGATATATCTGGAGATCTCGGCTTTGGTGACCACATGCAGCTCATCCATCTCAATCGCGCGATTAGTTTGGTCCAGAGGGACGTGTCGCGACCGGATGCCTTTTCATTGCCTGCTGATCCGTCTGGTCGTTACACTGCTCGGTCGACATATCAACGGCTTTGCCTTGGTGCAATTGTGGTGCCTTATGCAGTTAGCATTTGGAAGAGTTGGGCTTTGCTTAAGTGCAAAATATTTGCTTGATTGGCGGTGCAACACCGTATTTGGACCTCAGATAGGAGAGCGAGGCATGGGTTACAAGATCGACCTTCTACATGCTTCACGTGTCTTCAAGAGGAAGATAACATTGAGCACATACTTGTTCAGTGTGTGTACGCTAGGGAGGTCTGGCATTTCATGTTTGATGCTTTGGGCTTGCAGGCTACCATTCCGGATGTGTAGGATCAACTCTTGGATTGGTGGTTGGCACAATGTGCAAGATGGAGCCGGGACGCCAGAAGGGGCTTTGACACGGTGGTGATTGCGGTGATTTGGGCTCTATGGAAGCAGCGTAATGCGAGAGTCTTCAATAGAACTAACCAACAACTCAATGCGCCGGATTTGGTGACGTCTATCACTGGAGAGCTGCGGGAGTGGAAGGTGGCAGGCCTAGGAGGAGGACGTTTCGTTGGTTTTTGTGAGAGTGTAGGCTTGTAGGAGTTTGGGGGTGTGTTGGGGTGTTTGCCTTGGGGGTTTGCCTGTATTCACCCAAGGTCTCTTGTACATTGTTTTTCTGCTCTCTTCGATAAAAGTAAGGCACGCTTTTCGCGTGCTCTCGAAATATATATATATATATATATATATATATATATATATATATATATATATATATATATATAATGACATAATGGTCATACCTAGCTAGGATGCTTGGCCCACCACCTCCCACTTCGTGTCAGCGGGGCGGATGCACGCAATGATCGATACTTTGGTCATACATGCATGTCGCCATGACCTACCATAAGACGGACCAATGAATCTATCCTTTGGTCAAACGACAACTGTTGTTGTCGATAAACCGCTTGGGCCAATAGATTGAACCATCATAAAAATCGCACAAGAGGGACCACAAAACCAACACCTCTTGCATGTGGCCCAAAATGAGGTATGTTGGGAAGGGGTGATGTGTGTTTTCAATATAGAATAATGTACAATTTAGATGTGGTGCCTACCTCTCGATACAAACAACAACCTTGAAGGCAAGGTAGTTAAGGACGAGATACGCAGGGTATGATGTAGGTCGAACCCAGCAATCCGAGCATGTGGGAGGGAATCCTCACAACGCATGAGCTCGAGCTTTGGTTGAGTGTCATCTGACGGTGACCGGCCCTAACACGAACTAGGAGGAATCCATTCATGGCCAACACATACCCCTCATTATCGGTCAAAGGGATGATATATATAAACTCGGGGAGCCCACAGATATGCGTGTCGTCACAAAAAACCACACAAGGGAGACGTGGTCGATCAGAAGACCCTGTATGCACTGCATGCAGCTCGAAAATATGTATGGGTACGGTGGTGTGTGATGTGTTTAAATCCCGAATGCACAACTTTGATGGGCCACCAACTACATTAGAAACTGAACACTATACCCAACTCCAAAGCCTGGTTCAATACGTACGATGTCGGTTTCACAACTTCGAGGCGGCGGTGGCGGGGGGGGGGGGGGGGAGGGGATTGTCACATGCATGTGCTCAAACTTTATTTGGTCTAGCATGGGACACATCTATATCTATATCTATACCCCTATATAGTGTGCGAATAACTTTGAAAGTTGATCGTTGGATGTAGCCAATCCGATGGTACAAAGATGGCAAATACGAGCACTACTGGCCGTTGGATATCATCTACATTGCACCAGATTCTACCACATGTACAATCTAGAAGACTCCATGGTTGAACTTAAGCATAATGCACAAACCTCAAAGCACAAGCACTTCTCCTTTGTTCTCTAGAATCTTCCATATTTTAATTGCCCAAACTTTTTTTCTAAATGAATTGTCACCTTTTGTTTTTACTTTATGCTTTACAATGCACAATTCCATGAATCTTAAAATAGATTTTTTTATAAAACTAATTGATTTTGGATGAGATGAACTATAAGAATTAAACGAATATCTACATCATGCATATATGACTCAAAGCTTACATGCTATAGTGTGGTATTTATTCATAATTTGGTTACCAAATCTCATACGTGCAATGCACGTGTACCTTACTAGTATCATAGGAAACCATCATGGTCAAACCCTTCTCGTTGTTGGGTTAAAGGGATAGATTGTGTGGGCCCCCCTAATTGTCGGTAAATGATAGTATATATACCTCGGGGAGCCCACAAGTATGTGTTGCGTCTATAAGCCACACAAGGGAGACATGCTCGAGAAGAACACCCTGCCCCCTATACCCTGCATGCAACCTGAAAAAGGTTTATATAATCGCCATGACAGGTCAAGTCAATCATTCTTTAATTTTTTAGAGCAAAAAATAACCCATAAAACATAGTAGGTTTATATAATCGTCATGACAGGTTAAGTCAATCATTCTTTAATTTTTTAGAGAAAAATATAACGCATAAAAACATAGTCTACAAATTAGCAAAACAAAGATCCCAAGGTTTATATAATTGCCATGATAGGTCACTATAGAGATATAATATATCTCTATAATAACCGTGTCCTAGCATTTAAATGAAGCTTGAGATATGCAACTTCCCACCGGGTCACCCATCCTTGGACTACTCCAGCCCAAGCATGCTCAACTTCTGCATTCTATTCGACTAGGCTAGTGGATGGGAAGCCGCCCCTTGCTGATAAGAATTGCCTCCTTGCCATTAAGGCGTTTCACGTTGGTGACCCTATGGGACCTACTCCCTCCTATCACACACATTTGTGCTTTTAGATATTTACATGGCGGGTGTGTCGCCGCTAGCCTTCAATGAGCACTGACACTGGTAGCGGGAAAACGATGGGAGAAGAGGTGGGAAACCGATGAGAGGAGTGGCGAGAAACGGTAGCCTGTTTAAAAAACCTAGTATAGAACGAAGCGTGAGCTAGCATGACGCATGCGCAAAGTGCTTACCCATGTACTACATGTGCTGTCTAAAGAGCATAGGGTTGCCGTTTGATCTGGGAGAATCCAACGGTGCACACGTACAATCCGTGGGGTTTGGGTTCTGCCCAATCAGAACGCACGACTCAGATCGCGCGCGCAGCAGGGGGGTCATCGGCCACGGTTTGGTAGGAACACGGCTTTCGTGAGTGAACCGTGTGCTATTTGAAAACATTTCGTGAGAAGAATCTCGGTTTTTAAATCCCTGTAAATCCAAAACTCACCCAAAAATCGTGAAACGTGGCATGGTGTCATGACATGGCACATATATGTCGAGGAATTTTATCGTCCATTTTGGCGCCAGTTTTATTACAAGCCTCTTACAAACCGGAGCTTCTCTCAAAGAAGCCTCATGGTTCCGATAGGGAAATGTGTCCCCCTTGTGGGCGAAACGTAATCACTGCCTCTTTTTGCCTTGTATTTTCTTTTACGGGCAACATGGAACGACAGGATATCCGTGCTGAAATTTGAACTTATTCAGGGTCCGTTTGGCCTTTTTATACACTAATTGAGTTTCCTAGGCATTTAATGTCCCTAATTCAAATTTGAACTTCAAATACAGGCTCCAGTTCACCAAAATGGCTAGAAAATTTATACATGTGTCCTTGGGTGCATGTTTAGGTCCCATGCAAGGAATGGGAACGAATTACAACCGTACCCGCATCCTGGCTCGTCCTCAAACATTTGGAATCTCGGTTTTTAAATCCCTGTAAATCCTAAACTCACCAGAAAGTCATCAAAGGTGGCATGGTGTCACGTCATGGCACATATATGTCGTGGTAAAAACATTGTCCAATTTGGGCCAAACTTTATCACAAACCTCTTACAAACCGGACCTTCTCTCAAAGAAGCCTCGTGGTTCCGATAGGGAAACGTGTTCCCCTTGTGGGAGAAACGTAATCACTGCCTCTTTTCGCCTTGTATTTTCTTCCACGGGCAACATGGAACGACATGATATCCGTGCTGAAATCTAAACTTATTCAGGGTTCGTTTGGCCTTTTTATACACTAATTGAGATTCCTAGGCATTTAAGGTCCATAATTCAAATCTGAACTACAAATACATGCTCCAGTTCACCAAAGTGGCTAGAAAAATTATACATGTGTCCTTGGGTGCATGTTTAGGTCCCTTACCAGGAATGGGAACAGATTACAACCCTGCCGGTGTCCTTGCTCATCCTCAAACATTTTGAATCTTGGTTTTTAAATCCCCATAAATCCAAAAATCGCCAGGAAGTCATCAAAGGTGGCATGGTGTCACGTCATGGCACATATATGTCGTCGTAAAACATTGCCAATTTGGCCCAAGCTTTATTACAAACCTCTTACAAACCGAAGCCTGTCGCAAGAACCCTCATGGTTTCGATAGGGAAACGTGTCCCCTTGTGGGCCAAACGATAATCGCTCCCTCTTCTATCCTCGTATTTTCTTCTACACGCAACATGGAACAACGGGAGCGCGCTGAACTTTGAAATTATTCAGGGTTCGTTTGACCTTTTTTATTCATTAGTTGAGTTTTCTAGGCAATTAATGTCCATAATTCAAATCCGAACTACAAATACATACTCCAATGAACCAAAATGGCTAGAAAAAACGTACATGTTTCCTTGGGGTGCATGTTTAGGTCCCATGGAATGAATGGGAACGAATTCAACTATCTCGCCATCCTGGCTTGGCCACAAAAATTGCAAATCTTGGTTTTTAAATCTCTGTAAATCCAAAACTCACCAGGAAATCATGAAACTTGGCATGGTGTCACTACATGGTACATATAATTGTCCAATTTTGGAGAATCTATATTACAAGCCACTTACAAACCGGAGCCTGTCGCAACCCTCGTGGTTCCGGTACGGAAACATGCCCCTCTTGTGGGCGAAACGATAATCGCTGCCTCTTCTCTCCTTGAACTTTGTTTTCTACAGGCAACATAGAATAACAGGAATGTCGTGCTGAAATTTGAAACTGTTTAGTGTTCATTAGGCCATTGTATATATTACTAATTAAGTTTTCTATGCATTTAATGAAGTCCATAATTCAAATTTGAACTACAAGCACATGCTCCAGTGAAGCAAAATGGGTGGGAAATCGTACATGTGTCATTGGGTGCATGTTTAGGTCTCATTTAAGGAATGGGAATGAATTACAAACTTGCCGTCGTCCTGAAACATTGAGAATCTTGGTTTTTAAATCCCAGTGAATCAAAAACTCACCCAAAAACATGAAACTTGGCATGGTTTCATGACATGGCACATATATGCCGTGGTAAAAAAATCGTCCAGTTTGAGAATAGGCGCACACATTAGTAGCCAACAAAGTCCTTTTTGAAACAAATCGCTGACATGTTAATATCGCAAACAGTTGTATTATATTAACCGTGTCAAAATTTAACCATAGTCGGTCGCGTGCGTGCAACTGTTTGATTAGACTAGACGAGCACGAGAAGTCCGCCGTGCAGGCTCGACGGGACGCGTGCGAGCAGTCCGCCGCACAGGCTCGACGGGAAGTGTGCATCCTGTCCACCTCGTAGGCTCAATGGGACACGTGGGAGCAGCAAGGCCGTCCATTCTCGCTGGGAAGCTAGCTCTTTGACGTCCATGCACCAGCCGCCGCCCGCCTCACTCACAACTTCTCCATTAATGGGTTAATTAAAGCACCTGGACGGAGGGTGTTTGCTTGTGATCCCATGGCAGCATTTGCTTTGTTCGTGTTTTCAACTCGTATTCTGCCCTAATTTAAATTGCCACATAGGGCAATGTATAATACAACCACAAATAAAATGGCAACGGATAATACGACGACAATTTTACAATGGCGCAGATAATAATTGTCTTACATATTCTGAATAATTTAAAATGCCACATGCGGCAAAGCCCGGAAGACACGGGGGCAAGAGAAGAAGGAAATTGCAGACAACGATCTGGGTCACTACTGTCTCTACTCGTCGATGGATCGCCGGGCGATGAAATCCTCCAGCACCTTCTTCAATTCCTCACGACTTTGCTTAAAAGTAGGCACGGATTCCTCCACCTCCTGCTCGCGCTCGATCCGGAGCTTCCTCAAGTCACCCATCAGTTCCTCGACGACCGCTGTCAGCGTCATCCCCGAGGCACTGCTCTGCTCATGCAACATCTTCCAGCCGGCGGCCTCCTCCTCTTTCTCGGTGAGCGCCTTCAGGAGCTTCGCATTGTAACCATTGAGTTGGTCGATGAGGCCGGTCGCCTTGTCAACCGAGGCATCGCTAATCTTGAGTAGCTTCATTAAGCCGTCGACCAGCTCCTGCTGCTTAGTGAGGCCAGCGAGAATGTTGTCGTCGCCGGCCAAGGACTTTAGGAACGCCAGCTCGTCGCGATGGCCGACGCCACGAGTGCACTTGTGAGAGCCCTCGCGTGCCCGTGAGAGCTCGTTCAAGGGCTCCACGGCGCGCCGGGACATCTCTGCTGCGGCTGCGGCTTCACGACGGGACTTCTCTAGTGCTTCCGCAGCCTTGGTCTCTGCTGCCTGGTTATATGTCCACCCTAAACTCCTCGTATCGGCCATGGCGGAATGACTTGACAGGAAATACCAGTTTTGTGGGTGATGAGGAGAGGGACTGTGAAGTAATTTTTGAGTGGGTAATTTTTATAGCCCGGTGCTAAGTGTGAACATATATTAGTTTGATAGGTTTGACCAGATTTGCAATTACTTATTACGTTGTAATCTGCAATATGACGAGAAACAAGGTCAAAATGTATTGATGGCAGAAGGCTGACCACATGGTTGCTCGCCATTGAGGCGGCCCCGGCGTGCTCTGCTTGCGTCCGTCCGAGCGTTTTGCTCGTCATTGAAGAGGCCGCGGCGTGCTCCATTCATCCGAGTCGACTGTTTGCCACGTATTACACACATCTTGTTAAGTTGAACCGCTTCTATTGTGTTCCCTAATCAAAAGCTGTTCGTCCGAGTGAACCGTATGCTGTATATCACAGACACCTTGGTCTGGCCAACTGTTTCTGTTGCACTCCCTAATAGCAAAGAGTTTATCGGAGCGAACTGTATGCCATATATCGCACACACATTGATATGGCTGCCCATTGTTGTTGTTCTGCCTCATCGCAAATAGTTTGAATGGATTAGCTGTGTGCCCTACATCGCACATGCAACTAAAATCTGAACCGTGTTTGATGGCTCAGCCATCGCAAACGTTTTGCACCTTTTTTGACGGGTTTTTTACATCCATGTTTGTGATTAATGCATCGCACACAGTTTCGTGAAAGGGTCTCTGATCGTAGTGTCGCGTTAGTAGCATCCTGCAGTAGTGTTTATAAAATACCAAGTTAGTACCAAAATTAGTATCATTAATATAGGCCACTTCTATAATTAAGTTTAGCATGTAAATAAAATACTTTGCAACTTTTCTTAATTAAAAGCATTTAAATAACTGTTTTAGCCCCTATTAAATAGTTTAAGGCATTAAAACATTTAAAAAAAATGTTGGTTCATCACCATAATTAGTTATGGAATATTTGCAACACCTTGAACATTTTAGTTTTGACATTTGAAAACTTTAAATTTTGACTTTATTTTAAATTTGAATTTGAATTGGTTTTGAATCAAAGTTAGATTAGCAACAGTAACAGTGATGACTTGGGATCATTAGTAGGGGATTACTGTAGCTTGATTATCCGAGCAGTACAAAAAGCAGTTGGCGAACCTATACAACATGTCACACTTATGTTCCCTTTGCCACACGATATATGTTGTCGGGCTCAAGACAAGTCTATCATACTTGTGCTAGGCCGACCTCTTTCTCGTTCCAGTGATGTCGACAACAAACCGGATTATCTCAAAATTCTTATTGCACGGCCATGCTTATCTTGGTCGGATCACATGAGAGGCTTAGAGTATATCTCTCTTGATCGGAGGGGCAAATCCCATCTTGCTCGACCATGTCTCGCAGCATGGGCCTAGACAAGCCCGAAACCTACCTTTGTAACTATCCAGTCACGGAGTAGCGTTTGGTCGCCCCAAAGCTGGTTTGACAGCATCCCGAGTACATGCGCCAGCTCCGGTCTTAGGACATAAAACATATTTTGTACTAGAGACTCACAGATGACCTATCGTTGCATCTCATAGTCGGGTATGTCCGACTCGGACCTTATCTCGACTCGGATCCGACTATGTCAGATCCGACCAGATCATTCTAAGACCGTATTATCTGGCTAGCATCCAATGCTCCATGGCTACTGAGGCCGAGCCATCCACCGTGTCATATGCTAGTCTAGTCGCATGCGCGTCCACACAACCCTTTTGACTAGGGACCTTTTTAGGACAGTCATCATACAATGCATAGTCCCACAAACAAGTCAAGTACTTGTTGATACACATCATAGATAATGTCCAAGGACTATCTGATGTCTACTACGCAACCTTCTTCTTGTAGACTCGTGATGGGCCTCCAAGCGCAGTGTTTTGTAGGAGAGTAGCAAATTTCCCACAAGTGGATGACCTAAGGTTTATCAATTCGTGGGAGGCGTAGGATGAAGAAGGTCTCTCTCAAACAACCCTGCAAGCAAATAACAAAGAGTCTCTTGTGTCCCCAACACACCCAATACAATGGTAAATTGTATAGGTGCACTAGTTCAGCGAAGAGATGGTGATACAAGTGCAATATGGATGGTAGATATAGGTTTTTGTAATCTGAAAATATAAAACAGCAAGGAAACAAGTAACAAAAGTGAGCGAAAACAGTATTGCAATGCTTCGAAACAAGGCCTAGGGTTCATACTTTCGCTAGTGCAAGTTCTCTCAACAATGATAAAATAATTAGATCATATAACAATCCCTCAACGTGCAACAAAGAGTCACTCCAAAGTCACTAATAGCGGAGAACAAACGAACAAATTATTGTAGGGTACGAAACCACCTAAAAGTTATTCTTTTTGATCGATCTATCGGGCTATTCCTATACGTGTCACAAACAGCCCTAGAGTTTGTACTAAAACAACACCTTAAGACACAAAACCAAAACCCTAATGTCACCTAGATACTCCAATGTCACCACAAGTATCCGCGGGTTTGATTATACGATATGCATCACACAATCTCAGATTCATCTATTCAAACCAACACAATGAACTTCAAAGAGTGCCCCAAAGTTTCTACCAGAGAGTCAAGACGAAAACGTGTGCCAACCCCTATGCATAAGTTCACAAGGTCACAGAACCCGCAAGTTGATCACCAAAATATACATCAAGTAGATCCCGTGAATATCCCATTGTCACCACAGATAAGCACATGCAAGACATACATCAAGTGTTCTAAAATCCTTAAAGACTCAATCTGATAAGATAACTTCAAAGGGAAAACTCAATCCATTACAAGAAGGTAGAGGGGGAGAAACATCATAAGATCCAACTATAATAGCAAAGCTCGCGGTACATCAAGATCGAGCCAAATCAAGAACACGAGGGGGAGAGAAACCAAACACATCGCTAGTGGTACATACCCTCAGCCTCGAGGGTGAACTACTCCCTCCTCGTCATGGAGAGCGCCGGGAGGATGAAGATGGCCACCGGTGATGATTTCCCCCTCCGACAGGGTGCCAGAACAGGGTCCCGATTGGTTTTTGGTGGTTACAGAGGCTTGCTGCGGCCGAACTCCCTATCTTGGTTTCTTTTCGAGGGTTTCTGTATTTATAAGAATCTTTTATGTCAGTTTCAAGTCAGGGGGTCCACGAGGAGCCCACAAGGTCGGAGGACGCGCCTCGAATTTTTTACGTGGGTTTCAAGTCAGGGGGGTGCACGAGGAGCCCACAAGGTCGGAGGGCGCGCTCAGGGGGTAGGGAGCGCCCTCCACCCTTGTGGAGGCCTCGTGGATCTTGTGGCCCAACTCATTTGCTTCGGGAGCTTCTTTTGGTCCATAAAAAATCGTCGAAAAGTTTCATCATGATTGGACTCTGTTTGATATTCCTTTTTTGTGATACTCAAAAACAAGGAAAAAACTGAAATTGGCACTGGGCTCCAGGTTAACAAGTTAGTCCCGAAAATCATATAAAAATACTCCCTCCGTCCCATAATATAAGAATGTTTTTGACACTGCACTCGTGTCAAAACGTTCTTATATTATGGGACGGAGGGAGTAGCATATAAAAGCATATAAAACATCCCAGATAGATAATATAATAGCATGGAACAATAAAAAATTATAGATACGTTGGAGACATATCAAGCATCCCCAAGCTTAATTCCTGCTCGTCCTCGAGTAGGTCAATGATAAAAACAGTATTTTTGATGTGGAATGCTACCTAACATATTTATCCATGTAATTTCTTTATTGTGGCATGAATGTTCAGATCCGTAAGATTTAAAACAAAAGTTTAATATTGACATAAAAACAATAATACTTCAAGCATACTAACAAGGCAATTATGTCTTCTCAAAATAACATGGCCAAAGAAAGCTTATCCCTACAAAATCATATAGTCTGGCTATGCTCCATCTTCATCACACAAAATATTCAAATCATGCACAACCCCGGTGACAAGCCAAGCAATTGTTTCATACTTTTGATGTTCTCAAACCTTTTCAACTTTCACGCAATACATGAGCGTGAGCCATGGACATAACACTATAGGTGGAATAGAATATGGTGGTTTTGGAGAAGACAAAAAGAGGGAGGCAGTCTCACATCAACTAGGCGTATCAACGGGCTATGGAGATGCCCATTAATAGATATCAACGTGAGTGAGTAGGGATTGCCATGCAACGGATGCACTAGAGCTATAAGGTTATGAAAGCTCAAAAAGAAAACTAAGTGGGTGTGCATCGAACTCGTTTGCTCATGAAGACCTAGGGCGTTTTGAGGAAGCCCATCGTTGGAATATACAAGCCAATTTCTATAATGAAGAATTCCCACTAGTATATGGAAGTGACAACATAGAAGACTCTCTATCATGAAGATCATGGTGCTACTTTGAAGCACAAGTGTGGTAAAAGGATAGTAGCATTGCCCCTTCTCTCTTTTTCTCTCATTTTTTTGTTTTTTCTCTTTTTTTCTTTCTTTCTTCTCTTTTTTTTCTTTTCTTTCTTTTTTTCTTTCTTCTCTTTTTTTGTCTTTTTTTATTTCCTCACATGGGACAATGCTCTAATAATGAAGATCATCATACTTCTATTTACTTACAACTCAAAAATTACAACTCGATACTAGAACAAAATATGACTCTATATGAATGCCTCCAGCGGTGTACCGGGATGTGCAATGACTCAAGAGCGACATGTATAAAAAATGGTGAATGGTGGATTTGCCACAAATACGATGTCAACTACATGATCATGCAAAGCAATATGACAATGATGATATGTGTCATAATAAACAGAATGGTGGAAAGTTGCATGGCAATAGATCTCGGAATGGCTATGGAAATGCCATAATAGGTAGGTATGGTGGCTGTTTTGAGGAAGGTATAAGGTGGGTTTATGGTACCGATGAAAGTTGCGCAGTACTAGAGAGGCTAGCAATGGCAGAGAGGAGATAGTGCATATAATCCATGGAATCAACATTAGTCATAAAGAACTCACATAATTATTGCAAAAATCTATTATTCATCGAAACAAAGTAGTATGCGCATGCTCCTAGGGGGATAGATTGGTAGCAAAAGACCATTGCTCGTCCCCGACCGCCACTCATAAGGAAGACAATCAAAAACTATCTCATGCTCCAACTTCGTTACATAACGGTTCATCATACATGCATGTTACGGGACTCACAAACCTTAACACAAATATTTCTCAAATTCACAATTACTCACTAGCATGACTCTAATATCACCATCTTTATATCTCAAAACAATCATAAGGAATCAAACTTCTCATGTATTCAATGCACTTAATATGAAAGTTTTTATTATATCCCTCTTGGATGCTATCATATTAGGACTAAATTCATAACCAAAGCGAATTACCATGCTGTTTGGAGACTCTCAAAATGATATAAGTGAAGCATGAGAGTTCAAAAATTTCTTCAAAATAAAACTACCGTCGTGCTCTAAAAAGATATAAGTGAAGCACTAGAGCAAATGACAAACTACTCCAAAAGATATAAGTGAAGATCAATGAGTAGTTAAATAATTATGTAAATATGTGAAGACACTCTAACATTTAATAATTCTAAATGTCGGGGTATTATTTAAACATCAAGCAAAACAAAATAAAATAAAATGACGCTCCAAGCAAAACACATATCACGTGGTGAATAAAAATATAGCTCCAAGTAAGGTACCGATGAACAAAGACGAAAGAGGGGATGCCATCCGGGGCATCCCCAAGCTTAGATGCTTGGGTATACATTGAATATTACCTTGGGGGTGCCTTCGGCATCCCCAAGCTTAGGCTCTTGCCACTCCTTATTCCGTAGTCCATCAAAACTATACCCAAAACTTGAAAACTTCACAACACAAAACTTAATAGAAAATCATACTTTATTTATATTGGTGTAATAGCTACTGTATTTCAACTTCTCTATGGTTCATACCCGCCGATACTACTCATAGATTCATCAAAATAAGTAAACAACACATAGAAAACAGAATCTGTCAAAAACATAACAGTCTGTAGTAATCTGTAACTCTCGAATACTTCTGTAACTCCAAAAATCCTGAGAAATTAGGAGGTCCTAAGAACTTTGTTTATTAATATTCTAAAAAATAATTAGTAATTTATCATGCTTCTGCTAAAAATGAGAATTGTTTTCCTGAGCGCAAAAGTTTCTGTTTTTCAGCAAGATCAAATCAAGTATCACTGCAAGCTATCCCAAAGGTCTTACTTGGCGCTTTATTGAAACAAAAGCTATAAAACATGATTACTACAGTAGCTTAATCATTTGAACACACCAAAACAGTAGGTATAAATATTGGGTTGTCTCCCAAGAAGTGCTTTTCTTTAATGCCTTTTAGCTAGGCATGATGATTCCAATGATGCTCACATAAAAGATAAGAACTGAAACGCAAAGAAAGCATCATGAAGCATATGACAAGCACATTTAAGTCTAACCCACTTCCTATGCATAGGGATTTTGTGAGCAAACAATTTATGGGAACAAGAATCAACTAGCATAGGAAGGCAAAACAAGCATAACTTTGAGATTTTTAACATATAGAGAGGAAACTTGATATTATTGCAACTCCTACAAGCATATATTCCACCCTCATATTTATTTTCAGTAGCATCATGAATGCATTCAACAATATAACTATCACATAAAGCATTCTTTTCATGATGCATTAGCATAGAATTTTTATTACTCTCCACATAAGCAAATTTCTTCTCATGAATAGTAGTGGGAGCAAACTCAATAATATAACTACCATGTGAGGCATAATCCAATTGAAAATTAAAATCATGATGACAAGTTTCATGGTTATCATTATTGTTTATAGCATACATGTCATCACAATAATCATCATAGATAGAACCTTTGTTCTGATAATCAATTGGAACCTCTTCTGAAATAGTGGATTCATCACTAAATAAAGTCATGACCTCTCCAAATCCATTTCCATAATTATCACAATAAGATTCAACACCCTCCAATATAGTGGGATCATTGCTTCCTAAAGTTGACACTCTTTCGAGCCCACTTTCATCAATATAATCATCATAAATAGGAGGCATGCTTTCATCATAATAAATATTCTCATCAAAACTTGGGGGACAAAAAATATCATCTTCATCAAACATAGCATCCCCAAGCTTGTGTCTTTGCATATCATCAACATCATGGATATACAAGGAATTCATACTAACAACATTGCAATCATATGCTCATCATTCAAAAATTTAGTGCCAAACATTTTATTGACTTCTTCTTCTAACACTTGAGCACAATTTTCCTTTCCATCATTTTCACGAAAGACATTAAAAAGATGAAGCATATGAGGCAACCTCAATTCCATTTTTTAGTTTTCTTTTATAGACTAAACTAGTGATAAAACAAGAAACTAAAAGATTCGATTGCAAGATCTAAAGATATACCTTCAAGCACTAACCTCCCCGGCAACGGTGCCAGAAAAGAGCTTAGTTGACGGGGTGTTAGTGCCGCTTACCTAGCCTCCCCGGCAACGGCGCGAGAAAAGAGCTTGACGTCTACTACGCAACCTTCTTCTTGTAGACCCGTGTTGGGCCTCCAAGCGCAGAGTTTTGTAGGACAGTAGCAAATTTCCCACAAGTGGATGACCTAAGGTTTATCAATCTGTGGTAGGCATAGGATGAAGATGGTCGCTCTCAAACAACCCTGCAACCAAATAACAAAGAGCCTCTTGTGTCCCCAACACACCCAATACAATGGTAAATTGTATAGGTGCACTAGTTCGGCAAAGAGATGGTGATACAAGTGCAATATGGATGGTAGATATAGGTTTTTGTAATATGAAAATATAAAAACAGCAAGGTAACAAGTAACAAAAGTGAGCGAAAACAGTATTACAATGCTTCAAAACAAGGCCTAGGGTTCATAATTTCACTAGTGCAAGTTCTCCCAACAATGATAACATAATTAGATCATATAAAAATCCCTCAACCTGCAACAAAGAGTCACTCCAAAGTCACTAATAGCGGAGAACAAATGAACAGATTATTGTAGGGTACGGAACCACCTAAAAGTTGTTCTTTTTGGTCGATCTATTGGGCTATTCCTATAAGTGTCACAAACATCCCTAGAGTTCGTACTAAATAACACCTTAAGACACACATCAACCAAAACCCTAATGTCACCTAGATACTCCAATGTCACCACAAGTATCCGTGGGTTTGATTATACGATATGCATCACACAATCTCAGATTCATCCATTCAAACCAACACAAAGAACTTCAAAGAGTGCCCCAAAGTTTCTACCGGAGATTCAAGACGAAAACGTGTGCCAACCCCTATATCACAGAACCCGCAAGATGATCACCAAAACATACATCAAGTAGATCCCGTGAATATCCCATTGTCACCACAGATAAACACATGCAAAACATACATCAAGTGTTCTCAAATCCTTAAACACTCAATCTGATAAGATAACTTCAAAGGGAAAGCTCAATCCAATACAAGAAGGTAGAGGGGGAGAAACATGATAAGATCCAACTATAATAACAAAGCTCGCGGTACATCAAGATCGTGCCAAATCAAGAACACGAGGGGGAGAGAGATCAAACACATCGCTACTGGTACATACCCTCAGCCTTAAGGGTGAACTACTCCCTCCTCATCATGGAGAGCGCCGGGATGATGAAGATGGCCACCGGTGATGGTTTCCCCCTCCGGCAGGGTGCTGGAACTGGGTCCTGATTGGTTTTTGGTGGCTACAGAGGCTTGCGGCGGCCGAACTCCCGATCTTGGTTTCTTTTCGAGGGTTTCTGTATTTACAAGAATTTTTTACAGCGGTTTCAAGTCAGGGTGGTCCACGAGGAACCCACAAGGTCGGAGGGCGCGCCCGGGGGTAGGGCACGCCCTCCACTCTTGTGGAGGCCTCGTGGCTCTTCTAGCCTAACTAGTTTGCTTCGAGGGCTTCTTTTGGTCCATAAAAAATAATCGGAAAGTTTCAGCTCGATTGGACTCCGTTTGATATTGCTTTTCTGCGAAACTCAAAAGTAAGGAAAAACAGAAATTGGCACTGGGCTCTAGGTTAATAGGTTAGTCCCGAAAATCATATAAAATGGCATATAAAAGCATGTAAAACATCCAAGATAGATAATATAATAGCATGGAACAATAAAAAATTATAGATACGTTGGAGACCTATCACTGTCTCATAAACACATAGGAAATATCATCATACATGATTGCCTCTAGGGCATATCTCTAACACGTCTAACCTAATTCCGCCTCTATAAATTCTCTAAAATCGGGAAACCAACAGAGAGCCACCCAAAACACTTTTTCACCGTCGCAAGTTTCTGTTCTTCGGAGATCCCATCTAGAGGCCTTCTCTGGTACTCTGCCGGAGGGGGAATCGATCAGGAAGGGCTTCTACATCAACCTTGCTACCCTTCCGATGATGTGTGAGTAGTTTACCATAGACCTATGGGTCCATAGCTAGTAGTTGGATGGATTCTTCTCTCTCTTCGACTTTCAATACAACGTTCTCCTCGATGTTCTTGGAGATCTATTTGATGCAATCTTCTTTTGCAGTGTGTTTGTTGGGATCCGATGAATTACGGGTTTATGATCAGATTATCCATGAATATTATTTGAGTCTTCTCTGGACTCTTTTATGCATGATTGTTAGAGCTTTCTATTTCTTTCCGATCTATCCGTTTTGTTTGGCCAACTAGATTGATTTATCTTGCAATGGGAGAGGTGCTTTGTAATGCGTTTAATCTTGCGGTGCTCTATATTGTTACCATTAATGATAAAATGATGGGGTTTATTCATATTGCTTGAGTTTACTTTTTCTAGATCATGTCATCTTGCTTAAGGCGTTACTCCGTTCTTTATGAACTTAATACTCTAGATGCATGCTGGATAGCGGTTGATATGTGGAGTAATAGTAGTAGATGCAGGTAGGAGTCGGTCTACTTGTCTCGGATGTGATGCATATATACCTGACCATTTCCTTGGATATCATCATAACTATGCGCTTTTCTATCAATTGCCCAACAGTAATTTGTTTACCCACCGTATGCTTTTTGTTTGAGAGGGAAGCCTCTTGTGAAAACTATGGCACCCGGATCTATCTTTATCATATATTAAAAACCAAAAATACCTTGTTGAAATTTATTTACTGTTCTTTGTTTTCTGTGTTTTTGTTTATCTATCTACCATTATCAGACTTGATCCTTGCAATTAACCGCCAAGGGGATTGACAACCCCCTTGATCGCGTTGGATGATAGTATTTGTTCCTTTGTGTGTAGGTGCTTGATACATCTCCAACCTATCTATAATGTATGAAGTATTCATGCCATGTTTACAAAAAATTTATATGGTTTTGGTATGATATGAATGGAACTAACCCGGACTGACGCTGTTTTCAGTAGAACTACCGTGGTGTTGTTTTTTATGTAGAAATAAAAGTTCTTGGAATGGGCTAAAATTTTTTGGTGATTTTTTATGAAACAAAAGAGGCCTCCGAAGCTTCGTGGGAGCACCAGAAGAACCACGAGGAGGTGAAAAGTCACCTAGGCGCGGCCAAGCGGGTGGCCGTGCCTATGTACCTTGTGGGCCCCTCGTTACCCCTTTTCATGTGATTCCAACACTGAAAATCCCTATAAATAGAGAAAGTCCCAAAAATAAACCTAGAACTTTGACGCCGCTACCGCAAGCCTCTGTACCGAAGCAGTCTCATCTGGAACCCTGTTCTGGCACCCTACCAGGGGGAATCATCACTGGACGCCATCTTCATCATCCCAATGGTCTTCATGATGAGGAGGGGCTAGTTCACCCTCAGGGCTGAGGGTATGTACTAGTAGTTATGTGTTTGATCTCTCTCTCTCTCTCTCTCTCTCTCTGGTGTCCTTGATTTGGCACGATCTTGATGTACCGCGAGCTTTGTTAATATAGTTGTAGCAAATGGTGTTTCTCCCTCTCTATCTTGTTGTGATGAATTGAGTTTTTACCTTTGAGGTTTCACTATTATCGGATTGAATATTTTGGATTTGAGAACACTTGATGTATGTCTTGCACGTGGATACCCATGGTGACAATGGGGTGTTCTATTGACTCACTTGATATATGTTTTGGCAATCAACTTGTGGATTCCCGCAGTGACACTGGGGTAATCTAGGCATAGAGGTTCATACACGTTTTTGTTGGGGAACGTAGTAATTTCAAAAAAAATCCTACGCACACACAGGATCATGGTGATACATAGCAACGAGAGGGGAGAGTGTTGTCCATGTTGTCGGTGTCAAAACCGGCGGATCTCGGGTAGGGGGTCCCGAACTGTGCATCTAAGGCGGATGGTAACAGGAGGGGAGGGACACGATGTTTACCCAGGTTCGGGCCCTCTTGATGGAGGTAATACCCTACTTCCTGCTTGATTGATCTTGATGATATGAGTATTACAAGAGTTGATCTACCACGAGATCGTAGAGGCTAAACCCTAGAAGCTAGCCTATGGTATGATTGTTGTTGTCCTACAGACTAAACACTCCAGTTTATATAGGCACTGGAGGGGGCTAGGGTTACACAGAGTCAGTTACAAGGGAGGAGATCTACATATCCGTATGGCCATGCTTGCCTTCTACGCCAAGGATAGTCCCATCCGGACACGGGACGAAGTCTTCAATCTTGTATCTTCATATTCCAATAGTCCGGCCAAAGTATATAGTACGGCTGTCCGAGGACCCCCTAATCCAGGACTCCCTCAGTAGCCCCTGAACCAGGCTTCAATGACGATGAATCCGGCGCGCAGATTGTCTTCGGCATTGCAAGGCGGGTTCGTCCTCCGAATACTCCATAGAAGATTTCGAACACAAGGATAGTGTCTGGCTCTGCAAAACAAATTCCACATACCACCGTAGAGAGAATAATATTTGCACAAATCTAATATGCTAACACATTCTGCAGCATGACATCACACCACGGCCCAGTCATTATTCGAACCGTTTTTCTCAACCAGCTACTACACATATTGCGAGGCGGTTTTCTTGGCACGTCTTGTCGAAGCAGAGATCGTGTCCCCTTATCACGGGATTCTCATCAATACGGGTGTGGGTAACCCAACCGCGCCATCAATTACGGTGCTTGGGGAATAAGCGAGTTTACCAGGCTGGTGGGGAGGCGTATAGTTTCTTCCGCCCTTATAAAGGGACAAGGATTCACCTTTTTCACCCACGCCCTCTTCCTCTTTGCTCATCCATTCTCGTGCACACGAGCTCCAGCACCCAAGTTCGCATTTTCTCCTCAAACCACTCCAAGCATGTCCGGAGCAGGAGGCAAGTGGATGGTCTCCTCCGTTCCGGAGGAGGACATCACAAAGCTACGGGGAGCCGGATATCTGGCCGTGGATATCGCACACCGGCTGCCAGATGAGGGGGAGATCGTCCCTACTCCAAAACCCCATGAGAGGGTGGTTTTTCTTACCCACTTCGTCCGCGGACTAGGATTTCCCCTCCACCCGTTTGTCCGCGGCCTCATGTTCTACTACGGGCTGGACTTTCACGATCTGGCCCCCAATTTTATCCTCAACATCTCGGCGTTTATCGTCGTGTGCGAGGCCTTCCTCCGCATCAAGCCCCACTTCGGCCTGTGGCTAAAGACCTTCAACGTTAACCGAAGGTGGTGGTCGGCCAGCAAGCGGAGTGCGGAGGCGCCGTGGTGGGAAAAATGCCCAACGTCACCTGGCTCGAAGGCTCCTATGTCGAGACCATAAAGGGGTGGCAATCGGGGTGGTTCTACATCACCGAGCCGCGCGACACCAACTGGGTGGCGGCCCCCGAATTTTGATCCGGAATCCCCATGCGGCTCACCTCCTGGAAAGAGAAGGGCCTATCGTGGGGTTCCTCGGTAGAGCTGACCGGACTCCAGACCTACATCAAAAACATGATGAGCAAGAAAATCAAGCTCATCAACGTGGTCCAAGTCATGCTCTTCCGCCGAATCCTCCCGTGTCAAAGACAGGCATTTAATTTGTGGGAGTTCGACCCGGCCGAGCACCAGACGCTGCAAGAGCTCTTCGACACGATGCACAAGGACGTCTGGAAGGTGTTGTTCATGGGTGCCGAGGTACCTCCTCCCCTTACCGAGGACCGCGGACTCAGCGCAAAGCGCTCGGCCAATCCGGTAAGTATTTTATATCTTATAAGATGTTCATTTCCCCAGTTTAACTATGCACGGGATCTAAGCATCCACGCTATTTAACAGGACTGGGTAGCCATAGCGGAGCAGATCGATTGTCCAGCCCCCCTGCCTGAAGATCCAGCAGATGCTCTCCTAACGGAGATGCTTGTTCCATCGCCTTATAAGGTGCTGGCGAAGAAGGCCACGGGGACCAAGAAGGGTCTTCGGCGCAAGGTTATATCGGACTCATCATCTGAAAACACCAAGGTGCACTCCTCCCACGAAAACGAGGAGGAGGAAGAAGAAAGTCCCCCCCCCCCGCCGCGGGGGACAAGAAAAGGAAGGCCACCCCATCAGGGAAGGCCGAATGGTCCAAGAAGGGAAGGACCCTCCTCCCGGACTGCTCCACAATGGCTGCTTTCAGCGACGAGGAGTGGTTACCCAGGGACAAGCCCCTGGCAAAGTCGTGAGTATCCGGATACCATAATAACTCTTGATATGTCTTATAGTACTGTTTCTTATCACGCCGTGCATGATTATGCAGCCCATCCCGAGCCCACATCGACGTATCTTCGTCGGATGATTCTTTGGGCTCGTCGGATATGAACGGCGATTCTCTCCTGACGGACTTCTCCCCCCGCCCTACGGACGACACCGAGGTGTTGTTGAAAGTGCAACTATCCCTAGGTGGTTTTGGTAATTCCTAACAACATATAGCTCATTGAGCTAATACTATTTCAAGATTAATATTTCAGGAAAGCTCAATGATTGGCATGGCATGGATGAGAAAAGTGGACCCCTCAAAATGCTAAGGACAAAAGGATTGGCTCAAGCTCAAAGCTCAAGACTCTACATTTTCTATTTTACTGATCCAAGATCACATTGAGTCTATAGGAAAAGCCAATACTATCAAGGAGGGATGAGGTGTTGCTTAATGAGGCTCTTGCTCAAAATGCTTAGTGATATGCTCCAAAGCCCTCAACTACTTTCTCACATCAACATATGACCTAAACCAAAAGTAAAACTCGGCCCCACCAATTCTTTCTATCCAGCGCCACCGAGTTCAGATGTCATAGCCACTGCAACAAACCCTAGGCAAATCGGTCCCACCGATAGGGATCTCGGTCTCACCGAGATGGGATTGTAATCTCTCTGTTTCCCTTCGTAACGTTTCAGTCCCACCGAGATGAGCGATCGGTCCCACCGGTATTGCAATGTAAACTCTCTGTTTCCCTTTCGTAACATTTCGGTCTCACCAAAATGAACGAATCGGTCCCACTGAGTTTACCTGACCAACTCTCTGGTTAGCTTATTACCAAAATTGGTCTCACCGAGTTTGTGTAATCGGTCTCACCGAGATTACATTACGCCCTAACCCTAACCATATCGGTCCTACTGAGTTGCATGTCAGTCCCACCGAAAATCCTAACGGTCACTAGATTTGCTGAATCGGTCAGACCGAGTTTAACAATTCGGTCCCACCGAGATTGGCAAGTTGTGTGTAACGGTTAGATTTTGTGTGGAGGCTATATATACCCCTCCACCTCCTCTTCATTCGTGGAGAGATCCATCAGAACGAACCTACACTTCCAACTTACCTTTTTTGATAGAGAACCACCTACACTTGTGTTGAAGCCAAGATATTCCATTCTTACCATATGAATCTTGATATCTAGCCTTCCCCAAGTTGCTTTACACTCAAATCTTCTTTACACCAAATCCATATCCTGTGAGAGAGAGTTGAGTGTGGGGGAGTCTATAATTTGAAGCACAAGAGCAAGGAGTTCATCATCAACACACCATTTGTTACTTCTTGGAGAGTGGTATCTCCTAGATTGGCTAGGTGTCACTTGGGAGCCTCCGACAAGATTGTGGAGTTGAACCAAGGAGTTTGTAAGGGCAAGGAGATCGTCTACTTCGTGAAGAACTACCGCTAGTGAGGCAAGTCCTTCGTGGGCGACGGCCATGGTGGGATAGACAAGGTTGCTTCTTCGTGGACCCTTCGTGGGTGGAGCCCTCCGTGGACTCATGCAGCCGTTACCCTTCGTGGGTTGAAGTCTCCATCAACGTGGATGTACGATAGCACCACCTATCGGAACCACGACAAAAACATCTGTGTCTCCTATTGCGTTTGAATCCTCCAAACACTACAAAAAAAAGACACATCCATGACATTTTGGGCCGAACGGAATTTTTTTCTGTCATACATATGATACTTCTATGACGATAATTGTGAAAAAACCCGGTATCATCATAGATGTGGTGGGCTCCTACTTCTATGACAAAAAATCATGATAGAAAATGGGCTTTTCGTCCTGGGTGGGCCGGAGACGCAGCTGCATGACATTCTTTGGGCCGTCCATGACGGAAAAAACTGTGGTAGAAGCGAGGGGGAGGAAAATTTCGGGGAGTTCCCGGTTACGGTGGGAGGTCAGGGGCCGAGTGATGCGCGTTTCTCTCGTACACGTACGCGCGTGTGTGCAAGGCGTTGGCTCTAACAGAACCCAAGCGAGGCGTTGGGCTCTAACTGAACCCGAGCGATTGCACTGCAGGCTATGCGTTACTGAACCTGAGCAATCGATCGATGGCTGTTAACTGAACCCGATCGAGCGATTCCTTGGCAACTGCTACTAACTGAAGCCGATCGATCGGATGAACAGTGAGCATTGCGGGAGGGGGGGGTTTGGATGAAGTGTGAGCGGTGGCGTTGCCTCTGGATGAACAGGACCCCGTGGTGTGGTGGAGGGCTGGATGAACAGTAGACGGTGGAGGGGTGCCCGTGGAGGGGTGGATGAACAGGACACCTTGGTGTGGAGGGCAGGATGAACAGTAGACGGTGGAGGGGTGCCCGTGGAGGGGTGGTTGAACAGGACCCCGTGGTGTGGAAGGCTGGATGAACAGTAGACGGTGGAGGGGTGGTTGAACAGTAGCCGATGGAGTAGCGCGCGGAGCCCGTGGAAGCTGGAGGAGGTCGACGGTGGATGAACAGTAGCTCGTGGAGGTTGGAGGGGGTCGACGGTGGAGATGAACAGTATCCCGTGGAGTCCCGTTTTGCGGTACGCCACACCCCTCCCGATGAACAGGACCCCCGTTTCGACCGTAGCGCTCCAACACAAGTCCGTTTCCTCCGTTTTGCGGTACGCCACACCCCTACCCATCAACAGGACCCCCGTTTCGACCGTAGGAGGTCCGTTTCCTCCGTTTTGCGGTACTCCACACCCCTCCCGATGAACAGGATCCCGTTTCGAACGTGGCCGGTCGAACACAAGGCCGTTTCCTCCGTTCTGCGGTACGCCAGGCCTCGTTTCCATCACCTATTCCGTCCAAGCCCTCCCGTTGAACACGACGCATTCCGTTCCCTCCCCATGAACGCGACGCATTCTGTTGCCTCCCCATGAACACATCGACGACGCTATTTGTCCGTTCCGACCCAGCCATGTCAACGAGCCCTCGTCGTACGTATGCGCGAGTAGGCGTTCGAGACCCCGCCCGTATGTACACATACGTGGCCGTATTTTCTTTCTTGCACCCTGGCCGCCTCTACTACGACACGTGCGCACCTCTACATCCACCAGTATATATGTACGTACACGTTCGCGACCAGAATGACAACGCTACGTACGCTTCGACCAGGTGGGTCCCGACTGTCAGGCACTTCCTTGCCTGCGAAGATGTAGCTGGTGGGTCCCAGCAGTCAGGGGTGCGAAATACGGTGGCTCGTCCGGTGGGTCCCCACTGTCAGGTGGAGGAATAATTATTTTGCCCGTAATAAGGAGGCACTTCCTTGCTGTGGCCGTGGACCCAGCTGTCAGCCTCTCCGCGTACAGTCCACGTCCGATGGAAGCCGTTCCTTGACCACGTTGACCACGCTGTGCCGAGAGCACCAGGGCGGTGGACGACGATGAGGCCTAGGAAGGGGACGACGCGGAGCCGGGGAAGACGCGGCAGTGGATGCCCACGCGTAGAGGAGTACGAGGGCACTGGTTCGCTGCGGTGTGAGGCTGCCGTCGCCGCAGAGTAACAGGGGGTGTGGGTGAGTAGAGGGATGGCCTGGCCAGCGGTGGGCGTAGTAGGGGGCGGTGAGGCCTCCGCCGCATCACAGCCGACCACGGGAGGTGGGAGCACGAGGCACGACCGGCGCTGGTTTGGGCGACTGGAGCAAGAAGACCAGAGGTTGAAGAAGCACTACGGCCGTTGGATGGACATCGTACGGTCACTGGAGCTAGAATCGTGCATATTGACTAAGTTGACAAAGCCCTCCGTCCCCGTCAACTTAGTAGGCCCACAAGTCATCCTGCCACTATACTGGGTCCCAGCTAACAGGGGGAGTATTCATTTTTTTATGCGTAATAAGGAGGCACTTACTTGCGTGCGAAGATATAGCAGGTGGGTCCGAGCTGTCAGCGGCGGTAATGTTTTTTAGCGAAATACAGAGGCCCTTTCGGTGGGTCCTAGATGTCAGGTGGAGGAATCATTATTTTGCCCGTAATAAGGAGGCATTTCCTTGCGTGCGGCCGTGGACCCAGCTGTCGGCCTCTCCACATAAAGTCCACTTCAGATGCATGTCGGTCATTGACCAGGCCACGCCGAGAGCACCAGGGCGGTGGACGACGGCGAGGCCTAGGAAGGGAACGACATGGAGGCAGGGAAGACTCGGCAGTTGTTTCCCACGGGGAGGGGAGTACGACTGTACGAGGCCTCGCCGAGGGATGGCTAGGCCAGCGATGGGAGTACAGTGGGGCGGTGAGGCCTGCGTGGCAGCAGAGCCGGCCGCGGGAAGGAGGGAGCAGGTAGTCCCGCCGGCGCCTGTTTGAGCGGCTGGAGCAGGAAGAGCAGAGATTGAAGAAGCACGATGGCCGTTGGATGGCCATCCAACAGTCACTGCTTGTGCGTCAACCTTTTTTTAGGAAAGCCTCAAATCTGTCGGAAACAGCATACAACCCATCTGCCATTATTTCTAATAATTTATAGCACATTTGCTAATTATTAAGGTTTTTTGGAGCCCATATTCTTTTTGTTAGCATTACAGCCCATACTGTGGCCACGGTTAAAAAATTATACAAAATTTTGCATATTTCGGTGCGGTCCAAACTGTTTTTAATCCCGAAATTCCGACTCACATTCAAACTGATTTTAAAAATAAATGTATATCAATATAAAATCCAACAAATTCTCCACGCATAAAAATTAATGTAATTTCAAATCTTGAAATGAAAAAAAGATATTTGAAACTAATTGTTGGTTTGATGTGTTTTAAAAATGATAGCCCATTTCTCATTATTGATGGACCATTTTCTCGGCCAGCCGAATGAAAGCTCTCCTCCTCGTCTTGAAAGATTTGCAGCCCAACAGGCCTGACAAAGAGACTCACTTGGCAAATCACAAAAAACTGGGCTGTGGCCGTGGACCCAGCTGTCAGCCTCTCCACGTACAGTACTCTTCTGATGGAATGTCGTTGACCATGTTGACCACGCCGCGCCGAGAGCACCAAGGCGGTGGACGACGGCGAGGCCAAGGAAGGGGACGACGCGGAGCCGGGGAAGACGCGGCAGTGGATGCCCACGTGGAGAGGAGTACGAGGGTTCACTGGTTCGGCTGCGGTGTGAGGCTGCCGTCGCCGCAGGGCCTGGCTAGAGGTGGGATTAGTAGGGGGCGATGAGGCCTCATCGGCAGCACAGCCAGCCACTGGAGGCAGGAGCAGGCGGTCTCCCCGGCGCTGGTTTGGGCGGCTGGTGTAGGAAGAGCAGCGATTGAAGAAGCAGCAGGACTGTTCGATTCAAATCCAATGGTTACTACTGCTAGAATCGTTTGTTGACTAAGTTGACAAGCCCTGCGTACGCGTCAACTTAGTAGGCCCACAGGTCAGCCTCCCAACCGGTGTGCCCCAGTTGTCAGTGGGAGGAATCATTTTTTTCGCGTAATAAGGAGGCAGTTGATTGCGTGCGTCCAGGCCAGCGGAGGGAGTAGGGTGGGCCGCGGAAGCCTGCGCGACATCACAACGGGCCACAAGAGGAGGGAGCAGGCAGTCCCGCCGGCGCTAGTTTATGCGGCTGGAGCAGGAAGATCAGAGATTAAAGAAGCACGTCGGCCGCTGGATGGACATCCAACACTAACTGCTGCTAGAATCGTGTGTTCACTGACAAAGCCTTGCGTAAACAAGTCAGCCTCGAAATCCGTGGCGTGCACAGCCCATTTGCTATTATTTTTATAATTTTTACTCAATTTCTAATTCATATGGAATTTAATGCAGCCCGTTTTCCATTTTTAAAATTGCTGGCCATTTTCTGGTCAGTACCAGGGTAAAAAAATTAACTAAATATGTGGGAAATTTTGAAAATGTGCAAATTTTTGCCGGGGAACGAAATATTCTTAATCCAAAAATTAATAGCCATAGTAAAACAAATTTAAAAATAAATTAGTACTATGTCATGTTAAATCCAATGAAATACGTATAAGATATCAGTGAAGAACAAAAACAAAAAAAGAAACTTATATCCCATTTGCTATAAATTTTTTGGAATTTTCAACCCCTTTTGATATTACTTTTAACAGACATTGACCATACTCTTAAGCCAGGCCGGAATGCATCCCTCCTCGTCTTGAAATATTTGCAGCCCAGTAATTCGGAGAAAACAAATAGGCCTAGCTTGGGTATTCTTCAAAAAGAAATACTGGGCTTGCTATTTTCCCAAAGAACTGGTGCATGAGCATTTAGCTTTATTTATTTACTAATTTATGTTTAGGGGACCATGAGCATGTACCTGGGCCGGATTCATGTGAGAGCCTTCCTGCCAGTTAATTATGGGCTTCTCTATTGGGCCTTCATCAGTGGGCTGCATGTTATCAACAAGTGGAAAATTAGTTCCGAGTTTCAAAAAAAATGTGTTCTGTACGATAAATAGTATGCGCTACTTACGGTACGGGGCACTAAAGGATCGAACCGTGCAACGACTTCCAAAACATTGTGTTTGTTGTTCTAACAACACATTTATTCAACCAATAGACGAAATATACTACTGATTGTACATTGAAAACAACAACAACAGCAAACAGACGAAATATACTACTGATTGTACATTGGGTCCCAGCTGTAAGGTGGAGGAAACATTTTTTCCAGCTTAATAAGGAGGAACTTTCCTTGCGTGCGACCATGGACCTCGTGGGTCGCAACCGTCAGGCTCTCACGTAAAGTCCTCTTCCGATGACTCTCGTTTGTTGACCAGGCCGCACCGAACGCAGCGAGGCGGTGGACGACGGCGAGGCCCCGGACGGGAAAGACTCGGAGATAGGAAAACGCGGCAGTGCAGTCGCAGATTGAGAGGAGGAGAAGGGTTATAACTGGTTCTGTTGCGGCGTGGGGCTGTAGTCTGTGGAGAATAACAGGAGGTGTCGAGCGGTGGAGGGATAGCCTGGCCGGCGATGGGGTAGCGCTTTGCAGCGATGCATGCTAAGCAGAGCCGCTAGCCACCGGAGGCCGGACCAGGCGGTCCCGGCGACACTGGAGGAAGAAGACGAGAGATTGAAGGTGCATGCCGGCCGTTGGATATAAATCCAATGGCTGTGGATGACACAATCATTTGTTGACCAAGTTGACAACGCCCTGCGTAGGCTTCGACCTATTGGCCCACATGTCAGCCTGCAAAAATGTGGCATATATTTAACCCATGTTTTCTAGAATGTACAGTCCATTTGCTGGGCTGGGTGAACAAATAATTTCGCGTCAATCAGGCCCATTTATATTTTCTAAGAAATCCCAGCCCATTTGCACTTCCTTGAAATACACGTATTAGGTGGGCTCATTATATATACGTATAATGTTATGTTAGAAGGAGCAATTAATATCAAAGAATAAACCGGAGAGGCACATTATATATATATATATATATATATATATATATATAATTAAGAAATTAGCGAGTTATTGCTCAAAATAAAAATGAGCGCGTTATTATTAAATTGATCCTTAAAATTTTCGCAATCACCAGGATTTTCCTTGCGCTTGAGTAAAAAACAACCAGGATTTTCCTTGCCTGTGATTCAAAAACAACCAGGATTTTCCTTGCCTGTGAGTCAAAAACAACCAGGATTTTCCTTGCCTGAGAGTCAAAAACAGCCAGGATATTCCTTGCCAACTTCCGTTAAACATTTACTTTTATAAGTTGGGATGTTTTTATAATGTATATATAAGTCTCTATAAAATATACGATAATAGTAATAATATAAATATATATAATGTGGTTAGAAGGGAAAACATAAATTGGACACGACATTACTTTTATAAGAGACCAGCGTTTTATACCCCACAGTAGGCATACTAGCAAGTTCACACACAAATACAACAGAAAAGGTAAACATTCATATCAAACTCAAGTTCACAGGACACGTTCATATCCATAGCCAACACTCACAATCAACAACTCAAAAGATTCATATATACACAAGCTCGGCATATCTATGCATCCAAATGATTGATAGATCACACGACAATATTCATACATAATTTACAAAAAGATTCAGATATACACATGTTCAGTATGTTTATGCATCCAAATGATTGAGATCACAGCCAATATGATCCATGGACGAACTTTAATTACCTAGGGTATAGACTGGTAAACAGTGTTCAATCGGAGGTACTTCTTGCTAAAATTAGTTCTTATACGAGTAAACTTTCGAGTACATAAGAGGCAGCACAGACAATCTGAACTTTGCTTGTAGGTTTATCCTCAAATAGTGGCCTCGTGCCGAGGGAGGTTTGAGCAACTTGGCCACTACTTTCATCCAACCAGTTTACTGGCTCATCTTGGTCCTGTATCTCGCCAAAATTCTACATTGCAGACGAGAAAGGAGGTGGTTGAGAAAATGAACCACCCAAATTTTCTGTGCAGTTCAACTGAAATGGAGCATCCTTGGCGTGCAGACTGATTAAGTGCCAGCTGAGTATACGCGTCAACCAACTTGTCTGGAATCTTTAGTCTCCATGCCATATAGTTCGCTACCATATGTGCCGATAACCAAAAGGCACAAGTTGGGACCAAAGACTGGACTGCGTTTTTCTGGGCTATGCACCAAGCAATATTTTTGGCATTCACTCTCCTAATACTTGGAGTTTGACAATTGGTTTACGCCGGTTGATACTCGAATGAATATAGGCACTTCTTGTCAACATCGTCCATGATAGCCCTTTCATAAAAGGGTCTGCCAGATTCTTAGCCGTCTGGATATAATCCAATGCTATTACTCCGGAGTTTCTTGATTTTCTGACATATTTCAATCTTCTTCTTGTGTGCTTTGTGGATTTCATGTTGTCCTTTGAACTCTTAGCGTTGACAATTGGTTAACGCCAGTTGATACTCGAATGAATATAGGCACTTCTTGTCAACATCGATGCTTGTCTGAGTGAACTTTGGAGTACATAGCAGCAGCATAAGTACCTGTCCATCTGATCATTTTGTGCAGTTCTACTGAAATCACCCGATGTAATGATTTGCCTGCGAGTTCAGGCTCCAAATTACTCCTGTATGAAATCGGCAAACAGTAGCACAATACCAAATTACCAATACATATGACATGCACAATAATCAGGATAAAGACCAGTACCAACCTGTGTCAGGTAGCATATCAATTACTATTTCCTTTGACTGGAGGCCGAGATAAGCCAAGCGACTGACAGCAAAGGAAGAAAGCATGCGGAGTTTAGCGACTGACAGCAAAGGACGGAAGCTGTCGAGGCAATGAAGCACCCAAAGTTTTTGTGCAGTTCCACCAAAATCGAGCATCCATGTTGGCACATATATTGAGAGAGTGAGATTACTGTAATAGTTGGACTAGTTTATGAAACATACACTAACAAATAGAAGCACCCTCATTATCTTAATGGGTAAAGTTAGCAACATAGTAGTCTTGCTTAAAGAGAGGTATTAGTTTATTTAATCAGTGCCAATTAGCTCAACTCAACACTCAAAGCATTGCCATTTATCATAGGTTGCAAAACTTTAACATGCAAAGATAAAGGAGTTTCTCATGACAGTAGCACGATACAAATAGAGATGACAGCAAACTAATATGGATGAAGGCCTTAGGCCCGTACCAACCTGAGAAAAAAAGCTTATTCATGTAGTCCCATAAGAGATGATAAAGCACTCACTGGAATCACACAATAGTATATATTTTTGTGCACTTCAAATGTATGGTTGAAATCACACTTGTTTACCAGTGCTGAGATTATATCGAAAGATTATCAAGAACTTCCAGCAGAGTTAAAGCACTGGCTGGGATACAGTTCATTGTATTGTCTTGTGTAGTTCCATTTAATATATGATTGGCACAACATGATCCCTGTTTGCACAAGTAGGAACAAGGTGAAACCTTCATTAGCTTAGTGAGAAAGGATAGGAAGATATTAACATATTACTCAACCAGTAGCATCAAATTCATGATGGACAATACGCAAAACATTGCCTCATTGAACCAATGGCAATAAATTGACATGCAAAACAATAGCACTATTATGTCATGACACTAATAATATTCCCTCCCTGCTCCACCACATGATTCACCTCCATAGACAAACATACACACGTACATGATTCAACATAGGGTCCTACTAAAGATTTGTTTAACTCCAACAGGAAAATTAGGAGTAATAAATTAGTGGTACTTAAGTACTCCTAATTAATTAAGTGAGACAGCAGAAGTGGAAGGGCTCCCTCGAGGATCGTCTCACATGTAAGGTAGTCATTGCCGGAGCCCTTGAATGGCCTCGACTGAGGCCTCTGGCTTCAGCAAGATCGCCTTGGCATTGTTTATTCTTCTTCTTCTTCCTCTTCATGCTCAGTTTCTCTTTCTCCTCACCAGTTGGGGAAACCAAGTACATGATTGTCCTTCTAATTCAGAATTGGTTTTGTCAGGGAGGAAGTACAAGTGTACTAGTAAAAAACAACATTATTTTCTCATGGCAGTCGGAAAATAGAGATGAACACATGCATTAAATATCATTCTTACCTAAAGGAAGGTTATGGTGCCAATATGGATGATGAGGATTGGAACACAGATCTCCCTTTGTGCAGTTCCACCAAAATGAACCAACTGTTCCATTCTGACATTCCAGTTAAACAGCACAAAAGTCACTTCTTTTAAGAAGAGTTTTGTGCAGTGCACCAAAAGGTCACAACAGCAACCAGGTGAATTGGATATCCCTGTTTGCACAAAAAGGCATAGAGGAAACAGTCAGAGTCTCAAACAATTACAGGTAAAAACATTCGGCTATACTTGTCATGGCTTATAACAGTGGCATGGCTTCATTTTTACCAGGGACATTAGATTAAGAACAGCTAAGGCTGCGTTCGGTTCACAGGTTTGGTGCAGGATTTTCGTAGGAACACAATTCCTACGGTATTCTTTCCCTTCCAACCGTTCGGAACACGGGAAAGGTGAATAGTGTTTCATAGGAAAGCTGGTCTGGTAGTACCTATTCCATAGGATTAGAAACATCCACGCGCTGCTCATTTTTTGGGCGGAAGCCCAAGGCAGGCGCTCGCTGCCATGCGTTAGACAGGTTGCTGTGCTGTGTTGCTGGAATAAAAAAATCAACCTATGTGTGGTACGTGAGGTGAGGACAAGAGTAGTCACTATGCAGCTGAATAAACAAATAGCATCTCATACTGCCAAGCATGCTACTCTAAAAAAACAAATCTGTACATTTCGTAGTCCATCCGAACACATTCTCTTGAGAGTTTCCTCCGGTTCGCTGTTCCATAGTTTTATACCTACATTCCTTTCCTATTCCTCTATTTTCATCAAGACCTATGTTTTCCGCCCCTTTGTTCCGAACGGAGCCTAAATATTTGGTATAAGGGCATGGGACAGTGGGTGCACCAGCAGTCCAGCACCATGTACGTAAACAGGGGCATAAAGTGGTGATTCATAGTTTGTTGCCCCGAGAAACAAACATCCAAGAAACATATCTGGGTTGGTCCCATTTTTGTTCACTCTAGCCACCTACTCCTATGTGTGGATAGCAAATCTAGTCCTGGTCATACCACTGTGTACAATGTTACCCCTGTATTTCCCTTTTCGACCAAGAGACCGGTTGGATGACCAGTCTGTACTACTTTCACCCCCTTTCCTTCCTGTTTGTACCAAGTCCGATGTACATGCTAAATTCCCCCACCCCCACTTTATTTCTTGTTTGAACCAAGTAGTACAAGATTCGACTCCATGAAGTAGCTTTACCTCTAACAATAGAAGAAAAAAATATGTGACGTTGGACCATCCGATCGAGAGGGGCTGAGAGGTAGAAAATGATGCACATGCAGCGACGTAGCGAGCTGGGGAAGTAGAGCTAAGGCGGTTTCGAACAAAGATATACCTGAAGGTCATCGGGATGGGGATAGGTGGGCGGCGGGAGGCCGGATCCGCCCATAGGCAACGAAGAAGGGAGGACCTCCCGCGCTGGCGCTCGGCCAGAGATAATGGTGCGGCCGGTAGTGGGTCTCCTCCCTCGCTATCGACGACGGCCTAAATGCTGCCCCTCCTCCCCTTCACCGGCAGAGGGGGATTTGTCCGGATCTGTAACCAGCGGTGAGCATAGAAAGCCAGTGTTTTTTGAAGGGAGAAACACAGTGTTACTACCCCTATCTTGTTTAGATTTGGAGAGGATGAGAGTGTGTGAATAGAGCAACCCTAGCAAGCAAGCGCGGAGGCTCCAACCTATATATATGTAGTGAGCAACCCTAGCAAGCAACCTCGATCTTCATCAACTCGTACAAGACCGAGAAATTTGATTACTACAACGCCCTCTCCCTGCGGACCGAGCTCTGGTGCCTTAACTGCACCTACCTTTGGCTGCATGACAGGAGGGCCAACCACCTGTTGGGCCCACCTGTCATAGACGCAAAGGCAGGAGCAGTAAGTAGAAGCTTTCGCTACACGCTATCCCTCCCGCATGAGGTGGACGGACATGCAGCAGTGGATTCGATACTGTAGAAGTAGGAGTAACATCATTGTTCGTCTTCTCGAAGAGGCGAAGAGCCAAGCGCAACCCGAACGTGGCAGTTGCGAACGCTCGCGTGGTGCGGTTCCTTGGAGTACTAGCCAGGCTCTTGCATGAGACAAAATTGCTATTGTTTAACAATTAAACTCCACTATCCATTGGTTGATACTCATTCTACATAGGTCCACGCGCTTAGCACCGTTTCCTCCTGGGGTCACCAATGTTTGTTTGCTAATTAATAGCATTGCATGCAATGAACTAGCCATTGCAAGTCATTAAAAGCATGCACACCTCTCATCTCTTATTGGTTGATATGTCAAGAAACAAGAAACAAGGTAGAAGTTAATGCACCGCGCCTAAGTGTTTTGGGACTACGTATTTGGTTTTCATAAGATGACTTACACACCTAGATGGAGGGAGTAGTATAGCCTTGTAAACCGGAAAGGAGTATTTGCCTTTCTAGAGATTTCAACAAGTGACTAGACTACACCGTGTGCAGTACTCCCTCCCTTCCGGTTTATAGGGCTCAAATCTCAAATCTCATGAACCAAGGCATTTTGCGATTGGAGAAACGTATCTCATACTTTACGAAACTACCCTAATTAAACTCATGCATTAATTACGTAGTTCTCTTGTTTTCCTCTCCGCCTTGGTCGCGGTGCACAATATTGAGCACTCCTACTCCCTCCTTTCCGGTTTATAGGGCTTATCTCAAAATCTTAGTTTTTTTCATTTTATAAGGCTCAATTTGGTTGTTCCCCATCACAAGTTCAGATTCCAAGGTGCATTAAATAATTGCATGCAGGTATTAAGAGAAAATTGACCAATGCATGTACTTTATGCATGCATGCATTGCAATTAATACACTGGTAAACATACATTTTTGAAGAAAACAAGAGCATTAATTGGGTGCTTTTGCAAATTACAAAAAGGATTCCACCACTCACCATCTACCTTGGTTGGTGAAATTTTTGAATTGAGCCCAATAAACCAGAAAGGAGGGAGTATATGACTAGCCGCTCTATCTACATGCGGGACATTTCAAAGCATCCGGGCCCGCGTGCCATCCACCAAATCACAGCGAGGTGCTACAGTCGAGACTCACCTGTCACCCTGGTGTGGCCGTCATGACTCGTCATATCACAAAACGCACACCTTTACCAGAAGTGGTAAGGTGGCCTCCAAGTTGGACTGGATGAAGCAACCATCATTTCACTGGAATGCTCGTTCAAGCCCTTTCTTCCCTTTCTTGAAGAAAACCTCACTCCAGGCTACTCACTTCTGCCATTTTTCTTCTGTACCAACAAAGGAAAGGTGGGCAAATCAGTTATGCTGCTATATTTTCATTCCAAGAATCTTCTTTTTGTGAAGCACCGACCGATTCTCACATCCTATTCTTTTCCCGTTTTCATTGCGATTGTGGTTTCCTTTCGATTGCTTTTTGTTTGTCAGTTCATTGATGGATCCTGGAGCACAAGGCAAAGAGTTGCCGGTGGACAACCCACTGGAGACAGCGATCTCCAGGAAGCGAGCACCGACCAACGAGTTGACCATGTTGGCGGGCCAACCCATGGAGATGAAGAACTCCAAGAAACAAGCACTGGCCCAAGAGTTGAGGACGTTGGCGAACGAACTCCTCAAAGAAAGTTGGAAGAACAGCAATGGCCCCACCGTGCCTACCCCAGGAACTCTGATTACCACCTATGTGAGGCTCAAGACCGAGTTTGAGGTGATAGTCGCTGTTGAGAAGCAGTATTCCCCTGGCAAGGTGATGGCCCCCATCGAGGACGAGGAGATGGCCCCCGGAGGGATGAGATCCCCCGGTGAGCTGCACAAGGTAAAAAATAATGGCTTATTACCATAGTTGTGGTTTTTGATTATTTGCAATGTGCTTGCTAATATGTTAGGGTTGTGCAGGTGCCGATGGACGTCCTTGATGATTCCGATGTCGTGGCCCGTCCTGTTGGCATCGCCTCGGAGATCGATTCCGATGCCGCTGTCCATCCTGTGGACATCTCCCCAGAGATTGATTCCGATGTCGCGGTCAGTCCTGCGGACATCACCCCAGAAATCGATTCCCATGCCACTGTCCGTGCTGTGGTCATTGCCCGAGAGATCGATGACAAGAAATAGTTGGTCACGCTAATCCTTCAGGGTAGTTTGCATTGCCCTATGTTTAATTACTAGAACGATGCGTGTTATCAAACCATCTTAGGGCTAGTGCACTGTCTTGTGTGGGCGGATCTTGCTACTTTTGTTTGATAGTGAATCATGCGAACCCTCTCCGAGTTATGGAAACAGATGTATCCTCACCTGCTTTTGATGTAATATATGGCATGATTAGATGTAAGTTTGAACTGTTTATCATATCAGCAGGGCTTGTTTGATGATTCTTGGTGTTAGTAGGCTAGCTACTGTGCGAGCTATAGTACTTGCAAAACACTCACCAAAGAGAAACGTTGGGGCTGATGAGCTCGTGGTACGCTTATACTTATCCCTCGTCGATCGACCAACAGCCCTAGCTCCTAAAATTGTAGCCTTAGCAATCGATGACCTAGGCGGGATAGTTTGGCCTAGTGTGTTTCAGTGATATGACGTGCAACACAAAATCATAGCAGTGCAGAGACGTACTCCCTCCGTTCCAAAATAGATGACCTAGGCGGGCTAGTTTGGCCTAGTGGGTTTCAGTGATATGACGTGGTACAGTGCCGTCCAGTCTTGGCGTGTGGTAGCAGTATTGCGGGTACAGTAAGTTTTCTTGAAGAAGTGGAATTCAACGAAGTCATGATGGTTCCTTCGTCCGAACAACTTACAGTGGGAAAGGTTGGGCCTGCGATACGATCGGGGTAGACCAGGATAATTTTGTGCATGGCAGGTGGACCAGGATGGTCGACGTCCCACATGTCGGCGAATGAAAGTATTCTTTCCGATATAGAGGACGAGCAACAAGTATTCATTGTTTATTTTTGATGAAAGCTATTGTCTCCACTGTTACGACGGAGGAGTGTGAAACACGGCAGCCCAGTGAACTTGGCATGTGCACCACTCCCTCCTTCCTCATGTAATGCCCAGGTTACAACTTTTTCTCACTTTCTCTCTATCTATTTCCTTTCAAATGTTTTTTACCTTTCTTTTTTAAGACACAATTGTTTTGTATGCCTTTTTTAGAATTATTTTTTATACCTAGGAGCACGTGTAGAGATGGGCTCTTGCAGAGCCCACTCCTTGACTTTGTCGATGCCTCTCTCTCTCCTCCACATAAGGAGTACTACTTGCTATGCATGCATGCGGTGGGCAGCTGGCGTCTTGAGGGGCCAGGGTTGTGAGAGCGGGCTCTGGAAGCGGTCCGGACTCTAGCATAATTTTGGTTTTTACAGTATTTCTTTCTCCATTGACATGTAGGCCCGCGTAGATAGATAAAGAACACGAGCTGATGAGGCGCATGCGGACTGTTTGACTGGTCAATTAGACAAATACGAAACTATACGTTGAGCCAGTGACCGTATAATCACCATATCTCGTATACTGTCGTGGATTTGTCACGGCAGATGTCCTAGTGAAAGGACTTAGTCATGGAGCCATCGCAACGGGTTAACTTGAAGGGGTTAAAGCGGACGCAAGGACACGGAGTTTATACTAGTTCGGCCCCTTCGATGAAGGTAAAAGCCTACGTCTAGTTGTGATGGGATTGATGTGTTTCGAGGGCTAGGGAGCGCTAAGCTTCGCCTAAACCTCGAGTTGTTGTTCTCTGTCCTCAAACCGCCGTCGGGTCGTCCCCTTATATACACGGGTGACGCCCGTCGGTCTGCAAAGTCCCAACCTCCGGTTCATAAACGTGCCCGGGTTGGTCTCTCTATTCCTAACTTACAATGCAAGTTTACCTCAGGCCGGTTTACGGCCGTAAACCTCTAAACCGATTATAGGCCTTGGGCCCTTCTATTTCTCCTTGGGCTTTAACATCTCGGGTCCATTGACGGAGCTAACCCGGGCCCTGTAGGCCGGTTTACCCCAAATAGCAATATCCCCAACATTAGGCCCCAGATTGATTTGAACAGGTTCATGTCAATCCTTAATAAGAATTTCTGTCTTCAAATGTCTTCCAGTGACTGTTAAAACGCCGTTTCTTCGTCTCCTCTTGCTGCAGTAAACCGATATGACGTCAGCGCAAGTTACCGTCTCCTTTTGCTAATCCGCAATAATCAGGGCGACGGCTGGGCTCCCGAAATCACCGGCCCCTGGATTCGCGCGCCTGGCACGCGCGCCGCGCCTTATAAATAGGACTTGAAGGCCATCTTCCTTTCCTCCCTTTCGTCCCCTTCTTCGTCTTCCTCGCGACCCAGACCTCGGAGCTCCGCCGCCACCGTCAGCTACTGCATCAACTCCGGCCGCTGCATCGACCTGACCAGACCAGAGTACCGCGGCGACCCTCCACATCCATTTGGATCCCGGTAAGGCTCCTGTTCTTCTTGCTTTAGATCTGTTCTAGGGTTCGTCATCCTGCCACTGTTCCTTGTTCATCTCCATAGCAGCTTTTGCGAACAGATTATGATACTTATATTGTGATTTGTAATCAACCTCAATATTCCCCATAAATCTGCACTCATCTCCTTAGATCCCACTCATTTCCCTGCTTGTCGAACTTATGTTGTTCTGCTGTGAGCCAAACCTCGTATTTTTACTTCTTTTTTGCCCTAGCTGTAGATCCATTGTTTTGAAAGAATCCGTACGGGATCTGTTTCTGCTTTCATATTCACAACTGTTAGATCTGGTCGGTTTAACTTTTAGCAGAGCGAACAACCCAAACCATATATCCATTAGTCTCCTCAATGAACCGCCAGATGATATCATTGTAGATAACTTCATTCTATATAAGAGCATCTTCGGTTTACAATCACACCTGTTCTCAAACCGGAATACCTTTGTCTTGTAGATTTCCTCATGGCAAAACAGGTGTACGAATGCAACTGGGTTCCCTCTCGCATCACCGAGACCCAACTAAACAACTTAGTTCTGACTGGCGCCTTGAGTAGCAAAAATGCCATCCATTGGAGGGTTCCAGGGGATGAATGTCCTCCTACACCACAGGAAGGAGAAGTGGTGGTGTTTGCGGATCACCTGGCCTGGGGTTTTAATCCACCCGGTTCAAAATTTTATCGGGACGTCCTGGCTAATTTTAAATTGCGCCCACAAGATGTTGGCCCAAACTCAGTCACGAATATCTGCCATTTTCAAGTGCTTTGTGAGGTGTACTTCCAGGAGGAACCTACTGTAGAGCTGTTCCGAGACTGTTTTCATTTGAACCGACGTACTGAATTCACCGACGGCCCTAATATGGAACTGGGTGGTATGGCGATTCAAAAGAGGAAAGAAGTGACTTATCCTCATGCCAAGTTGCATAGTCATCCGCAAGAATGGAATCACACTTGGTTCTATTGCAAGGATACTTCCCCTGCTGAAGAAAATCCTCTGCCTGGCTTCCGTCCAGAGAGACTTAGCAATACACACTCCTTCCCCCCAAGACTAACCGCCAAAGAGAGGAGTAAGTATGCCCCTCAGCTGTCCAAGCTCAGAGCCTTCATGGCCAACGGTTTAACGGGGGTAGATCTTGCCCGTTGCTGGATTTCATGGAGCATCCTGCCCCTTAGCATCCGCTCCAGTTTAATGTGCCAATACACGGGCCGGGTTGATGATCCTTTGAGGCACTGCAACATTCAGCTGACGGAAGACGAAGTTACTGAAGCTGTGAAAAAGATGCTGAATGAACCGGAATATGTTTGCGCCCGAACCGGCCTGCTTCCCTTTTGTGCTACAAACAAACCACCTGCTGTAAGCATCTCACCTCTGTTTGTTATAGAATTTATGATCTCCTTATATACATATTGTTAACTCCAGTCCTTTCTGAGACAGGGAGATGATCCGTTTTGGAGCAAGAAGTTTCAAGAGCCGACCGAAAAGGTAACCCGACCCAAAACAAGGGTGAAGAAGCCCGCTCAGAAGAAAAGGAACACCGCTTCCTCTACCCCGGATTTAGAGGAGGATGATGTGGGTAATCCGGACCTTGGGGTAGACCTCGATTCAGTTGGCTTACTTTTTATACGTCTTATTGATGATGATATTTGTCAGGACGACGCTGAAGCGAGTAATGCTGAAGGCCCAGAGGTAACTATTCTTTCTTCTGATGCAGTTCCGTTGCCTTTGAAAAAATGTCGCCAAGCAAACCGGAAAATTAAATTTTCTCATCCTCTTGCTTACTTGGATCCCAAATTTCTTGTGAAGACCCAGCAACATGAAGCTCGACGCACCACCCGGCATAGCGGCCAGGTAGTTACCTCCGCCGGTTTACCGAACAGCCCGGTTCGGAAACGCCGCTCAGAGGTCTCCGATTTATGCGCTAGCTTTCCTCCTAAAGCAGGTTTAACTCGTCAGCCTCTTAATCCATCTGACTCCGATTATCAGGTCACTTCCCATTCATCTTCTGGTGAATCTTCAGCCACTCAACTGCCACCGCTAAAGACAGTTATTGGGTAAGTTGGACCGATCACAACATATTTCTATATGGGTTTCTTAATCCATCTTACACCGTTCTTTCAATCTTTGGGTCTTTCCCAGGGCTAAACCTAGACCGAGCAAGAAGGCTCGTCTGGATAACCCGGCCGAAGGAACTGCCGCTCCTGAACCGGAGAGAACTCCTGGTGCTGATGCTCTGGGTTGTGAAGACATTCAGAATTATCTATCTCCACAAGATGACGCCTATGCTGAAGAAAGGCCTACCAATCCTGCCAGCCGTACTGATCAGCCTGTCAGTCCTGTTCGGGTTGAGGAATCCATCCCCCCTTCTGGAACTGTTGATAAACCGACAGCGCCAATGCAGAGCAGCGACTCCAAAGATGATGATGTTGTGATTACCGGCATTGGTCGCTCTGAACCGGGGAACTCTGCTACTTTAGCCAAGCATACTGCCAAGGAAGAAATCTCGGCCATAAAGGGCAAATGGGACGTTGACTCCTCAACGTACGCCGCTTTAAGCGCCCAAGATCTTTATTCTGGGTACCTGAACCGATTGTACACCAGTCGCGATTATGAAGCTGGTATGATCAGGATGATGAAAGAAAAACTTGAGGTAACTCTCTTGTGCTTCCTTCTGTTGCAACCTAGCTTATCAATTTATTCCAATCCGAGATGGTAATCCGAATCATGCTGCCTTGACCACTAAGGTCCGGTTTAAAAATCCAGGGCTTCAACATAGGCCGTTAACCAGAAACATCATCCAATAACCATTAGCCCCCAAGTACCAAGTTTAAATACTTGTATTAACCCTGGGACTTTTGTAATGGAAAACATGCGTTAAGATCAAGTATGCATTAGCCCCCAAGTATTGAGCACATAACTTGCTTGTGTGGTTGATACTTCCAAACCGTGCAATATTTTCTGAACACTGCTGACGACCTGCTGCAGGGGGATCTGAAGACCAAAGAGAAACAAGTCTCGGACCTTCAGGAAATCCTAAAAACCCAGCAGGCTGAAACTGCAAAAGCGAAGGAGGAATTGACCAATGCCTTAACCGTTATGGAACAGCTGAAAGAAAGCCGCAAAAAGGAACAAGCTGATTGGGCTACTGAAAAGGCTCTTTTGATGAAAAGGGCTGAAAATGCCGAAGCTGCTCTCAAACCGGTGGTTGATGAATTATCCACCGTAAAGCGACAAATACACTCCATGACCTCTGCCGTCTTTGGTAAATTCCTTTCGATGCCCTTCTTCCAATTTGCACCTTGTTTGCTATATCCCATGTCCGGTTTGTAATCCATCTTGAAACACTGCAGGCACACATATTGGACACTTGGGTTCTGATGTGCGGATGAAACTCAAAGCTGCCTATACTTTGATTGAACAGTTGTACACCGGAGCACAGAGAGCTATCACCACTGCATCGCATAACAACCCTGCACCGTCTCTGATTCAAGACACGTTAAAAAGGTTATCCATGCTTCCAGCCCGGATTGAAGAGTTAAAAAGATCAGCTGCTCGAACCGGAGCCATCACTGCCTTGATCCGGGCCAAAGCGTGGGTACCAGATTTTGATCCTGTCGAAGCGGCCCAAGGATACCCCAGCTTGAAAGAAGACGGTTCAGATTTCGGCGAAAATGACTTGAGGGCGATAAACCGGGCGGTGCGCCCCCTAGCTTGTCAATTGGCTGAAGAAGCAGATCTGACACATTATCAGGCCCAATATGATAACCAGAACAAGCGAGTAGCTGCCCCGGTCCCTGAAGCGGAAAACCTTATTCCTCCAATCCGTAAGCATACCTACGCCCCTGACATTGAACCGTCTTTGCTGATTCATGAAGAAGCTGTCTTTCAAGCGCTAATGGGAATCGACTGGACCACTGCTGATTTCCAGCCAATGGGTAGCCAAGAGAAAGCTGAAGCGACGCAAGATGATCCACAGCCTTCGAGACGAGGCAGCGAACAGGCGTAATCAACGCTCCGGTTCACCTTAATTGGTGACGTTTAATCCGTCAAAAAACAATATATTCAGGCACTACGCTGCCTTGTAATAAGATAGTTAATACCTCTGTATTTGAATGCGCCTTTGTGCACGGGTACTGATGCCCTTTCCGTTGACTTTCTCCAACTTATGTTTCCTGTCTTTACTGAGTACAAAGGACGGTATTTTGACAATACGAACCGTGCCGCGCCTTTGCCAAACCGGGCAACTTGCCTCCGGGTTAAAAAACGGACCAGGCTGTGTCAGCTGAATCGGTTTAAAAGTATTTGACGTTCCGAAGAACAAAAATACCACAATAAAGGCAGAAAACAAAAACCAAATACGAGAGGACAACGCGATAGTAAAACGCATGCAAATAGTGGTTGCTATGAACCGTTCAGAAGGCGTGACCGTTGTCAAGACAAAAGAAACCAAGCCCCCAAGAGGTGTAGCTACGGTTCAAGTCGACTAGGTTCCTAACTGAATCGTGGCAAATATGCCGGTCAAATGGCATTGCATTGGTTCAGATTCGACCAAGCCCCCAAGTGACTCAGTGGCCTAGGGCCGATCAAGTGGCATTGCGTTGGTTCGGACACGACCAAGCCCCCAAATGACTTATTGGCTAAAAAGCCGATCAGAAGGCATTACCATCATCAAGACATGACCGAGCTCCCATAAGGTGTAACCACGGTTCAAGTCGATTAGGTCCCCAACTGACTTAGTTGCAAATGTGCCAGCCAGAAGGCATTACCGTCGTCAAGACATGACCAAGCTCCCCGGAGGTGTAGCTACGGTTCAGGTTGACTAGGTCCCCAACTGACTTTGTAAGGATAGCTATGTTCTCTTTGGTTCGAATACGACCTATGTTTGAACAGGAAGCCCCATGTTTGAACCGCGCATCATGTCAGCAGGTCCTCTTCAGTAATTTTTAACCTTTTTGCAAGAGATCAATTTTTCTTGAACCGGGATCTTGAACCGGATATTAAGAGCTTCAAAGCTTTGTGGGAGACATCTTCCCTTGAACCGGATTTTAAACCGGAATCTTCACTTTGATCTTCTGTGAAGCGACCTCAAGGGGTAAACCAGAAATTGCATTAAAGCGAATCCACTCCATGTAACCACGCATGATGTGAAGAACAGCAGAGACCCCGCTTTACTCGAGGCTCCGGTTTATTGTATTAATCATAATATATACATGGTCATGATATGTACATAAACAGAGCCCAAGGCTCATGTATAATAAGGTCGAAGATGAGCTATGTTCCACGGCCTGCTGGTCTCCTCCTCTGATGTGCGTGAATCTTTGCGCTCTCGAATATCAATCAGGTAGTATGACCCATTATTCAGATTCTTGCTGACCACAAAAGGTCCCTCCCAAGGCGGGGATAATTTATGCTGATCAGACTGATCCTGGATGAGCCGAAGCACCAAATCCCCCTCCTGAAAGGTTCTGGTCTTAACCCGACGGCTGTGGTAACGGCGAAGATCTTGCTGGTAAATCGCTGAACGGGCAGCTGCTAAGTCACGTTCCTCATCCAACAAGTCAAGAGCGTTCTGCCATGCCTGCTCGTTGTCCGCTTCAACATACGCTGCCACACGAGGTGAGTCATGTCGTATATCACTTGGGAGAACCGCCTCTGCTCCATAGACCATAAAAAACGGCGTAAACCCCGTGGATCTGTTAGGCGTGGTGTTGATGCTCCATAATACAGACGGTAGCTCCTCAACCCAACAACCCGGCGTCCTTTGCAAAGGGACCAGAAGCCGGGGTTTGATACCTCTCAAGATCTCTTGATTCGCTCGTTCTGCCTGACCATTAGATTGTGGGTGAGCTACCGAAGAAACATCAAGCCGTATATGCTCCCGTGCGCAGAACTCTTTCATGGCCCCTTTGGATAGATTGGTACCATTATCTGTGATGATGCTGTGTGGAAAGCCAAACCGGAAGATCACCTTCTTTATAAACCGAACCGCCGTGGCCGCATCACATTTACTGACAGGTTCTGCCTCCACCCACTTTGTAAATTTGTCAACCGCCACCAGTAGGTGGGTCTTCTTATCTTTGGAACGCTTAAAAGGCCCAACCATATCGAGCCCCCAAGTCGCAAACGGCCAAGTAATTGGAATCATCCTCAATTCTTGAGCCGGTATGTGTGCTCGTCTAGAAAATTTCTGGCAACCATCACATAACCTGACCAGGTCTTCTGCATCAGCATGAGCAGTTAACCAGTAGAAACCCTGGCGGAACGCTTTAGCCACCAATGATTTTGAACCGGCGTGGTGGCCACAATCCCCTTCATGTATTTCACGTAATATCTCGCACCCCTCCTCAGGGGATACGCACCGTTGCAGCGCTCCTGACACGCTGTGATGATGTAGCTCCCCTTTGAGGATGGTCATAGACTTGGACCGCCGTACTTTCTGCCGAGCCAAGCTTTCGTCTTCTGGCAACTCACCCCGGTTCATATATGCCAGATAAGGAAGCGTCCAATCCGGGGTGACGTGAAGAGCCGCCACTAATTGAGCCTCCGGATCAGGAATAGCCAACTCCAGCTCACCGGGTAGCTGTACCGATGGGTGATACAATACATCCAAGAAAACATTGGGTGGGACCGGTTTACGCTGAGAGCCCAAGCGGCTTAAAGCGTCCGCTGCCTCATTCCTTCTGCGATCCACATGGTCCACTTGATAGCCTTTGAAATGCCCGGCCACCATATCTACTTCACGTCGGTATGCAGCCATGAGCGGGTCCTTAGAATCCCAGGTGCCAGATACCTGCTGAGCCACTAGATCCGAATCACCATAGCACCTAACTCGGCTCAGATTCATCTCTTTAGCCATCCGAAGACCATGAAGCAAAGCTTCATACTCAGCCGCATTATTTGTACAGGGGAACATTAAACGGAGGACATAACAAAACTTATCTCCTCGTGGGGAAGTTAAAACAACTCCAGCCCTCGAGCCTTCCAATTGTCTGGACCCGTCAAAATGAATAGTCCAATATGTGTTATCTGGCTTCTCCTCAGGTGCTTGTAACTCTGTCCAATCGTTTATGAAGTCGACAAGTGCTTGTGACTTTATGGCCGTCCGGGGTACGTATCTTAAATCGTGCGGCCCAAGCTCAATAGCTCACTTGGCAATCCGACCGGTCGCCTCCCGGTTCTGTATGATGTCACCCAAAGGAGCAGAACTGACCACCGTGATGGGGTGTCCTTGAAAATATTGCCTCAGCTTTCGGCTTGCCATAAAAACACCATATACCAGCTTCTGCCAATGCGGATACCTTTGTTTGGACTCGATAAGCACTTCACTGATATAGTAAACCGGTCGCTGAACCGGATGTTCCTTCCCAGCCTCCTTTCGTTCTACCACCATCGCCACACTAACCGCTCTGGCATTCGCAGCAACATATAACAGGAGTGGCTCTTTATCTATAGGGGCTGCCAACACTGGCGGATTGACTAGCTGTCGCTTCAAGTCCTCAAACGCTTTATCAGCCTCCGGACTCCAGATAAATTGATCCGTCTTCTTGAGCATTTGATACAAGGGGATCGCCTTTTCACCGAGGCGGCTGATAAACCGGCTTAACGCTGCAATCCGTCCGGCCATGCGCTGAACATCATTGACGCATTTCGGTTTGGCCAGGGAGGTGATGGCTGTGATCTTTTCCGGATTGGCCTCAATTCCTCTATGGGACACTAAAAATCCCAACAACTTGCCTGCAGGTACACCAAAAACACATTTAGCTGGGTTGAGCATCATTTGGTACACTCTCAAGTTATCAAAAGTTTCCTTCAAATCGTCAACCAGGGTCTCCTTCTTTCGTGACTTGACCACAATATCATCCACATAAGCATGCACATTACGACCAATCTGCTCGTGGAGGCAATTTTGCACACACCGTTGATAAGTAGCCTGCGCACTCTTAAGCCCGAAGGGCATAGAAACATAGTAGAAGGCTCCAAAGGGAGTAATGAACGCCGTCTTCTCCTGGTCCTTAACTGCCATCTTGATCTGATGATAACCCGAATAGGCATCCAAAAAACTCAAACGCTCGCAACCTGCCGCAGCATCAATGATTTGATCAATACGGGGGAGAGCAAAAGGATCCGCTGGACATGCTTTATTCAAGTCTGTGTAATCCACACACATGCGCCAGGTGCCATTTTTCTTAAGAACCAGCACTGGATTAGCAAGCCACTCGGGATGAAAAACCTCAATAATAAAACCAGCTGCCAGGAGCCTGGCCACTTCCTCACCAATCGCTTTACGTCTTTCTTTGTTAAACTGGCGTAAGAACTGTTTTACCGGTTTATACTTAGGATCCACATTAAGGGTGTGCTCAGCGAGTCGCCTTGGTACACCAGGCATGTCAGACGGCTTCCATGCAAAGATGTCCCGATTCTCACGGATGAACTCGATGAACGCGCTTTCCTATTTTGGATCCAGGTTTGCACTGATGCTGAATTGCTTGGACGAATCGCCAGGTACGAAGTCAACAAGCTTAGTTTCGGCAGCCGATTTGAACTTCAAGGCCGGATCGTGGTCCGTAGTTGGCTTCTTCAACGAAGTCATGTCCTCCGGGTCAACACTGTCTTTGTACTGCTTTAGCTCCTCCGTAGCACAAACCGATTCTGCATAAGTCGCATCTCCTTCCTCGCATTCTAAAGCGATTCGACGGCTCCCATGAACCGTTATAGTGCCCTTGTAACCCGGCATCTTGAGTTGCAGATATACATAGCAGGGCCGTGCCATAAATTTTGCATAGGCTGGCCGTCCGAACAAAGCGTGGTATGGACTTTGGATTTTAACCACTTCGAACGTCAGCGTCTCTGATCTGGAATCATGACTATCGCCGAAGACCACTTCAAGGGCTATCTTACCAACCGGGTACGCAGACTTGCCAGGCACCACCCCGTGGAACACTGTATTGGTCGGTTTGAGATCCTTATCTACCAGTCCCATGTGACGGAAGGTCTCATAATACAAGATGTTAATGCTGCTCCCTCCGTCCATGAGCACCTTGGTGAGCTTATAACCTCCCACCTGAGGCGCCACCACCAATGCTAACTGACCCGGATTATAAACCCTGGGAGGGTGATCTTCTCGGCTCCATATGATAGGTTGTTCCGACCAGCGCAGATAGTGAGGCGTGGCCGATTCAACAGCACTAACTGCCCGCCTCTGAAGCTTTCTATCCCGTTTATCCAAGCCTGTAGTAAAGACATGATACTGTCCACCGCTCAACTGTTTCGGGTTGCTCTGATAACCTGATTGCTGCTGTCCGTAACCACTTTGATTACCTTGATTATTTTGGTTGTCCTGTCCGCCCGGATTACCGTGGAACCCTGGACCGGAATTTCCGCCGCCGTATCCTGATCCGGAACCTGAACCGCCGCCAGAGCTGTGATCATATTGGAAAGTGTTTGAGCTTTTGAATTCCTTCATGATGTAACAATCCTTCCAAAGATGGGTTGCTGGCTCCTCTTTTGTTCCGTGCTTCGGACAGGGCTGGTTTAAGAAAAAGTTCAAACGCTCCGGATTAGGACCGGGATTTCCGCGAAAACTTGGTTGTTTCCCCTTGCGCCGCTGGCCCTTATTCTGTGCACTTGTGTTGGCCACAAAATCCGTGCTCCCATCCGGTTTACGCTTACCTCCGCCTCCATTACCTGTCGGTCGATGCTGCTGGCCTTTGGTGTTGCTATTCTTCTTTCCCTTCCCTGCTTTGTCGTCACCAGAGTTAGGATCCTTGGTACTGTCAGAATCCGCATACTTCACTAAAGCGGTCATGAGCGTTCCCATATCCGTGCAATCACGCTTCATCCGACCTAACTTTAGCTTCAAAGGGCCAAACCGACAGTTGCTTTCCAACAGCACCACGGCGGTGTCTGCGTTGATGCGATCTGACGAGTGCAAAACTTCTGATACCCGGCGTACCCAATGGGTAGTTGATTCCCCTTCTTGCTGAACGCAAGCTGCTAGGTCAACTATCGACATTGGCTGTTTGCACGTGTCCTTGAAATTCTTGATAAACCGGGCGCGCAACTGGGCCCACGAATTAATGGAATTAGGCGGTAAGCTCTTTAGCCAAGTCCGGGCCGTTCCTTCTAACATCATAGTAAAATACTTGGCACACGCCGTGTCATCCACATACAGCATCTCCATAGCCATCTCATAGCTCTCCACCCATGTCTCCGGAGGCTGATCTGCCGTGTAGTTTGGTACCTTGCGGGGGCCTTTGAAGTCTTTGGGCAGGCGTACGTTGCGCAAAGCGGGAACAAGGCACGGTACTCCCAAAGAACTAGAAACCACCCTCGGTTCAACCATAGCAGCTGGGAAGATAGGTGTAAGCTGACGAGCCTGATGCTGCGCTGCTAATCCGGCCTCCCGCGCACGGGCGCGATCCACATTCTCCTGAGCATTGTCGACGCCCGCCGGATTGTTGCCGCGGAGCGCTTCACGCCTGGCATTACTTGAAACAGCCGGCTCCTCCATGCGCCTACTATAGCTCCCGCTGGGGCGAGGGGTGGAATGAATCCGATCACGGCTTTGCGAATATGCTTCTTGTTGGGCCAACGCGGTCCTAAGGAGCTCCTTGACCCGGCGTGTCTCTACATCCTGCGGTGAATCGCCTTCGATCGGAATGGCTTCCAACCGAGCTGCCGCCGCGACGAGATTATCCATCGGGTTGGAATAATGGCCCGACGGTGTTGGCACGGCCTGTGGTGTACCAGTGTTGTGACGAGGCAGGTTTATTATCCGGTGCTGAACCGGGGCGCCAACTGTCGCCTCCGCACGGTTTACCCCCGGGGTGTTGAAGAGATTTCGGGCATCGAGGGCTGCGGGCAATCGAGATCGGAATTTCCTCTTCAGGACTTCCTGAGACGCATTCTGGTCCATCATGAGCCTGTAAGCCTGTGCATCTAAAGCGGCGCGCTCCGCCGTCATCCTGGCCTCTTCTGCTGCCAGCGCCGCTTTAGCTTGAGTGATCTGTTCTCTCACTTTGGCAATCTCAGCATTGTGAACCTCCTGATCCACCGGGTTGGCTTTCGCCATGAGCGCTGCCAGTGCGTCAAACAGGTCTGACAATACTTGGGCTGGTGAATCCGCAGGGCCTCCTGCCCGTGCAGCTGTTGCCGCTGCCGATCCGGAGATCACTGCTACCGCAGTTGATGAATGTGGCGCCGCCTGTGTTCCAGCCATGAAGATCCCAACCCGATAGGGCAGATCAGAGGGGTCCGGAATACTGTCTCCATCGGAGCTGCCCCCAATCCGATCATCTTGCAGCTGGTATAGAGATTCGGTTTCCCCGGTTGACGTTTCATCGCCGGAGTAGATGGCGGTTTCGTCACCGGATTCGGATCCTTCCTCGTAGCTTCCTCCGTGGATGACTCCCACGAAGGCGCGCTTCCTGGTTGGTTTAGCCAGGGTCGATCTCGTGCACTGAGCTGTCTCGACGAGGTCGGTGCAGACGCCCAGCTCGGGGCCCGGTTCACCGATCTTGCCGATGAAAACATGGATGCCACCAAAGGGGACACGGTACCTGTACTCGATCGAGCCGGCGTCGGGGCCCCAGCCTGTGCTGTCGATGTAGAGTTTTCCGCGACGACTTTTGGTCATCCGACCCACAGCGTAACCCTCGAGTCCTTCAAAGCGGCCCTCCAAAAACTTGAAACCATCTCGCGATAGCCCCACGGTGGGCGCCAACTGTCGTGGATTTGTCACGGCAGATGTCCTAGTGAAAGGACTTAGTCGTGGAGCCATCGCAACGGGTTAACTTGAAGGGGTTAAAGCGGACGCAAGGACACGGAGTTTATACTAGTTCGGCCCCTTCGATGAAGGTAAAAGCCTACGTCTAGTTGTGATGGGATTGATGTGTTTCGAGGGCTAGGGAGCGCTAAGCTTCGCCTAAACCTCGAGTTGTTGTTCTCTGTCCTCAAACCGCCGTCGGGTCGTCCCCTTATATACACGGGTGACGCCCGTCGGTCTGCAAAGTCCCAACCTCCGGTTCATAAACGTGCCCGGGTTGGTCTCTCTATTCCTAACTTACAATGCAAGTTTACCTCAGGCCGGTTTACGGCCGTAAACCTCTAAACCGATTATAGGCCTTGGGCCCTTCTATTTCTCCTTGGGCTTTAACATCTCGGGTCCATTGACGGAGCTAACCCGGGCCCTGTAGGCCGGTTTACCCCAAATAGCAATATCCCCAACATATACAATGATCAAAGTGAGCTACCAAGACATGTTCGATGACCGCCAATGCATTTTACTCGGTAATAAATGACCAGTATTGAAGGGGAATCCAAGTTTGCTTCGTCTTTTCTCCTTGAGCTTTTGATAAACCAATGCACTATATGGTTGTCCGGCCACTCCACCCCAGAGCTTTCACCAAGCGTCGTTCATGCCACCGCGCCGCACACTAACCGGTAAGGCAGCGATGGCATCCCGCCGCGCAGAGTTCCTCGCCGCCCATGACCGCACACAAAATGATAGGGAAGCGATGGCATCCCGCCGTGCCGAGTTCATCGCCGCTCGCGGCCTCACAACTATGTGGGAGCAATTTGAAGATGCCAAGGCCGAATGGGCGGTAGAGCAAGAGGCGGCCAAAGCCGCACAGAGGGAGCGAAAAAGTCAGAAAGCACTCAAGAAAAGAGAGGCCCGCCGCCGCAAGAAAGAAAAGGACGCACACGCTGCCGCGGAGAGGTCGGCGGAGATCCAAGCACGGTGGGGTGTCGCCGATGAAGCCGGGAAGGAGAACGACGACGTCTGGCCAGCATGTGAGAAGTAGTAGTACTAGTAGTTAGTGTGTGTGTGTGTCTGAGTACGAGCATGTACCAGTACTACTAGTTACTACTGTAGTTTTTAGAGAAAATTACTAGTACATTAGCCTAGACTAAATGGAAAAATTCCTATCCTAAGCATCAAATGGCATCTCTTTCTCTATAGGAATTGAGATGCATGTCATCTCACTTCCTATGATTTTCATATTCCTATCCTATGAACGAAAGGAGGCCTTTGTTGTAGTAACTACTGTAGCGAGCAGTACGGCTGGTACAGTAGTTTTCTTCAAGAAGCAAAATTCAACGAAGTCATGATGGTTCCTTCGTCCAAGCAACTTCAAAGTGGGAAGTTGGCCTGTGATTTGACGGCTCATTAGTCATTGTTACTGCGGCGCGATGACCTGGGTGACTCCCTTGGAGTTCTGCGTGCATGGCAAGTGGACCAGGATGGTCGACGTCCCATATGTTCGCGAACGGAGTAGTATTCTTTCTGATATCGAGGTATAGTATCACTGCTGATTGGTTCGCAAAAAAAATAGTATCACTGCCGATTTATAATTATTTTTTATTTCTGATGAATGCTAGAGTTTCAACTCTTATGATGGAGGGTGCCAAACACGACACGTGCTGGATGTCCCACACGTCGGCGAAAGGAGTGGGACATGAACAGCGTGGTAGAGCCCAGCGTAAAAAAACAGCGTGGTAGAGCGTCTCCACTTCTTCCACTTCTGGGTCGGAGAGCACACGTAGTAGTACTTAGTGGTATGAACGATACAAAGTGCGACCTGGAGACAAAGACACGTTTTCCGCAAAAAAAATGGTGACAAAGACACGTCTAGTTGGAAGGTCTCGGGGCATACACGTAAACAAATATAAAAGTTAATATGTGCCTCCAACTAATATAGTAGTAGTAGAGTACTTAGACACGTACTCCATAACATCACTGTGCATTCCACGTACAACATTTAGTGGTAGTATGTAGTAAGAGACAAATGCCGCCCAAGAGTTCCCTTCTCGGCCTACTTTTGGCTGTTTGGTAGAGTGTATGGAGGGTGCATGAGTCAACACTAGTTTAGCACAAATACACTAGAAGCATGCATGGAGAGAGCATGCATGAAGAGGGGTGTTGAGTTGAGCATGCCTGAAGAGGGAACAACTATGCTGAGACGAGAACACAACCAAACACACCCTATATGCCACGTATGTTCATACGATTTGTGCCTTTCTACTTCACTTACTGCGCTACATTACTCAGGTTCGTACGTCCACTCCTGGGTACATGTTCGTCTCGTAGTTCCAGTCCCACGTGTTCTTCATATAGATGGAACGATCCTTGCATAACACGTGCAACTTGATGCTAGATGTCTCGCGTGTTCGCAAAAGGATGAACAAAGCTCACGTAAAAAAATAGAGTGGAAGAACATAGATTCCGGACGACCGAGAAGGAGCAAGGAACCTCGTGGTTGAGCGTCTGCACTCATAATATTTAATATTATTCAGCAATATAAAATTAACCAATCATCTCCACAGTGGACTGGAAGAGTACAAAACACGGCAGCCAAGGGTAGTTACATCATACTAGTACATGGCTAACCCACGCTATCACCATATTTCTTGGCTTCCGTGCGACATCTATCTCTGGTAATCCAACAGCCTGTATCGCTTCTCCCTCCTCGTCTCTATCAAAGTGCGGCGGGCTGGCGTTTCTGCCGTCTATTGAGGTCGGTTAACTATCACATGTTAGCGACATGCCAAGAGCATTCTAAAAAAAATTCCTTTCACGTTCCGTTTTCAAAAAGAAAAAAATCCTTTCATGTACGAATTTTCCTGTATTCTTTGAGCAGCTTCCATGTCCTATACTGCTCCTATTTGATACTCTAACTTAGCTAGAGGTTAGACTAACTCATGACTAACCCTGAACTAACTGTAGCCAAAGAGGTGTTTGGGTGACAGGGTTAAATTGACAATAAATGCACTTCATGGAGAGAGAAAAGTGATTTTTCAGTGGTCCCAATGAGAACTATCTCCAGTTAGCACCTCTTGGGTGGGATAGTTTTTTTTGGTGGGTTCGGTGCAACTTGCTCCAATTTAAACCCTCATGCTTGGATAGTTTAGGGCTATGTGAGCCCCAACTAGCTCAAACTAACTCTAATCCATGGTTCCAAACAGGGCCTATGGCCAGTCTCGACGCGGAGCAGTCGCGTGCACTGGGAAGCGGCGCTCTCTCGGCCGTCGCGCCACTTCAAAGCCGGCGTCAGTGAGAGGTTGCCTCCGCTCTGGCCGGGCATTAATGCGGCACTGACGCTCCAGGGCGATGCTGATCGTTTCATGCGGGAAGCGCGCACTAGCAAGGGAGTATAGGTTTTGAACCGTTTCAGGTGTAGTACTGGTAGTTTGCAAAACTACTCAATTATTGCACTCGGTTTCCTAGGAAATTGTGGTAAAAAACGTTACTCCATAGCCCGCTTCCCTTCTCCTTCCTCTTCCACCGCCCCCGTCCGCGGGAAGAGACCGGTCAACCCTTATATAGGAGTGCTAGCACAAAAAGATGCATGCATGGCCACTAAAATTTCCATATTAAAGCGCCGCTCCGGCGGGAGTATGGCGTATGTTGCTACCTTCGGCCGGCCCATGGCTACCGGGCGACGGTGACCAGAGAAGAGGCGGCGGGAGGGGAATGAATGCAGCTACTGTTTGGGTTCGCCTTCCAGCTTAAATAAATGTGCAGCATCACGTGTACCCGCGGGTGCACAAATTGTAACATACGTGTCTGCTTAAGTGGGCGTCACGTAACTGGTGTGTGTGTGTGTGTGTGTGTGTGTGTGTGTGTGAGATTCTGAGAGACAGAGTGCGTGTGTGCGACTCTACTCTTCGGACATGTACTCAACCTTTTGCATCGGGATATAAGTATAATGGTATTTACTTTAGCTAGTGATTTACGTGGCCATGTTAACGTGGTTGTGTCAAAAAAATGTCACTTCCTTCTCGTGATTTGCGTTATATAATTACAAGCAAGATTCTCGTGAATTGCACGAAACATCAATATGCATTTTTTTACAGAACACCTATTGTGATTGACCCATGCAGGAGTAATCCCATGTGTAAAAACTAATGATATCTCAAGAATTTTATCGGAAAACTGGTATCTCGAGAATGTCATCGAAAAAATGAAAGATGAGAGATAAGGCGAGGAGGAGTGGAGCGTGGTGGTGGTTGGTAGTCGGAATGGGCGGAGGCATGGGGATGGACGGCGCCGGCAGGCGGCAGCGGCCACCATGCATGCTAGATTGTTCCAGATACTTATTCCTTTTTTAATTGCTGAGCAATGAGGTTGCGGGAGATAATGATGTGGAGAGAGGTGTGGGTATCTTTTGTAAAATTATCATAGTTTGCTTTCTATCCTCAGATATAGATCATACGGTCTGTATTACAAGATGGCAGGCACACCATCACCACCAACTCGTTTTTTTATAAGGGTACAGATGATAAGTTTGCTGACTACTAAAGTAAAGTGGATTTTGTCCATGTTATGCAAGTAAATAAAGCTGATTGTTCATCATACGGGTAAGGTTGGATGAAGGGTGGTAGGAACAAATGCTCCGCCTAGAGCATGTGTGTGTGAGATGGAGTCTTAGTGTGTGTGTGTGAGAGAGAGAGATGGAGTCTTAGTTTGTGTGTGTGAGAGAGAGAGGGAGAGAGATGGAGTCTTAGTGTGTGTGGGGGGGGGGGCGTGCGTGCTTGCGTGTGTGTGTCTTTGTGTGTGTGTGAGAGAGAGAGAGATGGAGTCTTAGTGTGTGTGTGTTGGGGGGGTGCGTGCGCGCGTGTGTGTCGCGGGGTCCTCTGTGGCGGATGTAATTTAAGTGTCCATGGCTTTCATCATAGAGAGGTGATGTGTATGGCAGAGGCCACCAACGATGGGGTGCGAGAGAGAAAATGCCCGTAGAGAGGGAAGAGAAGGTGTTTGCGCGTGAGAGGAGTCAACTTCGAGAGAACTTGTTTGTTTGAGAGACACCGAGGAAGACTACTATATATCGATGGTGCATGTAGGCGGGAATTAAACTAATGGATGGTCTTATTGGTTTCAGGGATATATGGGAAGAGTGAGAGGCGGGGGGGGGGGGGGGGTAGCTAGAAGGAGATTGTTAAGTGTGAGTGTGTGTTTTACCCATCCAGGCGGAAGTTATGTGCACAAAAGAGGAGAACGATTCGATGTGGCATTAGGATCGAGGGTAATTAACTACGTATGGAGACATAGAGACCTTGAACGTGCATGTCTGAGACGTATACATGTATACATGGGATATGTGTGTGTGTGCGCGCGCGCATGATCGAGATAAAAGAAAGAAGACATAAGTCATAAGATCAACGACATGGGAGAGATGGATCGGTATGACAATATGCATGCATTTGAGAATGCATGGAAGAAGTCCCGACAATTGAGTATGTGTTTTTGTCTTTAAGAGATAGTGGCGTGGGCTGGAGCATGCATCTATGGCGAGCAGAGGGAGTGAGGCGCGACGATTGTGCAAAAGAGACCAACCTATAAATGCATATGTATCACTACAAAAAAATACACTTCCGTGATGATACGTGTTTGTCACAGTAGGTCGCTTTTTTTGTCATGCATGTACATCCATGACAAATTTATGACAGAATCAAGATAGTCATACCTGTGCTGTCGTAGAAGTGTTCCATGACATTGCCAAAATTATCATCACGGAAGTGTCCACTTCCATAACGATAAATCGCGCGTCACATAAGTGCTTTCGTCAAGGGTGACCGACACGTGGCATCCACCGTAACGGAATGCTGTTAAGCTATTGGGTCGGATTTTGGATCCGATAACCTGTTAACAGCCACGACCATTGCCGATTTTCCACGTGTAAAATTCTCATTGGCTGACGGATCCAACGGGCGAGATGGGCCTATGATATGTTGACACGTGGACCGGCCCAAAAGTGGCCCACAAAGATTAAATGGGCCGGCCCAACCGAAGGCCCATAAGATTTAGCAGACCATAATGGGCCGGCCCAGCTAAACGCCCACAAAATTTAGCAGACCATAATGGGCCGGCCCAGCTAAAGGCCCACATGATTTTGCAGACCATAATGGGCCGGCCCAGCTAAAGGCCCACAAGATTTTGCGGACCATACTGGGCTGGGCCAGCTAAAGGCCCACAAGATTCTGCCGACCATAATGGGCCGACCCAGCTAAAGGCCCAACATTCTCTGTAAAATAGGCCCGTCAACGGCCTGTCCTAAACTTGTCATCAACGCGGCCCATGGTCATTTCTGGCCCGTTAACAGTCCGCTAAGTAATTGGGCCGAATTATGGCCCGGTGTATTTCCGGCCTGTTAAAGGTCCGGCTTCATTTGGGCCCATTTACAGGCCATCAAAACTTTCGGCCCATAAACGACCGTGAAGGATTTGGGTCATATTCGGCCATGTCTCACATTCGACCTGTTAGAGGCCCACTATAGCTTTGGGCCACTATCGGCCTGTTGTCATTTTTGGCTTGTTAAAGCCGGACGTAAACCATGGGCCATATGTGGCCCAACGTCATATCGGGCCCATTAACGGCCCATATAGAAATGATGATAATCTAGCCCGACCGAAGTTCCGTCCTGTTAAAGGCCCATGTATTAGGTCGGCGCATTTACGGCCCGTCCGATTTTCGGCCTGTTAAAGTCCAGTGGGTTATTTGGCACAATCAGGGCCCAATCTCACTTTCGGTCTATTAAAGGCCCATGTATTTTATGGGCTCGATATATTTACTCCTGTAAACGGCCTATTTTTACTGAGGGCCCAGGTTATGTTTAGGCCTGTTAAAGGCCCACTATGGGCAGAGGCCTACCAGAAAAATATGAAAGCTTATGCTGATTTAGGCCCAGATATTTTTAGTGGGCTACATGCCAATTTCGGCCCGTAATCGTTTTTAGCCCAATTGGAATGGGCCCGACGAATGTTGGCTTGTTGGGCTCCTAGGAAGCTTGCGGCCGATTACATTACTAAGATAAACCTACACAATACAAAAATAGCGTCGTAATTAGTGCAGCCTGAGGCAGCATCATAAATGTTGTATCACAACAAAATAAATTCCAACCATACAACAAAAGGCCTGTTGGCATAAAGTTTACAGTCCTTCCAGATGAAAGCACCATCAGATGTATTGAAGCATAGATCATTTGACCTGAGTGCTAATGTTTCAGGCTATAGAATCTGATGGAGCAGCACGATCTCCACCTTTTTCCCGCCATTGCCCAACGAAGCGAATGTTTGATAGTCTACTTTCAAAACCATTCATATCTTGACGACATTACTCAACCACTATTCTTGTTTCTGAAACAACGTCCATTAGGGATTGGACCTGTGTCTGGAGCACAGATATATCACTCTGTCTAGCAGGAAGATTTTGTTCAGTAGGCGATTTGGACGAGGTTACCTTGACAACCAACCCAAAATTACGCAGGAAGGTGCTTTTTGCACTATTAGTGGAGAGATACTGGCGCACTGCAGCAAGAGGTGATATTGTGCCTGTAGTAGCCTCGTCACCTTCAGGTGGTTGTGTCTGTTCAACCATTTGTTCCATAGCTTCCTGAAAGTTTGAACTTGTAGATTAGTGAACATAACCACTAGATTGCAGATCAAGACCAAAAGAATATCCTTCATCTCTTTTAAACCATGTAAGGTGAAATGATATGTTAAGACAACTGTGAATAAAAGTGAACAGAGTAACTGACATTGGCTGCAAACCAAGTAGTTAAATGAACACATCACAGTACCAATCAGTTCAAGGTAGGAGGAGTAAGGACTTACAACAGCGGCTTGAACTGGTATGCTCATGCCCTTCATCTTGCTGGTGTGGCAATCCTTGAAGATTTGCACTGCATTCGGTTTAGGTTCTTTTTGGGCCGCACGGGATTTCCTCTGTATTTGGAACAAGTCAATATAGATACGATAATATGGCACAAAAAAAGAAGGAAGTAGCAGCTATTTACAAGAGCCTCGCAGTGTGCAATATAGCTACGAGATCCTGTGGTCTGTTGGAATTTCACTTTAGAACAGTTGGTTTTGTTCTTCAAACCGTTAGCCTAGAAGAAGATACACTTGTAATGCACATACATAAATACAAGTTCAATATGTGGTCTGATCAAATACATATAGCCTACCTGATACTTTGGATTAGACCAGTGTTTAAAGAGGGCTGTCCAGTCTTCATCTGTAATATATTCCACTGGAGATGTTTGGGCGATTTCATTGTTAGCCTTGCCTTCAAATTGAGATTTTCTAAGGTGGTACCGATACTGTTGCAGAGCAGACTGAAAAACATGAGTGCATGCTTGTCTAGTTGCATCATCTTTCGGATCCAACTTGAACCTCATCTGTTGAAAAAAAGAATGTGAGTCTTATTAGGAGGAAGCTAGAAAGTATGGTACAGAGCAAGACAATATTACTAATTGCGATGAATAACATTACTTAGGGATAAATGGTCAAGGAAGGTGTTAAACTGGGTATTGTCTTTCTCATTTCTGTACTGGATCCACGTTCGGAGGATACGTGCATGACACCTAACGGCAACGGCTGCCTCTGATACTAACTTGGCTGACTCTGTAGCATCACGTGGCCTTTTTAAACCTGCCTCGAAATGGATCTCCATTCTTCCTCCTTTAGATTTTGTTAATCTGTCAAGCATTATCCCTGATGTCTGTTTCCGCTTGCGCCGTGGTGCTAGTTCAACAACGAATATGGAAAGTGTTAGTGTACATCAAACTGTGAGAGTACATATAAAGGAGCATGCAACTGCAACTTGACTCGGTCAGGTACCGTCTTGGTGTTGATACTCATGAGGTTCATCTGATCTTGCCAAGTCATGTTGTGTCAACAGTGCTTCGGAAGTAGTGTTAGGTGTGAAGGCAGCTTGGGAACTGGCCAGTTCCGGAGCGAACGAACGAGTAACAGGTTGAGATGCGGGTACAATTGAAGCGGATGCTGCAGCTGGTGGAGCAGGTGATATTGTGTTTGTAGATTTAGCCGGTGGACTTGGACCTTCTACTGCACTATAAATACCAGTAGAATCTCGACGACAGAACCTTTTCTATTTCACCGGATGAGTAACAGCACTCCCTACTATATTATTTTCCTTGCTCTTTTTTGACTTTGCCATGTCAAGCTGTACCCACAACACAAAAGAATAAAATCACTCTTCAGAACTCATTGATGCATGACACAGACAAGCAATACTTTGATGTAAGACAACCGTATGAGGATGGAATATGTAAGAAAAACAGGACGACATGACATATTCACAGCTACGATGTGCAAACTAAGCAGAAGGATTTTCAAGAAAATAGAAGTAATGCAAGCTAGACACCATATGAAAGATACAACCAATATTACTCTGCCAAGTTAAAAGTGTCTTGTCATAAGTGGCAATTCGAAAAATTAGAAGCAGTACAACGTAGAAATCAATGCAAGATGCAACCACTATCAAACTGCCATGTTAAAAGCGTCCAATCATGAGTGACTGATGCGGGATACACAACATCAGTACTTTGATGTAAGAACATGGTATTATAGATAGATGCAGTATATTCTAGACACAGAAAGCCATGTCATATGCACATGTATAACGTATAAACTCAGCAGGTGCAATTTAATCAAAATAGAAGAAATACAGGCTAGAAAACATATGCAACATGAAACCAATTATCACACTGTCAACTTAGAGCAAGCACCTGTGATGGTGGAGTACGGGAGATGAAATCATCATGTAGACTTGGGACTTCAACTTCGTTAGCAGTAGCAGTGGCAAATCTAGAGAGTCTCTGTTTGCGTCGGTGCGGAGGACCACCAACATCCCCTAACTTACTCTTTTCCTTCCTATTTGCTGATATTGCCTTATGAAGTCAAAACCACAAGAAGATGAATAAAATTAGCTCTGCATAACTGGTTGATGCATGATACAGAGGAACACTACTTTGATGTAAGGCAAGCGCAGGATAGGAGGATGGAATATATACAAAAAAAGACAGCGTTTCATATTCACACGTACGATAGCGTGTCTTATGGGTCAGATGCAATTCAACATAATTAGAAGCAATACAAACTAGACATCATACGGAAAATGCAACCACATATAACAGTTCCAAGTAAGAGCAAGCACCGGTGATGGTGGAATAGGGGAGATGTGCTCATCATGTACATGTATGTTCTAGAAACAGGAACACGTGTCATATTCATAGGCATTATGTGTAAAGTAAGTAGATGCAATTCAAGTTAGAAGCAATACAAGCTAGACATCATACGCAACATGCAACCACATATAATAGTGTCAAGTTAGAGCAAGCACCTGTGATGGTGGAGTAGGGGAGTCATCATCTACACAGCTATGTTGACTGTCCAGCCTTGTGTTGTCTTGCGAATCTTGTTGGGAGGATGGCGGAGTAGAATCTGTAGAGACCCCCTGTTAGAGTTGCTCCGAAGGACCACCATCATCCACTACCGGACTAATTTCCTTCAGCTGTAATGATTTTTGCATTGTGAAGTCAAACCGATAAGAAAAAGGGATTAGAAACACTGCAAGACACCATATGGAAGGTGCAATCAATATCACTCTGCCAAGTTAAAACTGTCTCGTCATAGGTGGCGTTCATCAAACTAGAAGCAATACATGCTAGAAATCATATTCAAGACGCAAACCAATATCACACTGCGAACTTAAAGGTGTCCCATCATAAGTGACTGATGCAGGATACACCAGAAGAGTAGTTTCATGTAAGAACATGGTGTGATAGACAGATATAGTATGTACCAAAAACAGGAAAGGGTGTCATATTCACATGTATCATGTGTAAGCTAAGCAGATACAGTTTACACTAATTAGGAGCAATACGAGCCAGACACCATATGCAACATGCAACCAGATATCACACTGCCAAGTTAGAGCAAGCACCTTGGATGGTGGAGTAGGGGAGCGGAGACTTGGACCTTGTAATGCACTATCAGTACAAGGAGAATCGGTATAGATGCTCCGTTTACGTTGCTGCAGAGGACCACCATCATCGCCTTCCTTACTCTTTTCCTTCCTCTTTCTTGATTTTGCCTTGTCAAGTCAAACCCACAAGAAAAAGGAATAAAATTTGCTCGTCAGAACTCATTGATGCATGATACTGACGAGCACTACTTTCATGTAAGGTAGCCGCATGATAGGAGGATGGAATATGTATGAAAAACAGGACGGTGTGACATATTGACATGTATGATGTATAAAGTGTAAACTAAGCACAAGGTGCTTGACCTTGTTAGAATCGATGCAAGCTAGAAAACATATGAAACATGAAACCAATATCACTCTGCCAAATTAAAAGGGTGCCCTAACAAATGTATTTGACCAAATTAGAAGCAATACATGGCAACAGGCTAGAAATAATATGCAATATGCAACGAATAAAGGTGATTCATCGTAAGTGATTGATGCAGGATATAGAAGAGAGGTAGTTTCATGTAAGAACAAGGTTAACACATATATGTAGTGTGTACCAAAAATAGGAAGGCATGTCATATTCACACGTATAGTGTGTAAACTAAGCAGATGCAATTTACCCTAATTAGAAGCATTACAAGCTAGACACTGTATGCAACATGCAACCACATATCACACTGCGAAGTTAGAGCAAGCACCTGTGATGGTGGTGTAGGGGAAGTGTGGTCTTCAGGTACAGAGCTACGTTCAATATCTTCATTTAGGCTTGCTGTTTCTTGAGAATCATGTGGAGAGGATGAAATTGCATTATTTATAAGAGTATTGCGTCTCATATTAACCAACGTGCGTGACTGTCTCATCATAAGCGATAGACGCAGGATACACAAGAACAGTAGTTTGATGTAAGAACATGGTGTGATAGGCAGATGCAGTATGTACCAAAAACAGGAAGGCGTGTCATATTCACATGTATAATGTGTAAGCTAAGGAGATGCAATTTAACAAATTAGGAGCATTGATGAGGGATACACAAGAAAAGTAGTTTGATGTAAGAACATGGTTAATAGAAAGACGTAGTATGTACCGAAAACAGGAACGCATATCATATTCACAAGTATAATGTGTTAACTAAGCAGATGCAATTTACCCTAATTAGAAGCATTACAAGGTATGACACCATATGCAACATGCAACCACATATCACACTGCCAAGTAAGAGCAAGCACCTGCGATGGTGGTGTGGGGGAATTGCGGTGATCAACTAGAGAGCTACGTTGACTATCTTCATTTAGCCTTGTTGTTTCTTGAGAATCATGTGGGGAGGATGACACTGCACTCTTTAAACGAGTATGGGGTCTCACAGTAACCCACCCGGGTGACTTTCTCATCATAAGTGATTGACGAGGGATACAAAAGAGCATTAGTTTGATGTACGAACATGGTTAATAGACATATGTAGTATGTATCGAAAACAGGAAGGCATGTCATTATCAAATGTATAATGTGTAAAGTAAGCAGATGCAATTTAACCAAATTGGAAGCAATACAAGCTAGACACCATATGCAACATGCAACCACATTTGACAGCGCGAAGTTAAAGCAAGCACCTCGGATGGTTGTGTGTGGCAATTGAGATCATTAACTGCAGAGCTACGTTTACTGTCTCCAACTGCTGACACTGCACCCGTTAGAGCGCTAGAATGCTTAGTGCTTATCTTCGAATTACACTTGAGCGACTTCTGTCTTTTCTTTTCTGCATTCATCAACACTGCGTTAGAGTCTGAAATACCTATGCATAAAAAAAATAGTGTGAGTATGGGTGAAGTGTGTGCACAATTAGTACAGTGTAAAGGTAGTAGACAGTAGGTCGGTGAGAAATAAATGACGGGAGACATATGATAGCTCTACAACATGCATGGCATACTAAGTTACTACATGATTCTATGAAAATAACAGTCGACTGAAAGCAAATAGGTCAGTCCATTTTTTCTGCACCGTCCGATGTGCAAAGAACGGGTAGATCGCCTTCATCTACCTCCAGCCAGTCAGTGTTGACGATCTTCCTCGAAACGCCAGCGACCATTGGCCCAGTATTCCTCCCCTGCCTGCGCCCTCCCCTCGACCTCACCGCACCGCCGTGCTTGGCACCGCCCACCCGGCCATCCATTCAAGCCCCGCCGACCTCCAGATCGGGCGCAAGCAGCTCCTATGCCCCACACCCCGCTTCCCCGGGGAGCAGGCGGACTAGGTGCTCCGCGTGCCTAAGCGGGTGCTGCTTCTTTTAATTGCGGTTCGACTGACCCTGAATTGAAATCCAGGCAGGCTACTGACCTCTAGCAAAGGTGAAATAGTAAAAGGGAGGAAACCTTGTGCATTTAGTATCACGAAGAAGATGCAGTAAGAAGCGCTCAACTAGTTTCTTTCGTGGGATGAATACGGTGTGAGCGGAGACGTAAGATTTGCACGAATATGGGAAGAGGAGTACCTCTTTCTGCTGGCAGTGCTATGTCCTCCTTCTGTTTTTCCGACGATCTTCTTATTGTTCGCCGGAAACCAGAAGTTGTGGAGGACGATGCAGCCTTGGACGAACCCATGGCCAAGTTGTTGAATGTGGTGCGGTGGCCGTCTGTCGGCGGCGGGGAAGCAGATCCGAGGCGGCGAACGACGGTGTAGCGGGAACAGCTCCGGTGCGGTGGACGATTGCGACAGTGGAGCCGCAGCAGTGAGGCGCAGGACGGCATGGTCGGAGTGGTTCTGGTACGGCGCACGTCGGCGTCGGTGTCGTGGAGGCAGCTCTGCCTCGGCTTCAGCTGCTAAGTCCTTGAGGGCGTTGCGGTTGCGGTTGCGTTGGACGACGACGTCGGGGTACCGGCTCCGGCATGATGGAGGAGGGCGACGGTGGATTGGCCGCTATGGGGTGGAGGACGGAGGAGACTGGGGTTTCGTGGCTGGTGGAGAGGGCGTTTTCGCGCCCACGGAGTATGAATGGGGAAACGGAGGGAGGCGGGTAACTAAGGGGGAACAATGTTTCGGTTTGAGACACGCTTGTTTGAAATTTGGGGAAAGTTACAAACTTTCCCCCCATCTAAAATTTTGGACAAATTGTGGGTTGGGGGTAGGACAGTCATGTCAGGTGTCCCAAATGTGGGCGGGATAGATTTTGGCCGAGCGCATGGGTAGGCGCCCACGGCGTATGAATGCTTCTCTGGCGTCTTGGTGAAGTTACAAACCTACCCCGGTTTAGACCTTTGGACATCGGGCCGATAGGCTACATGGGCCAGAGTAAGGACAATAATTTCCTACCACCAAACCATTAGTCTCGCGCGGTTTCGGGTGACCAGAGGCCTATTTGGCGCTTCGTTCAATATTTGGGAGAAGAAGCATTAACGTTTTCGGTTCTCTTGAATTTAACTTTCAGGATTTGTCAAACTTCACAAATCTTTACTCTTGAAAATCCTAAAGCTACGATTATTTTGGAATGGAGGGGGTACATTTGAATATACATTGTACACGAGTATATATTAAAAAATATGCAACTTACCTTAGTTCATGCATGGTTCTAGATATAATCTCCTTGGTTGCAAAAAAAAGTTAGATATGCGTATGAATATATATAGCATGTTCAAACTCACAACAAAGATTGATGCCCCCTTTTACATCTGATTTACAAATGCCATTATCTCGGGTTCAAATAGATGAATGCACTTCCTATGAATTCGAATCTTAGAAACCCCCTTTATGTTGAATTCGACATGTATTCTATTTTGTAGCTAGCAATTTGGAATGTATCCATGCAAGTGACAAATGTATAAAGTTCTTCACACTAACAACATGGGTGCACTAATTAATGTTTATATATGAATTGCAAAAGCATCCATTGTCTGTATTTCAAACCGCTCTCACTCTATGGATCGATAATATGAAATAAACACATGCACATGCTAGAATTCAATTGCAGTTGAAGAAAGAGCCTATTCCTAGTATTGTATATTAGTGATAGGGGTGTGTACAAAGTACACGTGAATACCAGGCATTGTGCGTGTGTGGATACTATCGACAAACTAGCCCCCAAGCTTGTATAACATACTAAGGGCCTAGGGTTACAAATCATATATAGTCGGCTTATCACCAGTGGGGATAGAGTCCTCCGCGACTCTGGTAGCTTCGTGTTGTACGCCGAGTCCTCCACATGGGTCTTCGTATAACACGTCTCGGTCCAACCTATATGTGGCGCAGGATGGAACCGACCCATGAGTCTTCATGTTGACCCACCACAACTAGAAATGATGTGCCCACCACACCACACACGCAATCGGCCACTAAGAGAATAAGCATATACAATAGTACAACGGTATCTAGCTCACAATACATCTCCATATTTTGTTGAGAACACTGACGGACTTTGCATTTGATGCGTGCTCCGTATTTTGTTGACGACACTTACGGTCATTGTATTTGAAGCGAAAGCACTATATGGTCACTAGACTTCAGAATAAGCTCATCACGGTCACCGCATACATTTTGTCGTGCTAACCAACATGTGGTTGGATGGTTATAGGACAGTGGTTTCTTGAGCCCACCAAGGCTAAAGTCCCGGTGCTCGCATTTATCTTGTGTTAATTTCAGTATTTTCCAGCGACGTACGTTCAGTGGAAGGAGACATCCCACTCGACAACGAGGCACCTATGGTGACTTCATAAAATCTCAAGATCGTATATGCTGGCCCACTCTCTCGAAGGTGCTCATAAGGGTCGGGTTCGCATGTGTGTGCTTATAGCGGTGAGTGCTTGCGCGTATATATGAGCCCTTGCGTCTGTACCGTGTTAAACAAATACATATCATGATTATACGGTCACTGGCTCACCCGTACAACTCCGTATTTTGTTGATGACACAATTAATTGACCAGTCAAACGTTCCACGCGGCGCAACTAGTGTTGCACCATCGGGGCGCGTAGCCATGGGGCCCACCTGTCAGCCCGTATATGAAAGAAAGAAATAGTAGTTTTGAGTCTGTACGGTGTTAATAAAATAGGAGTACATTTTAGGGTGATCGTATGGTCACTGGCTCACCATACAGCTCCGTAATTTGTTGATAACACGATCAATTGACCAGTCAAACGGTCCACACTCAGCAGCGCACATTACCATAGGGCCCACCCGTCAGCGCGTATATGAAGGACAGAAATGGTAATAAATTAGTGGTCGGTGGGTATTCGAAGTCGTGAGACCTTTGGTTGGCAGTCACCGGCGGTTGGGGGCGTTCATTGGGCGGTGGGGTGGGGATGGCTGGTGCGGCGGTGGACCGGCGGTGGGGAGTGGTTTCGGGGAGGGTGGGCCGGCCGCGGGCGGCGGGGGCTGGCATTTCAGCCGGTGGTGGCTGGCGGCTCCGGGGGGTGGAGTTTGATGATAAACTAGAGGCCCTTGATTTCGTATCCAATGGCTGGAAAATCAAATGACCAGAGATGAAAAAGTCAGTCGACTGACGTGTAGCCTCACCCCGCACGTACACATGCACGCACGCAAGACACGCACGCATGTAGGCGTGCAACACTGACACGTACACACGCACGCATGCTGGCGTGCAACACTGACATGTACAGATGCACTCACGAACACACGCACGTACGCACCCATGCATGCAACACTGAAACGTACCCTTGCATGCACGCAACACTCGCACGCCTGCATGCACACAACACACGACGCAAGACACGTGTTCGATCTATACGTGCATGCACCCTTTGTTAAGGACATGGATTGTTACGGATATTAATCAATCTTATCTGTGATAAGCAGAACATTGATGTTTGTAGCGGTCTTTATGAATCACAACGTATCGAATGGGCTATCAACATAGTAGGCTTATCTACATGAAAAAGATGACGTCACACTCAATGAACAATCATCGGTTTATGAAATGCCCGCTTCTGACCGCCCTGTCCCACCAAAGGTTCCTCTGCTGTGTGCTGCCTGTGCTGGGTCACTGACATGCAGGCCATGCACCCAAAGAGCCCACACGTTAGTGGAAGAACGGCGCGGTGTCCTAGGTCAGAGTCGATGGCGCCACTCGCGGCACACCCGTCTGAACACGCCTCCGTGCTGCATTCAAACGCCTCCATGAAACCCGCCCGTGTGGAAGCCAAGAAACCCACTCTGGACACACGTCCGTTCATGACCAGGCCGGCGTTAAACGCAACGCCGGTCGATCTCCTCCCGTCCGCTGTCTATTTAATCTCCTATTTAAACGAGGCCAAACGCCGGCCAAGAATCGCACACCTCCGCCGCTCCCCTATCTCCTCCACCATTTTGTCCACTCTTACAATGGCTTACGAAGAGTAGTTATTCCGCATCCCAGCCAGCTGGGTAGCCCGCCGGATACGAGCTATGCATCTCGCTGATCCACCTCCCTCCCCTCGCCTGACGAAGCCAGTTGCCGCCCCAAGCCGGCGCGCGGTTCAGCAACTCGTCGCTCCAGGCCAGCTCGACGAGGAGCGGCGCACGGGCGTCGTTGCTGCCGTCCATGCCGCCACCTCGTACCGCGTCTCCCGTTTCTGTGGCTGAGACTCCCATGCCGGCGGCCGCGCCATGCAAGCAGCGACAGAAGCCGGGTGCGCGGAGAGCTGCCAGTCGGTGGCCAGCGCCTCCGCGTCCGCCGCCATCATCGAGGAGAAGTAGAACACGGGAGGCGGCCGCCGCTTGGGTCCCATGAAGGCCACCGCGGAGGCGATGCCGGCGTACACAGCAGGTGTCTTGCCGGATCCTTTTGTGGCGAGGACCTTCATCGACCCCGCATGTGCTCCACAGAAGAGGGCAATGTTAGGACGAATTCGCGCCGGTGCCGGCCATGGCGAAGTAGTCACCAATATTTTGGCTACCCCGGGCAAGATCCAAATAGCCCCTCCCAACAGATTCAAATCCCTCGTTCACCGTGGAATTTTGCCATGTGTTGTTTTCATGGACTAGCAAGATGCCCGTGCATTGCACGGAACATCAAGATGCATTTTTTTACAAACTCCCGCATGCATGCAAGGGATAATTAATGTCCTCCTTTGCTAGTACCACGAGGCAAACACCATTAATATTGCATCGATTAATGTTAGTGGCCTTGTATATCTGCAAATTGTAATTTCGATAGTGGCCCCTTGTATATAAAAATGGAGGGAGAAAGATGAGAGATAAGGCGAGGAGGAGTGGGGCGTGGTGGTGACTGGTGGTTGGACTGGGCGGAGGCATGGGGATGGACGGCGCATTAGGTCTAGGTTTGTATCTCTCTCACAAACACCCATGTAGGTGGGGGACGTGCACGAAGAGAAGAGGTGCACGCACTGCGCACGTACTCTCGTCTCTTTCCCAACCACACCCGCGCAGGTACACGGTGGAGCTCATTTCTGTACGAAAAAGGCAGCCCACGTGGTAATTTGGCACGTGTACTGGTTGTCCACTTCGTGGAGGGAGGATCGTCTACCACGGATGAACAAACAAATTGCGACTTGACGCGTTATGTTAAATTAAAAAAGAGGCAAACCATGTGGGGCCTACCTTATAGGCAAGGCTCTATACACTGGAGTACTTTTGATGTGTCTTGTCAACTCGCAGAACGAGGAGAAGCTTGCTTAGTACGCCGTCTCCCCCGCCCACGGGCGCGGTGGTTCACAGGATGAGGTGAAGCTTGCTCCCTCGCCCACGCGTGCGGTGGCTCGCAGCACGAGGAGAAAATTTTACTACTCCCTTCGTTTACTCCTCGTCCCTACTACGTACTTTGGTTAGTACTCCCTCCATTTACTTATACAAGGCCACTATAAAAAATACATTTTGCATCTATACAAGGCCACAAATAGTAATCGAGACAAAAGTTACTACTCCCTCCTTTCCAGTTTATGGCTCAATTTCAAAATCTCTCCAACCAAGGTAGACGGTGAGTGGTCGAGTTAATTTCGTAGTTTTCACAAGTAATTAGTACGCTCGGTTTCCTCAAGAAGTTGTGTTTACCGAGGCATTAATTTGAACGAATGCATGAATGACCACTAAATTTCCATGAACTTGTACATGCATTGGTTAGTTTCCTCTTGACACTACTTGCGTCGGGTGATCTAACGCACCTCGAAATCCAACATGTAATGGTACTACTACTAGTATAGTAGAATTGAGACTTATCAAACAGAAAAACGAATGTTTTTTAGATGATCCCTATAAACCGTAGTGGGTACGTACTCCGTAAAAACAGATTTTTCCAAAACTAAGTCGCTCCCTTTCATGAATTCTGTAGTAGTATACTCCTCCGTCGACGCTCCCTTTCATGAATTCTGTACTTCCTATCACCGACATGTGGAACATATAGCAACCGGGTCGACGTGTCAAGCACCAAATAACAATGCAGAATAGCAGGGGGGACGCACCCCACTCGTACCAGCCTAGTAGTAGTAATGAGCAATGAGACGCCAAATCACAATGTCGCACTTTCCCAGACGGACGAAGCAACCCTTATTTCACACTTCCGTTCGCCATCATCCCAAACCACGTACTAGTATCGCTTCTGCCTCAAGAGGGACACGCGCATCGCCTTGGTACATCATGACACGTGGGACCGCATGATAGGCCATGCTCCCCTGCCGATCGCTCGGTAAAATCACCTCATTTTTACTATACTTCCTCCGTATCGGTTTACTACATGGCATGCACGTCGTTCTAGGTTGAGAATTTAACTGGCTATATATGTGATGAACAGTACTCTAGCCTTTTAGAAAATGTATACTTTTGTACAGTAGTACTATCGATGGATTGCGCCATGGAGCAAAAATTGAAATAAAAAAAGGTGGTACATATAGAGAGCGCTCGTCGCCAAATTATGCATATAGTACTATTAAAAAAGCTAGTACGTGCTTAATTGGGGTGCTAAATTCAATTAAAGAAATACTAGTAGTGTGTACATACTGAAGAGTTAAAGTAACGAGAAGAAACATAACATAGTTCTGCTGGGGGCTCAGCACAACACACCCCTCAAATTAAACTAAGCACACCTAAAATTAAACTATGCAACTAATCCGGTAGACACTGCATTAGAAGTTTAGAACCACCATGTGCAACGACACTGCCACCTTACTCGGAGTCCTCGTCCACGTCCTCGACTTCGTCCTTGTCCCTATTCCTCTTGGCCGATACTTCTTTGCTTGAACCGCACACTTGGCTGTTGCTCTTCATCCAACCCTTGTAGATATTGAAGCAAAGGTATCCATCCATTGCAGTGTAGTGGATGTGGTCTATATCTAGTACATTCCGCTGCCATGCATGACGATGAAACGTGTATGGAGGTTTCTCCAGTTTACCGTACGAAGGATGAACCATGGCTCCTGCCAGGGTCAGCATTGAAGGCTGACGAGAGGGCACCAGCCGATTCTTCTGGAGGTGGAAGGGGTTGCCTACAACGAGGCCTATCCGACCTAGGACTTCTTCGTCGTTCGTAAAGTCTACAGTAACGAATTTCACTATTTTGTCCTTGAGGAAGGTCTTAAAATCCTGGCACTCAACGTCGGCATGGCATATGTGGTAGACCAAGCAAATGTTATGTACGCAAACCTGGATCATGGTGGGCTTCTTCCTCTCTTCGTCCTTTAGATCCTTCTCTCGTCCCAGGACTGTGGTGTACTCAACATCTAGCCCAGTGACCCACTCATCATCTGAGTTTTCGAACATGCGTCTGAAGCGAGAAAGGCATCCTTTCACCGCCGCGGAAGAACGGGTATAGATGACGTCGAACTCATCGCCGGTGATGGTTCAAACCTTGTGCTCACCGCCGATCATGGAGATTTGGGACGCCATGGATTTGGGAGGAGGGTTAGGATTAGTGGAACTGCCGTAATGAGAATGGATGGGACGACTAGGAGCGAACCGCCGTAGTATTGAAGGACGTGCGGGGACGAGTAGGAGCGAACTGCCAGTGTGCAAACGGCAGGGTAGTGCCTTTTCATTCTCCCATGATACGGGCTTCCAAGAGCCCTTAGATCTGAGATCAAATGGTTGCATTGCGTGATTCTAGACCTATGGGTGAATGTCCTGTCCTAGAGGGTTATTCTGCAAATTTTCAGCAACTTAGCATGCGACCATTTGATCTCAGATCCAAGGGGTGCCAGCAGCCCGTATCATGGTCGCGCCTATCACGACCGTCGCGTCGCTCGTGCGGTCGCGCCCTTGGAGATTTAACATGGTGCGTTAGGCTATCTGATGTTGGCATGTCATACATAGTCATCACTTAGTCACTCATACTACAACAAGGTTGGCTATAAGTGTATTTTTGTTACTCTTCTCTATCTCTTTCTTCGTACTCAAGGAAGAAACGGTGCTAGTAAGCACGTGTATTTATTGCATTTGCCAAGGAGTGACCTCTTCCAATGAAATGGTGTTGTTAAGTTTGCTTCATTTAATTAGCTATAGACTCAAAATTGTCTTTTCACCTAGGTACACGCGCTTAGCACCGTTTCTTCCTTGGGTCACCAAACTAGTCTCTCTCTTCTTGATTAACTTGCCACATCAGACTTTATGCCTATGTGGCAAGCTTAAGCACCTGTAGGAGCAAGTAAAAGTAAGTACAATAGTGCGCTTTACATGGCATTTTTGCATATGTGGAGGAAATAGAGGCAAGGAAAAAGTGGAGAAGTGGGCTCTCATGCAAGAGCCAACCTCTACTACATGGTGGAGCATTGGGAGAGGCACCTGTATGGAGGTAGTCAGGAATCTGGGAGACTCACGCCGGTCGTAGCGCCGCACTTAAAATAATAATGGCAAGTCAAATCACGGGGCCCCACCTGTCCAGCAGTAACTCGCTGTCAAATCACATAGCCCTACATTTGCAGCAGCCTACTCCCTCGTCTTCTCGCGTCTCTGTCGAACCGACTAGGCGCAACTGCCCCGCCGCCTACCGCGTAGACAAAGACCCGCCCTGGACTTTTAAATACAACTACATCCGCTTAAGAATCCAATGATATACTTTTTGTGACATAGTAACTCATATTTAGTTAGTCAAATGGATGACCTAGAACTACATGCAGGCCCTATAAACCGAGACGCCTAAAAATAAAAAAACCAAGACGGAGAGGGTAGTTCAGCACGTATCTTTTTAGATCAATATAGTCGGGATTCACCAAGGAGCAAAACCAAGTGGTAGGTTGCTCCTGTCGTGTTGGCGTAGCAACTCAAGCAGGGTCAGTCCGCACACGAAATGGCGACACACTTAACAAGACCCCTTTGGCTGACATGTGGCTCATCCACCGTCTTGTTCCACGTGCGATGCACGAAATTACAGTTCGGAGCAGCGGTTGGAATTGGAGGCACCCCGGTCGTTGCGCCGCAGTAGTAGAAAATGAGCGACGAGGGGTCAAATCACAAAGCCCCACCTTTCCCGCATTAAGCTGGACGGACGAAGCAACTATCAATTCACTCTAGGGCGCAAGAGCATAAAGAAAAGAGAAAACAATGATGCGTGCGGCAGCTACCTAGGGCACCCTAGGGTAGGGGTCTCCACTACAGATCCTTTTTTTGAAAGCGCCTCCACTACAAATCGGCTTCTCCCTCGTCCTCTTGAAGAAAATTGATGATGAGTGTGGCGGTAGGGTTTGTAGGAGTACTACGGCGTGCGGGGCCACGTCGTAGTAAACGGGTTTGAGCCGACGCCTTAAATATGTGTGGGCCGCTTGGTTTTACGGGAACGAGGCAGCATTTTGGGTTCGGGGACCAGTGGAGATATAGTACGCACAAAAAATTGTGGACGTAGGTTCGACCGAAAGGCAATGATGCATGGGCCCTGCATTTTGATATACCCGGGGCCGCGTGAAATTTGCTACTCTACTCAAAACTAGTACTACTAAGGTACACATGTATTGAACGCATGAGATTTCGAAACCAAATTATGAATAAATACACACTATAGCATGTAAAGCTTTGAGTCATATATGCATGATGTAGATGTTCGTTTAGTTCTTATAGTTCATCTCATTCAAAATCAATAAGTTTTATAAAAATGTTAAGATTCATGGGGTTGTGCATTGTACTCCCTTCGTTCCAAAATAGATGACCCAACTTTGCACTAACTTTGTACAAAGTTAGTGCAAAGTTGGGTCATCTATTTTGGAACGGAGGGAGTAAATCATAAAGTAAAAAACAAATAATGGCAATTCATTTAGAAAATAATAATCAATTATGATACAAAAGATTCTAGAACAAAGGATAAGTGCTTGTGTTTTGAGGTTTGTGCATTATGCTTAAGTTCAACCATGGAGTCTTCTAAATTGTACATGTGGCAGATCTGGTGGAATGTTGATGATATCCAACGGCCAGTAGTGCTCGGATTTGCCTATCTCTTCAATTTCGGGTTAGCTTCATCCAGTGACCATCTTTCAAAGTTATTGGCACACTATATAGTTCTTGTGCCATAGTTGCATGTTTTGGAAAAAAGCTACTAGTGGGTTGTACTATCTATTTAGGAATAGAAGATGTATACATGGAAGTTGTAGGGAAAGAGATGACATGGAGCATCTCAATTACTATGAGTAGGGATTGGAAAAGAGATGTCATTTGGTTCACATCATAGGAACTTTTCTATTGAATCTAGAGATGACATGTATCTCAATTCCTATGAGGAGGGATTAGAAAAGAGATGTAATTTGGTTCATATCATAGGAACTTTTCTATTGAATATACGCTAATGTTTATTTTCCTTTGAAATTAAGGGAGTATAGGAATCCATTCATATGAACCAAGTGGCTCTAAAGCTATAGAAATGATATCATGTTTATTTCCTTTGAAATGTGGAGTATATGAATCTATTCCTATGAACCAATTGGCTCTAAAGGAAAAAATCCTATAAAAAACATATCATATAGAGTTCCTATGATATTCCTCGACACTAAAGGATGCTTGAAATTGCTGCGGGTGATACGATGGTCTTTCTTTGTAGACTCCTCACCCAACTTTATAGTTACCTCTCGAAGATGAATGAAATGACATATACATGGTATTCAACATGTGCAATTTGGTACACAAAAACTCGGTAAAAGTTTGCGAGGTTCGAATTTTCAATAAAGCTATATGCACTGCATTTCGGAACGGATGGAGCATACGGCAGTTGCTAACACTCACGTGGAAGATTTGTGGTAGGAGGAGTGGCTGTTCTGTTAAATGACATGGCAAAACTGACACTGTCGGATGCCGATCTAACGGTTCTTACGGTGTTCATCAGGAAAAGGCTTGTGGCTAACGTTTGTTGGATAATGATTTACGGACACATGCATTGCATTGATACATGCCCCCCTCTCTCTCACACACACGCACCCTCACGGGTCACGACTCTCCCGAGTCCTCTCGCAGACTCGCACGTTGCACCCACCGTCTATCTACAGGTAGACGTCACGCACATATGTGCTCTTCACACCCTACCCTCAGAACTTCTAAAAAACAAAAGACGGCGCGCACATTTTATTTTAGCTCACACGTCACACACTTGTACTATTACTCTTGCGGCGAACGTTCTTTGGGCATAGTATATTGTACTCTCACAAAGAGAAGCGGTGCACGCACGCACTAGTTCTCTCACACCCACTCGCGGGTACACGTAGGAGCGCATTTTTTTGAGGCTGGTACAACAAAATCACTCCACTATATATAAAAGCAGGAGCCTTAGCGTTTGCTTTACTAGGGTTCTTCTCATTCACTCTCTCATGCTCTCCAGATCTAAGCAACACATAGGTGGCCACACTCTCTCTCAGCTCACGGCTGGTCACAAATCCGGCCGGACAACCTCAACCGGGGCAGGGGTGTAGGTGCATCATTCACGCTGTCGTCGGCGGCGAGGGAGGAGACCAACGGCTGCCCGCACGTCCCGATCGGCAGCCATGCCGTTCTCTCCGAGAGAGCGCCGACTCGGGAGGGCCTCCGACCCCTTATTCCTCCCTGCGGTATTGTGGCCAAGATGCGGCCTCCCGACGCCGTCTTTGCGACATGCCGACGACCCTCAGGTATATATTCCTTCAAAACCTGCCTTGCTCTACTGCCCTAGCTCCCTTCGTGTGGATCCTTTTCTACTTCCCTCCGCTGTTCCAAAGCCACCTAGACTTCTACTATTATTAGAAGTAAAGCTATTTCATACAGTCGACTCAAAGCGTTGGTTCAAACAGGGAAGAAAGTGGGAAAGTTGTAGCATGAATCTAGGACTTGGTTCTAAGAGGAAATGGGGGAAAGTAGTAATATGTGTCACTGTTTAAATAACTGTATTTCTTATTTGCGCAAACAGGGATGTCTGTCTCCATATCATTTCGGGATGTATGTCTCCGTATCGTTTCTATCCGCGCAATCAAAAGCACGCACCTCAGTTTTAGTACAACCGCGCAAAATGAGAAGGCTATCCCTCGTTGCCGTCGTCTAACCTCCCGTCTTCAAGGTATCCCTACATTGGTAGTAACTAAGGTAGAATGACCAACGCAATCTAAAAGAAGCTGATTCGTACGTTTTACTTCCTGATTGCAGTGCAGGGACGAGCGAAAACAACTGCATCCTAGTCCAGAATGCACTTTCTACAAGTTCATCCATGGACCGAGGACTAGCTGGCACGGCTGCACGGCGGTTTTTTGGACAGGTGCGCGAACAAGAGGCATTGTGGTCTGCTTATTTCTACAAATAGCGGTGCTTAAATTTAGTGGAATGCACAAGAATTTCACATGGTCAGTACACTGCATGGTTCAGTTCAGCATTCCAGCTGAGACCACAATTATAATTGGTTATTCTGGAATGAGAGAACCTAACCCTGAATGGTGGCAACAAGAAAAAACCAGAGTGAACTCCAGGAAATTTAAGCCTGCCGGGAGGCCCTTTGCTCAGAGAGAAGCCTTGCTTGTTTTTTCCTGATTTGTAAACCTTCTCACAACTTTGTCTTTTGCTGTGAACTAGTATATGTTTGATATGTTCTATGAATCATTGAGATGTATAAAATTGCTTAACTTATGCTTTTCAAGTTTTTTATGAAGATGAGTTTAATGTGAGTGTTCCACATGAGCGCTGGACTAGCGTGTGAACGTTTGGAATTTATTACATTGTGGCCTCAATTAAGTGCATGAACCACTGTAACAAGATACATAGTTGCTTATATGTCAGACAACAGATTGTTGATTGTTAGCTGGTCGATAGCCTAGTGTTGAAGCGAGCTGAGCCAATGTGCCGTGTTTGCACAACTGCTTACAAGTGGGGTAGCACCAACAGTGTTTACAAGTACTTATGTATACGTCGGCGCACGGTTCTCGAACGAGTGCTCTATTTCATCAAAACACACACTGCTCGTATGATAAACTGTGACAACTTATGTCTTACCATGCCATATTCATGAAAAAACTAGTGAGGACGCATCTGTTTCGGCAACAATTACGATGGTTCTCACATGATTCACGGGCACACAAAAGTAGCAGCAGTTCCCAAAGGCGAATTCAAATAGAGTACTAGCCCCAGAGGGGTCGATAACAGGCAAGGTTCGGATAATTAGAAACAATCCAAACTACTATTAAACACTAGCTGGGGCAACTATTTCATGCCTCGATCTAATTTGGGCTGGACACAAGGCGGACCTTGCCATGAACATCATCGAGGACGTCCCGCAGCAGCTCAATCCTGTGAACCTTCATGAAGACAACCTTGTGGCCTTGCCACTGATAAACTTGTTTGTGGAGGCATGCCACGTCATCTTCCTACGTAAGCTTGACAAGAATAGTATTCCTCACAAACGAAGGAGTAGCTTTGAACTTCTTGTGCTTCAGTACACCCTGGACAACACGCCTAACAACAGTCAGGCTGGAATACAACTCTTCATTGGTATAACCGCAAATGGCTTCCAGGATCCAACAGCCTAAGAACTCTGTTTTCCCAGTGCGTATATTCAGGCCGTCCGCCTCATAGCGAGTGACATGTACAACCACACGATCCTTGTCTGCATCAGGGCTCTAATTGAAACAGAAACAAGTTCTGAATTACTTTTCAGTATAAGAAACACAAGTTATTTAAACCACTACATATACCATGGCATCGAAGCTAATAAAATTTTGCATTATTAATCACCACATACTTCCTTTTCTAAAAAAATCACAACATACTTAGATGAAAAACCACAATCGATATCGGCAAAGAACGAAATCACCTTGGGCAGCTCAGCGGGGGGGGGGGGGGACACATCCTCGAAGGGGAAAACTGCTCTTGCGGTGCCACGGGGGCTGTAACCTCAAACGGGGCGTTGACCATCTCAGTATCTGGGGTTGCCTCCATCTTCTTGGAGCTCTCTGTCTCGTGGGGATCAGCCTCCCGCGTCTGCTCCAATATCGGCATATCTTTGCCTGGTTCTCGTTGGTCCATCATGGAACTGACGAATACTAGGAGACCACTGAAAGGGAAACACAATCGCAATGACAATGAAACAAAAAAGAGAGTGAGGATCGGTTACTGCTTTGCAAAAATTCTTTTTTTTCCTCTGAACAAAAATATACCAACATCACGGATCCGCTTACCTTCCCTTCGTTCGGAGAGAAGAACAGTGGCAGATGCAAGTGTTGCCTTTCTTGAAGACGGTGAGGGAGAAGGGGATTCAACGAAGACTGAAATGATGGTTGCTTCGTCCGTCAAACTTAGACTGCGGGGAGGTGGGGTTTTGTGATACGACGGCTCGTTACTGCCGCGCTACGACCGGGGTGACTCTCCGCCTGCATACTGCCTTCTAATTTGGTGGATGGCATTTGGGCCCGCGTGCTGCATGGCCCGCATGTCGGTGAACAAAAGTATAACGACATTCAGTAGAGCGAGATGTTTCAATGACCTAGGAGGAGCCAGAAGCGGTGGAGTGTCTCCACTGTACTAGTAGTAATTGTTTTTCTGGGTAGCTGTAGAGTGTCTCCACTGTACTAGTAGTAATTGTTTCTTGTGTCCCAAGACAAAACAGCCCATCCACACTAGTAAATAGTAAAATCAATTCAAAAGCCCATATATTTACTGAATGAGATGCGCTACCCACACCCAGCACACCGCCCCCCCCACCCCCCAAAAAAACCTGGGTGCTCTTCTTCCTCCTCGCTCCCACCCACCTCACGTTAGCTCGCTCCACTTGTACCCCCAAATTCCTCACTTCACTCCTACAGAAAACCCCAGCTCCCCTTCTTCCTCACTCCTACAGAAAACCCCCAGCTCCCCTTCTTCTTCGCTCGCACTACAACTAGCCTCGTCATTCGTTACTCTGCTCAAATCCATGAGCGCGACGCGACGCCCTCGAGGAAAATGGAGCCGGCTGACCCCAGCGCCAAGAAGATGAGGCTCCCGCCAGCGGTGACGCCTGTTGTAGATCCCGCACCCGGCAGCGCGGGGAGAAACGGCGACCCGCCCCCACCAGATCCCACAAACCTGTAGAATCTCGGGTGGACCGCATCAGCGATCTCCCGGACGCCATCCTTGGGGAGATCATCTCACTTCTACCCACCAAGGATTGCTGCCGCACCCAAATCCTCTCAATTCGGTGGCGCCCTCTATGGCGTGCCGTTCCCCTTAATCTCGACTGTCGTCAGCTAACTCTCTTTAATGATTTTGAAATCCCCAGAGCCATCATCTCCTCCCACCAGGGCTCCGTTCAAAGCCTCTGCATCCCGTCATGCTACCTGAGCAAGCAAACCATGCCCTGCATGGTGGACGCCTGGCTGGAATCTCCTGAATGCACAGAACTACAGCTGCTTGAGTTCTACTATTCCCCTAGAAATCACGTACCACATACCGAACGCCATGAACTTGTGCCCTAAGCACCGATGTCCATCTCAGGGTTTTCGTCCTCTCTCCACACCGCCACCTTTGCGCAGTGCTACCTACCAGACAATCTGGTACTAAACCTTCGACTCCCATTTCTCAAGAAACTTTCACTTGTGCGGGTTCGTATATCGGAGGCCTCATTGCACAGCATCATCCACTCCAGTTGCCCTGCGCTGGAGTGCTTGGTGCTTGTTTTCACAGTTAGAATCGGTTGTCTCCAAATAAAGTCGCCTAACCTTGTAAGAATTGGAATTTCTTTTGACGGAAGGCAGCTCATCATCCAAGATGCCCCTTCACTTCAAAGGTTGATCCTTGATTCTAGTTATTCACCATTGCAAATAACCATCCTCTCTGCGCCTAAACTGGAGACCTTGGGTGTAATACATGATCTCTGTGCTCATTTCAATATGGTGTTTGGCTCCACAGTTCTTCAGGTACTTTATATTATCATCTACACTTGTAACCATAAGCTGCATTTTAAATTTTTGCGCATAATTTATATATCATCTTGGAGTACACATTTTGTACTAATATTATGTTCTATGCTCAATGGAGAGTTTCTCCATGGATGGCCTATCAATCGTGCTGGATTCTGTCAAGATCTTATATATCCAAATGAATAGTTTTGATCTGAACAAGATTATTGGCTTGTTGCAATGCTTTCCATGTCTGGAGAAGTTGTATATAAAGGTGATAATTTCACGCACATTGGAAGCCCGCATATAGTGTACTAGAATTAACCGTTCAGCTGTTGCTCTTTCGACACTCTTCTTTTAGACCTTAACTGTTTTCAATCTTCATGTCTATTTAGGCAACAGGACGGGGTAAGAAAGTTATAACAAATCGGTGGATTCGTAAGCATCGGGATTTTCTCACTTCTCACGAGATTCGATTGAAGACAATAACGCTAGAACGATATGTAGCCAACCGTGCAAACACAAGATTTGTCACATTCTTCCTGCTGAATGCGAGGTTACTATTGCCCATCAAGCTTAAGTTTATCAGCAGCATGGTTTTGACGGATGGGTATGTCGAAGAGCAAAAAAAGGAGTTTCAGGTGGGCAAAAGAGCTTCTGAACATGCCGGGCTTCTATTTACAACATATTATGGTCATAATCCAGTAAATTGTACGACCCAGGATGTTCATTCTATGGACCTGACCGATCCATTTGACTGTGACTGCCGAAAACAGTGTTGGAGTTAGATGTTGTTGCCCTTTTCAATCTTGTTTTTTTGTAAACCTGATGAACAATTAACCCTCGTGCTTTTGTACAGTTTGTAAGTTGGAGTTAGATGTTCCTGCCCTTTTCAACTCGGTTGTGACTATCATATTTTCTTTGAAACAAGGCAAATGGCTTGCCATTCGTTTAATTTAGAGTGAAATATTGTAATAAATCCAAACCAAGGGAAATAACATCACTCTCGCCGGCTGCTTGAGCTCACTGTGCATTACAGAAGCCAAGTGATTAGCCCCCACAAGCACCCACAAAATTATTTCAAACTAGCACATCAAATGGGTTGTAAATTTTCATAGGAAAGGCTGGACATCTGGGGCTCACGCCATTGTCAATGTAGTCAATAAACGAGAGAATTACACTACGAGCGGCTGACACCAGGGACCCAGTAAGTCGCACAGTTTTTTTGAGGAACAAGAAGTTGTTATTTATACTAGTTTTAGCGACAGATCAGGGTAACAACGGGGCTGTGCGGGGGATGTGTCCCGTCTAGCCAGTGTTTTATTTATGTTCACCATATCATGAGCCCAGTTGTGTTTTTTTCTTGCTGAAAATGGCTAGCCCAGTTCTATTTTTTTTAAAGAAATTGAAAGCACAAGTGCTCCCTGGGTGGTTTTGGTAATTAATGTCAACATATCTCTTGTTGGACTAACACTTTTACCTAGTATATTTCAGATAAGTTCAACAATGGAGTGGCATGGACTAGAGGATGTGGAACCCCTTCAAGATGCTAAGGACGAAGGATTGGCTCAAGCTTCAAGATCAAGACTCTACATTTTCTATTTTAGTGATCCAAGATCACATTGAGTTTATAGGAAAAGCCAATACTATCAAGAGGGGATGAGGTGTTGCTTAATGGCTTGCTTGCTCAAAGTGCTAAGTGATATGCTCCAAAACCCTCAACTATCTTCCTACATCCACATATGACCTAAACCAAAAGTCAAACTCGGCCCCACCGATTCTTTCTATCCGGAGCCACCGAGTTTCAGATGTCATAGCCACTGCCACAAACCCTAGCAAATCGGTTTCACCGATAGGGATCTCGGTATCACCGAGATGGGATTGTAATCTCTCTGTGTATGTCCATTACCAAAATCGGTCTCACCGAGTTTGAGCAATCGGTACTACCGGGATTACAATGCAACCCTCTGGTTAGCTTATTACCAAAATCGGTCCCACCTAGTTTGTGTAATCGGTCTCACCGAGTTTGCCTAACCAACTCTCTGGTTAGCTTATTACCAAAATTGGTCCTACCGAGTTTGTGTAATCGGTCACACCAAGATTACGTTATGCCCGAACCCTAACCATATCGGTCCTACTGAGTTGCATCTCAGTCCCACCAAAAATCCTAACGGTCACTAGGTTTGCTGAATCGGCCTGACCGAGTTTAACTATTCGGTCCCACCGAGTTTGGCAGATCGTGTGTAATGGTTAGATTCTGTGTGGAGGCTATATATACCCCTCCACCGACTCTTCATTCGTGGAGAAAGCCATCAGAACACATCTACACTTCCAATACACATTTTCTGAGAGAGAACCACCTACACTTGTGTTGAGCTCAAGATATTCCATTCCAACCATATGAATCTTGATCTCTAGCCTTCCCCAAGTTGCTTTCCACTCAAATCTTCTTTCCACCAAATCCAAATCCTGTGAGAGAGAGTTGAGTGTTGGGGAGACTATCATTTGAAGCACAAGAGCAAGGAGTTCATCATCAACACACCATTTGTTACTTCTTGGAGAGTGGTGTCTCCTAGATTGGCTAGGTGTCACTTGGGAGCCTCCAACAAGATTGTGGAGTTGAACCAAGGAGTTTGTAAGGGCAAGGAGATCGCCTACTTCGTGAAGATCTACCGCTAGTGAGGCAAGTCCTTCATGGGCGACGGCCGTGATGGAATAGACAAAGTTGCTTCTTCGTGGACCCTTCATGGGTGGAGCCCTCCGTGGACTCGCGCAACTGTTACCCTCCGTGGGTTGAAGTCTCCATCAACGTGGATGTACGATAGCACCACCTATCGGAACCACGCCAAAAACATCCGTGTCTCCAATTGCGTTTGAATACTCCAAACCCTTCCCTTTACATTCTTGCAAGTTGCATGCTTTGCTTTCCGCTGCTCATATACTCATTGCATGCTTGCTTGATATGTATTGTGTTTGTTAAACTTGTGCTTAAACTCCACTTAAATTTAAGAATATTTAAAACTGCAACTTTTGGCACTTAGTGTCTAATCACCCCCCTCTAGACACCTCTTCTCGATCCCTACAGAAATACCCAAAGAAGGCCTACTTGCTTTATCGGCCCTGCTGGGCTGCAAATCTTTCAAGACGAGGAGAGTTTCATTCGGTTTGCCCAGAAATGGGCTGTACATTTTTAAAACACATCAAACCGGGAATTAGTTTCAATTTTTTTCATTACAAGATCTTAAATTCCATTGATTTTTATGCGTGGACAATTATTTGGATTTTATATTTTTATAAATTATTTTTCAAAATAGTTTGAATGTGAGTCGATATTTCTGGATTAAAAACAGTTGACGGCATCGAAATATGCAAAATTTTGTATACTTTTTAACCATGGCCACAATATGGGGTGTGATGCTAACAAAAGAAGACGGGCTCCAAAAAATTTCTTAAGAATTAGCAAATGGGTTGTACATTGTTAAAATAATGGCAGATGGGATGTATGTTGTTTTCCACAGATTTGAGGCTGACTTGTGCGCCTACTACAGGTTGACACGTATGCTTTCATAGAAAAAAAGGTTGATGCACATGCAACGCCCTGTCAACTTAGTCAACACACGAGAGCAGTGACTGTTGGATGTCCATCCAACGGTTGTCGTGCTTCTTCAATCTCTGCTCTTCATGCTCAAGCTGCTCAAACAAGCGCTGGCGGGACTGCCTGCTCCCTCCTCCGCACGGTCGGTTTTGCTGCCGCGCTGGCCTCACCGCCCGACCGTACTCCCATCGCTGGCCTAGCCATCCCTCTACTCACCCACACCTGATGTTATTCTCCGGCGACGGCAGACGAACCAGTAAACCCTTGTACAGTCGTACTCCCCTCCGTGTGGGAAACAACTGCCTCCGTGTCGTTCCCTTCCTAGGCCTTGCCGTCTTCCACCGCCCTGGTGCTCTCGGCGCGGCCTGGTCAACGTGGTCAATGAACGACATCCATCGGAAGTGGACTGTACGTGGAGAGGCTGACAGTTGGGTCCACGGCCGCACGCAAGGAAATGCCTCCTTATTACGTGCAAAATAATGATTCCTCCACCTGACAGCTAGGACCCACAGGAAGGGCCTCTGTATTTCGCGAAAAAAAGTTCCCCCCCTGACAGGTCAGACCCACCAGCTATATCTTCGCACGCAAGGAAGTGCCTCCTTATTACGCCCAAAAAATGAATACCCCTGCTATCTGGGACCCACCATATTGTTGGGCTGACTTGTGGGCCTACTAAGTTGACAGGGACGGAGAGCTTTGTTAACTTAGTCAATACTCCAGTGATCGTATGATGTCCATCCAACGGCCATAGTGCTTCTTCAATCTCTGGTCTTCTTGCTCCAGCCGCCCAAAGCAGCGCCGGTCGTGCCGCCTGCTCCTGCCTCCCGTGGCCGGCTGTGCTACCGCGGAGGCCTCACCGTCCCCATACTACTCCCACCACTGGCCAGGCCATCCCTCCACTCATCCACACCCCCTGTTATTCTGCGGCGACGGCAGCCTCACACCGTAGCCGAACTAGTGAACGCTCGTACTCCTCTCCGCGTGGGCATCCACTGCCGCGTCTTGCACGGCTCCGCATCGTCCCCTTCCTAGGCCTCGCCGTCGTCCACCGCTGTGGTGCTCTCGGCGCGGTGTGGTCAATGTGGTCAACGACCGACTTCCATCGGAAGAGTACTGTACATGGAGAGGCTGACAGCCGGGTCCACGGCAGCCGCAAGGAAGTGCCTCCTTATTACGCAGAAAATAATTATTCCTCCACCTGACAGCGGGGACCCACTGGACGGGCCACCAGTATTTTGTGAAAAAATCATTTCCCCCTGATTGCTGGGACCCACCGGACGGGCCATCGTATTTCGCGAAAAAAAGGTTCCCCCCACTGTCAGCTCGGACCCACCGGAAGTGCCTCCTTATTACGCACAAAAAAATGAGTACTCCCCTGGCTAGCTGGGACGCACCTTGTGGGAGGCTGACTTGCGGGCGTACTAAGTTGACGGGGACAAAGGGTTTGTCAACTTAGTCAATATGAAGGATTCTAGCTCCAGTGACCGTACGATGTCCATCAAACGGCCATAGTGCTTCTTCAACCTCTGGTCTTCTTGCTCCAGCCGTCCAAAGCAGCACCGGTCGTGCCGCATGCTCCTGCCTCCCGTGGCCGGCTGTGCTGCCGCAGAGGCCTCACCGCCCCCTACTATTCCCACCGCCGGCCAGTCCCTGCGGCGACGGCAGCCGAACCAGTGAACCCTCATAGTCCTCTCCGCGCGGGCTTCCGCTGCCGCGTCGTCCCCTTCCTAGGCATCGCCGTCGTCCACCGCCGTGGTGCTCTCCGCGCGGCGTGGTCAACGTTCAAGGAACGACTTCCATCGGAAGAGTACTGTACATGGAGAGGCTGACAACTGGGTCCACGACCACAGCCCAGTTTTTTTGTGATTTGCCAAGTAAGTTGCTCTGTCAGGCCTGTTGGGCTGCAAATCTTTCAAGATGAGGAGATCTTTCATTCGGTTGGCCGAGAAAATGGCCCATCAGTAATGAGAAATGGGTTGTACATTTTTAAAACACATCAAACCGGCAATTAGTTTGAAATATCTTTTTTTCATTTCAAGATTTTAAATGACATTAATTTTTATGTGTGGAGAATTTGTTGGATTTTATATTGATATACATTTATTTTTAAAATCAGTTTAAATGTGAGTCAAAATTTCGGGATTAAAAACAGTTCGGACCGCACCAAAATATGCAAAATTTCGTATAATTTTTTCACCATTGCCACAATATGGGCTGTAATGCTAACAAAAAGAATATAGGCTCCAAAAAAACCTTAAGAATTAGCAAATGGGCTGTAAATTATTAGAAATAATGGCAGATGGGATGTATGCTGTTTTCCACATGAGGCTTTCCTAAAAAAAGGTTGATGCACAAGCACTGACTGTTGGATGTCCATCCAACGGCCGTCGTGCTTCTTCAATCTCTGCTCTTTCTGCTCCAGCCGCTCAAACAAGCGCTGGCGAGACTGCCTGCTCCCTCCTCCGCGCGGCCGGCTGTGTTGCCGCGCAGGCCTCACCGCCCGACCGTACTCCCATTGCTGGCCTAGCCATCCCTCTACTCACCCAGGCCTAACCAGTAAACCCTCGTACAGTCGTACTCCCCTCCACGTGGGAAACAACTGCCGAGTCTTCCCTGCCTCAGTGTCGTCCCCTTCCTAGGCCTCGCCGTCGTCCACCGCCCTGGTGCTCTCGGCGCGGCGTGGTCAAGGAACGACTTCCATCAGACGTGGACTGTACGTGGAGAGGCTGACAGCTGGGTCCATGGCGGCAGCAAGGAAGTGCCTCCTTATTACGCGGAAAATAATTATTCCTCCACCTGACAGCAGGGACCCACCGGACAGGCCACCGTATTTCGCGAAAAAAACGTTTCCCCATGACTGTTGGGACCCACCAGCTACACCTTCGCACGAAAGGAAGTGCGTCCGGGCAAAAAAAACGATTCGCCCCCCTGACTGCTGGGACCCACCAATTACATCTTCGTACGCAAGGAAGTGCGTCCGGGCAAAAAAAAAGAAAACCAAAACGATTCGCCCCCTGACTGCTGGGACCCACCGGCCCCCCGACTGCTGGGACCCACCAGCTACATCTTCGCAAGCAAGGAAGTGTCTGACAGTCGGGACCCACATGGTCGAAGCGTACGTAGCGTTGTCATTCTGGTCGCGAACGTGTATGTACATATATACTGGTGGATGTAGAGGCGCGCACGTGTCGTAGTAGAGGCGGCCAGGGTGCAAGAAAGAAAATACGGCCACATATGTGTACATACGGGCGGGGTCTCGAACGCCTACTCGCGCATACGTACGGCGAGGGCTCGTTTACATGGCTGGGCCGAAACGGAGAAACAGCGTCGTCGTCGTGTTCATGGGGAGGCAACGGAATGCATCATGTTCACCGGGAGGCAACGCGGCTGGGTCGGAACGGAATGCGTGGTCGTGTTCATCGGGAGGGCTTGGACGGAAGAGGCGATGGAAACGAGGCATGGCGTATCGCAAAATGGAGGAAACGGACCTCCTACGGTCAAAACAGGGGTCCTGTTGATTGGGAGGGGTGTGGCGTACCGCAAAACAGAGGAAACGGGCCTCCTACGGTCGAAACGGGGGTCCTGTTGATCGGGAGGGGTGTGGCGTACCGCAAAACGGAGGAAACGGACTTGTGTTGGAGCGCTATGGTCGAAACGGGGGTCCTGTTCATCGGGAGGGGTGTGGCGTACCGCAAAACGGGACTCCACGGGATACTGTTCATCTCCACCGTCGACCCCCTCCAGCCTCCACGAGCTACTGTTCATCCACCGTCGACCTCCTCCAGCCTCCACGGGCTCCTGTTCATCCAGTGTCCACCGTGCGCTACTCCACCGGCTACTGTTCAACCACCCCTCCACCATCTATTGTTCATCCAGCCCTCCACACCATGGGGTCCTGTTAAACCACCCCTCCACGGGCACCCCTCCACCGTCTACTGTTCATCCTGCCCTCCACGGGGTGGTCCTGTTGATCCACCCCTCCACGGGGTCCTGTTCATCCAGCCCCAATCGGCTCGATCGATCGGGGTCCTGTTCATCCAGAGGCAACACCACGGGGTCCTGTTCATCCACCCCCATCAGGAGTTGTTCATCCAACCCCCCTCCCCCCCCAACGCTCACTGTTCATCCAGAGGCAGCATTGATCGGCTTCAGTTAGCAGCAGTAGCCAAGGAATCGCTCGATCGGTTCAGTTAACAGCCATCGATCGATCGCTCGGGTTCAGTAACGCGTAGCCTGCAGTGCAATCGCTCGGGTTCAGTTAGAGCCCAACGCCTCACTCGGGTTCAGTTAGAGCCAACGCCTCGCACACACGCGCATCGCTCGGCCCCCGACCTCCCACCGTAACTGGGAACTCCCCGAAATTTTCCTCCCCCTCGCTTCTACCATGGTTTTTCCCGTCATGGACGACCCAAAGAATGTCATGCAGCTGCGTCTCCGGCCCACCCAGGACGAGAAGCCCATTTTCTGTCATGATTTTTTGTCATAGAAGTAGGAGCCCACCACATCTATGATGATACCGGGTTTTGTCACAATTATCGTCATAGAAGTGTCATATCTATGACAGAAAAAAATTTCTTTCGGCCCAAAATGTCACGGATGTGTCTTTTTTTGTAGTGTATGGAGAGACATATATAGTGTGGGTGATAGGAAGCAAGACTCCGTGCGAGAAAGAAATGTTGACGGAGAAACTACAGATAGATACAGAGATGGAGATGCTAGCTAGAGGGACATCCGCTAGTGTGGGTGTTGGAGATGACCGTCGGGTGGTTCAAAGGGTGAACTTATATATGTGTGTGAGAGGGCACTTGACTGCATGTAGAGAGAAACATATGTAGTGTGCGTGATAGGAATCAAGAGTGAGGGCGAGAAAGAAGTTTGATGGAGAAACAGATAAATACAAAGATAAAGATGCTAGCTAGTGTGCGTTAGAGATAGGAGTATAGTGGATCAGAAGGCTGGGTTATGTGTGTGTGGGTGTGAGAGAGATAGAGAGAGGGTGCGTGTGAGTCGCATACAAACAGATATCAGAGAGAAATGAGATCCAGAGAGACGGAGTTTTGTGTCTGCGAGAGAGAAAGATATTTCACAACGAGAGTGATAGCTAGAGAGACATATGAGGGAACGCAAGATATCTCTAGGGAGAGAGGGTGTGTGTGAGCGACATACAAGAGAACAATGGAGAAATATGAGACCCTGGGAGACAGAGTTTGTGTTTGTGTGTGAGAAAGAGATATTAAAGAGGAAGAGTCGTAGGTTCTCATATCTAAGGAGCGAAAGACATCTCTGTATGAGGGGTGTGCGAGTGGCACACATGGGAATAGTAGAGAGAAATGAGACCCCGGGAGACAAAGTTTTGTGTTTGTGTGAGAGAAAGAGATTCCACATGGAGAATCATAGTTAGAGACACATAGCAGGGAGCGAGATATACTTAGAGAGAGATAGAGTGATGAAGGTCGAGGGAGAGAGTACCGTCAGTGTGTTACGAAGATAAAAGATCATTGTCGACATACAGGTAGCACGAGAGATACCTGAGAGACGATGAACACGTATAAGTCCAGAGAGATAGTCCTATATAAGCATGAGTGATAGCTATATGAGACGAATATCTGGATTAAAGGGGATTCAAATATTTAAACTGGAGATCAAGACATCGATAATATCATAACGCAAATTGGTGTACCAAACATGCATATTCATTTGAAGTTGGGCACACGTGTAATGTTATATAGTTTATCAATATGGTGATCCATAGATTCTTCAATTACAAACAATGCATGGTTTATATGCAATTAATGTCTAAACGGGATTACACTATATGTTGCGTGTGTGAAACACATTATACATGTTTGAGAAGTAAAAAACCCGCATGAAACACACATTAATTGGAGACAGTTAGCGAGGAATGCATACATTGGATTTCAACATAAAGTGGTTTCAAATATTTGAAAATCCAAATTGATGGATACAACCTTATGAATCTGAGATCATGCCATTTGTAAACCATATTTATGTATAAATGGTGTTGTGCTTTGGAAAGTATATATAAAAAATGATGTATATAGAATGTAATTCCAATTGAAAATGGATCCCGCCCGAAAAAAAAGAAGAATACAAACGGGATTCGAATTGAGTTGGCACGGTAAACGTGCACCCTGCAAAATTTGAACGAAGTAGGGAAAGTCGCATTAACCGCCCGAAACCAAAATTAGCGAGATGGAAATCACTACTACCTATCCCTGCCACGCAAAGCCTATATGCTGGATTTCTATAGGTTTCGATAGGGGTAGGTTTGTAATTTCACCCAAACGTGACGTAACCGCCTCTCACCCGGATTCATACATGGTGGGCACCAAAACATAGTTTGTCTTCGGCTAAAATCGACTCCCTCCCCGATTCATATTCATACGCAGTGGGCGCCAAAAACAAACTCTCGTCGGCAAATATTCGGTGTATGCGAGATTACCGTCCTATCCCCAACCGACTAGTGTTGCTATGATGTAGTAGAAATTTGAAATGGGGGCTAAGTTTGTAAATTTCCTCGCAGTTGAGACAAGCGCGCCCTGAATACATGGTTCCCCCTTCCTCTCTACCTCCCTTTTCCCCATTTGTACTTCGTGGGCGCCAAAACACCCTCTCCACCCCACCCTCTTCCGTCCGCCGTCGTCTGCCACCCCATCCACCGCCGTCCTCCTCCACCATGCCGGAGATGATACCCCGACGCCGCCGTCCATTACGAGAGATCGACCTCTCTCATCCACGGCTTCGGACCGGGATCCTTGCATCCCGTCCTCTCGCTTCATCCCCGCCGTCGTCCACCTTGCCGGCGCCGCTCCTACGACCATCTCGTCCTCCGCGCCCCGCCGCCACTGTCTACCCTCCTAGATCTGCTTCCACGCCGCCGATAGCCATCGCTACCGCAGCACCGTCAAATTCTCAGCAGATGCGTACACGGCGCCGCACCAGAGGCAGTACTCTTTCGTATCTGCTCAACTTATTTATCACAGCAAGAAAATAGATCGCCACTGCTTTACTCTGATTTCTTGTCTTGGTTGCGAAGTTGCCTTTGTCTGGTTTGCACCTTCAGATCCGCCATGGCACGCTCAACACCATACTCGCAATGCTCATGGTTTTCCCCTTTTATATTCCACACTAGTTAAATCACGGTAGACTAAATTTCAAAATTAGGTCAGTCGATTTTTCAGAACTCGCCGGAGTTCGCCGGTGCGACCGAAGGGGCTCGGGTGGGGACGGTGGTTTTGGGGGGCGGTGGTGGGGCCTAGTCAAACGAAGAAAACTCGACGCGGGTGGGGGCGGGGGTGGGGGTGCGGGTGGCGGAGGAACACAGGCGGTGGGGCCGGTGGTTCGGCCGGCGGCCCGTGCGGTGTTCTGTATTGGAAGCACAGTATGTTCCTTGTCAGGAAGGGGAGCAGGGACATCTACAGTCAACAGCTGATAGAGCTGGCCTATACGTGATAGATAGGCTTTCAATTACTAACGGCAATACAACACCGTAATTTCCAGCCAATTCCACTTTCCCGTTTTATATATCCTAGTTATGGTGTACCCCTGTTATGTACACTATGATCTGCCTAGTTGCTGTGTGCTCTTGTTATCATGGTTTCGCAATAAACTCTCTATACAGTATATTATGAACCTATCATCTGCCAGCTATCCTTACTTCTGGAGCCTATTTTTTTGTGTACTTGTGCCAGATTATATAAATGCACGCACCATATTACAGCACACATGAACTCTCTCATCAGAATCCAGTGATAGCACACAAGTGTTTACAGGGGCGCCCCTATATTAGAATATCATCTACATTACAAAGATAATCTCACAACTATTTATGTTTTCATGGTTCTCAGATATCATACGCAATTACAGTGAACATCAGAACCCGCGCATCAGAAGAATATTGTGGAACACTACAATGACTTACAAAATTGGCACCAAGGCATTGAGTGCCATTCTGGAAGCAATGAAACTCGTACGCTCCCCACCTGTTGATTCTTGTTCAGAATATCATCCTAATGACTATTCTAACCTCGAGGAGTCAAAGGCAGATGGCATGTCCTGTTCACCCATCAAGGTGCCTATTCTAATTTGGTAAGGTTTTATTGATTGCGCGTATCTTGCATATGTTGTCTTGCATTTCTTCTACTTTGTTGCACCGCCATCTGCTTAGTTTACTCATCATATATGTCGAGATGCCATGCCCATCCATTATCAATACATATTCCATCTGTCATTGTACCATGTTTTTCCACTCAAATGCTTACATTAGTGTAGAATATATCCAATGCTAATGTTTTTATCAATTGTTCGCTCCAAATTATCTGATCTGTATGAATGGTTACATTAGTGTAGAATATATCCAATGCCAATGTTGTTTTAGCTCTGCATTGTTCTTGTAAGTACATGTTTTCCTTTATCAGTGTACTTATAATGACAGGTAGGTGTTCATGTACCATCACTCTGCAGCTTATTTTCCTTTGCCCTCCATTTTCTACACATCAGATCTATATTTACTCTTACCATAAGGTTGGTACTGAAGAAGTTTAGTTGTGCATTGCTCTTGGCTGTACCTTTTGCCTGTATCGCTGCACTTACATTTATAGCTACTTGGTTATGTAGCATCACTCTTCATCTTATCTTAAATATTCTCCATTTTTTGTATATTATCACATCTATATTTACTCTTAACAAAATATAGAATAAAGGAAATGCTTTTGAAGAAGATTCTGTGGTAAACTTCTTGAATTGCCCCCCCCCCCATCAGCATGGACAAGGCCTTTATAGAGCCTGTTTTCACAAATAATGTAAGTTTGTACATCTCAAGCCTTCAAACTTTGTTGTATATATTTGGTTAGGCATGACTGCAACAGCTGTTTATTTTTGGTGTTTGCATCAAATTGCTTGTTTAAAGTTTATTATATGTAGTTCATAAACAAAAGTGCGTCCTTTCTCAATTTAAGTTTTCAGTTGTACAACCAAGTTCTGTCGGATTTCGGGTTCCGGCAGACCCTTGAGGTTCGAACTCTGTGGTGCGCGCAGAGATTACGCCTTCTACCTACCTGCACCCCTCCGCCTCGCAAAGATCTAAGCTACCAAAAGAACAACACAAGAGACACAGGCTTTATACTGGTTCGGGCCACCGATGTGGTGTAATGCCCTACTCCAGTGTGGTGTGGTGGATTGCCTCTTGGGCTGAGGATGATGAACAATACAAGGAAGAACAACCTCGCGAGGGTCTGTTCGTGGCTGGGGTGATGAACTGTTTGGAGGAGTTCAGTCACCCTTCTCTCTCTCTGTGTGTGATGCTCAACTATCAGGTTTTTCGATGCCTCTACCCTGTGGGTGGCTAGTCCTATTTATAGGCAAAGGCCCTGGGCCTCTTCCCAAATATTGAGCGGGAAGGGCGCCAACAATTGGCCATTTTGAAGGGGAACATCTGGTACACTTATCCTGACTAAAGTTGGTCCTCGCCTGCCAAAGGCTCTGGTGGTGACGCCGGCCTGGGCTCCACAATGACTTCCTCCCCACCGTTGGACTGGTCTTTGGTCTCGTTGCACCGAAACGGGTGCCTTTGCTTGATGCTCTCGCCTGCGCTTGCTCCCTTTGCACCAAAGAGGAAAGGAGGACACTGCGTGGGCTGGCTCCCGCCTGGCGCCCTCGGTCGTCATGGCTTGCGTCATGGGAACCTCGTGAGGTACCCCGCCTTGATCTCTCCGCCTCCTCGTGAGCCAGCCTGATGAGACCGCGCCTGAGGAAGCTCCGTGTCGTCCGCCCCGCGAGGCTCGGCCCCTCGCGGGGGTCTTGGATCTTGTGTTGATGAAGATGGGCCGTGTTGGGCCCCCTTTGAGCCACGCCACAGGCCGCAGGCAGGCAAGTCTGGGGACCCCCGTTCCCAGAACGCCGACAGTAGCCCCCGGGCCCAAGGTGCGCCGGGACTTGGCCGCGCAGAGAGGCGAAAGGGCAAGGGCGAAGCGCCGCGGGCCCTAACAGCCTGCGGCCTTGGTCGCCGCGTGGCGGTTGATTGGACGGGAGCGCTTCAGCAACCGCGCAGGTTGATAAAGGAGCGACATCTGCCTAGGCTTTGCTTTTTTGCTTTCTCCGGTTGCTGCTCAGATCCCCTTTCTTGCGCCTCTCCTTCCTTCCTTCAAATTTCCAAATCTACTCCGACTGCGTGACCTAGGAAGTCATGGCGCCTCGTCAGTCCCCGGCCGAAGCTTGGTACTCGTCCTCCCTAGACTCGCTGAACGTGTCGGAGGCGAGCCTTGCCCGGTTGCGCTGGATGGCGGTGGCGCAGGGCATCGACGGGGCGAGGGTGTTCAAGGCCGGCTCCGCCACCCCTGAGGGCCGAGGGAGCACCTTCTATCCGCTCTTTGTAAGCTCCATTGCTGCCGGCCTGGTGCCTCCCTTCTCCGAGTTCTTCTTCTCTGTCCTCCGCCATTACAACTTACAGGCTCTGCATCTCCACCCCAACTCCGTCCTTCTCCTGGCAATCTTCGCCTATTACTGCGAGGCTCACGTAGGGGTGCAGCCCTCAGTGGCCTTGCTGCGCCACTACTTCTCCCTCCGGGTCTCTCGCGGTTCTCCTTCCGCGTGCGCGAGCTTCATCGCGTACGGTTGCGCCATTGCCATTTCGAAGCCCGGGAAAAGGATTGAGGGCTTCAGGAGCAAGTGGGTCTGGCAGATGCTGGGCGCATTCACCCTTGGCTGATCTTGCCCACGGAGCTGCCCATGAGCTCCGGTGATCGGGGTCGAGCGGAACTCACGGACCCCCGTGCGAAGCCGGTGTTGGATAAGATGGACGCGGATCTGAGGCCGGCCAGCATGGCGGCGGCGAAGCTGACCGGCGCGTCGCTGCTGAGGGAATTCCTAGAGCACCAGCTGGCTCTGCTTCGGCAGTACTCACCTCCGATGTGGAGGCCTCATCCGAGCCCCGCGACCTTGGGTGATGGAGATCTGGCCGCGGTGCTCCAATCTCTGGTCGGGGGCGATGTGGCGAGGTTGGAGGGTGCTCCTACGCCCTTGTTTCTCCGCGACGACTGGGAACAGGTGGTGGAGTCTATGCCCATCTTCAACGGGGACGGGCCCGTGCCCGCGGAGGCTCCCGAGGGACTGGTGGACATGTCCTCTGATGACTCCAGCGACGAGGAGGACAAAGGGGAGTGGGAGAAAGGGCCTGACTCTGAGGCGACTGATGGAGACGACGACGAGGATGATGACGAGCAGGTCGGCGGGAGCTTGCCCCCGATCCTGAAGAAAGATAGGACCGGGCTGATCTCCCGCGGGTCTGCCCCTGCCCCGAGGCGGACCGCAGACGCGCCTTCCGCTTCTGAGGTTGACCCCTCTAGCCGGCTTTCAGGCTTCAAATTTGGACGGAGGCTGCCTGAGCTCACTGGCGATGACCCGTAAGCACTTGATTCTTGTCTTTATTTCTTGTTCTGCTGCTGATGCTTGACGTCCGCGTTTCTTGGATAGGCTGGCCCCCGCGGCGAAGAAGCTGAAGGGGGCTCCTGAGGTTCCATCCGCGACAGCGCCTCTGCCTGCGGAGGAAGGTGACCGCGACGCACGGGCCTCTCCTGCCCGGTCGTCCTCGCGAGGCCTGGCTGAGCTGGCTGGGGCGAGCTCAACCCCCATGGCCCAAGTGACTCCCGAGGTGCCTTTGCCTGCTGCCGCCACCATAACCGTTGGGGCGCAGCAGACTCTGCCTCAGGATGTTGTGGTCGCGCCGCCGCCTTCTCCTCCTGTTCCACCGACTGCTGTCTCCCCGACTCCTCCTGCCGTTCTGGAGCGTGCTGCTGCTGAGCTGGACCGGCTGCGGCAGGACCTTCTTGACGCCGACCCTCGCTTGGTGGCCGGGCGCCTGGAGCTGGCTTCAGGATGGATTCGCTCCGAAGCTTCGATTCGGGCGGCGGTGGTTCAGGCCTCGACGGTCTACGATGAGGAGAGGCAGGCCGTCCTTGAGACGAAGGCTGCTCGCGACGTAGCCCTGGGGGAGGTGGTTGACGTCCGCGGTCGCTGCAAGGCGCTGGGGGACGAGCTGCAAGGCCTGCGGGATCAGCTCGCGAAGGAGGTTCGCCTTCGCCAGGAGCAAGAAGAAGGCGTGAAGACTCGCGAGGCGGCCGCCGAGGGCCAGGAGGCCAAGCTCAAGGAGCGCCGTGACCGCCTAGGCGCGCTGGAGAAGGAGTTGGAGGCGATGAAGGTCGAGCTGGACGAAAAGGCCCGGGTTCTTGCCGAGGACCGCGTGGCCTTCGCAGACATGGAGGCGAAGGCTCGTGCTTCGCTGAAGATGCTCTACGCCAATGGCCTGGAGAGCCCGCTGGCTGGCGCCGAGGACGGCCCCACCAACCTGCTTCCCTTCCTGGTTCGTGCTCTTGAGATGTCGCCCTTGGCCTTGGCCCCATGGCCGAGGCCGAGGCGCGTGTCCTGTCTTCTGCAGCGCTGACGCGGGTCTTCACCCACATTTACCTTCGCGACCCCAACGTCGACCTCGACAGCCTGCTGGAGCCAGTGAGCGGCGAGCGTGCCGCTGCCGCTGCCGAGGCCGTGAAGGGTCGCGCGGAGGATCTGCTGGGGAAGTTCCGGGCCTTCAGCACCAAGCCGAAGCCAGGTGCTGCCGACCCTGCTGCTCCATGAGGCGAAGCCACTCCGCGCTGCTCCACCGCCGACAAGTGACTCTGCTACGGCTCCTGTTCTGCTTTTAATTCCTGCACATGTATCATGCCTCGGGGAGGCGTTTAAACTTACGTTTGGTATTGAGATGACAGTGTGGACTGTAATATTTTCTTTTAAATTCCTTGAATTTATGCTTTTCCTTCCTAATTGCTTATGATCTACGCCGGCAGAGCCCGGCCCCGCGCGTACCTCACCCAACATTAGCCCCGAACGGAAACCAGGATGGGACCAAAGGAGTGAGGGGCTACGGGACAAGTTAGGCTCCTGAGTCGCGATGCTCAGGAGTCCCCCTTGGTGCACAAACAACAAGTAGGGAGGTGTGATGTAGGTGGATCTACCGGTCTACGTCTGCAGAGCCCGGCCCCGCGCATACCTCATCCAGCATTAGCCCCAACCAGAAACCAGGACGGGACCAAAGGAGTGAGGGGCTACGTGACCAGTTAGGCTCCTGAGTCGCGATGCTCAGGAGTCCCCCTTGACGCTCAAACGGCCTTCGTACCTTGGCTCCGCTCGGGGAGAGACGCACGATGAACCAGGCCCAGGGGGGCCTGGCTGGGTGACGTGCGTCTAGGCGTGACCCAGGCGCAGCCCCCGTGCCCAGCCCCCTCGCGCGGCACTCCCGAGGGAAGGCGTTGCGATGAGGCTAGACACTGAGCTCTGGGCTCCCTGAGGTTGATGCGGCCCGGGGGCCACCCTCAGTTGTCTATCACCAGCGCGGAGCATAGCGCTTCCGTATGTGTACGGGCATAGCCGCTCCTCGGCAGTGTCGTCAGCCAGCGTGGAGCATGGTGCTTCCACTGGTACGTGGGAGGGGGCCCCCTCCGGGAGGAGCCCCCGGGGCGTGTACAGCCCCACCCTGACACGTGGCTGGCACGGTAGGGCCTGGCGAGGTGTATCTGGGCACCCGTGAGCCAGCACGGGACTCACGGGGCCCTACCTCTAGGCGGGTTGCGCCTGGCACTGGGCCTTATCTTGTGATGTGTTCCTGCAAGTTGGGTTAGATGCCGGCACTCTACGTCCTCGGGTCCCGGCCCTCGAGCTGGTCTCAGCCGTTGCTGGTATGCCAGGTCGCGATGCCGTGGTCAAGGCCATAGGGTGAGGGCTGGAGAGCCAGTAAGAGCCCTGAGTCGCGATGCTCATGTACCCCCCCCTTTAACGTGCAAGTGGTTGACATGGAGAAGAAGAGGTGCCGTGAACCGGCAACGAATAATCAAACATGGTGGACCGAACGCATAGCCATAGATAAACGTAAGAGGGATACATGCCGTTGGGTCCGGCCCGAGCGGCTTGGGGATGATGCAGCCCGAGGGGCTTCCCCAACAAAGTAAGCTAACAACATGAAATAAAAGGGATACATGCCGCAGGGACGGACCCACGCGGTCTGGGAATAATGCAGCCCTGGGGGGCGCTCCCAGCTGGAAATGAAACTTGAAAGATGTCACCTGACGATGTCGAGGACGAAGGAGTGTTGGTGCAGCAGACTCGGTGGGCTGCGGAAGCCGATCCTCACAAGCCCCCAGGCCCAGGGGCCTCGGGAGGCTCCGGACGCGCAGGTGGCTCCTCGCGATCATCTCCATCTCCGCCAAGGCTGCGGAACGCCTGGCCTCTTGAGCCTCCATGATGCCCCTCATGAGGCGCTGGTACGTGGCAGCCGCGTTCGGCAAGCCGTAAGGCATGCGAACGTAGCTGTGGGGTGGACCCTCGCAGCGCCCCACTCGCGAGGGCCAAAGGCGCTCCAGAGAGGCGACTTGATTGAGCCCTGGTACGTCGATGCAGACGCGCAGCCCACCATCCTCGCCTGGACGGGGAGCCACAGCTGGTAGGCGGCGGCAGCCTCTCATGACTCTTGATTCTTGTAGTTCTTGAATGGCCTTGTTGACGAACTCCTGAGGGTCTGACCCTCCTTGCCTTGCTCCTTCTTGAGGGAAACGTGCTTCGAAACACGCCTCCACGTGGTGCCCAAGCGCCTCCCTCGCGACCTTAGTCACGTCGGTGGCCCTCCAGGGGAGAGCCCCCGAGCCCTGCCTGAGGAGGGCACCTGGCGCACTTTCCTATGTGATGGAAGGAGGTTCCCCTTGGGCAGGCGCGGGCCCTGAGGGGCCTGCCTCCTGAGGGGCTGAGCCTGACGATGTCTTCTTCTTCTTGGGGATGGTCTCGAGAAGCCTCCTGCTTCCGCGATCCGGGTCTTCCAGTGACGCGGCTTGAAAGGCTCGTTCCAGGGAACACACCGCGTCCTTCTCTTCACAGGTCACTGTCGGAGTAAATGACCATGGGTAGCCTAGCCGGCTCCCCCTAGCACTTCAGAAAAAATTACGAGCCGATCCGGCCTCCAAGAATCCAAGACGTGGGGCCACCTTCCCCCTGCCGGCTACCTCTTAGGCCGACTATCGGAAGGCGGCCCGGCCTTAACCCTCATGAAGAAAGCCGCGGGAGGGCCGGCTTCAAGAGGCCGGCCACGAGAAGGCCGACTCCTAAGAGTCGGCTCCCACAACGCGGTCAAGATCGTACCCTCGAAGCCCGCGTCCACATAACGGTAATGGGACGGGGCGTGGCTACAGTAAAGCCTGCCACCCCCGAAACCCGGAGCTTGCCTGGCACAGTGCGCCATGCGGGATAGCCCTGACCCGTCCGGTGCGGCACTGTTGCCGTGTTGACTATGACGCCACCCACGACGGGCTGTCAGCACGGCCCATGGGCGGTGGGCCCCTTCGGGCAGAGAGACACCCGAAGGCGGCCAGGCCTCCCCCACTCGGCCCGAGACATGGCCGGCTTCCCAAAGCCGGCTTGCCCCCTCCCTCAAAGGAGGCGCCCCATTAAGGAGACAAGACGAGGTGAGGCTATAGCGATCGCCCGCCAGGCGGCGGCACTGTAGCCACGCTTAACTCAACAAAGCCCTCATCATCAGGATTGAGGCAACAATAACCAGCCACCGACAAGGCCCTTGGCAGTGGGGCCAGCCTGTTGACCAAGGAGCCGGCAGCCGGCGGGACCCACCAGCCAGCGGGCCCCAGCAGCCGGCGCAGAAGCCGACGAGCGCAGACACTGACGGCTAGGGCCCACGCCCAGCCAGATTACCATTGTACCCCCGGGGAGTAGGCCTATATAAACCCCCCGGGGCACCCATGCAAAGGGTTGATCTCATCTAGGTTTAGACGCCACATAGAGAGAAGAGGAGAGTTAGTCGTGCCCTTCTTCTTCCTCTCGCCAAACAGCTCAAGGAGCATCTTGTAGCCACTTGTTCATCTAGTGATCATGCGGAGACCCCGCAGAGCAGCAGTAGGGGTGTTATCTCCATGGAGAGCCCCGAAGCTGGGTAAGATTCGCCGGCGTGCACGTCTTCGCCTCATCCCGCTTCCAGGCACCGGCGACGTCTTACTGGCTCCCACAATGATAAGCCACCCGTTGGCATATGTCGCACCTACCACCCGACATTTGGCGCCCACCATGGGGCCAGGTGCACCGTCGTCCGGAGACCTGTTCTGGACGGGAACCCTCTTCCTCCCCAGCGAGCGTAGCCAGCCCGGCACGCCCGATGGCGCTTGCCACGACGCGCTGCAAGGCGTCACCAACGCCTGCGCAGCGACCAACCTCGCCGATCCCCTTGGCGAGACCCTCATCTCCGACGAGCCCGCCTCCGATGCGGGCACCGACCACCTCGTCAGCCTCCTCGGCCAGCTCCACGTCTCCAGCGAGCCTGCTGTGGATCTGGAGTCTGTTGGCTCCACTGATCCGATGCCTGTCGACCTCGACACGGCCTCCCCCGACGCTTTCCCCACCAACGTCGTGATCTACGACGACCCGCTTCCTCGAGCCGATGGTTGTGACGATGCCACCACCGAAGTGATGGTCATCAGCCATGGCAGCGCTTCTGGCGAGAACACCCTCGACGCCCTGCATGCGGCGGTCCATGACTTGTCCATCCCCCTTGTCGGATCACGGGTTCTGGCAGACCCTTAAGGTTCAAACTCTGGGGTGCGCGCGGAGATCGTGCCCTCTACCTCTTTGTCTCGTAAGGGTCTAAACTGCTGCAGGAACAACACAAGAGACACAGAGTTTATACTGGTTCGGGCCACCATTGTGGTGTAATACCCTACTACAGTGTGGTGTGGTGGATTGCCTCTTGGGCTGATGAGGAAGAACTGTACAGGGAAGAACGACTTCGCGAGGGTCTGTTCTTGGCTAGGGGATGAACTGCTGGGGGGAGTTCAATCGCCCTTCTCTCTCTCTCTCTCTGAATGCGGTATTCTACCTCAGGTTCTAGATACCGAATCAGATGCCTCTCTCCCCTGGGGGTGGCTAGTCCTATTTATAGGCAAAGGCCCTGGGCCTCTTCCCAAATATTGAGCGGGAAGGGCGCCAACAATTGGCCAATTTAAAGGGGAACATCTGGTACACTTATCCTGACTAAAGTTGGTCTTCGCCTGCCAAAGGCTCTGGTGATGACGCCGACTTGGGCTCCACAGTGACTTCCTCCTTATCGCGGAGTTGGTCTTGGTCTCGTTGCACCGAAATGGGTGCCTTTGCTTGATCCCCTCGCCTGCGCTTGCCCCCTTTGCACCAAAGAGGAAAGGGAGGACACTGCGCGGGCTGGCGCCCGCCTGGCACCCTTGGTCGTCATGGCTTGCGTCATGGGCACCTCGTGAGGTACCCCACCTTGATCTCTCCGCCTCCTCGCGAGCCAGCCTAAGGAGGCCGTGCTTGAGGAAGCGCCGTGTCGTCCGCCTCGCGAGGCTTGGCCCCTCGCGAGGGTCTTGAGCCTTGTGTTGATGAAGATGGGCCACGTTGGGCCCCCACTCGAGCCACGCCGTAGGCCGCAGGCAGGCAAGTCTGGGGACCCCCGTTCCCAGAACGCCGACAGTAGCCCCCGGGCCCAAGGCACGCATGGACTTGGCCGTGCCGAGAGGCGAAAGGGCAAGGGCGAAGCGCTACGGGCCCTAACAGCCTGCGGCCTCGGGCACCGCGTGGCGGTTGATTGGATGTGGGCGCTTCCACTTCCCCACGACACCTCGACGATCGCACGGATTGGACAAGTCCCTGCATGCAAACCATGACATGATTACCTGTGATCGTGGAGGCCGGCGGTTGGCCTCCGCCGGCTATAAGTACGGCACCGCACGTGCCCTTCTAGTCCATCTCTTCTTGCTTCCTCCCCCGCCTCAGTTCTTGCTCCGTCTTGGTGTGATGGCTCCGATTCGCCGGTTCTCCGCAGCGGAGAAGGGAAAGGCTCCTCAAGAGGTACCTGACCCGCTCCCGCCGAAGAAACGGCCTGCCTTGCGCGGCCGAGACGAGGAGAACCGCCTAGTGGTGCTGAGGCCTTGGTACGAACGGCCTCCGCCAGGGTTCCCGCTTCCCTTGTATGCCCACGCCGAGGGCTCCGAAAGAGGAGAGGCCGATCCCCTCGGCCAGCGCCGTCGACGGCGCCGGAGGGTCACGAAGGTGTTGGTTGTTCCTCCCGGAGTCCACACCGAGGGCTCCTCCCGCGAGCTCGTGCTCCACGCCGCCATGCCTCCGCAGACTTGGATCCGCCTTCCTCCCTTCTTCGCCTCCGCCTTCCAGCAGGGGAGACTCCTGGAGCTGTGGCTGCAGCACGCCGACTGCAGCACTCCTGCGACCGGGGCAGAGGTTGCGATCACCTCCCCGGGCGAGGTCTTCTTGACTCGTGGCTGAGGTGAAATCGCTCGGTGCTGCAGAATAAAGGGCGCCCTCACGATCCACCTGGAGTACGACGGCGCTTTGGTGATGTTCTTCAAGGTCTTCGACGCGAACGGTCGCCGGCTGGAGTGCTGCCCCGGGGGAGGCGGCCAAGACCCTGCCAGGGCGACGGCTGGGCCCGCCAATCGCCCCCTGGACAGCTCCGCAAGCGACGGGAGCGCCGGAGGATCCAGCGATCCCAGTGAGGTCTTCACGACGCTGGAGACGAGCGACGACAGCTACGAGCCCGCGAGCCGACGCCGCTCCCGGAGCAGGGCAGGCTCGCTTGGTGACCGTCGATCCTGATCTGGATGGGGTTGGCGCCGGCGCCTGCCGGCCCACTGTTGATGATGGCATCTTTTGCAGGGGCGTGTGTAATTAGCACCTTTTAGGATTCGTTCCCTACGAGGAATCACATTGTGCCCCATAGGGGCTTGTAAGGTGGCTGTGATCCTTGTTGTTAATATGTAACCCTTGCTATGGATTTGTGCGAATCGCGAATTCCGTCTTAGTTTGGTTCCCCCTTTCGCACCTCGCGAGGGCTTGGTGCTCTGCGTCGACAGGTCCCAGTCCCAAGGGGGCGGCAGCCGTCGCTGGTATGCTAGGTCGCGATGCCGTGGTCAAGGCCAGGAGGTGAGCGACCTGGGGTCCGGTAAGAGCCCCTGAGTCGCGATGCTCAGGAGGTCCCCTTTGGCGCCCAAGCAGCCGTCGCTAGGTGAGAAAGGGAAACAACGTCACTAGTACGGAGTCGCTTTAGGTGTGGGGGGTAGTGCTGCGGTAGCCAACGCTTTGGATGGTGATTTATCTTGAGGATCGGAGATTGCCCTCAGCGTGCCGTCGGATCTGGGGGGTAGTTTGAGCGGAGCTGCTTGACGAGGTCCTCGTGTGCCCCTTCTCCCTCGCCTCTGCTCCCCTTTCTGCTCTACGTCATCGGGTCCCGGCCCTCGAGCTTGTCTCAGCCGTCGCTGGTATGCCAGGTCGCGATGCCATGGACAAGGCCAGAGGGTGAGGGCTGGAGAGCCAGTAAGAGCCCTCAGTCGCGATGCTCAGGCACCCCCCCTTTAACGTGCAAGCGGTTTGCGCGGGCGAGGGTGAAGGAGACGGCGCGAGGGCCTTGGCTAGCACGGCTTCCTCTAAGGATCCTGTAGATTCACCATGAACAAAGAAGACAGGGCTGCCATAGCAGCGATTAGTTGACTGTTAGTCGCTTAGGAGCTCGCCGGTTGGAGCGGGTGAGGTGTGTCGGGGCACCCGTGAGCCAGCACGGGACTCACGAGGCCCTACCTCTAGGCGGGTTGCGCCTGGCGCTGGGCCGTATCTTGAGATGTGTTCCTGCAAAATCTGGTTAGATGCCGGCACTCTACGTCCTCGGGTCCTGGCCCTCGAGCTTGTCTCAGCCGTCGCTGGTATGCCAGGTCGCGATGCCGTGGACAAGGCCAGAGGGTGAGGGCTGGAGAGCCAGTAAGAGCCCTGAGTCGCGATGCTCAGGCACCCCCCCTTTTAACGCACAAGTGGTTGACACGAAGAAGAAGAGGTGCTGCGGACGGCCTCGAGTAATGATGCATAATTGGAAATAAGTGCGGAAGGGATACATGCCGCTGGGCCTAGCCCGAGTGGCCTGGGGATGATGCAGCCCGAGGGGCGCCCCCATCAAAGCAAGCTAGCGACTGGGAAGATAAAAAGGGATACACGCCGCAGGGACAGACCCACGCGGCCTGGGAATGACGCAACCCTGGGAGGGCGCTCCCAGCTGAGAATGAAACTTGAAAGATGTCACCTGAAGACGTCGTCGGTGCAGTCGCGTTGGTGCAGCAGACTCGGTGGGCCGCGGAAGCTGATCCTCACGAGCCCCCAGGCCTGGGGGCCTCGGAAGGCTCCGGAGGCACTGGTGGCTCCTCGTGACCAGCCTCCATCTCCGCCAGGGCTGCGGAACGCCTGCCTTCTTGCGCCTCCAAGATGCTCCTCATGATGCGCTGGTACGCCGCAGCCACGCTCGGCAGGCCATAAGGCATGCGAACATAGCTGTGGGTTGGTCCTTCGTAGCGCCCCACTTGTGAGGGCCAGAGGCGCTCCGTCGTGGTGATCTGATTGAGCCCTGGTACGTCGACGCAGACGCGCAGCCCACCATCCTCGCCTGGATGGGGAGCCACAGCTGGTGGGCGACGGCAACCTCTCATGCTCCTCGACTCCTGTAGTTCTTGAATGGTCTTGCTAACAAACTCCTGCTGGTCTGACCTTCCTCCCCTGGCTTCCTTCCGAGGGAAGCGTGCTTCGAAACACGCCTCCACATGGTGCCCCAGCGCCTCCCTCGTGACCTTGGCGAGGTCGGTGGCCCTCCAGGCGAGAGCCCCCGAGCCCTACCTGAGGAGGGCATCGGGCGTGCTTCCCTATGCGATTAAAGGAGGGTCCCCCTGGACAGACGCCGGCCTTGAAGGGCCTGCCTCCTAAGGGTCTGAGCCTGACGTTGTCTTCTTCTTCTTGGGGGTGGTCTCAGGAAGCCTCCTACTTCCGCGATCTGGGTCTTCTAGTGACGCGGCCTGGAAGGCTCGCTCCAGAGCACACACTGCATCCTTCTCTTGACATGGCACCGTGATGACGACGCCGCTTCCTGGCATCTTGAGGACGTTGTAGCCATGGTGAGTCACAGCCATGAACTTGGCCAGCGCCGGGTACCCGAGGATGGCGTTGTACGGCAGGCGGATGTGGGCGACATCAAAGTCGATGAGCTCAGTGCGGTAGTTGTCGTAGGTGCCGAAGGTGACTGGGAGGCAGACCTGCCGGATCGGGACTGTGGAACCGTCAGTGACTCCGGAGAAGGGCTTGGTTGGCTGAAGCTGGTCATAGGGCACTTGGAGGCTGTTGAACGTTTCCACGGACAAGACATTGAGCCCTAACCCTCCGTCGATGAGGGTCCTGGTGACCAGAACGTTGCTGATGACTGGGGAACAAAGCATTGGGAGGACTCCGGCTGTGGCTGCGCACTTGAGCTGGTCTGCTGAGCTGAACGTGATGGTGCAGGCCGACCACCTGAGGGGACACGTTGCTTCAAGCTTGGGGAGGACTGCATTCACTTCGCGAGCAAACTGCTTGAAGATACATTGAGAGGCTGGGGCTTGAGCTCCGCCCAGGATGCAAGCGATGGCGCGAGGCTCCTGGAAGCCCCCAGCCCCCTCGTCTTGGTGGCGGTCTTCATTCCTTCTCGGCTGAGGCGGCAACGGCGGCAGGCCTGGGTTACCATGAGGGCGATCCTCACAAGGCTGATCCCTCCAGTCCCCCTCGCGAGGCGGGTCGCGCCAGCGGTCCTCGCGAGGTTGGTCACGCCAGCCTGGACGTGGGCCGCGGTCTTCCCAACGTCCCGGGTTCCTTCCTCCTCCTCGGCCGTAGCCCCGGTCAGCACGGTCAGGGCGTCGGCCGACTCTTCCTTCTCGCACGGCGCGGAGTTCTTGGCATTCATTGGTGTTGTGGGTGTGGAGGTCGTGGTACACACAGTACCGGCTTCCCCTGGAGGATTCAGGCAGATCCTTGCCCTCTTGGTGTCCGGTTCTGCCGCGAGCACGGCAGCCCCCTTGCGCTTCATGTCCTTGGCCTTGGGCTTCTTCTCTTCTGGGTCTGCGGCAGGCAGCTCGAGGAGGGAGAGGCGTCCCTCCTCAGCTCTGGCGCACTTGGTCGCCAGGTTGAACAGCTCCAGGGAGGTGCAGAGGTCTTCATGCATCGCCAGCTCCTCCTTCATCTTGACGTCGCGCACGCCATCGGAGAAGGCCGAAATGATGGCTTCTTCAGACACCCTGGGGATCTTGAGGCGCGCACTGTTGAAGCGCTGGATGTACTTCTGCAGGGTCTCTCCAGGTTGCTGCTTGATGCGGCGCATGTCGCTCACGGCGGGAGGCCGGTCGCGGGTACCTTGGAAGTTGGCGATGAAGCGAGTACGCATCTGGTCCCAGGAGGAGATCGTGCTTGGGGCCAGGTTCAGGAGACAAGTGCGAGCACCTTCCTTCAGTGCCATGGGGAACTAGTTCGCCATGACCTTCTCGTCCCCGCTGGCAGCTTCGATTCCCAGCTCGTAGAGCTGGAGGAACTCCGTGGGATCAGTTGTGCCGTCGTAGCTAGGAGGCAGGTCCGGCTTGAACTTGCCGGTCCACGCGACGCTACGCAGCTCAGGGGTGTAGGCGCGGCAGCCAGCGGTGGCCGCGGGAGGTTTTGGTTGAGGGAGAGCTTGGCCTTGTGGGCCCCCTTGCACCGCAGCTGGGAGCAGCACGGGGTCTTGACGTGTCGGAGCTGGAGCAGGGTCTCGGCGAGCCGGGGCCGGGAGCGCCCGGGCGGCCTCTTGCGGTCGCGGGACTTCTTGGCAGCTCCGTTCCTGCTGGGCCGGCGCATGACGGAGCGGGTTCCGCCCAGGAGCTGCGCGCCTTGGGGCCATGGCATCTTCTTGGAAAGGTGGTGGCTGGAACGCCCCCGGGGCTTCATTGCCTACGCGGGGCGGAGTGCGGTGCAGTGGTGCGGAAGGCGCGGGAGAGCCCCCTGCGACGCGGACGAGCTCGGCGACGCGGTCGAGCCACTCCTCGTAGACGCCGTCGACGGGGCGGTAGCACAGGAGCTCGTTCGCCGCGAGGAGCGCAGCTCGAGCCTCCAAGGGCGCGCGCAGCGCGTGCGACGAAGAACCGGCCGGGGTGAGCGACGGAGTGGCGGTGCGGCCATCCCGCCGCATAGATGGGTGCTGAGAGGACGCTTGCTGCTCAATCCCCGCCGGGCCGGTGGCGGCGTTGACGGCGGGCGACGGGGAACGACGAGGACGCCCACCGACAGGGGCCGTCTAGACGGCGCGGGAAGCGATGGCGGCCCGACGCTCGGCGCAGGCCCGACGAGCGTCAAACATGGATGCGGTGGTCGAAGGAGAGCAAAGCGGTGGAAGACTGATTCCGGCGCACCCTTACCTGGCGCGCCAAATGTCGAATCACGGGTTCCGGCAGACCCTTAAGGTTCGAACTCTGGGGTGCGCGCGGAGATCGTGCCCTCTTCCTCTCCGTCTCGTAAGGGTCTAAACTACTGCAGGAACAACACAAGAGACACAGAGTTTATACTGGTTCGGGCCACCATTGTGGTGTAATACCCTACTCCAGTGTGGTGTGGTGGATTGCCTCTCGGGCTGATGAGGAAGAACTGTACAGGGAAGAACGACCTCGCGAGCGTCTTTTCTTGGCTAGGGGATGAACTGCTGGGGGGAGTTCGATCGCCCTTCTCTCTCTCTCTCTCTCTAAATGCGGGATTCTACCTCAGGTTCTAGACACCGAATCAGATGCCTCCTCCCCTGGGGGTGGCTAGTCCTATTTATAGGCAAAGGCCCTGGGCCTCTTCCCAAATATTGAGCGGGAAGGGCGCCAATAATTGGCCAATTTGAAGGGGAACATCTGGTACACTTATCCTGACTAAAGTTGGTCTTCGCCTGCCAAAGGCTCTAGTGATGACGCCGGCTTGGGCTCCATAGTGACTTCCTCCTTTTCGCGGAGTTGGTCTTGGTCTCGTTGCACCGAAATGGGTGCCTTTGCTTGATCCCCTCGCCTGCGCTTGCCCCCTTTGCACCAAAGAGGAAAGGGAGGACACTGCGCGGGCTGGTGCCCGCCTGGCACCCTTGGTCGTCATGGCTTGCGTCACGGGCACCTCGTGAGGAACCCCACCTTGATCTCTACGCCTCCTCGCGAGGCAGCCTAAGGAGGCCGTGCTTGAGGAAGCGTCGTGTCGTCCGCCTCGCGAGGCTTGGCCCCTCGCGAGGGTCTTGAGCCTTATGTTGATGAAGATGGGCCACGTTGGGCCCCCACTCGAGCCACGCCGCAGGCCGCAGGCAGGCAAGTCTGGGGACCCCCGTTCCCAGAACGCCGACACCCCTCCCGGTCGATGCCGACGCCGAAGCACTGGAGGCTCGCCGCCTCGCCCTCCTCGCGGAGGGCCGGAAGTTAGCTTCCATGAGATGCCTCACCGAGGCCCAGAAGCGCGAAGTCGACCGTGCCGCCTTTGGCACGCCACCTCCCAGCGGGCCAAGCCGAGCTGGCCTTGTCAGTCAGCGCGGCACTGCCATCGCCGACATGCTTGGAGTCGACCGCCCAGTCTACGCCACCCCGCTCAAGAACCTGCGCGCCGCCCAGGCGGCCGTAGACGAGTTGGACGAACTGGGGGCCGAAGAGCTCCCCCACATGACCAGACGCATCCAGCAGCTGATCGATGCAGCCGCGCAGCGGCACGAGGCCAACACCCGCGCGGAAAGCACTCCCCCGCGCCGAGAGCACGACGTGACGTCCCGGACGCCGACTGCGGGCAAGACCCGCGCGTGACACGAGAAAGAGTCGGCTGCCAGCCGAAGCCGAACCCAGATCTCCATTGAGCGAGACGCAGAAGTCCACCCCGAGCCGTGGAGCGGCAGGGCAACCCGCCTCCGCCTCCGCCTCGTGGGGAGAGGTATCCCACCCCACCGCCTGTCACGCATCCGACTCTCAGCGGCCGACTAGGTCGCCGCGAAGGAGTCGGCGAGAATGACGCCCGCCACCGGATTGACCGCCTGGCGCGATCTTTGGCGCTAGAAGAAGAAGACGATGTCGGCCCACCTTGCTTCGGCCCCCGCATCCGCGACGAGCCCTTCCCCAAAGGGTTCTCGCTCCCAAGAGACACGCCCAAGTACAACGGCTCCGTGAAGCCGGAAGATTGGTTGATCGACTACTCCACCGCAGTACGCATCGCGAACGGCAACAGGCGCGTTGCCGTGAAGTACGAGCCCCTCATGCTCCAAGGCACGGCGTGGACCTGGCTCAACAGCCTCAAGCCATACAGCATCAACAGCTGGCTAGATTTCACAGAAGCCTTCGTCCGCAACTTCACCAGCACCTACAAGCGGGCTCCTAAGCCCAGACAGCTCTCCTTGTGCGTACAAGGCCTCGCCGAGTCCACTCGCGACTACCTCATGCGTTGGGCCGAGCTCCGCAACTCTTGCGAAGGAGTGCACGAGGTGCAAGCCATAGAGTACTTCACAGCCGGGTGCCGAGAAGGCACCCTCCTCAAGCACAAGCTCCTCTGCGACGAGCCGACTACCCTCGACGAGCTTCTGGTCATAGCGGACAAGCAAGCCACCGCTGACTCCTCAATGAAGACTGAACTCCGGGTAGACGCGTCCAGAAAGGTACTCAACCCGGCGCCCAAGACGCCGGCTGGGGACTCCGGCAGACGCTCGTACCAGAACGATCACAGGCGCAAGGGCCCCGTGCCGCCCTCCACCAGTCGGCAGGTGGCCACGGTCGAGGGCGAGCAGCCCGAAGGGCGGCCCACTCCCAAGAAGCAGAAAGGCGGCAGGCCGGCTTGGCAGCCGGCCTTCTCCTACGAGCAAACTCTCGACGCCCCATGCAAGTTCCACCGCGGCGCAATGCCGTCCAACCACACAACCCGGAAGTGCCACTGGCTCACCCGAATCTCCAAAGGCGAAGGGCTCGCGCCGCCTCCACCTGCTGGTCCGCCGCCTCCGGCTCCGCAGCAGCCAGCCGCTCGGCCAGCAGTCGGAGCCGTGCGCGATGAGTTCCCCGACGAGCATGCCGCCTATGTCGTCTTTACAAGCCAGCCTGAAGACCGGCGCAGCAGGCGCCGAGAGCACCAGGAAGTCAACGCGGTCGCCGCCAACCCCTCCGAGCACATGCACTGGTCAGAAAAGCCTATCAGCTGGAGCCGAGCCGACCACCCAGAGGTGATGCCATCCCTCGGCTGTTACGCGCTGGTTCTGGATGCCACCCTTGCAACGGACAGACGCGCCGCCTGTTTCTCCCGCGTGCTGATAGACGGCAGGAGCAGCATCAACATCCTGTACCGTGACACCCTGGAGAAGCTCAACGTCAAGACGAAGCAGCTCATGCCTACCCGGACTGTGTTCCATGGCATCGTACCCGGCCTGTCCTGCGCCCCCATCGGCAAGGTCAAGATTGATGTCCTTTTTGGGGACAAGGATCATTTCCACAGGGAAGCGATCTGGTTTGAAGTGGTGGACCTTGAGAGCCCCTACCATGCACTACTTGGCCGCCCTGCCTTGGCCAAGTTCATGGCTGTTCCCCACTATGCTTACCTCAAGATGAAGATGCCGAGCACCAAGGGTATCATCACCATAGCCGGCGATTACAAGAAATCCTCTCAGTGCGCCGCAGCCAGCAGCCGGCTGGCCGAGTCCCTTGTGATTGCCGAAGAGAAGAAGATGTTGGACTGAGTCGTGGCCATGGCCGGCAAGCAGCCAGCCCTGTCCCCCGATCCCAAAGAATGTGATGCCCAAGGTTCCTTCCAGTCGGCCAAGGAAACAAAGAAGATACCTCTCGACCCCGAGCACCCAGAAAGGTTTGCCGTCATTGGGGCAAACCTAAGCAGCAAATAGGAAGGCGAACTCGCCGATTTCCTCCATGAGAATCGGGACATCTTTGCATGGTCCCCTAAGGACATGCCGGGTGTTCCGAAGGAATTCACCGAGCACAAACTACACATCCGAGAAGGTGCAAAACTAGTCAAACAACCCCTCCGCCGACTGTCGGAGGAAAAGAGAAGGATTGTAGGAGAAGAGATAGCCCGGCTTCTGGCTGCCGGCTTCATTATGGAGGTTTTCTTTCCGGAGTGGCTTGCCAACCCGGTCCTCGTGCTGAAGAAGAACAACAAGTGGCGCATGTGTATAGACTACACGAGCCTCAACAAGGCCTGCCCCAAAGATCCTTTCGCCCTGCCAAGGATAGATCAAGTGATAGACTCCACAGCCGGATGCGAGTTGTTGAGTTTCTTGGATGCCTACTCCGGATACCACCAAATAAAGTTGGACCTGGCAGACCGCCTGAAGACCGCCTTCATCACGCCGTTCGGAGCTTTCTGCTACCTGACTATGACATTCGGTTGAGAAATGCCGGTGCCACTTTTCAGCGTTGCATGCAGAAGTGCCTCCTCAAGCAGCTCGGCAGAAATGCCCACGTCTACGTAGACGACATTGTGGTGAAGACGGAGAAGTGCGGCACCTTGCTGGAAGACCTCAAGGAAACATTCGAGAACCTGTGTCGATTCCGGATCAAGCTCAACCCCGAGAAATGCGTGTTCGGAATGCCGGCTGGCCAACTTCTAGGCTTCCTGGTCTCCGAACGTGGCATCGAATGCAACCCAGTGAAGATCAAGGCCATTGAGAGAATGGCGATTCCCAGGAAACTTAGAGACGTCCAGAAGTTCACCGGATGCTTGGCTTCCCTGAACCGCTTCATCAGCCGGCTCGGAGAGAAAGCTCCCCCCCTCTACCGCCTCATGAAGAAGACCACTCACTTCGAGTGGAACGACCAAGCCGACCAAGCTTTTCACGAGCTAAAGAAGATGCTGGCCACGCCGCCTGTCCTGGCGGTGCCGACTGAGAAAGAGCCCATGCTCCTTTACATTGCTGCAACCAGCCAGGTGGTCAGCACCGTCATTGTAGTTCAGCGCCCAGAAGAGGGCCGAGCCCAGCCGGTCCAGAGGCCAGTGTACTATTTGAGTGAGGTGCTGTCTACCTCGAAGCAGAACTACCCGCACTACCAGAAGATGTGCTACGACGTGTACTTTGCCGCCAAGAAGCTGAAGCCCTACTTCCAAGAGCACCCCATCACGGTCGTATGCACTGCCCCGCTTGCCGAGATCATAGGCAGCCGGGATGCATCCGGCCGGGTGGCAAAATGGGCCATCGAGCTGGCCCCTTACACGATCTTCTACCATCCTCGCACCGCCATCAAGTCCCAAGCATTGGCCGACTTCCTCGTCGACTGGGCCGAGACCCAGTACCTGCCGCCGGCTCCCGACTCCACTCACTGGCGCCTGCACTTCGATGGGTCCAAGATGCGCACCGGCTTGGGAGCCGGCGTCATCCTCACCTCTCCCAAAGGCGACAAGCTCATATACACGCTGCAAATTCACTTTGCCACCTCCAACAACGTGGACGAGTACGAGGCGCTCGTACACGGGCTCCGGCTTGCCAAAGAGCTCGGCATATGCCGGATCCTGTGTTACGGCGACTCGGACTTGGTAGTCCAGCAATCGTCCTGCGACTGGGATGCCAAGGACGCAAACATGGCAAGCTACCGCTTCCTCGTTCAGTAGATCAGCGGGTACTTTGAAGGATGCGAGTTCCTCCATGTACCACGAGCCGACGACGAGCCAGCAGATACCCTGGCTCGAATAGGTTCCACTCGGCAGGCAATACCAACCGGCGTCTCTCTGCAACGCCTCCTCAAGCCATCTATCAAGCCGTCTCCAGAGTCCGATTCCATCTTCGTGCCGCCTAGCCCCGATGCAGCCGGATTCGGCTTGAAGAACCAAGTAGGCGGCTCGGGGACTTCAGTAGGCATCTCGGGGACTTCCGTAGTTGCACCCGACCGGGGGACTTCTGAACCCGGCTCGGGGACTGCGGTAGTCGGCCCAGGGACTGCACCAACACAACAGGCAGCGGCTGACTCCAGCATTTCACAACCCAGCCCGCCCACCCTTGTCGCAGTTGCCGTGTTGGCAATAGAAGAAGTCACAGCTCCATCATGGGCCCAGCCCATCCTCAACTTCCTGATAAACCAAGAACTGTCGACCAATGAGACAGAGGCAAGACAAGTCCAACGCCGAGCCGGAGCATACACAATCGTCAACAGAGAACTCGTCAGGCGCAGCGTCACTGGAGTCTTCCAGCGATGCGTCGAGCAAGAGAAGGGCATAGCTATCCTCAGAGACATCCACCAAGGTGAATGCGGCCACCATGCGGCCTCAAGATCACTCGTCGCCAAAGCTTTCCGCCACGGATTCTTTTGGCCGACTGCTTTGGACGACGCCAAGGAGTTAGTCAAACATTGCAAAGGGTGCCAAGTCTTCAGCTCCAAGCAACACCTGCCGGCTTCGGCACTCAAGACCATTCCCCTCACTTGGCCCTTTGCCGTTTGGGGACTCGACATGGTAGGCCCATTCAAGATGGCGCGTGGCGGCATGACACATCTGCTTGTTGCTGCGGACAAATTCACCAAATGGATCGAAGCAAAGCCGATCAAGAAGCTGAATGGGCCGACTGCCGTGACATTCATCGCAGATATTACAACTCGGTATGGCTTGCCACACAGCATCATCACCGACAACGACACGAATTTCGCCAAGGGAGCATTGGCCCGTTTCTGCGCGACACAGGGCATCTGACTGGACTTAGCGTCCGTTGCCCACCCGCAGTCAAACGGCCAAGTCGAGCGAGCCAACGGCCTCATCCTTTCCGGCATCAAGCCCCGACTGGTCGTGCCACTGGAGCGTTTGGCCGGCTGCTGGCTCGATGAGCTGCCGGCCGTCCTCTGGAGTCTGCGCACTACCCCAACAAGTTAGCCGGCTTCACTCCTTTCTTCCTCGTATATGGTGCCGAGGCGGTCATCCCAACCGACATCGAGTTCGACTCGCCTCGGGTGACCATGTACACGGAGGCGGAGGCCAAGGAAGCACGAGAAGATGGCGTCGACCTGCTTGGAAGAAAGCCGGCTGTTAGCCCTCAGCCGGTCCGCCATCTACCAGCAGGGTTTGCGCCGCTACCACAGCCGGAAGGTCAAGCCAAGATCTTTCCAAGAGGGCGACCTTGTGCTCCGGCTGATCCAGCGAACAGCCGGCCAGCACAAGCTCTCGGCCCCTTGGGAAGGCCCCTTGTTATCAGCAGAGTGCTAGGAAACGACTCCTACTACCTGATCGACGCACAAAAGCTGAAGGCACGAAAGAGAGACGACTCCGGCAAGGAATCGGAATGACCATGGAACGCCAACCTCCTCCGAAGATTTTACAGTTGAAATGCAGTATGTATCACGCTAACTTTTGTACTAAGTATGAGACAATAGGCCCCCCGAGGAGAGCTCGGGGACTGCCATCTTTTATCTATGAATGAAGAGTATCATGCTTATGATTATGTCATTACATTCACTTTCCTCGTCCGGCACCGGGCTTGACTAGTCGGCCCGGGGACTGGCCGCCTTGAGTTATATTAGAAGTACTACCCGCGGTCACACAAGTAGTGTGCCGGCACCCAAGCTTTCTCTTGCCAAAAGTCGCAGTTCGAAGAACCGGCTGTCCGGCTGGCAAGAGTTAAAGGCAGGAAAGGACGCCCACGTGAAAAACGGCTAGGGACTAACGGACTAATATAATGAAAGCCGGTTTTTTCTAGCACCACCGACCGACTACCTGAGTAGCAGGCCGGCCGGCTTCCATTCACCTCGCTGCAATCTAAGAAAGCTCGAGTACTTGCCTTCCCCAACAAACAGCCAAGTCCTTCCCTAGCCATAGACTGCAGAGCAGCTGCCGGCTAGGAAGGCAGCAGCCAGGGGAAGGCGGCAAAGGAAACAGCCTAAGGATAAAAAGCATACAAGAATGGAAGCCAAACACATGCATGATTATATTTACACAAAAATACCTTTGAAAGGCCAGCATTCAACATAGTTTGAATACACCCCCAGTGGGTGGAACTGCGCAAGCTTAATAAAAATTGTTCAAAGAGTAACAAGCAGGAAAAGCAAGGACGGCAGATTAAGCCAAGGGAACGACTGGCGAGTCGGGCAGGTCGGTAGAGACGGCAGTGCCGGCTGGAGGAGTGGTCGGCCGATGAATCTCGGCATGATCACCGCCTCCCGCAGAGGGCGCGCCAGCACGCGCCTCGTTGCTGGAGGCACGGTCATGCTGAGGCTGGCTGGTTGCTTCACCGGCCGGCTCGACGTCTTCACCTTCCTCTCCTTCTTCGTCTTCACCTTCATCGCTGGAGGCAATCTCCTCCGTCGAGTCTTCACCCTCCGCCGGGTTCAGCCCGAACCACTCCTCCGACTGGGCGATGCCGTTGCCATCCACCTCAGGAGCGAAGACGCTGGTGTCGGTATACTCGGCAAGGGCCGAAGCACATTGGATGATAACCGGCCGCACCTCCACCGGCTCTTCGTCAGCCTCCTCCCGCCAAGTCCTCAGCTGTTCCAAGTTCAGCCCAGGGTACCAGGCCTGGACGAACTCCAACGCCCGCCTGGCACCGGATCGAGCAGCGGAAGCCTTCCAGGCCTCAAAGCGGCCGACTGCCACCTCCAGCCAGTCGGCAGTCCGGCTCGGGGTGCGGGGAATCACTTCGCCTGGCCAGAGGGCGGCCAGCACCTGCGCCCCAGCGCGCTAGAGGCGGCAGAGCATGCGGTGTGCCGGCTGCAGCCGGGCTTGGATCGCCAAGAGTTGCTCCTCAAGCGTCCGGCTCGCATCCGGCGCGATTTCAGCCCCCGCTTGCCGGTGTGCCTCGCGGTGGGCCTCGATGGTCTGGGTGGCGACGACAGAGTAGCCTGGGAAGTAGTCTGCGCAAAGAACAAAAAAGCAGCACAAATCAGAAGACGAATCAGAGGGCTGGGGGCAAGCAAGGAGTGAGGAAGGAGGCTTACCATCGACCAGATCCTCAATCCAGCTGTCGCCCTCGCTCAGCGCTTTTTCGCCTCAGCCCAGCCCGCTGCCTCGGTCTCGTATTCGGCCTTGAGGGCGGCCTCGCTGTCCTACACCTTCTTGAAGGCCGCCTTGTGGCTCTCCTCCTGATCGGCCAATTTCTTGGCCAGGCGGTCACGCTCCAGGACTAAGGCATTGCACTCGGCCTCCTTGGCACGAAGGGCGGTCTGGGCCCCGCCAAGCTGCTCCCTCAAGTCAGCATTGGCCCCTGCAAGCATGAAGATAGGGGAGAAACAATAAGGAAGAAGTCGTCGGGGAAGATCCGACCCGACTGCTCAGCAGTCGCCTCGGATCTCGGGGACTACACCAAGTGGGTGCGCTGACGCGCCCCCACAGGATATGAGCGAAACAAAACACGCACTCCGGCTGTTGGTCAGGTCCTCGGTTTTCTGGCGCAGCTCCTGAGCCTGGGAGTTGAAGGCAACAGCGCGGTGGTTATGGTACTCCTGGAAGATCAGACAGGATGCAAGAATAAGATAGCTGTCAGGACCTAGTAAGTTCCAAGCCGCCTGCTCAGCAGCCGACTCGGAACTCGGGGACTACACCTAGTGGGTGCGCTGATGCGCCCCCACAGAAGAAATCAAAAAAGCAAAACGACCAAGGCCAGAAGACTCACCCGGACGACAGCCCGTGTCGCGGGGAAATCTTGGGTATATCGCTGCAGTGCGACGGCGTGGGCCTGAAGCCGGCTCTGGACCTCCTGGGCTGCCGCGTTCAGCTCGGCCGTCCCCCCACTGGGCGTCCACTCGGATGTGCTGGAGCTGGCCGCCTCGAGGGCCTCCGCCGTCCAGGTGGCGCCCGCAGCCCTGTGCGGCTCCGGCACAGGGGTAGCTTCCCCCGCGCACCGGCGAGATGCCGGCTGCACCTCAAGGCCAGCTCCTGCTGCCGGCTCGCTCCCAGCTGGCTGCTCCGGCACCGCAGCCGGTTGGCCGCTCTGGCCCGCTCCAGTCGGCGCCGTCTGCGGCGCCTCCTCCACGAAGACCACGTTATCCTCCCTCCTCTCCGTCTCCGACCGGCCGCGGTCGGCTTCCTCTGACGGAGGCACGGGGATGTCGGGGGCCACGGTGCGGAGGGGAACGACGAGCTGTGGAGGCTGGTTGCGCGAGGCCTCCGCCTCCCTCTCCGCGACCGCCGCCTCCGCCTGGGCCTTGGCCGCCACGTCGGCCTGCTCCTTCGCCGCCTGGGCGGCCCTTCGCTCCGACGCCTCCCGCTCCTCCCGTGCCTCCCGCGCGTTCCGCCCCGTGGCCGCCATGAGGTCGGTGCGGGGATCCACGCGGCGGGAGCTTGAAGACCCTCCAGCCGATCCGATCATGGATCCGGCGGGACCCCGCTCGAGGGAAAGTGGCGCCCTGGCCGGTTAGCCAGGAAAGAGTTTAGAAGATCTTCAAATCGAAGAACACGGCAAGAATACAAGACGCTTAACACTTACGCCGAAACCGCCTGCGGCTGCTTCACCACCTTCTGGAAGCTGGCCGCCTTCGCGGCAGCTTCATCCCGCTTGGTCGCCGCAGCGCTGCCCCTGGTCTTCTTCGGCCGGCTGCCGAAGTAGGTCAACACGGCCCGGCGCTTCAGCGCGCCGCCACGGGCAGCCGGCGCGGCAGAGGGACCCGCACCTTGATGATCAGGCGCTGGCTGGCGGTGTGGGACGACTTCGACCTCGTCATCATCCGCCCAGTCCTCGAGGCCGGCCCCGAGCCCCGCGCCGCCTGCCTCGCCGCCTTCCCCCACGACAGCATCTTCCATGGCGGCCGCTTCAAGATCCGGATCGTCGACGTCATCCACGTACGGTCGGGGAGGAACTGGCGCTCTGCCCCTGCGGCCCCGGCCGCCGGCGGAAGAAGGGGATTCTGCAGAAAACAAGCCGGCTAATCAGAAGCCGGCCATCATGAGGCCGACTATAAAAAGAAAAAGAAAAGAATGAAAACTTACAGCAGGCGGAGGGTTGGCGCGAGAATACGGCTCCTTGCCATATCGCCAATCCTCGGCGAGCTTGCAGTTGGAGATGTAGTTCACCATGTAAAACACCACGACGTGAGGCATCTCGCTGGTGCTCAGCCGACAGGGGTCGAAGCGGCCGCTCATCTGGCAGATCATGTGAGGCCGGCCTTGGAGCGGAAGGACCCGGCGTTCCATGAAGGCGGCCACGAGGTCGGCTCCGACCAGGCCCTCCGACTGGGTCATCACCCAGAATCGGGCGACGGCGCCGGCCTGAGACAGCGTCCTGGCCCAGAAGCTCCATGAGGGTGGCCTCGCAGCCGGCGGGCCGGCTACGTAGGACGCCAGGTTGACAAAGTCGCCTTGTGAGGCGACGTTACTCATGTAAAAGTAGGACTTCTGCCAAAGCTTCACCAACTGGATCAGCGGGATGGACGGGTACGGATTGTTCTCACCCGTCCGCCTCATGGCGATGAAAGCTCCGCATGGGGCGGGCACGCCCGTGACGACGGTGCCGAGTTTGCATTGGAAAAACTCTCCCCAAAGCTCCAGGGTGGGGAGAACACCAAGAAAGCCCTCGCAGAGGGTGATGAAGGCCGACGGCAGCATCACTGTGTTGGGGGTGAGGTGATGCGGCTGGAGGTGATAGAATTCGTGGAAGGAGCGAAGAAACCCGCTCGCCGGGAGGCCGAAACCGCGCAGGCAGTGCGAGCGGAAGATCACCCGCTCGCCCTCCTCCGGTGCCGGCGAGATCTCCCTCTCCGGCGCGCGCCGAACCCGCACGTAGCTCTCGCCCGGCAGGCACCGTGTCCGGCGGAGGAACTCGACGTGGTCTTCATGGACGTTGGAGCCATCCCACAAGCTCGACAACGCCATGGGGGCGGCGCGGCGAGGAACCAGGTGCGGCGGCAGAAGCACGTGCGACCCCGCTGCAGCGGAGCAGCCGTGAACCCAGAGGTCCGACGGCGGAAAGGTACGGCAATGAGGCGCTGTGGCGGCGGGGAGAATAAGGAAGGAGGATGAGAAAGGGTGGAGCGAGGGAGAGCGTGTGAGCCTCTGCCGCTCCCTCTCCTCCCCCTACTTATAGACCCACGCGGTGGAGCCGAGGAGACGTGGTGTGGGGGACGTGGGATTAACTGCACCCACTCCCCCACGTCCCGCGATAATTGCGCCTTAATGGCATGGCAAAACCGCTGCGGGAAGGCAAACAACCCGTTATGGGCCGCAGAAGATCCGCGCTTGGGCCGAGGCCAGGAGTGGCGGGCTCGGGCGTGCGGCGACGTCCCGTCACGCACGCGCGTTGGCAGGCCTTTTCTGCCACGTAGCCCGCGGGAGGCACGCGGTCAGCGCGCGTGTTGGCCCACGCTCCCGTTTGCAGGACCACGGAGCTTTTCGAAGACGGCGTGCATAAGCAGAGCCGGCTCCCAGCTGCCGGTTCCTCAAGATAGGAAGCTGACCAAGCTTCTCGTCCCCTCGTCAACCTCGAAGCTCGACCAGCTTCGGGGACTACAGTCGGGGTAAATGACCACGGGTAGCCTAGCCGGCTCCCCCTGGCACTTCAAAAAAAATTACAAGCCGATCCGGCCTCCAAGAATCCAAGACGTGGGGCCGCCTTCCCCCTGCCGGCTACCTCTTAGGCCGACTGTCGGAAGGCGGCCCGGCCTTAACCCTCATGAAGAAAGTCGTGGGAGGGCCGACTTCAAGAGGCCGGCCACGAGAAGGCCGACTCCTAAGAGCCAGCTCCCACAACGCGGTCAAGATCGTACCCTCGAAGCCTGCGTCCACATAACGGCGATGGGACGGGGCGTGGCTATAGTAAAGCCTGTCACCCCCGAAACCCGGAGCACGCCTGGCATAGTGCGCCGTGCGGGATAGCCCTGACCCGTCCGGCGCGGCACTGTTGCCGTGTTGACTATGACGCCACCCACGACGGGCTGTCAGCGCGGCCCATGGGCGATGGGCCCCTTCGGGCAGGGAGACACCCGAAGGCGGCCAGGCCTCCCCCACTCGGCCCGAGACATGGCCGGCTTCCCAAAGCCGGCTTGCCCCCTCCCTCAAAGGAGGCACCCCATTAAAGAGACAAGACAAGGTGAGGCTACAGCGATCGCCCGCCAGGCGGCGGCACTGTAGCGACGCTTACCTCGACAAAGCCCTCATCATCAGGATTGAGGCAACAGTAACCAGCCACCGACAAGGCCCTTGGCAGTGGGGCCAGCCTGTCGACCTAGGAGCCGGCAGTCGGCGGGACCCACCAGCCGGCGGGCCCCAGCAGCCGGCGCAGAAGCCGGCGAGCGCAGACACTGACGGCTAGGGCCCACACCCAGCCAGATTACCATTGTACCCCCGGGGAGTAGGCCTATATAAACCCCCCGGGGCACCCATGCAAAGGGTTGATCTCATCTAGGTTTAGACACCACATAGAGAGAAGAGGAGAGCTAGCCGTGCCCTTCTTCCTCTTGCCAAACAGCTCAAGGAGCATCTTGTAGCCACTTGTTCATCTAGTGATCATGCGGAGACCCCGTAGAGCAGCAGTAGGGGTGTTATCTCCATGGAGAGCCCCGAAGCTGGGTAAGATTCGCCAACATGCATGTCTTCGCCTCATCCCGCTTCCAGGCACCAGCGACGTCTTACTGGCTCCCACAATGATAAGCCACCCGTTGGCATATGTCGCACCTACCACCCGACATTTGGCGCCCACCATGGGGCCAGGTGCACCGTCGTCCGAAGACCTGTTCTGGACGGGAACCCTCTTCCTCCCCAGCGAGCATAGCCAGCCCGGCACGCCCGATGGCGCTTGCCATGACGAGCTGCAAGGCGTCACCAATGCCTACGCAGCGAGCAACCTCGCCGATCCCCTTGGCGAGACCCTCATCTCCGACGAGCCCGCCTCCGACGCGGGCACCGACCACCTCGTCAGCCTCCTCGGCCAGCTCCACGTCTCCAGCGAGCCTGTTGTGGATCTGTAGTCTTTTGGCTCCACTGATCCGATGCCTGTCGACCCCGACACGGCCTCGCCCGATGATGTCTCCTTCTTCTTGGGGGTGGTCTCGAGAAGCCTCATGTTTCCGCAATCCGGGTCTTCCAGTGACGCGGCCTGAAAGGCTTGTTCCAGGGAACACACCGCGTCCTTCTCTTCACAGGGCACCGTGATGCCTCCGCCACTTCCTGGCATGAGGACGTTGTAGCCGTGGTGAGTCACAGCCATGAACTTGGCCAGCGCTGGGTACCCGAGGATGGCGTTGTACGGCAGGCGGATGTGAGCGACGTCGAAGTCGATGAGCTCGGTGCGGTAGTTGTTGCGTGCCCCGAAGGTGACACGGAGGCGGACCTGCCCAACCGGGACCGTGGATTCGTCGGTGACTCCGGAGAAAGGCTTGGTTGGCTGAAGCTGGTTGTAGGGCACTTGGAGATTGTTGAATGTTTCCACGGACAGGACGTTGAGCCCTGCCCCGCCATCGATGAGGGTCCTGGTGACCACCACGTTGCTGATGATTGGGGAACAAAGCATCGGGAGGACTCCGGCTGTGGCTGCACACTTGAGCTGATCCGCTGAGCTGAACATGATGGCGCACGCCGACCACCTGAGAGGGCGCGTGGCTTTGAGCTTGGCGAGGACTGCATTCACTTCACGGGCAAACTGCTCGAAGATGCGCTGAGAGGCTGGGGCTTGAGCTCTGCCCAGGATGCAGGCGATCGCGCGCGGCACCTGGAAGCCCCCATCCCCTTGGTCCTGATGGCGGTCCTCGTTTCTCCTTGGCTGAGGCGGCAGCGGAGGGAGGCCTGCGTTACCTTGTGGGCGATCCTCGCGAGGCTGGTCCCTCCAGTCTTCCAGGCGGGTCTCGCCAGCGATCCTCGCGAGGTTGATCGCACCACCCTTGGCGTGGGCCGCGGTCTTCCCAGCGTCCTGCATTTATTCCTCCTCCTCGGCCGTAGCCCCGGTCAGCGCGGTCGGGGCGATGGCTGATCCTTCCTTCTCGCACGGCTCGGAGCTCTTGGCATTCGTTGGTGTTGTGGGTGTGGAGGTCGTGGTACACGCAGTACCGACTTCCCCTGGAGGATTCGGGCTGATCTTTGCCCCGCTTGGTGTCTGGTTCTGCCACGAGCACGGCAGCCCCCTTGCGCTTCACATCCTTGGCCTTGGACTTCTTCTCTTCTGGGGCTGCGGCTGGCAGCTCGAGGAGGGAGAGACGCCCTTCCTCGGCCCTGGCGCACTTGGTCGCCAAGTTGAACAGCTCCAAGGAAGTGCACAGGTCTTCATGCATCGCCAGCTCCTCCTTCATCTTGACGTCGCGCACGCCGTCGGAGAAGGCTGAGATGATGGCCTCCTCGGACACCTTGGGAATCTTGAGGCGTGTGCTGTTGAAGTGTTGGATGTACTTTTGCAGGGTCTCTCCGGTTTGTTGCTTGATGCGGCGCATGTCGCTCACGGCAGGCGGCCGGTCGCGGGTACCTTGGAAGTTGGCGATGAAGCGGGTGTGCATCTGGTCCCAGGAGGAGATCGTGCCTGGAGCCACGTTTAGGAGCCAGGTGCGGGCCCCGTCCTTGAGCGCCATGGGAAACTAGTTCGCCATGACCTTCTCGTCTCCGTTGGCAGCTTCGATGCCTAGCTCATAGAGCTGGAGGAACTCTGCGGGGTCTGCCGTGCCGTTGTAGCGAGGAGGCAGGTCTGGCTTGAACTTGCCGGGCCACGCGACGCTGCGTAGCTCGGTGGTGTAGGCACGGCAGCCTGCTGTGGCCACGGGAGGCCTTGGGTGACAGAGAGCTTGGTCTTGCGGGCCCCCGTGCGCTGTAGCTGGGAGCAGCGCGGGGTCTTGGCGTGCGGGAGCAGGAGCGTGGTCGCGACGTGCTGGAGTAGGGAGCGCCCGGGCAGCTTCTTGCGGGCGAGGGACTTCTTGGCAGCTATGCTCTTGCCGCGCTGGCACCTGACGGAGCGGATTCTGCCCAGGGGCCACGCGCCTTGGAGCCTGGGCGTCTTTTTGATGAGGAGACGGCTGAGGCGCCCCCAGAGCTTCGTCGCCCGCGCGGGGCGGGGTTCGGTGCAGCGGAAAAGACGGTGGAGGAGAGCCCCCCCCTGGCGCGAACGAGCTCGGCGACGCGGTCAAGCCATTCTTCGTAGACGTCGTCGACGGGACGGTAGCGCAGGAGCTCGTTCGCCGCGATGAGTGGAGCTCGGGCTTCCATGGGCCCGCGGAGCGCGCGGGACAAAGAACCAGCTGGGGTGAGCGAGGGAGTAGTGGTGCGGCCGTCTTGCCGCACGGACGGATGCTGAGACGACGCTTGCTGCTCGTTCCCCGCCGGGCCGGTGGCGGCGTTGACGGCGGGCGACGGGGAACGGCGAGGACGCCCGCCGACGAGGGCCATCTGGGCGACATGGGAAGCAAGGGCGGCTCGGCGCTCGGCGCGGGCCCGGCGAGCGTCAGACATGGACGTGATGGTCGAAGAAGAACGGAGCGGTGAAAGCCGAATTCCGGCGCACCCCTACCTGGCGTGCCAAATGTCGGATTTCGGGTTCCGGCAGACCCTTGAGGTTCGAACTCTGGGGTGCGCGCGGAGATTACGCCTTCTACCTACCTGCACCCCTCCGCCTCGCAAAGATCTAAGCTACCAAAAGAACAGCACAAGAGACACAGGGTTTATACTGGTTCGGGCCACCGATGTGGTGTAATACCCTACTCCAGTGTGGTGTGGTGGATTGCCTCTTGGGCTGAGGATGATGAACAATACAAGGAAGAACAACCTCGCGAGGGTCTGTTCGTGGCTGGGGCGATGAACTGTTTGGAGGAGTTCAGTCGCCCTTCTCTCTCTATGTGTGTGATGCTCAACTATCAGGTTTTTCGATGCCTCTACCCTGTGGGTGGTTAGTCCTATTTATAGGCAAAGGCCCTGGGCCTCTTCCCAAATATTGAGCGGGAAGGGCGCCAACAATTGGCCATTTTAAAGGGGAACATCTGGTACACTTATCATGACTAAAGTTGGTCCTCGCCTGCCAAAGGCTCTGGTGGTGACGCCGGCCTGGGCTCCACAATGACTTCCTCCCCACCGTTGGACTGGTCTTTGGTCTCGTTGCACCGAAACGGGTGCCTTTGCTTGATGCTCTCGCCTGCGCTTGCTCCCTTTGCACCAAAGAGGAAAGGAGGACACTGCGTGGGCTGGCGCCCGCCTGACGCCCTCGGTCGTCATGGCTTATGTCATGGGCACCTCGTGAGGCACCCCGCCTTGATCTCTCCGCCTCCTCGTGAGCCAGCCTAATGAGACCGCTCCTGAGGAAGCTCCGCGTCGTTCGCCCCGCGAGGCTTGGCCCCTCGCGAGGGTCTTGGGTCTTGTGTTGATGAAGATGGGCCGTGCTGGGCCCCTTTTGAGCCACGCCGCAGGCCGCAGGCAGGCAAGTCTGGGGACCCCCGTTCCTAGAACGCCGACAAGTTCCTTCTTCATACCATGTAAATTAAACTATACAGAGCAAGTGATCTTCTTTTGCACTACATGTATGCTTCTGTTCTTCATCTGTAATCCAGTGGTGTGGTGAACCTACCCACTACAGCATAATGTCATATTCTGCAATGTCTTAACTATGAACAATGTCATATCATTCTACTATTATTTAAACCATCTCTTTATTTGCCAATCTGAAATGGTATAAATTGACAGCACACTAACCATTTATACTTATGAGTTCTTGATCTGTAATCCAGTGGTGTCGTCAAGCTGCCAACTCCTTCACAATGTCATTTCCTGCCATGTCTTGACCTGAACAATACCATATTGTGTTAATGCAAATTTAAACTGTGTCACTTTATTCGTTAGTAAGAAATGTGATGAATTGTCAGCACTGATACTTTTATGTGCAAAACCTGTCATCTGTCTGCTTGTTTATCTTTCAGAGTGAGGAAGATATAAGTGTTGAACAAGCGCAGTCTCATCATATTGCTCAGCTGCTTGCGCTGCAGCTCCCCACCAGTGCTAGGCTTTCTTGAACTCTATTTAAGTGCTGTCGGTTTTGTATATTATTTTGTCGGTGTGTTTATTTGCACTGGTGGCGATCTTTGATGCCCAGTGTATGTAATATGCTGTCTGCTTGTGCTTTATTATCATAGTGGGGAACTTTGATGCCCAGTGGATGTAATATGCCGTAATTTCTTTATTGTATAGTATATGTTTTTTCTTATTCACGATGCTGCAGTTATTTTACTGTATATATATCATAAAATTACGGTACATAATCGGGCCGTCATGCAATCACGATGTAGGTTGGGCCTGAAACATGCTGATCAGCTCACGGGCCGGCAGTAGCCCGAAATGAACCCCGGCCCATGATTGTGCGAATCAAATCACGGGCTTTTAACAGGCCAAAATTGTCTCGGTCCTTGTTCGGCCCAATCACATATCGGCTGCGAGCAGGCCGGGTGCAAACCGGGCCGTTGTTAGGCCCAACTATATGACGGGCTTTTAACAGGCCGAAGTTAATATAGGGCCAAAATGTTAAACGGGCCCTTAACAGGTCAAAACTAATATCAGGCCGAATTACTTAGTGGGCCTTTAGCAAGTGGGCCCAAAAGCATAGTGTCCAGTTGACGGGCCGAATCTGATATGGGCCATAATTGAGCCCAAAGCCTCTTAAAGGGCCGGACATGATCTGGGACGTAATTTGGACCAGAAAGTGGTAGGCCTTTAATGGGTCGGATCTCATATGGGCCACTATTAGGCCCGGAGCGTGGCAGGCCATTAATGGACAAGATCAAATATGGGCCGGCATTTGGCCCAAAACATGGCAGGCAGTTAATGGGTCGGCCTACTAGGGCCCACAAAATCTTGTGGGCCTACAACTGGGTCGGCCCATTAATGTCGGTGAAATCTCGTGGGCCTTTAGCTGGGCCGGCCCATTATGGCACAAAAAAATCTTGTGGGCCTTTACCTGGACCGGCCCATTATGGCCCGCAAAATCTTGTGGGCCTTTAGCTGGGCCAGCCCATTATGGTCCGCAAAATCTCATGGGCCTTTAGCTGGGCCGGCCCATTATGGTCCGCAAAATCTTGTGGGCCTTCAGTTGGGCCGGCCCATTTAAACTTGATGGGCCGGTCCACGTGTCAACATATCATAGGCGCGTCTCGCCCATTGGATGAGTTGACACGTGTCTCCTCCAGCCAATGATGATTTTACACGTGGAAAATCCCCATTGGTCGGGGCTGTTAATGGGTTATCAGATCCAAAACCCGACCCGGTAGCTTAACGGCGTTCCGTTACGGTGGATGCCACGTGTCGGTCACCCTTGACGAAAGCACTTCTGTGACGCGCGATTGATTGTCATGGAAGTGGACACTTCCGTGATGATAATTTTGGTAATGTCATGGAACACTTCTACGACAGCACAGGTATGACTATCTTGATTCTGTCATAAATTTGTCATGGATGTACATGCATGACAAAAAAAGCGACCTACTGTGACAAACACGTATCATCACGGAAGTGTATTTTTTTTAGTGAAACCCTTCCCTTTACATCCTTGCAAGTTGCATGCTTTACTTTCCGTTGCTCATATACTCTTTGCACGCCAGCTTGAATTGTGTTAAGATTGCTTGACATGTCCAAAGTTGCTAAAATCTGCCAAGAACTAAAATTGGGAAAAGGCCAGACTTTTATTTGGTCAAGTAGTCTAATCACCCCCCTCTAGACATACTTTCGATCCTACAAGTGGTATCAGAGCTTTGGTCTCCATTTGCTTTGATTTCCATAGCTTTTGGTAGTCACAACTGTCAGGACCCCGATCCTAAGCCACATCGATCTAGCATGTAACACATCATATCACTCTGCGGCCTCACGCACGGTATTCCCACGGGTGCCACCTTACCTGGCCCGGGACCGTTTGCGCCTTTTGGCTCACGTATATGATAGTGTCGCTAGCATCCATATGACAGAAAACCCGGGCCGACATGGCTAGTCGTGAACCCAAAGCGGCACTAACCCATGGGGACAGGCATACATGAATCAACTTCGAGCATGTCGGCCAGCAGCGTGTGAATCCGGGCTGTAGCACTGGGCTAACAGGACTCCGGGAACCCGGGCTGTAGTAGGCTAGGCAGGACTCCGGATGTCATCGCGTGACGTTTCCCCGAAGGGACAGACACAAGAACGAAGTGAAACACATGCCGGCCAGTCAAGTGTCCTGAGCAGTAGTGCTGGGCTAGCAGGACTCCGGTGAACCGGGTTGTAGCGGACTACTATGGCTCAAGGAAGCACTAGACTACATTTCCCCATAAGAGAGGCTGCCAAGGATAAACAACTAGATTGTCGGATCCCACACATACCAAGCATTTCAATCATACACACAATATGCTCGATATGTGTAAATACAACATGGCATCACAACATAACTCTACGACTCCAGTATTTATTCATTAGGCTCCGAGGAGCGAGATATTACAAACATGGGTCTCATGACCCAACATTCAGAGCATACAAGTCAAAGCACATGCGGAAGCTTAACATGTCTGAGTACAGACATCTAAAAATGAAAAAGGCTGAGAAGCCTGACTATCTACTAGATCCTGCCGAGGGCACAAGACCGTAGCTGAGGTAACAAGCTAAACGTCGAAGTCCAAGCGGTACTACTAGCGAGACTGAAGTCTCTCCGCAAAACATATAGTAGGCAAACGTGAGTACAAATGTACCCAGCAAGACTTACATCAGAACTAGCTACATATGCATCGGTATCAATAAAGGGGTGGTGGAGTTTAACTGCAGCAAGCCAGCTTTGACTCGGTGGCTATCTCGAACTACGACTGCAAGTAACTCTTTTGAGGTGGCGCACACGAGTCCACATATTCACCATTTCAATACACCACTATGGATCCGCTCCCGTCTCCCTACGAGAACGCCATCCATAGCACTCTTGCTTATCTTGCGCATTTTAGAGTATCCACTTTCACTTGTCTATGAACTGTTATAGGCAACCCAGAAGTCCATTACCGCGGACACGGCTATTCGAATAGATGATGTTAACCCTGCAGGGTGTACTTCTTCATACATATTTCCACCAATTAGCGTCTGCACACGACATGTGCTCGACAGACTTCAAGCGAAAGCCGACGTGGGTGTAGACCACGACCTACCTAAACACTCAAGTCTCTAGTCCAGGTTTATCGCCTATTCAGGTTCCATCCGCAAGGAGTCCGGCCGAGGTTTCCACATACGGCCCCGAACGATGTGTACAGGGTTCCGAGACACCAAACGGGCGCCCGGCTGGCCCGGCCACGTGCCTACCGCAACACAGCCAACCCCTACGGTCAGCGCTGCGTGCGGCCCCCAGCATACTACAAACACCAGAAACTACTTGCAACTCCTGGACAGAGGACAAGGGTGGTTAAGAAGTCGAGCGGGGTCATATTTCAGGGCCCAATGCATGGTAGTAGCTATTTCATGGATCACAAACACAGAACTCAGTTCCTGAGGATGGCTTCAATGAGACAACCCACCATGTACTCCTACATGGCCTCTCACCAATACCTTTACCAAATCGTGTTCACACACTTAGCTCACACACAGTAGGACATGTTCAACACCATTCCAATTCATTCCCGATGAATCAAACCTGACTCAACTCTAAGCAGTAGCAGGCATGACAAACAAACATGAATGAGTAGGCACATCAGGGCTCAAACAACTCCTACTCATGCTAGTGGGTTTCATCTATTTACTGTGGCAATGACAGGTCATGCAGAGGATAAGGGGTTCAGCTACCGCAGCATGTAACAGTTGAATCGTTGTTGTCCTAATGCAGTAAAAGAGAGCAGGAGCGAGAGAGTGGGATTGTATTGGAATGAACAAGGGAGTTTTGCTTGCCTGGCACTTCTGAAGATAATATAGCTCTTCATCGGTGTCATCTAATAATCGTCGGAACGTCGTCTACTGAGAGGGAACAGTCATCGGCAACAGAGAAAGAACACAATCAATGAAATGCAACGATATGATGCATGATCATGACATGGCAATATGATATGAGTTGAGCTAATGCAGCTAGCAACAGATTAAATGAAGTTGGTTTGAACCCAGGGTTCAAATTCAAACTCCACATGTGGTTATTTAAATACCACTAACATGTTTTCAGTTATACAGCAGGTATAACTTAGTTTGTCATGCATGAAAATGGTACAGATGGATAGATTGCATTTTTCAGATAATTTTTCGTATATAAATTATTTCATTTGGAGTTACGGTTGAATTACTATGATTTTTAGAAGTTTAGGCAATTTTCTGGATTTGCTGATTATCTAGAATTAAACTAATTCCAGAAAATGAATTACTGCGTCAGCACTGCATCAGCATGACATAAGTGGGTCAACGGGGCGGCCCAGGTCAAACTGACCTGTGGGGCCCGCATGTCGGTGTCTAACTAAACTAACCTAGTTTAATTAGCACTAAGCTAGGTCAAACTAATTAAGTATAAACATAAACTAGTTTAATTAGCCGGGCGGGGCCCGCATGTCATAGACCCAGGGAAGGTCAAATCCCCTGGTCAACCGGGGCTAACCATCGGCGGTCAAAACGGTCAACCCATCGGCGTTTAGCCACCGGCGAGGCTGAACGCGGCGGAGGGCTCGGGTTTGCTCCTCCGGCGCCCAAATGGACAGCGGAGAGTGGCTACGGGGAGCTGAAGCTCACCCGCGCCCGTTGCGGCAAGCAGCAGTAGCTAGGGCCGCCAGAGACGACATCCACGAGCTCAGCAGCGGCGGCCGGAGCTCGGGCGTGCCTGGTTCGGCGGTAGGATGCACGACAGGGGACGCGGAGAGGTGCTGCACGCTCCTGGGGGTGTGGCGAATGCAGTGACGCGCTCGGGTTCGAGCCCGCGTGGCTGTGGCCACGACGGCGACGCGCAGAGGCGGCGGCGCGTGCGGGTGCGGGTGGCGCGGCGGCTACGGCGAGTGGCAGAGAGAACAAAGAGGGTGGGGGCGGTCAGTGGCTTACAGAGAGCACGAAGAGCGGGTCGACGAGCTCGGGGAGGGGCTGATGGCGACGGAAGGTCGCCGGCGATCTTGGCGTCCGAACGACGAAGATGGGTCGGGGACGACATTGCAGAGCTCCCACAGTCGAACGGGTTGGCGTAGATGATGCAGGAGTCAATGGCGGTTCTTCTGGCGCATCGATAGGGCTAGGGGTGGCCGGTGGCCACGGTGGTTCTCGTCGGCGGCGGCGGGCGCGTTCGGTGAGGAGAACAGGGGAGGGAAGAGCGTTCAGGGGAGAGAGGGGAGAGGTGCAGAGGGTCCGGGGGGGTGCGTGGCGATGTCCTGGGCGTCAAGGCAGCGGCGGGAAGCAGGAGGTGCCCAGGCGCGTGGGCGCGCGCGGCGGGCACACGCCTCTCGTCCTTCTGGCGAGAGGAAGGGGACGACTGGCATCGGCCAGCTGGGTTGGGCCGTGCTAGGCCAGGCCAGGTGAGCACCAGGTAAAAACCGTCTCTCTCTCTCTCTCTCTTTTCTATCTGTTTCTTCTTTTCTAATTTTTTGCAGTTTGTTTTTGATTTAGTTTTAACACCAAATCAATTTTAAACTTCATGAAAATAGTTGTGTGAACTAAATGGACTTATCCAAAGCCACACAACAATTTTTCAGAATTATTGAGAATATATTTATTATATAATAAATATAGATCCAATTCAAATATTTATTGGATTAATTCAAATGGCAAAACTAAATGTTTCTGAGCTCCTAAAAATATTGGTTTCAATTTTACCTCTTGCCAATGTTTTTATAGAATACCAGGGACATTTTCTTGGACTAATTTGAGAAGATTTTAAAGTTGGTTATTTTTGAACTGACTTCTGAGGGTTTCAACAAACCTCAATTCAACTTTCAGAAATTTTAGACATGATGCATGAGTGCAGATGCAACTATTTCACTCAGGCATTCTAGGGCTGTGACAACAGCCTTGGTTTCACAACCTAGGAGAGTATGGCGTCTAGCGAGGGAAATTACCACCATAGAGGTCCTTACTTTGATGGTACTAATTTTGCTAGTTGGAAGCATAAGATGAAAATGCATATTCTTGGACATAACCCTGCCGTATGGGCTATTGTGTGTATTGGCTTGCAAGGTGAATTCTTTGATGGGAGAACCGAACCGTGAAGCTACCACGAAAGAGTTGAAGATGCTGCAATACAATGTTGAAGCTTGTGATATCCTCTTCAACGGATTGTGCCTCGAAGAATTCAACAAAATCAGCCGTCTTGAGAATGCAAAGGAAATTTGGGATACTTTGATTGATATGCACGAAGGTACCGACTCCGTCAAGGAATCCAAGTTGGATGTGCTTCAAAGTCAGCTTGACAAGTTCAAAATGAAGGATGGTGAAGGTGTCGCTGAAATATACTCTAGGCTTGCTCTTATCACAAATGAGATCGCCGGCTTAGCAAGTGAAGAAATGACCGACAAATTCATCATCAAGAAGATCCTAAGAGCTTTGGACGGAAAATATGATACCGTATGCACATTGATCCAAATGATGCCCAATTACAAAGATCTGAAGCCAACGGAAGTCATTGGAAGAATTGTTGCTCATGAGATGTCACTCAAGGATAAGGAGGAGCTCCATAACAAGTCAAGTGGTGCTTACAAAGCCTCATGTGAAGCTCCCACATCATCAAGTGAGAAACAAACCTTCAATGAAGAGTTGAGCCTAATGGTGAAGACCTTCAACAAGTTCTACAAGAGTAGAAGCAAAGAGAGAAGTTCCAAGTCAAGGTCCTACAATGACAAAAGATCTTCTAGTTGAGAGCGACATTGCTACAATTGTGGAAGACTCGGACACTATTCCAATGAGTGTACAGCACCCTACAAGAGAAGAGAAGATTCTCCAAAAAGAAGAAGTAGAAGAGAAGAATCACCATCAAGAGAGAGAAGGAGTAGAGATGATCGTTATGAACGAAGAACATCCCGGAGAAGCAAGGATTCGGAAAGGAAGGACAAGTCATCAAGGAGCTACACAAAACGAAGACATCAAGCTCATGTTGGTGAATGGGTATCCGGCTCCGACTCCGACAATCACTCCGAGAGAAGCTATCACTCCGACTCCGAATATACTCAAGATGAAGGTGTTGCCGGTCTAGCACTTGTGTCAACCAACTCCTACGACATATTTGATTCACCAAATGAAGGACTTGGAAGATGCTTCATGGCTAAAGGCCCAAAGGTATCACACCCCGAGTATGTTGATTTCAATAGTGATGAAGATGACTTGTTAGGTGATGATGATTTACTTGTTGACAACTCTAGTGATGAATACTATGATGAAACGTCAATTAATCATGCTAATCAAGATAAAACGAATGACAATGATAAGGAGAAGATTGAGTCTCTAAATAAAGAACTAAACACTCTTAAGTTAGCTCATGAAACTATCTTAGGAGATCATCGAGAACTTTTAAGGACTCATGAGAAATTATGTTTTGAAAAGCTCAACCTTGAGCAAGAGCATGAGTTCTCAAAGGCAATCAATGATGATCTTCGCAAGAAAAGTTCTTCTTACATTGCCAAGCGTTTACTCTTATCCACTTACATGCCTCAAGTCAAGTCTAGTAACAAGAACAAGAAAGATTTTTCCTCTAGTAGTAACAATAATCATGCTAAATCCAATGTTGTTGCTTCTAGTAGTTCTCTTGATTCTACTAATGATTCTCTTAGTCAAGTTACACTTGAGCAAGAAAATAGCTTATTGAAGGGAATTATAGAGAAAGGTGTTTACAATAGCCTTGCCGGGAGTAAGCAATTCGAGGAAACTGTACACAAGCAAGGAAGGCACCGGAAGAACCAAGGTGTTGGTTTTGAATGAAAGTTCAATGCCAATGGAGTTGAGTGGGAAGAAGATGAATACCCCAAGACGAAGTTTGTTCCTCAACAAAATAAGTATAATAATACTTCCTTCAAAGGGACACAAGCTCAAGATGATCTTCCACCACAAGACCACGAGCAAAAAGGCAAGGACAAGCTTCAAGAGGAAATTGATGCATTTGAAGAAGCACCCAAGGCCTTGGTCAAGTGGGTTCCCAAGACTACATCAAGTTCTACTTCATCAAGTACAACTACAACTCCAAGGATTCCCATCAAGATGGTGTGGATCCAGAAGAAGAAGAACTAAATAATTTCTTGAGGGTGACTTCAGCAACATACTTCACTCTTATCATTTTGGCAAGAACAAGTGCAATCAACTTCCACATCTTGCACTAGTTCAAGGAGTCACAAACCCTCTTGTTGGTAAGACAAGGGACAAGGTAACCTAATACTTTCATAGACATCATCTTGTGTGTGCATCACTCTATGTCTATGGATATCCTTGTTTGATCCTTGTGGGACTAACCCGTGTAGGTATTGAAAGTACAACTCACTCCAAAGGATTACTCCAAATGATCTACATCAACATTGAGCATACACATCTTCAACACCTACATGAAGTCATCATCGACAAAACCCAAGGTTAGTTCATCCCTCTTAGGGGGGGATCTCACATCTAGGGGGAGCTTTACTCTCAGAATTGAGCTAAAGCAACTCTAATGGTGTGAACACAACAACGCTTTATGTAAAAGTGGTAACCCCACTTGTGCTTAAACGATGAGTATGACCTATGATCAAATGTTCTCATCTGACTCCTAAGTCAATATATAGATGACCTAGTCATCGCCAATTGCTTGATAGATGCTAGAATTGGTTGTGCATGCTTTGCCACATATTTCATTTGCTATTTTATTTTGTCAGCATGTTGGTTGCATAATTTACTCATTTGAGGACATCCACTTGTTGTTTTGATTGCTTGGTTCCTTTTTCTTTTGCCAAGTCGATGGACAAGAATGCCTAAGAACCTTCTGTAGCTATCTATGCTTTTAATGTCTCAAACTCTATTCATGCTACATCACAAAGTTTGATCAAGTCAGATTCGAACCACTCTGTGTGAGGAGCACTCGGAGTCCCCGATTCGTCATAGACTTAAACTTCCAAAACTTCTTTGTGCGTTTCGGTCTGACCGATCCATCCATTTCGGTCATACCGAGATCACTAAGTCGATCTAGGTTTTCAATCTCGATGCAACCGATTTGAACTTTTCGATCACACCCAGTTGCAGTAACAGCTTGTAGTTATGCATCTCGGTGCCACCGAGCTGTTCCACTCGGTCACACCAACAGGGTTAGGCTATATATATCCCCGGGCAAAAATTTGGAAAATTCTCCAAACCCCTTCACCCGCGCTCAGCCTGCTCTGCCTCACTGGGTCTCCGGATCGTCCTCCTCATCGCCAGCTGCCTCCCGCCGCTGGTCTTCGCTGCCATCAAAGGAAATCGTCTCCGTCGTTGCTGCCGTAGCAGGTCCATCGCCGCACTTAGGGTATGGACTTGATCCTTGTGCTAATCTCACTCCGATTCCTAGCACATTGTTTTGCCATGTATCTTGCCACGATTGAGATCACTCTATCCAGCGAAATCACTCCGTAGTTTAGTTGTGGATTGAAATTTTAGGGTTAGGTTTCCTCCGAAATCATCTCGGACCAACCGAGTTGTTGAAATCGGTTCCACCATTTGGCTAAGGCCATTGCACATGTGTTTCTCGGTCTGACCGAGAATTGCAAATAGGTGTGACCGAGTTCAATTCTTTGTGAAACCCTAGCAGTCTCGGTGCCACCGAACTGTGACTCGGCCTGACCGAGTTCACTAGTTTAGGTTCCAAAAGCTGCTTCGGTATCACCGAGTTTTCAAATCGGTAGATCCGAAATGCTTTCTATGGAAAACTAAAACTAAGTTTTTGACTCATTCTTTTGCAAAAAACCTCTGCACTTTGTGATGCTCATCCAATCTATCTCATCTATAATCTATTCACAGGGTCTGCTGTCAGTGTTTGCATCATGTTAGATCAGAGTGACAGTCAGAAAAAGTCTGAGGAGCAAGTTCACATGGGTGAGGGCACTAGTCCCTCTAGCAGCTATGATGAGGGCAGCAGGAGCACACCCAGCAACTTGCCTAAGGCAGCCACCAGGGCCAGAAAGAAGAGAACCTCATATTCTGAGGATGAGGACTATGTGGTTGTTGAGGAAGAGGCCACTTCGAAGAAGAAAGTGCTGAAGAAATAATATGGCACAGCTGCTGCCACTAAGCCTGGTCTGAAAACAAAGGCTCCAGCAAGAATACAGCCCATGTCTAAGCCAAGGAAAGTTGCCACAGGTGAAACTATGAAGTTCACCATTGAATCTGAAGAAGAAGCAGCTGGAGAAGATAAGAAGAAGAATAGGGCAAGAACCACTACTGCCAGAGTTCTTGGCAAGCCCTCAATGAGGAAGGATTCTGAAGAGGAAGAGGAAGAGATTGCTGCACCAGCACCTAAAGCTCAAAAGCTTATGGGAGATGCTATAAGATCAGGGGCTGCTCCATCTAAGCCCAAAGAAGCTCCCAAGGCAGCTGCTCCAAAACCCAAAACTTCACCCAAGAGGAGTACAAGGAACATTCCAGCTGCAGAGACGAACAAGGCCCCGATGCCTGAAGCTGTTATAGAAGAAGAAGATGACGAGTCACATGTCTTGAGGAAGTTGAAGCCCAAAATTCCATATCACAATGATGCTCATCCAGTAGCTGAGGACATGAAGCTCAGGAAGGATGCAGGACTCAGACAGTGGAGATTGACTGATCCCTATGCAGTCAGAAGAAGAACTGTTGTGGACTACAGGTTCCATACAAAGGAACATCAGGACTTCTATGAGACAGTGTTGCTTGACAAGAAGCCTATAGTCTGTGACATGAGATGGGTGGACTGGAAGTACATCAGGGAAAATGAAGAACACTATCTTGGAGTCTATGATAGTTTCAAGTCTTGTGGAGTAGAGGACTTTGTTGAGCAGAAGCTCACAAAGTGGAATGATGAGCTTATTATGCAGTTCTACTCCACAGCTCGTTTCTACCGAGATGGAAGGATTGTCTGGATGTCTGAAGGTACTAGGTACCAGTCAACAGTTGAAGAATGGGCAAAATTGATCAATGCTCCTGTGGAGAATGAAGATGACTTATATGTCTATGCCAAGAAGAATAAGGACCACAACTCTATGGCAAATATGTACAAAGAGATCCCAGATGATGCTCTTGAGACACACAAATTTGGATTAGTACATTACCTTTTGTCAGGTTTGCCAACAATCAATTGGATCCTCAGGCACACTCCATTGCCAAAGTCAGGTGATCACAAGATGATCAGAGGCCATGCAATTAACCTGCTTCACATATTTGATGTGCCTCAAAAGTTCAAAGTCATGAGCCTAATTGTGGAAACTATAAAGAGAACAGCTGCAGATCAGAAGAGAAGTTGTGGGTATGCCCCACAGATCCAGGAGCTAATCAACTCCAAGATGGGCACTGGCACATATCTCTTGGACAAGGAACATATGCCCATCTACCCAGACTTTGAGGACAACAGTGTGGTGATGGATGAGAATGAACCATCTTCTATGCAAGCACGGCAAAGAGGGAGAAGGCAAGGACTAAAAAGGCTGCAAAGATGCCAACCATTGATGAGGCATCTCAGTATCTTCTGAAGAGCAAGCAAGATCAGCTTGGCTACTTGATTGCCTCCACTCTGAGGATCGAGAAGGGATTGGCCACCCTGACTCAAAACTAGGAGAGTTTGGAGAGGATCATGGAGCAGAAGTTCTATGATTTAAATGTTAAGGTCACTGAGATACAATCAGTTGTTGAGCAACTTCAGGATGAAGTGCAGGAGAAGAAGGGCAAGTCTACCATTGATGCTTTTGCTAGAGTGCCCAGAACACAGAGATCTATTGCAATGCCAGTTACAGACACCAGAGCAACTTCATCTGCACCAGCTACAGCTTCAGTGCCACCAACTCCAGCACCCACTCCACCAGCTCCATCTACATCAACGGATGCCTTCGTCCTTGGAGTTTTATCTACACAACCACCTAAAGACCAAGCCTGAGAGTCGATCTAGCACTATGCATTTTTTATGAACTTTTTGGTAACTTGTTGCCAAAGGGGGAGAAAATGTACAGATCATAGGCTTCGAGAGAGAGTGTTGCTCTTTGTTCTCTCTTGTTTGTTTTTGGTGGTTGAACTTTGTTATTTGCTTGTTTGAGATACTTTATGCTTTTGTGTGATACTTGGATGATCATGTGTTTGATCATATGCTACCTTAATGCTTGTTGGATGACATTATCCTTTTATATCCCCATATGATCATTCACTTTGCTTGGTGATGAGTGCATGTATTTAATTATTATCATTTTGAGCACTCCACCAAGATGTATGTGACATGGAAGAGTAACCCATGATCCTAACTCATTATGCATTTGTAGTCCAAAGCAAATCTTAAACTATGCACAAATTTAGGGGGAGCTCTTGCTTTTCACATACTTCTCAAAGAGACAATGTTTTTCACTCTTATTATCATTTGTCGAAGCTTTGATCTATATGTTGTCATCAATTACCAAAAAGGGGGAGATTGAATGTGTAACTATCCCTAGGTGGTTTTGGTAATTCCTAACAACATATAGCTCATTGAGCTAATGCTATTTCAAGATTAATATTTCAGGAAAGCTCAATGATTAGCATGGCATGGATGAGAAAAGTGGACCCCTCAAAATGCTAAGGACAAAAGTATTGGCTCAAGCTCAAAGCTCAAGACTCTACATTTTCTATTTTAGTGATCCAAGATCACATTGAGTCTATAGGAAAAGGCAATACTATCAAGGAGGGATGAGGTGTTGCTTAATGAGGCTCTTGCTCAAAATGCTTAGTGATATGCTCCAAAGCCCCCAACTACTTTCTCACATCCACATATGACCCAAACCAAAAGTCAAACTCAGCCCCACCGATTCTTTCTATCCGGCGCCACCGAGTTCAGATGTCATAGCCACTGCCACAAACCCTAGGCAAATCGGTCTCACCAATAGGGATCTCGGTCTCACCGAGATGGGATTGTAATCTCTCTATTTCCCTTCGTAACATTTCGGTCCCACCGAGAGCGATCGGTCCCACCGAGATTGCAATGTAAACTCTCTGTTTCCCTTTCGTAACATTTCGGTCTCACCGAAATGATCGAATCGGTCCCACCGAGTTTACCTGACAAACTCTCTGGTTAGCTTATTACCAAAATCGGTCTCACCGAGTTTGTGTAATCGGTCTCACCGGGATTACGTTATGCCCTAACCCTAACCATATCGGTCCCACCGAGATTGGCAAGTTGTGTGTAACGGTTAGATTTTGTGTGGAGGCTATATATACCCCTCCACCTCCTCTTCATTCGTGGAGAGAGCCATCAGAACCAACCTACACTTCCAACTTACCTTTTCTAATAGAAAACCACCTACACTTGTGTTGAGGCCAAGATATTCCATTCTTACCATATGAATCTTGATCTCTAGCCTTCCCCAAGTTGCTTTCCACTCAAATCTTCTTTCCACCAAATCCATATCCTGTGAGAGAGAGTTGAGGTTGGGGAGACTATCATTTGAAGCACAAGAGAAAGGAGTTCATCATCAACACACCATTTGTTACTTCTTGGAGAGTGGTGTCTCCTAGATTGGCTAGGTGTCACTTGGGAGCATCCGACAAGATTGTGGAGTTGAACCAAGGAGTTTGTAAGGGCAAGGAGATCGCCTACTTCATGAAGATCTACCGCTAGTGTGGCAAGTCCTTCGTGGGCGACGGCCATGGTGGGATAGACAAGGTTGCTTCTTCATGGACCCTTCGTGGGTGGAGCCCTCCGTGGACTCGCGCAGTCGTTACCCTTTGTGGGTTGAAGTCTCCATCAACGTGGATGTACAATAGCACCACCTATCGGAACCACGACAAAAACATCCGGGTCTCCTATTGCGTTTGAATCCTCCAAACCCTTCCCTTTACATTCTTGCAAGTTGCATGCTTTACTTTCCGCTGCTCATATACTCTTTGCATGCCTGCTTGAATTGTGTTAAGATTGCTTGACTTGTCCAAAGTTGCTAAAATCTGCCAAGACTAAAACTGGGAAAAGGCTAGACTTTTATTTGGTCAAGTAGTCTAATCACATACTTTCGATCCTACAGTTGTCTCAAAGGGAACTGAACCAGGGGGAGACAGTTCTGGAGGCGCCCCAAGGCCACATTCCAGGCGCTGGGCGCACGAGGGGCAAGACTCCCCTGGGCCCTAACACCGGGGGCAGCAAGTCTAGCCCCAAGCCGAATACGCCGCCTCATACGTCCATTTTGCATCATGCTTTTATATTGATATTTATTGCATTATGGGCTGTTATTTCATGTTATGTCACAATACTTATGGTTATTCTCTCTTATTTTATAAGGTTTACATAAGGAGGGAGAATGCCGGCAGCTGGAATTCTGGGCTGGAAAAGGAGCAAATATTAGAGACCTATTCTGCGCAACTCCAAAAGTCCTGAAACTCCACGGAATATCTTAAAATAAATAAAGAAAAATCCTCGCCAAAGATGAAGGTCAGGGGGCCCACACCCTGCTCACGAGGGTGGGGGGCGCGCCCCCCTCCTAGGGCGCGCCCCCTACCTCGTGGGCCCCCTGGTGGCTCTCCGACGTCCATCTTCTCCTATATGAAGTCTTTCGATGATAAAAAAATAGGAAGGAACCTTTCGGGACGAAACTCCGCTGCCACGAGGCGGAACCTTGGCGGAACCAATCTAGAGCTCCGGCAGAGCTGTTCTGCCGGGGATACTTCCCTCCGGGAGGAGGAAATCATCACCATCGTCATCACCAATGCTGCTCTCATCGGGAGAGGGCAATCTCCATCAACATCTTCACCAGCACCATCTCATCTCCAAACCATAGTTCATCTCTTGTATCCAATTCTTCTCTCAAAGTCCGGGATTGGTGCTAGTAGGTTGCTAGTAGTGTTGATTACTCTTTGTAGTTGATGCTAGTTGGTTTATTTGGCGGAAGATCATATGTTCAGATCCTTTATGCATATTATTACCCCTCTGATTATGAACATGAATATGCTTTGTGAGTAATTATGTTTGTTCCTGAGGACAAGGGAGAAGTCTTGCTATTAGTAGTCATGTGAATTTGGTATTCGTTCGATATTTTGATAAGATGTATGTTGTCTAGCCTCTAGTGGTGTTATGTGAACGTCGACTACATAACACTTCACCATTATTTGGGCCTAGAGGAAGGCATTGTGAAGTAATAAGTAGATGATGGGTTGCTAGAGTGACATAAGCTTAAACCCTAGTTTATGTGTTGCTTCGTAAGGGGCTGATTTGGATCCACATGTTTCATGCTATGGTTTAATACTTTTGTTGTAGTTGCGGATGCTTGCAATAGAGGTTAATCATAAGTGGGATGCTTGTTCAAGTAAAAAAAGCACCCAAGCACCGGTCCACCCACATATCAAATTATCAAAGTACCGAACGTGAATCATATGAACGTGATGAAAACTAGCTTGACGATATTCCCATGTGTCCTCAGGAGCGCCTTTCCTATTATAAGAGTTTGTTTCGGCTTGTCCTTTGCTACAAAAAGGATTGGGCCACCTTGCTGCACCTTATTTACTTTTGTTACTTGTTGCTTGTTACAATTTACCTTATCACAAAACTATCTGTTACCACTTATTTCAGTACTTGCAGAGAATACCTTGCTGAAAACCGCCTATCATTTCCTTCTGCTCCTCGTTGGGTTCGACACTCTTACTTATCGAAAGGACTATGATAGATACCCTATACTTGTGGGTCATCAAGACTCTTTTCTGGCGCCGTTGCCGGGGAGTGTAGCGCCTTTGGTAGGTGGAATTTGGTAAGGAAAATTTTATATAGTGTGCTGAAATTTACTGTCACTTGTTACTATGGAAAGTAATTCTCTTTGGGGCTTGTTCGGGGTATCTTCACCCCGTCCAGTAGAGCAAAGAGTTGCTCCTCAACCTACTGAACCTCTTGAAAATGAAACTCCTTTTGAATTTCCTTCGGGTATGATGGAAAAACTGCTAGCTAACTGTCGGTGTCAAAACCGGCGGATCTCGGGTAGGGGGTCCCGAACTGTGCGTCAAGGCCCGATGGTAACATGAGACAAGGGACACGATGTTTTTACCCAGGTTCGGGCCCTCTCGATGGAGGTAATACCCTACTCCTGCTTGATTAATATTGATGATATGGGTAGTACAAGAGTAGATCTACCACGAGATCAAGGAGGCTAAACCCTAGAAGCTAGCCTATGGCATGAATGTTGTGTATGGAGTTGATTGTCCTACGGACTACAACCCTCCAGTTTATATAGACACCGGATAGGGATAGGGTTACACAAAGTCGGTTACAATGGTAGGAGATCTTGAATATCCGCATCGCCAAGCTTGCCTTCCACGCCAAGGAAAGTTCCATCCGGACATGGGACGAAGTCTTCAATCTTGTATCTCCATAGTCCAGGAGTCCGGCGAAGGTATAGCCCGGCTACCCGAACACCCCCTAATCCAGGACCTCCTCAGTAGCCCCTGAACCAGGCTTCAATGACGACGAGTCCGGCGCGCAGATTGTCTTCGGCATTGCAAGGCGGGTTCCTCCTCCAAGTCCTTCATAGAAGATTTATAAACACCAAGAATAGTGTCCGGCTCTACAAAATAAATTTCCACATATCGCCATAGAGAGAATAATATTAACACAAATCAAATCTGCTGACGTATTCCGCAGTGTGTCATCACACTACGGCCAAGTCCTTTACTCGAATCGTTTTTACTTTTCCACCTCAGCACGTTTTGCGAGGTGGTTTCCTTGGCACGTCTTGTCAAAGCAGAGATCGTGTGCCCTTTTTATGGGATTCTCATCAATACGGACGTGGGTAACCCAATCGTGCCCGTTAGCACGTTTCCTCGATTTAAGGCGAGTCCCAAACGGTTACGGGGAGGGCTCTTGGTATTCGACCTCTTATAAAGAGACCAAGGCCTTACTCCTTTTTCAATCTCAAGCAAGTTTGCCCGTCGCCTCGAGTTCCAACACCCTAGGCTCCAGATTCCAGGCACTTCGGACCTTCGACAATGTCCGGTTCTGACCTTCAAGGCCGATGGACGCCCTCCTCCGTCACGGAGGAGGACGTACTAAAGTTGAGGCAAGCTAAGTTCCTGACCGGCGAAATTTTTCATAGGTTGCCTGCTCAAGGGCAGGTCATTCCCAGTCCCCAGCCCGGTGAGAGCATGGTGTTCATGTCTCACTTCCTTCGGGGGTTGGGCTTCCCAATGGATCCCTTTGTGAGGGGACTATTGTTTTATTACGGGCTGGAACTCCATGACTTAGCTCCGGAGTCCATCCTCCACATCTCCTCGTTTATTGTCGTGTGTGAAGCGTTCCTCCGTGTTACCCCTCACTTCGGATTATGGCTCAAGACCTTCAAAGTGGAGCCGAAGATGATCAAGGGACGGCACGCAGAGTGCGGAGGCGCTGTTATAAGCAAAAATACCGAGGCTCCATTGCCCGAGGGCTCTTTTCAAGAGGAGCTAGGCTTGTGGCAATGCGAGTGGTTTTATATCACCGCTCCCCAGGGCACCAAGTGGGTGGCGCCTCCTGCCTTTCGCTCGGGTCCCCCACCACGGCTAGCGTCATGGGTGAATAGAGGGTTAGATTGGGGTTTGCCCAAAGACGTGCCTTTGTTACAGGGCCGTATTAAGGATCTCCTGGAGGGAGACCTCAGCCTGGTCAAGGTGACACAGGTCATGTTGATTCGCTGAATATTGCCCGGCAAACGTCGCTCCCTTCGCCTGTGGGAGTTTAATCCAGAGGGACCGCGAGCTCTCCAGAATTTCATCGGCGCAACGCCCGTGGAGATGTATAAACTGTTCTTCGTATCACAAGAAGCGTGTCCGGATTTAACCGAGGACGCAGGCCTAAGCTGCAATCGCCCAGATACTCAAGTAAGTAACCTTGTGCCCGGACCTTCTATCCGTATAATTGTCATAAACTTGCCCCTAAAAGAGCTCTCCTTTTAAATAGGAGTGGATAGCGAAGGCAAAGCTGATCAGGTGTCCGGCCCCCCTTCCCGAAAACAGGCCGAATCCTGTGCTTGTCAGGATGTTGAAAATAATGCCTTTGGAGGGAAGTAAGGGGGAGGACAATGAAACTATGGCCTCCTCGAAGGAGGCTGTTCTGAAGGGAGGAGCCGACGATTCCTCTCCTAAGGGGAAGAAGAGGGCCGCCTCTGATGACCCAGAGACCATAGCCTCGAAGCGGGGGGAAAAATCCTCGTCAGAGGGTCCGGCGCCGGGGAGTTCCTCGGCCGAACTGCGCCCTCAAAGGGATCAGCCCTCCAGTGAGCCGTAAGTAGAGAAAGATTTTCCTTTTGAGGGATGAGAGAAATCCTTGATTTATATCTGAGAAGATTAACAGAAATTTTACCTTGTAGCTCGGACCTCAGCCCTTCTCAGCAGAGCTCATCTTCGGGGGATCTCCTTCCGGAGATGATGGAGAGCGGGACGCCTCCCCCTGTCGTGTCGCCTAGAGAGGCGGGCGACCCTGAGGTGTCGTCGCGGAGTCCGGCAGGGGCGGAAGATGGCTATGCGGCCCCCCGAGGTTCTCCGTGTCCGGCCTTCGAAAGAGGCCGTAGGACGAGTCCGGCACCGTATGGTGCTCGGACGGAGGAGTTAAAGATTCTGCTGGGGCGAGCCTCTATCTCAAAGGAACACCGTGCATTGATGGGCACGGTGATTGAAAGGATCTCATCCGCAGAGAGTGGATTGCATGAAGCCGTCAAAAGTTTACTGACGGGTTTTGAGGTACATTAGATAATGTACACTTTTGTCAGTTGCGCATAAATAAGATGCACCCTGTGTAGATAGTAGCCCCTGAGACTCTGCGCGTCGTTAAGAAATGACGACACGCGGAGGATCATAATCCCAGTTCTAAGATGTCGCCTTTGAATGTAGGTGGCAGGGTGTCCGGAATCAAGCCGAACTGATGATTTTGCCGTACTAAAGCGGCAACTGGACTTGGACGATGCCAACATCGCGCTTGTCAACAAGCGCCTTGATGAGGCTCAAGGTATGTAATTCCTCGGGCGGCATTAGGTAAGAAGAGTTTAAAGCCAGTGTCTTACGATGTATGTGCTTGACGCAGATGGTGCAGCCGCCGTGGAGAGTCTTAGGGCAGAACTTGCCCGAGCTAAAGAACAAGCCAGAAAAAGTGATGTGGCTGCCAAGGAAGCCTTTGAAGAGCTGAGAGCCGAACAGGCTGCTCACTGCCGAAGCAAGGAAGAGATGGCCGAGATGGTCGAAAAGTTAAAGAGCGCTGCAGACCATTGTAGGCTTCTTAAGAAAGAAGACCAGGCGAAACAGACGGACCTAGAGAAGGCCGTTGCCGATGCCAAGGACGCGCGCTCTGCGATGAGAGCTGCGAAGGAGGAGCTGCGTCAGGCCGAACAGATTGCGGCTGGAAAGCCCTTTATGCTGCGAAGGAAATTTTGCGATCCGAAGTTTGCTCCGTTGGACCGGATGTGGAGTGTGGAGGATACCTATCTGGATTTGGCAGCGAGTGCTGCTGATGCGACCGAACACTTTCGAGATAAAAAAGATCACGAAGTGGAAAAGCTTTTCTGGTCGCAGTTTCACAATCCAGAGCGTCCACTTGCAGTGGAATATCGTTTGGCTCAATGGGCCGAACTGAATAGTTTGTCCGGACTCGCCATGAAGTACGTCAAGGGTCATCTGTGGCCGGGGAGATCGGAGCCGAAGAGTTATTTCAGCTTGGTGCAGCAATTCCTTGATGCGGTGCCGCGAATTAATGCAATGAAGAGGTCAGCATGCATAGAGGGCGCAAGGATGGCTCTTGCCCGTGTCAAGACATACTGGGCAGAGATGGAGACCACCGTTGTTGCGTCCCGAGATTCAGACAAAAGCCGAGTGTCCTCCAAGCACTATTTTCAAGAAGTCCTTGAAGGCGCTCGTGTAATAGAGACGTAGTGCTCGAAGGATGTTATGTTATTATAGCATATGTAATGATAAAGTAATATTTTGGTAAACTGTAGTGGCCTTTTATACTTGTGCTTTCAAGTATTGGGAACACCTCCCGTGCGGCCGTTTTAAGATATATATATATATATATATATATATATATATATATATATATATATATATATATATATATATATATATATATATATATATATATATATATATATATATATATATATATATATATATATATATACAAAATCTGAAAGATGGCAGTCGTTGGCTTCAGCCCCCACGCACATAGTGCGGGGGTGCTCGCAGAAGACGCATTTTCACACTTAACCCAACGTCTTGGTCGTACAAAGGAGGTGATAGTGCAGCGGCCTAGGCAACCAGACTATAATGCTTTAACACTTTCACTTAGCCATAGGAGCTTGATAGTGGGACTATTTAAGTAGCCCCTTTGTGGCGACTTGCGCTCGCCCGAGTTCGGGACGCGTATGTGCCTGACCGGGAAGCGGCCCTTCGTTAAAGCGGAGGAATCCGATAGATTCCGATAGGTCATCGAGTGGTTGACCAGTCTCACGCTACATCATGACAGTCAGTTTTCGGCTTTCTCTACTGAGGTGCTCGCCCGGCTGAACCGGGGCACAATCGCAGTAGTTCTCCTGGTGCTACCTTAGCCGATAGAGCGGAACATAAGGTAGCCGAACTCAGGAGCCGGGCAACCCAACATTTGACCAAAGACATGATTTGGAGCTGATGCATATAATGCCAAAACTCGCGACGCCGAACACTCCCTAAGGTGTTCGGTCTTTATGAGTGCGGGCGAAACAACACTCTTTGTTAGAAAAGCCCCTAGTGTCCAGGTACGTGCAAAAATTCTGACGTGGCCACATGCCAAGACGCCAGCCTCCTCCTTGGTTATATCGGAAAGAACCAGGGGATGTGTAGCAACAAGAGACAGTAAAAAAAGGTTTACGCAGGGTCTTAATCTAAAAAGAATCCTTTAGGACGGGTCCCTACTGCACGTCTGCGCCTGTGTCTCCGTTGTGCCGTGTCCTGGACGGGCGCCGCACGACGTTCATCTGTAAGAGAGAGGAACTGAGTTGAAAAATGGGTCGTGCCGAACAAAAAATTGAAATAAACAAAGTATAAAGTAAAATATATAGAATTGAGCTTTATTGTCTCTGCATGTAGCCCCTAGTGCGGGGGTATATGGCCATTAAGCCTGCATCAATGATGATTTTGTACCGAACTCGTCTATCCGCGTTCATGGTCTTTAATGTCCTGTTTCGAAGTTGTTTGGCCGGTGAGGCCATTTTACTGTGGGGCTGTCAAAGCGGCCGCACAGTCCTCCGCTTGGGGGAGGCGCACATTAGTGCTTCCCCTTCAAAGAGATGATGCCTCATGGACCAGGCATCTTAAGCGTGAGAGATGCATAATGCGGTATTGCGTTAAAGCGAGCGAAAGCTTCGCCTCCCAGTAGTGCTTGATAGCGACTTGAGAACGGGACGATATGGAAGGTCAGCTTTTCGTAGCGGAAGTTATCGGCGGAGCCGATTATAACTTCGAGCCGGAGAAAACCCATACAATGGGTGTCCAGACCAGGTGTTACCCCTTGAAAGGAGGTTTTGCTGCGGCGGATTCTTGCTGGGTTTATCCCCATGTGATGGATCGTATCCTGATATATCAGGTTTAGTCCACTGCCGCCGTCCATAAGGACATTTGAAAACTGGAGTCCGCCGATTATTGGATCGAGTATCATGGCAGTCCAGCCTGTATTCTTGATATTTCTAGAATAATCTAGCTGATCGAAGATGATTGGTTTTAACAACCAGTGGCGGGTCCCTTTGGGGATAGGTCGTGTGGTGCGTACCTTTATTGGCGCCGCACGTTTTGTTATGTGAAGTGAGTTCACTATTTTTACTTCTTGTGGGAAGTTCTTTTGTTTCCTGGTGCTCTGCTTTTGGGGTTCGTCCTCGTCTTCGCTTCGTGTGTCGAGCCCCTTGTGTTCGGCATTGAGTCTGCCGGATTGTTTGAAAACCCAACAATCTCTGTGGGTATGGTTAGCAGGCTTCCCGGGAGTACTATGTATCTGACATATCCTGTCCAGGATTTTATTTAAATTGGATGGATCATCCCTGTTATCCTGGAGGGGCGGTTTTGTCTGATTTTGTCGTGAACCTTTGAATCTGGCATTAACTGCCATGCTCTTCGGACTTTTTTCCTTAGTCTGGCGACGGTCCTTGTTGCATCGCGGTTTTTCGTGTCCATCCTGAATTTTGGATGTACTTGGGTCGCTGGGGCTGCATCTTGCCAGCCAGCAGTCCTCTCCTGCACAAAAGCGGGTCATGAGGCTTGTTAGTGCAGCCATTGTTCTTGGCTTTTCTTGGCCGAGGTGTCTGGCGAGCCATTCGTCTCGGATGTTATGCCTGAAAGCTGCTCAGGCTTCGGCGTCCGAACAGTCGACTATCTGATTCTTTTTAGTGAGGAATCTATTCCAGAACTGCCGAGCTGATTCTCCGGGCTATTGAGTTATGTGACTAAGATCGTCTGCATCCGGAGGGCGGACATAGGTCCCTTGAAAATTTGCTCGGAAAGCATCCTCGAGCTCTTCCCAACTTTCCAATTGTGTTTTCGGCAAGGCTTTTGAGCCAATGTCGGGCTGGCCCTTTAAGCTTAAGGGGTAAATATTTGATGGCGTGAAGATCATCTCCTCTGGCCATATGTATGTGGAGGATATAATCCTCGATCCAGACTCCAGGGTCTGTTGTTCCATCGTATGCCTCTATGTTTACGGGTTTGAATCCCTCTGGAAATTCATAGTCTAGAACCTCATCGGTGAAACATAGGGGGTGTCCGGCGCCCCTGTATTTGGGTGTGCCGGATTCTCATGATGGCTTTATTGCATGGCTTACGAAAGCTTGCTTTCTTGGACCATAAATGGACCTAACTGGGCCATGATGCGAATGCTTAAGTGGGTCGCATGCCGATTTGAGTGCGGCGCCGCTTGCCGCTTTTTGGGGTCGTCTATCCAACCGTGTGGCTTTCTTATTTTTTGAATGCGAGGGCTTTAGGGCCTCTTCGTCGAATTCAGGCAGTAGCTTTCTTTTCGGATAGGATTTAGTGCGGCGACCGTCGCCGTATTTATCTGCGGTGTTGATTACTTTACTCCATCTAATCCGGAGTGCATCTTCCGCTGTTTTTAGCTTCCACTTCTGCTTTTTCAGGCTGCGTGCAGTTGCAACGAGCCTCTTGTGGAGACTCTTTTGCTCCATGGATTTATCCGGCGTAAGGTCGTCCGGAATGCCGTTTTCGCCGGGGGAGGGATGTTCGGTTTCTCTATCCGTGTTGCCCTGTTCGGACGGTTGCTCTGAGGCCTGCTCGTCGTCTACTGACTCGTCCTGCTCTATGGCTGGGTTTTTATCGAGGAGGGGCTTGGGTCGGCGTTTACGCCGACGCTTTGATTGCTTTCCGGGGGGTCGATCAACCGTTCCATCCCCTTTTTCCTCGTTGTCACTTCCTTTAGGGGTATCCACCATGTACACATCGTGAGATGAGGTGGCTGTCCAGTGCCCTATGGGCGTTGATTCATCGGTATCTCCTGCATCGTCATCCATGTTGTCGATGTCTGCGGAGTCGAAGTTGAGCACGTCGTTTAAATTGTCGACGGTGGCTACAAAGTGGGTGGTGGGTGGGCTTTGAATTTCTTCATCGTCCGTATCCCATCCTTGCTGACCGTAATCCGGCCAGGGCTCTGCTGATAAAGAGAGAGACTTGAGAGAATTCAGGATGTCGCCAAAAGGCGAGTGCTGAAAGATGTCCGCGGCGGTGAACTCCATTATCGGCGCCCAATCGGATTCGATTGGCAGGGGCGCGGGGGGTTCAGAGTCCGTGGAGGAGTCCGGACCCTCGGAGTCACGGGTCATGCAGAGTGCAGGGCTGGTGTTCGGCTCGATCGCCTTTGAGATCACAGCACCCGAGGTGACATCCAACCGCTCATCCTCGATCGGCGCAATAGGCTCCGAGTTAAGGGTCGGAACCGGTGCGTGTGCGGCCTCCAGGACACTGTTCGGAGGCAGAGCTAGATCATGCCCCTCGAGATAGTGCGGCGCGCTTGGCCGTGGCTCGAACCCGTCGAAGATCAAGTCCCCGCGGATATCAGCCGTGTAGTTTAAGCTTCCAAACCTAACTTGATGGCCAGGGGCGTAGCTTTCGATCTGCTCCAGGCGGCCGAGCGAATCGGCCCGCAGAGCGAAGCAACCGAAGACGAAGATCTGTCCGGGGAGAAAAGTCTCACCCTGGACCTCATCGTTGTCGATGATCAAGGGAGCCATCGGGCCTAAAGGCGACGACACAGAGGAACTCTCAATGAAAGCACCAATGTCGGTGTCAAAACCGGCGGATCTCGTGTAGGGGGTCCCGAACTGTGCGTCAAGGCCGGATGGTAACAGGAGACAAGGGACACGATGTTTTTACCCAGGTCCGGGCCCTCTCGATGGAGGTAATACCCTACTCCTGCTTGATTAATATTGATGATATGGGTAGTACAAGAGTAGATCTACCACGAGATCAAGGAGGCTAAACCCTAGAAGCTAGCCTATGGTATGAATGTTGTGTATGGAGTTGATTGTCCTACGGACTACAACCCTCCGGTTTATATAGACACCAAATAGGGTTAGGGTTACACAAAGTCGGTTACAATGGTAGGAGATCTTGAATATCCGCATCGCCAAGCTTGCCTTCCACGCCAAGGAAAGTTCCATCCTGACACGGGACGAAGTCTTTAATCTTGTATCTTCATAGTCCAGGAGTCCGGCAAAGGTATAGTCCGGCTACCCGAACACCCCCTAATCCAGGACTCCCTCACTAGCCCTTTTACAGGAGATTGAACAAAGCATCCTGATGAGCACTTAATATATGTGGATGAAGTTTGTGGATTATTTAAGCTTGCAGGTGTACCCGATGATGTAGCTAAGAAGAAGGTCTTCCCTTTATCTTTGAAGGGAGATGCATTGATATGGTATAGGCTATGTGATACGAGATCATGGAACTATAAAAGATTGAAATTGGAATTTCATCAAAAGTATTACCCTATGCATCTTGTTCATCGTGATCGCAATTACATATATAATTTTTGGCCTCGCGAGGGAGAAAGCATCGCTCAAGCTTGGGGAAGGCTTAAATCAATGTTAGATTCATGCCCCAATCATGAGCTACCAAGAGAAATAATTATTCAAAGTTTCTATGCTCAGCTTTCTGAAAACAATCGCACCATGCTCGATACTTCTTGTGCTGGCTCTTTTATGATGAAGACTATTGAATTCAAATGGAACTTATTGGATAGAATTAAACGCAACTCTGAAGATTTGGACCTCGACGAAGGTAAGGAGTCAGGTATGACACCTAAGTTTGATTGTGTTAAATCTTTTATGGATATCGATATTTTCCGTAAGTTTAGCACTAAATATGGACTTGACTCTGAGATAGTAGCTTCTTTCTGTGAATCTTTTGCTACTTATGTTGATCTCCCCAAGGAGAAGTGGTTCAAATATCATCCTCCCATAGAAGTAAAAGTAGCTGCACCTATTAAAGTTGAAGAAAAGACTGTCACTTATAATGATCCTATTGTTCCTATTTCTTATGTTGAGAAATCACCTTTCCCTGTTAGAATAAAGGATCATGCTAAAGCTTCAACCATTGTTCGTAAAAGCAATATTGAACTTATGTACCCCCTGAGCAAGTTAAAGTGGAACCTAATATTGCTATTGTTAAAGATCTCTTGTCTGATAATATTGATGGGCATGTTATTCAGTTCAACGAAGAAACTTCTACAATTGCTAAACCTTGTGCTAAAGATAAACATAGACCGGTGGTAGGCGTGCATGTTATTTCTGTTAATATAGGAGATCATTGTTATCATGGCTTATGTGATATGGGTGCTAGTGCTAGTGTTATACCTTATGACTTGTATAAAGAAATCAAGCATGAAATTTCACCTGCTGAGTTAGAAGATATTGATGTCACAATTAAACTTGCTAATAGAGATACTATTTCAGCGATGGGAATTGTTAGAGATGTTGAAGTCTTGTGTGGGAAAACAAAATATACTGCTGATTTTCTTGTTCTCACTTCTCCACAAGATAGCTTTTGTCCCATTATATTTGGTAGACCCTTCTTGAACATTGTTAAAGCTAAGATAGATTGCGAAAAGAATGTTGTTACTATTGGCTTGGATGATATGGTTCATGAGTTTAATTTCTCTAAATTTAGTAAACAACACCGTGAGGAAGAACTGCCTAGTAAGGATGAAATTATTGGTCTTGCTTCTATTGCCGTACCTCCTAGTGATCCTTTAGAACACTATTTGCTAGACCATGAAAATGATATGTTCATGAATGAAAGAAGGGAAATAGATGAAGTATTCTTTAAACAGGAACCTATTCTGCATCACAATTTGCTTGTTGAAATTTTAGGGGATCCTCCTCCACCCAAGGGTGATCCCGTGTTTGAGCTAAAACCTTTGCCTGATAATCTTAAGTATGCTTATCTTGATGAAAAGAAGATATATCCTGTTATTATTAGTGCTAACCTTTCAGAGCATGAGGAAGAAAGATTATTGAAAACTCTAAAGAAGCATCGTGCCACTATCGGATATACTCTTGATGATCTTAAGGGCATTAGTCCCACTCTATGTCAACATAAAATAAATTTGGAAGCAGATGCTAAACCAGTTCGTGATCCCCAACGACGTCTGAACCCTAAAATGAAAGAAGTGGTAAGAAAAAAAATATTAAAGCTTCTAGAGGCAGGTATAATTTATCCCGTTGCTGATAGTCAGTGGGTAAGTCCTGTCCATTGTGTCCCTAAGAAGGGAGGTATTACTGTTGTTCCTAATGATAGAGATGAATTGATTCCGCAAAGAATTATCACAGGTTATAGGATGGTAATTGATTTCCGCAAATTAAATAAAGCTACTAAGAAAGATCATTACCCCTTACCTTTTATTGATCAAATGCTAGAAAGATTATGCAAACATACACATTACTGCTTTCTAGATGGTTATTCTGGTTTCTCTCAAATACCTGTGTCGGCTAAAGATCAATCAAAGACTACTTTTACTTGCCCTTTTGGTACTTTTGCTTACAGACGTATGCCTTTTGGTTTATGTAATGCACCTGCTACCTTTCAAAGATGCATGATGGCTATATTCTCTGACTTTTGTGAAAATAATTGTGAGGTTTTCATGGACGATTTTTCTGTCTATGGTTCCTCTTTTGATGATTGCTTGAGCAATCTTGATCGAGTTTTGCAGAGATGTGAAGAAACTAATCTAGTCTTGAATTGGGTAAAGTGCCACTTTATGGTTAATGAAGGTATTGTCTTGGGGCATAAAGTTTCTGAAAGAGGCATTGAAGTTGATAAAGCCAAGGTTGATGCTATTGAAAAGATGCCATGTCCCAAGGACATCAAAGGTATAAGAAGTTTCCTTGGTCACGCCGGATTTTATAGGAGGTTCATTAAGAACTTCTCAAAAATTTCTCAGCCTCTGACTAATTTATTGCAAAAAGATATACCATTTGTCTTTGATGATGATTGTGTAGAAGCATTTGAAATACTTAAGAAAGCATTAGTATCTGCACCTGTTATTCAGCCACCTGATTGGAATTTACCCTTTGAAATTATGTGTGATGCTAGTGATTATGTTGTAGGTGCTGTTCTAGGGCAAAGAGTTGATAAGAAATTAAATGTTATTCATTATGCTAGTAAAACTTTAGACAATGCTCAAAGGAATTATGCTACTACTGAAAAAGAGCTTTTAGCAGTTGTATTTGCTTGTGATAAGTTCAGACCTTATATTGTTGATTCTAAAGTAACTATTCACACTGATCATGCTGCTATTAAATACCTTATGGAAAAGAAAGATGCTAAACCTAGACTTATCAGATGGGTTCTCTTGCTACAAGAATTCGATTTTCATATTGTTGATAGAAAGGGAGCTGAGAACCCCGTTGCAGACAACTTGACCAGACTAGAAAATGTTCTTGATGACCCACTACCTATTGATGATAGCTTTCCTGATGAACAATTAAATGTTATAAGTACTTCTCGTAGTACTCCTTGGTATGATGACTATGCTAATTATATTGTTGCTAAGTTTATACCACCTAGCTTCACATACCAGCAAAAGAAAAAGTTCTTTTATGATTTGAGACATTACTTTTGGGATGACCCACATCTTCATAAAGAAGGAGTAGATGGTGTTATTAGACGTTGTGTACCTGAGCATGAACAGGAACAAATCCTGCGCAAGTGTCACCCCGAAGCTTATGGAGGACACCATGCTAGAGACAGAACTGCACATAAGGTATTGCAATCTGGTTTTTATTGGCCTACTCTCTTCAAGGATGCACGTAAGTTTGTTTTGTCTTGTGATGAATGTCAAAGAATTGGTAATATTAGTAGACGTCAAGAAATGCCTATGAATTACTCACTTGTTATTGAACCATTTGATGTTTGGGGCTTTGATTATATGGGACCTTTTCCTGCCTCTAATGGATACACTCATATTTTAGTTGCTGTTGATTACGTTACTAAGTGGGTAGAAGCTATTCCAACTAGTAGTGTTGATCATAACACTTCTATTAAAATACTTAAGGAAGTTATTTTTCCGAGGTTTGGAGTCCCTAGATATTTAATGACTGATGGTGGTTCACACTTTATTCATGGTGCTTTCCGTAAAATGCTTGCGAAGTATGATGTTAATCATAGAATTGCATCTCCTTATCACCCATAGTCTAGTGGTCAAGTAGAATTGAGCAATAGAGAGCTCAAATTAATTTTGCAAAAGACTGTTAATAGATCTAGAAAGAATTGGTCCAAGAAACTTGATGGTGCATATGGGCATATAGAACTGCAATAAAAATCCTATGGGACTGTCTCCATATAAAATGGTTTATGGAAAAGCATGTCACTTACCTCTCGAACTAGAACATAAGGCATATTGGGCTATTAAAGAGCTTAACTATGATTTCAAACTTGCCGGTGAAAAGAGGTTATTTGATATTAGCTCGCTTGATGAATGGAGAACCCAAGCATATGAAAATGCCAAGTTGTTTAAAGAAAAGGTTAAAAGATGGCATGACAAAAGGATACAAAAGCCTGAGTTTAACGTAGGTGATTATGTATTGCTATACAACTCTTGTTTAAGATTTTTTGCAGGAAAACTTCTCTCTAAATGGGAAGGCCCCTATGTTATCGAGGAGGTCTATCATTCTGGTGCCATAAAAATCAACAACTTCAAAGGCACAAATCCGAAGGTGGTAAACGGTCAAAGAATTAAACATTATATCTCAGGTAACCCCATAAATGTTGAAACCAATATTATTGAAACTGTAACCCTGGAGGAATACATAAGGGACACTTTCCGGAACGTTTCAGACTCCGAAAAGGAATAGGTATATGGTACGGTAAGTAAACCGACTCCAAAACAATTTTTTAGGCAATATTTCTATGTTTTGGAATATTTAGAAAAATAGAAAATTAAGTAGCAGTCCGGGAAGGACACGAGGGCTCCACGAGGGTGGTGGGCGCGCCCCCCTACCTCGTGAGCACCTCGTCTGCCTTCCGGACTCCGTTTTCTTGCACGTTACGTATTTTGGTCGATAAAAATTCATCATATATTCTCCCGAAGGTTTTGAATCCCGTATCACGCAAATATCCTTTGTTCTTATTTCGAGCTGTTTTCTGTCAGGGTTTTCCAGGCTAGGCATCATGTCGTCTCCCTCCTCCTACAATGGTGACAATGATGCTTGGCTAATGAAGAGAGATCTGAAGAGGGAAGAACCCATGAAGGTCAACAAGTATGAAAGGATCAAAAAGGCCACGGAGGATCAAGCTCCGGCAGCAAAAGACATCCTTCAACTTGATCATAACCTTCTTACCCCAACTGAGATCGAAGCTTTCAAGATGATTGAGTTAGCTTGTATACAGAACAAGTATCTCACACAAGAAAATATTTTGTTGAAGGAGCATATTGTCGCACTCAAGGGCATTATCCGCAAGCTGGAGGACCTCTTACGCTCGATGTGCGATTATCCATCATCACAACCTTCTTCACCAACCAAGGAGATATAATCACATTGGTATGGGCACTCCCCTTGGCAACTGCCAAGCTTGGGGGAGGTGCCCACCTATCGTATCACAATCACATCTCTTATCTTTACCGTTTTTTTAGTTCGATACTATTAGTAGTATCTTGATCTAGTAGAATAAAGTTTATGGCATGATCTAGTTTTGAGTTTTGCGTTATAATCCCTCTATGTAATCGAGTCCGTGAGCTATATATAATAAAGATTAGTGTTGAGTTAAGGGCTTGATTATTTTGCCATGATCGTGGGTGAATAAAAGAAAGAAGAAAAGAATAAAAAGAAACAAAGAGTTCATATTGATCTTATTGAGAGTAATGACTTCACATAGGAAGAGCATGATGATTTAAAGTTGTTGGGAGTTGGCAGACATAGCTATGGTCATTGTTGCAATTAATAGGAAGTAATAAGGAAAGATATGTTTCACATATAGAAATATTATCATTGACATCTTTTATGATTGGGAGCACTCATTAAAATATGACATGCTAAAGAGTTGATCTTGGACAAGGAAGACAACGTAATGAGTTATGTCTTTCTTATATCTGAGATAAAGTATGTTGTCATGGATCCTCTACCATGTTGAGCTTGCCTTTCCCCCTCATGCTAGCCAAATTCTCAGCACCAAGTAGAAATACTACTTGTGCTTCCAAATACCCTTAAACCAGTTTTGCCATGAGAGTCCACCATATCTACCTATGGATTGAGTACGATCCTTCAAGTAAGTTGTCATCGGTGCAAAGCAATAAAAATTGCACTAAATATGTATTATTGATTGGTGTGGGAGAAATAAGCTTTATACGATCTTGTGATGTGGAAGTAATAAAAGCGACGGACTGCATAATAAAGGTTCATATCACAAGGGGCAATATAAAGTGACGTTCTTTCGCATTGAGATTTTATGCATCCAACCATAAAAGCGCATGGCAACCTCTGCTTCCCTCTGCGAAGGGCTATCTTTTATAATTATCCTCTACCTTATGCAAGAGTCATGGTGATCTTCACCTTTCTTTTTTCATTTTATCCTTTGGCAAGCCCAGCATGTTGGAAAGAACATGATATATATATATATATATATATATATATATATATATATATATATATATATATATAATTGGATGTAGGGGAGCATGAATTATTATTGTTGACATTACCCTTGAGGTAAAAGGTTGTGGGGCAAAACTATAAGCCCTTATCTTTCTCTGTGTCTGACTAAAGCTCCGTAACCACAAGTATCGTGTGAGTGTTAGCAATTATGAAGGACTAAATGATAGTTGAGTATGTGGAATTGCTTTTTAGCTCTGACATAGACTCTTTCCGATGTTATGATAAATTGCAATTGCTTCAATGAATGAGGTTATAGTTTGTTGGTGCTCAATAAGGTTTCTGATTCATACTTTTGCATTGTGAATAGATCATCACTTGAATATAAGTAATCATATGACAATATATATATATATATATATGTTGCTGTTATGAGAATAATCATGATGCCTTCATGTCCGTATTTTATTTTTTATCACGCCTCTACCTCTAAACATAAGGACATATTTATTGTTCTCGGCTTTTCGCTTGAGGACAAGCGAGGTCTAAGCTTGGGGGAGTTGATACGTCCATTTTGCATCATGCTTTTATATCGATATTTATTGCATTATGGGCTGTTATTTCATGTTATGTCACAATACTTATGGTTATTCTCTCTTATTTTACAAGGTTTACATAAGGAGGAAGAATGCCGGCGGCTGGAATTCTGGGCTGGAAAAGCAGCAAATATTAGAGACCTATTCTGCGCAACTCCAAAAGTCCTGAAACTCCACGGAATATCTTAAAATAAATAAAGAAAAATCCTCGCCAAAGATGAAGGTCAGGGGGCCCACACCCTGCTCACGAGGATGGGGGCGCGCCCCCCTCCTAGGGCGCGCCCCCTACCTTGTGGGCCCCCTAGTGGCTCTCCGACGTCCATCTTCCCCTATATGAAGTCTTTCGATGAGAAAAAAATAGGAAGGAACCTTTCGGGATGAAACTCTGCTGCCACGAGGCGGAACCTTGGCGGAACCAATCTAGAGCTCCGGCAGAGCTGTTCTGCCGAGGATACTTCCCTCCGGGAGGAGGAAATCATCACCATCGTCATCACCAACGCTCCTCTCATCGGGAGAGGGCAATCTCCATCAACATCTTCACCAGCACCATCTCATCTCCAAACCCTAGTTCATCTCTTGTATCCAATTCTTGTCTTAATGTCCGGGATTGGTGCTAGTAGGTTGCTAGTAGTGTTGATTACTCTTTGTAGTTGATGCTAGTTGGTTTATTTGGTGGAAGATCATATGTCCAGATCCTTTATGCATATTATTACCCCTCTGATTATGAACATGAATATGCTTTGTGAGTAGTTACGTTTGTTCCTGAGGACAAGGGAGAAGTCTTGCTATTAGTAGTCATGTGAATTTGGTATTCGTTCGATATTTTGATAAGATGTATGTTGTCTAGCCTCTAGTGGTGTTATGTGAACGTCGACTACATAAAACTTCACCATTATTTGGGCCTAGAGGAAGGCATTGGGAAGTAATAAGTAGATGATGGGTTGCTAGAGTGATAGAAGCTTAAACCCTAGTTTATGTGTTGCTTCGTAAGGGGCTGATTTGGATCCACATGTTTCATGTTATGGTTAGGTTTACATTAATACTTTTGTTGTAGTTGCGGATGCTGGCAATAGAGGTTAATCATAAGTGGGATGCTTGTTCAAGTAAGAACAGCACCCAAGCACCGGCCCACCCACATATCAAATTATCAAAGTACCGAACGCGAATCATATGAACGTGATGAAAACTAGCTTGACGATATTCCCATGTGTCCTCAGGAGCGCTTTTCCTATTATAAGAGTTTGTTCTGGCTTTTCCTTTGCTACAAAAAGGATTGGGCCACCTTGCTGCACCTTATTTACTTTTGTTACTTGTTGCTTGTTACAATTTACCTTATCACAAAACTATCTGTTACCACTTATTTCAGTACTTGCAGAGAATACCTTGCTGAAAACCGCTTATTATTCCCTTCTGCTCCTCGTTGGGTTCGACACTCTTACTTCTCGAAAGGACTACGATAGATCTCCTATACTTGTGGGTCATCAGCGCCGGAACCTCCAGTGGTTCTGGATTCTGTCAGGCAACCCCTTGCTAAGGGGGGCAAGCCATCTATGTCGATGGCCTCTGTTCATCGAGAGGCATCAGACAACTTGCTGGAAGTGCTTCGCGGCGCTTACATTGACAAAGAGCACCACACTATTATGAGTGCGGTAGTCAAGAAGGTTTAGTCCGCCAAGAGCGGACTGACTGAAGCCTGTGCCAGCCTCTTAACATGGTTTGAGGTAAGTAACCAAATTATAAGAAAATGTTACAGCATAGACAGTAGCCCCTGATGCTCTGTTTGGCGTTCATGAAGGAAGGCCGAATAGAGGATCAAATAATAATCGCAGGAGTCTAATCAGAATATGTCTAGGTGCATATGCAGGCTTCACTGCTGACCGCTGCTGCACGTACTGTGGAGGACGCCGCACTGAAGCGGGACCTTGAGCGGTCCAAGGAAGAGCTCGGCCTTACCAAGAGGCAGCTCGAAGAGAACAAAGGTAAGTGATACCCCGTCTATATATTACAAAGAAGAATTTGGTTCTAGAATAATAGGATCATCATTAATTTTGATAGGGGCCACGGCCGAAGTGGCGGCCCTGCAGAAGGCGTCATCCGAGGCCGAAGACAAAGCGGCCAAGGAGCGCCTCAAGCGAGAAAAGCAAGAAGCCCGAGTAGGCGAGGTGCAGCAGGAGCTCCAGGCTCTCGCCAAAAAACACGAGTCCTTGGAGCTTGACTCTAAGACGCAGAGGTCCGAGCTAGCGAAGGCCCTCGAAAGCGCACAACATGCCAAGGCCGAAGCCCAAAAGGCCCTCCAGGAAATTGAGGCGGTTAAGAAGATAGTGGCGGGTAAGGCATTCATTATGCAAAGCAAGCATGTGAAGGAAACTTTCTTTTTACTTACCCAAGTTCGGAGCTCTCCAGGAGCGTTCGCAGATCTACCCCGCAGTGTATCGGATGCCGAAAAGTTCTACCGGGCTGAGGAGGGGAGCTCGACGGAGAAGTTGTTCTGGTCTCAGTATACTGGGACCGAACACCCAATGCCCTTGAGCGACCAGCTGAAGCAACTGGTCCAGCTCCACAAGGTGGCCGAACAGGCCATGAAGATGTCGGTGTCAAAACCGGCGGATCTCGGGTAGGGGATCCCGAACTGTGCGTCTAGGCGGATGGTAACAGGAGACAAGGGACACGATGTTTTTACCCAGGTTCGGGCCCTCCCGATGGAGGTAAAACCCTACTCCTGCTTGATTAATATTGATGATATGGGTAGTACAATAGTAGATCTACCACAAGATCAGAGAGGCTAAACCCTAGAAGCTAGCCTATGGTATGATTGTTGTTGTTGTGTCCTACGGACTAATCCCTCCGGTTTATATAGACACCAGAGGGGGCTAGGGTTACATAGAGTCGGTTACAAGGAAGGAGATCTACATATCCGTATTGCCAAGCTTGCCTTCCACACCAAGGAGAGTCCCATCCGGACATGGGACGAAGTCTTCAATCTTGTATCTTCATAGTCCAATAGTCCGGCCAAAGGTTATAGTCCGGCTGTCCGGATACCCCCTAATCTAGGACTCCCTCAGTAGCCCCCGAACCAGGCTTCAATGACGATGAGTCCAGCGCGCAGATTGTCTTCGGCATTGCAGGGCGGGTTCTTCTCCAAATTCCGAATACCTGTTAAATAGTGTCCGGCTTCTTGTAAATGTTGCGCTCCTTGGCTTCTACGCCCAATAATGGCCACCTTCCATGTGTCAAGCGAATGTGAAGAGCCAGGGTGTTTTTACACTTAACCCCCTAGCTATATGAATGAGTTGTCTATTAAAGAGATGAGGATTCAGATCCAAACCACACCATCCTCCCTTAGCGAGCATTCATCGGAGCGCACCCGAAAGCAATCCATTCCATCATGGCCGGTCGACGCAGCTCCTCCTCTCGTTCCCCCAGCCCCAAGCCCGGAGATTGGGAGAGGTGTTCCGTCCTGCACAGCCAACTAGTGAAGCTTCAGACCCAGGGATTTCTCCCCCAGCGTATATGGTCCCGGTTCAAGCCGGGCTCGCCACCTACAATGGCGGAGAGCAAGCAGAGAGCTTTCCCAATCCCTCTGAGGGGGAGCAGGTATACCTCGTCCCTTATTTGATAAGAGGACTCGGATTTCCAATTCATCCGTTTCTCCGGGGGCTCCTGGAGTTCTATGGCCTCCAGTTGCACAATCTTACCCCTGCCTCCATACTACATATCGCGGGCTATGTAGCCCTCTGTGAGCTGTTTTTGGGTTGCGAGGCTCATTTCGCACTGTGGAAGAAGTTGTTCTGCCTTGTGCCCCGTTCTCAGAGGGGGTCAATATATCAAGTGGGCGGAGCCGAAGTATGGCGCATCGCCGGGATCGTATATCTATCCGGAACCCCGAAGAAGGCGTCCGAAGACTTGCCTTCAGAATGATTTATATAGAAGACGTCCCTCTTCCGGATCCTATTCGGATCGGCCTTCCCGAGTTCGATAATGCTCCTTTGAAGAAGCGCCTGAGCTGGCGTCCACAGAGCCCCCAGGAGGAAGATGACAGGAACGTTCTTTACCTGATGAGCCGGATACAGTTGTTGGCTCAATCAGGACTGACCATGATCGAAGTCATGGCCATATGCATCATGCGCGGGGTGCAGCCGCTTCAATATCGAGACCACCCCATGTGGGATTTCAACGGGGAGGATGACGCCACCCGCTGCGGCCGCAAGGGGCCGGACTCGACCGCTGCTCTAGCAAAAATCTTGTCTGATTTGTACAAGGGAGAAGAAGAGGAATTCCTCCATGTCAATCCACAGGGCGGATTTTCTATGTACAATCCTACGAGCTGGGTAAGTCAACACTTTTCATGCCCATCCGCTCCATATTCCCATAGTTAAGTATTTTACCTTGCGATTTCAACGCAGGAGCTTCGTAAGGCTGTAAGGGAGATCAACAGCCCGCCTCCACAACCAAAGGATCCGGAGCGGTCCCTCGATCCGGCCTCCCAAGAGGATCCGGACATATCCGTGGAGCTAATTGATAGGGTGTTCCACCAATTAAGCAGCGACGAGGCCTTGGTGTCCATTACGGCCGATTACCCTGGGCTGCTCCCAGCTTCACAGGTAACTGAGACCAAAGTCCCAACATTTTGAAAAGGATCCGTCCTTACCGTATACCAACGGTGTTTTACAGGGGAGGCCCTTGGGACGTCATGCCGAGCCCACGGCAACTAGCCAACAAGGGGCTGCGAGGCCGAGCAGGCTTAAAAGAAATGCAGTCCAGACTGAGACACCGGCGCAGCGGTATGGCGCGCCACCTCACTCCATGGTATCATTTTTAAAGGCATATTAATGCCCGCGCTTTCTTAGGAAGAAGAACGCTCGCCGGACTATATCTGGAGAGGTCGCCAATCACGCCTCCACTAGTCAGGCTCCAAGGCCGGACCCGGAAGCGGAAGCGAATACGAGGCACACGCCGGATGCTCCTCCGACAGAGGATGCGGACAGAATGTCCGCCACAAATTCTGAGGTGGAGAGCGCCATGAACCACAGGCATCGCCGAGCCGTTCTTCGTGACGCTTGTTTCTCCCAAGAGGCATTTGATGCCTTCAACTCGGGAGACGCGTACCTCCGTGCTGCTCAAAATGGTCTAGCCAGAGCCACGGACCAATATGTAAAGGATATACGGGTGAGAGAACTTGATGATTATATATAGTAGTAGCCCCTGAGACTTGAAACGGTTAGAATAACCGATTTGAGGATCATTTGTTATGCAGGTTCTTACAGAAAAGAATACCCAATTGTCCCATGAGCTTGAAGAGTGCAAAGCCCAACTTCAGGCCGCACTAGCCGCAGGAGAGGAGTCCAAGAATACCCCCTCTGGTAATATATGTTTCAAATGATAGGTATTATGTAGAGTGCGGCATATATGCAAATCTGACAATGAAATTGTAGATGATGCCCGACGAAATCCGGATGAGCAACATCTCCTACGCCGGCTAGAGGCTGGTGAGAGTGTGCTTGCAAAGGTTAGGTAGGAGAAGAATAATCTCCAGGATGCCAACACCCAGCTGAGCGTGGAACTAAAGGATGTTCGTGCCCAACTGTCAGACTCCGTGAAGGAGAATCAGCGGCTTCGTCACGGCATTTTCAGTAAGTGCTTGAACGAACTTTTAAGAAGAGTTCGGGGAAGAAGTTGACTAATAGAGTTACATCTGTAGGTATGCTAACAGGTCGTCCCGCGGAGGAAATGCCCGGGTCTGCGGGTGATCTTCTACCCGAGCTCTTACAACTGCACGAATGAGTTTGGCAGGTGATGCAAGGCATTGCCCAGGCCTTATGGCCATCCATCTCCGTGCCCGAAGGCCTTGGAGAGCTTGCAGAGAAGCTAAAGGGAGCACGGCGACGCTTCTGATTATGGAAGGTATCGACCTGCCGTCAAGGTGCCAGGGAGGCCTGGGCCATGGTGAAGACGCGGTATACCAAGGCTGACCCAAACCACATGGTCGAGGTCGGACCTGTGGGGACCGATGGGAAAGGGATCCCTGTTAGCCTAGTGTACAGGCAAGTAGAATTGGCCGCAAATTATTCCCAACAGGATTGTAGAGTAGACAGCCTGTTGGATGGTATAGAAGAGGAATTTAGCCAGTCCAATTCACTGTGTAATTAAAGTGACATGTATAATGCCTTCTAGTCGGATTGTAGATCATTGTCATGGCGGACCTTTTCGCTTCAACCTCAGGACCCGATAGTCCGGTGTGTATCCGAATACCCTCTCAGTTATGTAAGAACCGGGGCATGCTTGGAAACCAGGCGTAGGGGTCATTAGTGCTTGAACAGACAAGTGCCCAACTAGTTATGTTATACTACATGGTTAGTAAGAAACATCTTCCAGGGAGAATAGTTCCGTTAGGGGTTCCTTTCCCTGGGTATGCATGCCCTAAAGTGCATGTCCGGACTGCAAAAAGAATCGCAGGAAAAACATCTGGGGGCATATATGGAAAATAAGTAAAAAAATCGTCTTTTGTTCACCGACCGAATATTCCCTTAAGAACGATAGCTTTCGGCTTCACCTAGTCTGAGGTACACATCCGGCTGACCCGACAGTAACAATCGCAGAGGTGCTCCCCTTATGCCCTAGCCGAATTAACGGGAACATAGCGCATAAATACAAGAGCCAGGCAACCCAGCTTGGCCAAAACTTAAGTCATATCGATGCATATAATGGTGAATAAAAGGTACATGCAGAAGGATGACACATGTGCTGGGCATGAAGCCCGTATAAATAAATAAGCTTCTTTGAAAGAAGCCCCCAGGTATAATGGGCGCGGATAGCACGTCAATTGTGCGCAAACAAGGCACAAATTGGCCCTTGAAGGTCGTGAGAGAAAAGAAGGGGAGAAGGATGGAAATAAAAGACAGATGGTGTATAAAAAATGGACAGAGGAAGGAGACAAACACAGAGTCCGGCGCTAGGCGTAGAATCTTCGGAGTCTGGTTGCGTTCCATGGGTTCGGCTCGAGTCGATTATCCGATGCATCCCGCAGACAGTACGCTCCACCAGTCAGAACTTGGTCAATAATGAAGGGACCCTCCCATTTGGGCTTGACTTTGTTCTTTTTCTTCTCCAGCAGGCGTAGAACTAACTCGCCAACATTATAAGTTTTGGCCCGTACTTCTCTGCTTTGGTATCTTCGAGCCTACTGTTGACAGAATGCGGAACGGGCTTTTGCCACGTCACGCTCCTCCTCTAGAGCATCCAAACTGTCCTACCGATCGAGCTCGGCTTCTCTTTCTTCGTACATGCGCACTCGAGGTGAGTCATGAATTATGTCGTAGGGCAGAACCGCCTCTGTGCCGTATACCATAAAGAATGGTGTGTATCCGGTAGTGCGATTCGGTGTGGTCCGCAGCCCCCAGAGTACGGAGTCGAGCTCCTCTACCCAGTGCGTGTTAGATTCCTTTAGGGACCGCACTAATCTGGGTTTGATGTCGCTCATGATAAGACCGTTTGCTCGCTCAACTTGACCGGTAGTTTGTGGGTGATAGACGGAAACATAATCGAGCTTGATGCCCATGTTTTTGCACTAGAGTTTTACCTCGTCGGCCGTGAAGTTCGTGCCTTTATCCGTGATGATGCTGTGGGGGACACCATAACGGTGTACAACCTCGGATATAAAGTCTATCACTGGTCCGGATTCGGCCATTTTAACAGGTTTGGCTTCTATCCATTTGGTGAATTTATCCACCATGACCAGCAAGTATTTTTTCTTGTGGGTTCCCCCTTTAAGGGGTCCAACCATGTCAAGCCCCCAGACCGCAAAGGGCCAGGTAATGGGGATTGTTTGGAGGGCGGTGGGTGGCATATAGCTTTGATTTGCAAAAAGCTGGCAACCAACGCAGCGTTGGACTAAGTCCTGAGCGTCTGCCCGGGCCGTCGGCCAAGAAAAACCTGTACGGAAGGCCTTGCTTACAAGGGCCCGGGCTGCAGCATGGTGGCCGCCGAGTCCAGCATGAATTTCTCCAGGAGCTTCCGCCCTTCCTCTTCGGAGATGCACCTTTAAAGGACTCCGGTGGTGCTTTTCTTATAAAGCTCTCCCTCATGAACCTTATAGGCTTTAGATCGCCGCACTATGCAGCGTGCCTCATTTTGGTCCTCGTGGAGTTCCTGCCTAGTTAGGTAGGCCAGGAATGGTTCTGTCCACGGGGCGATGACGGCCATTATAACATGTGCAGAAGATGTTATTTCGGTGGCAGAGGCTCCGATTATGTCAGAGTGTTCGATATCGGGCATTGCGGTTGGGTCCGGGTTGTTATTACCGGTTTCCCCTTCCCATACCATGGATGGCTTGAACAGCCTCTCCAAAAAGATGTTAGGGGGGACCGCATCGCATTTTGCACCGATGCGTGCGAGGATATCTGCCGCCTGATTGTTTTCCCGGGCTACATGGTGAAATTCGAGCCCCTCGAACCGAGCTGGCATTTTCAGGACGGCATTGCGATAGGCCGCCATTTTCGGATCCTTGGCATCAAAGTCTACATTTATTTGGGATATTGCAAGGTTCGAATCCCCCCGCACCTCTAGGCGTTGGATGCCCATGGATACTGCCATCCGGAGACCATGTAAAAGGGCCTCATATTCAGCTGTGTTGTTGGAGTCTGTATACATTATCTGGAGTACGTATTGAACTGTATCTCTGGTTGGGGACATGAAAACGCCGCCAGCCCCCAGACCAGCCAGCATTTTGGAGCCGTCAAAGTGCATGATCCAGTTGGATTACGCGTCGTACTCTTTAGGGAGTTCGGCTTTCGTCCATTCGGCGACAAAGTCGGCCAATACTTGCGACTTAATGGCTCGCCGCGGCTTGTAAGTTATGTTGAACGGGAGGAGGTCAATGGCCCATTTGGCAATCCGGCCCGTGGCATCACGGATGTTTATAATATCATTAAGTGGCACTTTTGATGCTACTGTTATCGAACACTCTTGAAAGTAGTGTTGCAGCTTCCGGGATGCTATGAATACCGCATATGCTATCTTTTGATAATGCGGGTACCGTGACTTGCATGGAGTAAGAATAGTGGATACATAGTAGACCGGCTTTTGAACGGGGAATTTATGTCCGTCCGTTTCTCGTTCGACGACGAGCACAGCGCTCACAACTTGATGGGTTGCCGCAATGTATAACAGCATTGGTTCGCCAATGTTTGGCGCGGCCAGGACTGGGTTGGTTGCCAATATGGCTTTTATTTCTTCCAATCCGGCTGTGGCGGCATCCGTCCAGTCGAAGTGTTCGGTGCGCCTTAGGAGGCGATAAAGGGGTAATGCCTTTCCTCCCAGTCGAGAGATAAAGCGGCTTAGAGCCGCAACGCATCCGGTTAGTTTCTGGATTTGTTTGAGGTCCGTTGGGATATCCAACTGTGACAGAGCTCGGATCTTGGCCGGATTTGCTTCAATTCCTCTGGCGGATACAATGAAGCCTAGGAGCTTTCTGGCAGGCACACCGAAAACGCATTTTTCCGGGTTGAGCTTGATGTCATATGTTCGGAGGTTATCGAATGTGAGTCTCAAGTCGTCTACTAGAGAGTCGACATGCTTGGTTTTGACGACCACATCATATATGTATGCCTCCACTGTTTTGCCGATCTGGCTTGGCAGACATGTCTGAGTCATGCGCTGATATGTTGCGCCGGCGTTTTTTAGCCCAAAGGGCATTGTGTTGAAGCAGAAGGGGCCATATGGTGTGATGAATGTCGTTGCGGCTTGGTCGGGCTCCGCCATCTTAATTTGGTGGTAGCCGGAGTCTGCGTCGAGGAAACACAATGAGTCATGTCCTGCGGTAGCATCGATAATTTGACCGATGCAGGGGAGGGGGAAGGGATCCTTTGGGCAAGCCTTGTTGAGGTCCTTGAAGTCGACGCACAGGCGCCAGGATTTATCCTTCTTTGGTACCATCACCAGGTTTGCTAGCCAGTCCGGGTGTTTTATTTCTCTAATGAATCCGGCCTCCAATAACTTGGCTAGTTCCTCTCCCATGGCTTGTCTCTTAGGTTTAGAGAAACGCCGGAGAGCCTGCTTGACAGGCTTGAATCCCTTTAGAATATTGAGGTTGTGCTCGGCCAGCCTGCGTGGGATTCCTGGCATGTCTGAAGGATGCCAGGCAAAAATGTCCCCGTTCTCGCGCAGGAACTCTCGTAGTGCAGCGTCTACGGTGGGGTCTAATTGTGCCCCGATGGAGGCTGTTTTTGTAGGGTCCGTTGGATGGACTTGGAATTTGACTATTTCATCTGGTGGTTTAAAGGAGGTGGACTTGGATCTCTTATCGAGTACCACATCATCCCTGTTCACTGTGGAGCGTAGTGCGGTTAGTTCCTCGGCCACTAAGGCTTCGGATAATGCCTCGAGGGCCAATGCGGCTGTCTTGTTTTCGGTGCGAAGTGTTGTGTCCGGATCACTAGCAAGAGTGATGATTCCGTTGGTCCCAGGCATTTTGAGCTTCATGTACCCGTAATGGGGTATGGCTTAGAAGATCATGAACGCCTCCCGCCCTAAAAGGGCATGGTATCCACTACTGAACGGGGCCACTTGGAACGTAATCTCTTCGGACTTGTAATTCTCCGGCGTGCCGAACACCACATCTAGTGTGATTTTGCATGTACAGCACGCTTCCCGACTGGGGATTACCTCTGAAGGTTCCAGTCTATTTCCAGTTTTTGAAGGGTTTCCTCGTAGATGAGGTTTAATCCGCTGCCGCCGTCCATGAGCACCTTGTTGAGTCAAAATCCGTCCACAATTGGACTGAGGACCAGTGCGGCTGGTGCTCGGGCTGTTCGGAATTTAGGTTCGTCACTGGCATTGAAAGTAATAGCCGTGTCACTCCATGGATTTTTTGTTGCGACGTGGTAGATTTCGGCAAGGCTGCGGAGTGTTTGCTTTCGCCTGTTATTTGATGCGAAGGTCTCAAAGACTGTTAATACCGTATTGTTATCCCCGGGATGGTGCTCTGTGGCTTCTGGAATGAGAAGATCCTCGCCATGTTTGGCTACCTGCCGGAGTATCCAACATGCTCTAAGGCTATGTGTTGGTATGGTGCCCTCTGTACTGTGAATTTTACGGGGTCCATTGAGCCATCCCTCCAGTATGGTTCCATGTCCTATAGAGGGTTTTTCCTTTTTGGTAGTTAACCCGGGTGTCTTGTGATGATGCACCCTTTTATTTCGAACTGGGTTCGTATTTAGGGCCGGATTGTCCCAAAATTTTGTTTCGGTTTTCCAGGCACTTTCCATCGCACAATACTTTCGTACTATGGATGCCAAGTCGGCAAAGCGTGAAATTTCTCGGCAACTTATGGCATTAAAGATTCCCTTGTCCATGCAATTATTGCAGAAGAATGAGATTGCGTCTTTCTCGCGGCAGTCCTTGACCTAGTTCATTACAAGGAGGAATCTGGCCCAGTAATGATGTATTGTTTCCTGGGGCTCTTGCCTGATGTGGGAAAGATCGCTTATGCTTGGGTGGGTGGGTGGTATTGAATCCGAAACCTCACCAAATCTTAGACCCAGGGGCCGAGGAGTTTCCAATCTTGGAAGTTCGGGTTCTTGGATGTTGCCCGATAAGTCTGGCCCGCTGCCTGACTCTAGGTTCAGGGCTTGGGTGATGTCCTCTCGTGAACGGGTATCTGGCTCGGAGGGCTCGGGAATCCGGACATAGCTAGTCCTCAAGATAGAGGAAGGGTCGCCGCATTGTTCCTCCACCACCGCAACGTGATAGGTGACCCGGGGAGAGTTAATCTCTCTTTGTTCGGGTTTAAGCCCAATCTGATCATAGTCCATAGTGACTCCCAGGGCGGCGATGTGATCCAAGAGTTCGTTCAGGGAAGAGAGCTCCATTGGATCCAATTGCTCGGCGAGTTCCGAGTTGACGTGGAGGCTGTTTTCGATGACCCTAGAAGTCATCGTCGGCGCAGCAGCCGAACAGGCGGTCATGATGAAACCACCTAGCCGGAGAGTTTAGCCGACAGCCAAAGCTCCCCCAGCGGTAGTGACGTCTTTAAAGACGAGACGAGACATCCTTCCTTATGGCAACGGCACGGTGGAACTCTCAATGAAAGCACCAATGTCGGTGTCAAAACCGGCGGATCTCGGGTAGGGGGTCCCGAACTGTGTGTCTAGGCGGATGGTAACAGGAGACAAGGGACACGATGTTTTTACCCAGGTTTGGACCCTCTCGATGGAGGTAAAACCCTACTCCTGCTTGATTAATATTGATGATATGGGTAGTACAAGAGTAGATCTACCACGAGATCAGAGAGGCTAAACCCTAGAAGCTAGCCTATGGTATGATTGTTGTTGTTGTGTCCTACGGACTAAACCCTCCGGTTTATATAGACACTGGAGGGGGCTAGGATTACACAGAGTCGGTTACAAGGAAGGAGATCTACATATCCGTATTGCCAAGCTTGCCTTCCACGCCAAGGAGGGTCCCATCCGGACACGGGACGAAGTCTTCAATCTTGTATCTTCATAGTCCAACAGTCCGACCAAAGGTTATAGTCCGGCTGTCCGGATACCCCCTAATCCAGGACTCCCTCAAAGGGTCTTATAGTCCGTATGTGGCCTAGCGAGCCCCTTCCTGATAGCTACTTCGGTCTGGTGAGGCGGCTTGTGAATGCCTGCCCATGGCTTGAAGTCGTAAAGCGGTTCGTCTGCAAGGAGGGTGCGCGCAGGGCTTTCGCCCGGGCGAAGGTGCATCGAGCGAAGCTGGACGCCGAAAAGCTGGTGAAGGAGGGGCCGCCGGAAGGCAACGAGCATCGCCACCCTGAAAAGTATTATGACAGTGTCCTGAAGGGTGCTCGCCTTGTGGCGGAGGAATGTGCTAAGGAGGTAATATTCGAATGAATGTACTCATGTGATCCTGTAATATGAAACGAGTTCATTTGCGCTATGCAACGCTTGTTAATTTAAAATATTACATTCTGTGCGGCCGTTTATGAAATCTGAGAGTTTGCCAGTCGTCGGCTTCCGCCCCCATGTAACTAGTACTGAGGTGTTCGGGATAAACCTGAGCACTCTTTATCCCAATTTTGGGTCCTTCGAAGGAGGTGTTCAGCACAGCGAACCACGCAATCGGACTATAAAGCTTTATCACTCTCACTTAGCCATAGAAGTCTACAATTTTAAATTTAGGCGAAGCCCCTAGTATTCGTAAGGCCGAATTTGGGGCGCTATACACGCCTAAGTCGGGCAAGGCCGACTCCTCGCCTGAAGCGGAAAAAATTCTTTAAGGACTTGAGACCTCTCGAACAGCGACCAGCTCTTGCCTCATCATGACAGTCAGTTTTCGGCTTTCTCTACTGAGGTGCTCGTCCGTAAGAACCGGGACACAATTGCATTAGTTCTCCCAGTGCTACCTTAGTCGATATTGCGGAACGTAAGGTACCAAAACATGGGAGCCGGGCAAACCCAACTATTGACCCAAGACATGATTCGGAGCTGATGCATATAATGCTATAAGTTCAGGGTGCCGCACTGTCGAAAGTGTTCGGACTTCCCACGCCGTGTTATGGGGTATACTGAAGCCCCTAGCACACTGGTCGTACTAGAATGTACGGGTGCAATTTGTCGTAAATAGGCAGACAAGAAAAAAAGAAAGGGGAATGCAATAATAGGCTAACGCTATGCATTGTTATTAAATAATACGTCAACGTGTACAGATATAAGTTGACATGTCCTATCCAAGGGCAAGTTGTGTGCGGGTATATAAAACAGGTATTTTGATCGTTATCAGAGACCACCTGGGGATTCCCTTGTACGTCAGACCATCTTGCTTCCTTGGTATTTCCTTACCGCGATGAGTCCAACAATTAGACTGCCGGAAAGGGCTTCTAGAGAGTAAGGTCCTGAAAGAGAGAAAATGATAAAGGTATACAACCCCTAGGGCGGTTGAGCCGCATTGTGAGACATGCCGTAGTGGTGCCTCCGCCTATGCCCATGGTATCTTGAGTGCGTAGTTATGTACGTGTGGCACATATTTCGCCACTTGACTGGGACTAGGACGGAGGCCGAATTGCTAGTCGAGCTCAAAACGTGCCTGTCGATCCGCCTACGGGGTACTCCGGACTCGCTTGAAGGTGTCCGGGGTCTTTTCCGCCGAATTGGCGGTTTGCCTAATAAGGCTGCTTTGCACTTCTGTTGCGAGGGCCGCAGTGTGCTCCTCCGTGCGGAGAGAGCGCTCTGTGTTTCCATTAACTATTATAACCCCGTGTGGTCCTGGCATTTTGAGTTTGAGGTATGCATAATGTGGTACCGCATAGAATCTGGTGAATGTGGTTCGTCCGAGCAGTGCGTGACAGCCGCTGCGAAAGGGGACGATATCGAAGATTAATTCCTCGCTTCAAAAGTTGTCCGGAGACCCGAAAACCACTTCCTGTGTGATTGAGCCTGTGCAACAGGCCTCTACGCCTGGGATTACACCTTTAAAGGTGGTTTTGGTGGGTTTGATCCTCGAGGGGTCTATGCCCATTTTGCGCACTGTATCCTGATGGAGCAGGTTCAGGTTGCTGCCACCGTCCATAAGGACTCGAGTGAGGTGAAATCCGTCAATGATGGGGTCAAGGACCAATGCGGCAGATCCGCCATGACGGATACTAGTGGGGTGGTCCCTGCAATCGAAGGTGATCGGACAAGAGGACCATGGGTTGAACTTTGGGGCGACTGGCTCCATCGCATAGACGTCCCATAGTGCACGCTTCCGTTCCCTCTTGGGAATGTGGGTTGCATATATCATGTTCACCGTTTTCACTTGTGGAGGGAACCTCTTCTGTCATCCTGTGTTTGGTGGCTGAGGCCCCTCCTCGTCGTCGCTATGAAGCCCCTTGTCCTTGTTTTCAGCATTCAACTTGTCGGCATCCTTGAACACCCGGCATTCTCTGTTGGTGTGATTGGCTGGCTTATCGGGGGTGCCGTGAATTTGACACGAGCGATCGAGTATGCGGTCCAAACTGGACGTGCCCGGATTGCTTCTTTTGAACGGCTTTTCCGCTGACTAGATTTAGAGCCACTGAATCCGGCATTGACTGTTGTGTCTTCGGCATTATCGCCGTTGTTGCGGCGCTTGTGTCTATTGCGACTTGGTCTGCCGTTAGTATCTTTGGCATCTGAAGTGCCAGGATTCCTTGATGTGTTGTTGCCGCGAGCCAGCCAGCTGTCCTCGCCCGCGCAAAAGCGGGTCATGAGTGTTGTGAGGGATGCCATGGACTTTGGCTTCTCTTGGCCGAGGTGTCGGGCGAGCCACTCGTCCCGGATGTTATGTTTAAATGCCGCTAAGGCCTCGGCATCCGGACAGTCGACGATTTGGTTCTTTTTAGTTAAGAACTGAGTCCAGAATTTGCTGGCCGATTCCCCAGGCTGTTGGGTTATGTGGCTCAAGTCATCAGCATCTGGTGGTCGTACATAAGTGCCCTGGAAGTTGTCAAGGAATGCATCTTCCAAATTCTCCCAACTGCCAATGGAGTTTGCTGGCAGGCTATTCAACCAATGCCGAGCTGGTCCTTTGAGTTTTACTGGGAGGTACTTGATGGCATGTAGATCGTCACCGCGGGCCATGTGGACGTGGAGGAGGAAATCCTCAATCCATACCGCGGGGTCTGTCGTGCCATTGTATGACTCAATGTTCACGGGTTTGAATCCTTCTAGGAATTCATGATCCATTACTTCATCGGTGACGCGTAGGGGGTGTGCGGCGCCTCTGTGCCGGGCTATGTCACGACACAGTTCATACGAGTCTTGTCTGCTTTATTCGGCCCGGTCGGGTTTGCTTTTAGTGTATCTGGCGTGACGATCGTTGTCACGCGTTGGGGCGCGACCCCGTTATCCGTAGATCGATCTTGTATGTCATGCTTTGTTTTCCAATACGTCTCGCAGGTCCCGCGTGTTGCCTTGGGCCTTGGTGTTTTTGTTTGTCTGGAGACGGGGTGCGGGCTGGATTTCGGGCTGATATGTTCCTCTGTCTCGGCCACGAGGTGGCCGATCAGCCGAATCATGCGCTGGTGATGTAGGTTTTAATGCTTCCTCCTCGAGTTGGGGTAGCAACCTGCACTTTGGGTAACTCTTGGTTGGGCGTTCGAGTTCGTATTCCTCGGCCGCAAGGACTTCAGTCCATCTATCCGCTAGCAGATCTTGATCAGCTCGAAGTTGTTGTTGCTTTTTCTTCAGGCTGTTTGCTGTGGCTATAAGCCAGCGCTTGAAGCACTCCTGTTCGACGGGATCCTCAGGCACGATAAATTCTTCGTCGCCGAGGCTCACCTCGTCTTCGGAGAGAGGCATGTAATTGTCATCCTCTGATTCTCTGTCTGCTGCTTGTTCCGGAGGGCTAGCTTGTTCATCCTCCCGCTCTAGGTCTGGCTGGAGGGGATTGTCATCGTCTTCGGCACTGTCCGGAGCGTTATTGTCTCTTGTGTCGGTATTGCTGCTTTTGCTATGGCAGGACTTAGAGCAGCGCCGCTGACGTCGGTGCTTGGATTGCTTCTTGGGGGGATTATCCTCCGCTGTCTTATCGCCATCGCCTTCTTTGGGGGTGTCCACCATGTATATATCATATGATGAGGTGGCAGTCCAGCGCCCTGTGGGCGGTGGTTCTTGTTCGTATCCTGCATCGTCGTCCATACCGTCAATGTCTTCGGAGCCGAAGTCGAGCATGTCGATTAAATCGTTGACAGTGGCTACTAAGTGGGTGGTGGGTGGGTAGCGAATTTCTTCGTCGTCCGCATCCCATTCTAGCCGGACATAGTTCGGCCAAGGGTTTCCTGATAGGGAGAGAGACCTCAATGAGTTTATCATGTCGCCAAAGAGCGAGTGCTGAAAGATATCTGCGGAGGTAAACTCCATGATCGGTGGCCAATCGGTTCGATAGGCATAGACACAGGCGGCTCAGAGTGTTGGGGAACGTAGTAATTTCAAAAAATTTCCTACGCACACGCAAGATCATGGTGATGCATAGCAACGAGAGGGGAGAGTGTTTGTCTACGTACCCTCGTAGACCGAAGCGGAAGCGTTGACACAACGTAGAGGAAGTAGTCGTACGTAGAGGAAGTAGTCGTACGTTCTCCTCGCGATCCAACCGATCACAGCACCGTTACTCCGGCACCTCCGAGTTCTTGGCACACGTTCAGCTCGATGACGATCCCCGGGCTCCGATCCAGCAAAGCGTCGAGGAAGAGTTCCGTCAGCACGACGGCGTGGTGACGATCTTGATGTGTTACCGGCGCAGGGCTTCGCCTAAGCACTGCAACGATATAATCGAGGTGGAATTTGGTGGAAGGGGGCACCGCACACGGTTAAGGAACGATCCGTAGATCAACTTGTGTGTCTTGGGGTGTCCCCTGCCCCCGTATATAAAGGATGAAGGGGGGGAGGCTGGCCGGCCAAAGGAGGGAGGCGCAGGAGGAGTCCTACTCCCTCTGGGAGTAGGATTCCCCCCCCCCCCAATCCTAGTTGGACTAGGATTCTCCAAGGGGAGAGAGAAAGAGAGGGGGGCGCCCACCTCTCCTAGTCCTAATAGGACTAGGGGAAGGGGGGGAGGCGCGCAGCCCCTAGGGCTGCCCTCTCACTTCTCCTCCAAGGCCCATGTTGGCCCATTATGCTCCCGGGGGGTTCCGGTAACCCTCCCGGTATTCCGGTAAAATCCTGTTTTTACCTGGAATGCATCCGATGTCCAAACATAGGCTTCCAATATATCATTCTTTACGTCTCGACCATTTCGAGACTCCTCGTCATGTCCGTGATCACATCCGGGACTCCGAACTCCTTTGGTACATCAAAATGCATAAACTCATAATAACTGTCATCGTAACCTTAAGCGTGCGGACCCTACGGTTCGAGAACAATGTAGACATGACCGAGACACGTTTCCGGTCAATAACCAACAGCGGGACCTGGATGCCCATATTGGCTCCTACATATTCTACGAAGATCTTTTATCGGTCAGACCGCATAACAACATACGTTTGTTCCCTTTGTCATCGGTATGTTACTTGCCCGAGATTCGATCGTCGGTATCCAATACCTAGTTCAATCTCGTTACCGGCAAGTCTCTTTTCTCGTTCCATAATACATCATCTCGCAACTAACTCATTGGTTGCAATGCTTGCAAGGCTTATGTGATGTGCATTACCGAGAAGGCCCTGAGATACCTCTCCGACAATCGGAGTGACAAATCCTAATCTCGAAATATGCCAACTCAACATGTACCTTCGGAGACACTTGTAGAGCACCTTTATAATCACCCAGTTACGTTGTGACGTTTGGTAGCACACAAAGTGTCCCTACGGTAAATGGGAGTTGCATATTCTCATAGTTGAAGGAACATGTATAAGTCATGGATAAAAGCAATAGCAACATACTAAACGATCGGGTGCTATGCTAATGTAATGGGTCATGTCAATCAGATCATTCAACTAATGATGTGATCTCGTTAATCAAATAACAACTCTTTGTTCATGGCTAGGAAACATAACCATCTTTGATTAATGAGCTAGTCAAGTAGAGGCATACTAGTGACACTCTGTTTGTCTATGTATTCACACATGTATTATGTTTCCAGTTAATACAATTCTAGCATGAATAATAAACATTTATCATGATATAAGGAAATAAATAATAACTTTATTATTGCCTCTAGGGCATATTTCCTTCAGTCTCCCACTTGCACTAGAGTCAATAATCTAGATTACAAAGTAATGATTCTAACACCCATGGAGTTTTGGTGCTGATCATGTTTTGCTCGTGGAAGAGGCTTAGTCAACGGGTCTGCAACATTCAGATCCGTATGTATCTTGCATATCTCTATGTCTCCCACCTGGACCAAATCCCGGATGGAGTTGAAGCGTCTCTTGATGTGTTTGGTTCTTTTGTGAAATCTGGATTCCTTTGCCAAGGCAATTGCACCAGTATTGTCACAAAAGATTTTCATTGGACCCGATACGCTAGGTACAACACCTAGATCGGATATGAACTCCTTCATCCAGACTCCTTCATTAGCTGCTTCCGAAGCGGCTATGTACTCAGCTTCACATGTAGATCCCGCCATGACGCTTTGTTTAGAACTGCACCAACTGACAGCTCCACCGTTTAATGTAAATACGTATCCGGTTTGCGATTTGGAATCGTCCGGATCAGTGTCAAAGCTTGCATCGACGTAACCGTTTACGACGAGCTCTTTGTCACCTCCATAAATGAGAAACATATCCTTAGTCCTTCTCAAGTACTTAAGGATGTTCTTGACCGCTGTCCAGTGATCCACTCCTGGATTACTTTGGTACCTGCCTGCTAAACTTACAGCAAGGCACACATCTGGTCTGGTACACAGCATTGCATACATGATAGAGCCTATGGCTGAAGCATAGGGAACATTTTTCATCTTCTCTCTATCTTCTGCGGTGGTCGGGCATTGAGTCTTACTCAATTTCACACCTTGTGCCACAGGCAAGAACCCTTTCTTTGCCTGATCCATTCTGAACTTTTTCAAAACTTTGTCAAGGTATGTGCTTTGTGAAAGTCCTATTAGGCGTCTTGATCTATCTCTATAGATCTTAATGCCCAATATGTAAGCAGCTTCCCCGAGGTCTTTCATTGAAAAACTTTTATTCAAGTATCCCTTTATGCTATCCAGAAATTCTATATTATTTCCGATCAGTAATATGTCATCCACATATAATATCAGAAATGCTACAGAGCTCCCACTCACTTTCTTGTAAATACAGGCTTCTCCGAAAGTCTGTATAAAACCAAAAGCTTTGATCACACTATCAAAGCGTTTATTCCAACTCCGAGAGGCTTGCACCAGTCCATAAATGGATCGCTGGAGCTTGCACACTTTGTTAGCTTCCTTTGGATCGACAAAACCTTCTGGTTGCATCATATACAACTCTTCTTCCAGAAATCCATTCAGGAATGCAGTTTTGACATCCATTTGCCAAATTTCATAATCATAAAATGCGGCAACTGCTAACATGATTCGGACAGACTTAAGCATCGCTACGGGTGAGAAAGTCTCATCGTAGTCAATCCCTTGAACTTGTCGAAAACCTTTTGCAACAAGTCGAGCTTTATAGACAGTAATATTACCATCAGCGTCAGTCTTCTTCTTAAAAATCCATTTATTTTCTATTGCTTGCCGATCATCGGGCAAGTCAACCAAAGTCCACACTTTGTTATCATACATGGATCCCATCTCAGATTTCATGGCCTCAAGCCACTTTGCGGAATCTGGGCTCACCATCGCTTCTTCATAGTTCGTAGGTTCATCATGGTCTAGTAACATGACTTCCAAAATAGGATTACCGTACCACTCTGGTGCGGATCTTACTCTGGTTGATCTACGAAGTTCAGTAGAAAATTGATCTGAAGTTTCATGATCATTATCATTAGCTTCCTCCCTATTTGATGTAGGTGTCACAGAAACAGATTTCTGTGATGTACTACTTCTCAATAAAGGAGCAGATACTGTTATCTCATCAAGTTCTACTTTCCTCCCACTCACTTCTTTCGAGAGAAACTCCTTCTCTAGAATGTTTCCGACTTTAGCAACAAAAATTTTGCCTTCGGATCTGTGATAGAAGGTATACCCAATAGTCTCCTTTGGGTATCCTATGAAGACACATTTTTCCGATTTGGGTTCGAGCTTATCAGGTTGAAGCTTTTTCACATAAGCATCGCAGCCCCAAACTTTAAGAAACGACAACTTTGGTTTCTTGCCAAACCACAGTTCATAAGGCGTTGTCTCAACGGATTTTGATGGTGCCCTATTTAACGTGAATGCGGCCGTCTCTAGAGCATAACCCCAAAAAGATAGCGGTAAATCGGTAAGAGACATCATAGATCGCACCATATCCAGTAAAGTACGATTACGACGTTCGGACACACCATTACGTTGTGGTGTTCCGGGTGGCGTGAGTTGCGAAACTATTCCGCATTGTTTCAAATGTAGACCAAACTCGTAACTCAAATATTCTCCTCCACGATCAGATCGTAGAAACTTTATTTTCTTGTTACGATGATTTTCCACTTCACTCTGAAATTCTTTGAACTTTTCAAATGTTTCAGACTTGTGTTTCATTAAGTAGATATACCCATATCTGCTTAAATCATCAGTGAAGGTGAAAAAATAACGATATCCGCCACGAGCCTCAACATTCATACATACATCAGTATGTATGATTTCCAATAAATCTGTTGCTCTCTCCACAGTACCGGAGAACGGTGTTTTAGTCATCTTGCCCATAAGGCACGGTTCGCAAGTGCCAAGTGATTCATAATCAAGTGACTCCAAAAGTCCATCAGTATGGAGTTTCTTCATGCGCTTTACACCGATATGACCTAAACGGCAGTGCCACAAATAAGTTGCACTATCATTATCAACTCTGCATCTTTTGGTTTCAACATTATGAATATGTGTATTACTACTATCGAGATTAAGTAAGAACAAACCACTCTTTAATGGCGCATGACCATAAAAGATATTACTCATATAAATAGAACAACCATTATTCTCTGATTTAAATGAATAACCGTCTCGCATCAAACAAGATCCAGATATAATGTTAATGCTCAACGCTGGTACTAAATAACAATTATTTAGATCTAATATTAATCCCGAAGGTAGATGTAGAGGTAGCGTGCCGACCGCGATCACATAGACTTTGGAACCGTTTCCCACGCGCATCGTCACCTCGTCCTTAGCCAATCTTCGCTTAATCCGTAGCCCCTGTTTTGAGTTGCAAATATTAGCAACAGAACCAGTATCAAATACCCAGGTGCTACTGCGAGAATTAGTAAGGTACACATCAATAACATGTATATCATATATACCTTTGTTAACCTTGCCATCCTTCTTATCCGCCAAATACTTGGGGCAGTTCCGCTTCCAGTGACCAGTCTGCTTGCAATAGAAGCACTCAGTTTCAGGCTTAGGTCCAGACTTGGGTTTCTTCTCTTGAGTAGCAACTTGCTTGCTGTTCTTTTTGAAGTTCCCCTTTTTCTTCCCTTTGCCCTTTTTCTTGAAACTAGTGGTTTTGTTAACCATCAACACTTGATGCTCCTTTTTGATTTCTACCTCCGCGGCTTTTAGCATCGCGAAGAGCTCGGGCATAGTTTTGGTCATCCCTTGCATATTATAGTTCATCACGAAGCTCTTATAGCTTGGTGGCAGTGATTGGAGAATTCTGTCAATGACGCAATCATCCGGAAGATTAACTCCCAGTTGAATCAAGTGATTGTTATACCCAGACATTCTGAGTATATGCTCACTGACAGAACCATTCTCCTCCATTTTACAGCTATAGAACTTATTGGAGACTTCATATCTCTCAATCCGGGCATTTGCTTGAAATATTAACTTCAACTCCTGGAACATCTCATATGCTCCATGGTGTTCAAAACGTCGTTGAAGTCCCGGTTCTAAGCCGTAAAGCATGGCACACTGAACTATAGAGTAGTCATCAGCTTTGCTTTGCCAGACGTTCACAACATCTGGCGTAGCTCTTGCACCAGGCCTGGCACCTAGCGGTGCTTCCAGGACGTAATTCTTCTGTGCAGCAATGAGGATAATCCTCAAGTTACGGACCCAGTCCGTGTAATTGCTACCATCATCTTTCAACTTTGCTTTCTCAAGGAACGCATTAAAATTCAACGGAACAACAGCACGAGCCATCTATCTACACAACATAGACAAGCAAGATACTATCAGGTACTAAGTTCATGATAAATTAAAGTTCAATTAATCATATTACTTAAGAACTCCCACTTAGATAGACATCTCTCTAATCCTCTAAGTGATCACGTGATCCAAATTAACTAAACCATGTCCGATCATCACGTGAGATGGAGTAGTTTCAATGGTGAACATCATTATGTTGATCATATCTACTATATGATTCACGCTCGACCTTTCGGTCTCTGTGTTCTGAGGCCATATCTGTATATGCTAGGCTCGTCAAGTTAAACCTGAGTATTCCGCGTGTGCAACTGTTTTGCACCCGTTGTATTTGAACGTAGAGCCTATCACACCCGATCATCACGTGGTGTCTCAGCACGAAGAACTTTCGCAACGGTGCATACTCAGGGAGAACACTTCTTGATAATTTAGTGAGAGATCATCTTATAATGCTACCGTCAATCAAAGCAAGATAAGATGCATAAAAGGATAAACATCACATGCAATCAATATAAGTGATATGATATGGCCATCATCATCTTGTGCTTGTGATCTCCATCTTCGAAGCACCGTCACGATCACCATCGTCACCGGCGCGACACCTTGATTTTCATCGCAGCATCGTTGTCGTCTCGCTAATCTTATGCTTCTACGACTATCACTACCGTTTAGCAATAAAGTAAAGCATTACATCGCGATTGCATTGCATACAATAAAGCGACAACCATATGGCTCCTGCCAGTTGCCGATAACTCGGTTACAAAACATGATCATCTCATACAATAAAATTTAGCATCACGTCTTGACCATATCACATCACAACATGCCCTGCAAAAACAAGTTAGACGTCCTCTACTTTGTTGTTGCAAGTTTTACGTGGCTGCTACGGGCTTTAAGCAAGAACTCATCTTACCTACGCATCAAAACCACAACGATAGTTTGTCAAATAGACTCCGTTTTAACCTTCTCAAGGACCGGGCGTAGCCACACTCGGTTCAACTAAAGTTGGAGAGACAGTCTTCCGCAAGCCATCTATGTGCAAAGCACGTCGAGGGAACCGGTCTCGCGTAAGCGTACGCGTAAGGTTGGTCCGGATCGTCTCGTCCAACAATACCACTGAACCAAAGTATGACATGCTGGTAGGCAGTATGACTTGTATCGTCCACAACTCACTTGTGTTCTACTCGTGCAAATAACATCAAACCATAAAACCTAGGCTCGGATGCCACTATTGGGGAACGTAGTAATTTCAAAAAATTTCCTACGCACACGCAAGATCATGGTGATGCATAGCAACGAGAGGGGAGAGTGTTTGTCTACGTACCCTCGTAGACCGAAGCGGAAGCGTTGACACAATGTAGAGGAAGTAGTCGTACGTAGAGGAAGTAGTCGTACGTTCTCCTCGCGATCCAACCGATCACAGCACCGTTACTCCGGCACCTCCGAGTTCTTGGCACACGTTCAGCTCGATGACGATCCCCGGGCTCCGATCCAGCAAAGCGTCGAGGAAGAGTTCCGTCAGCACGACGGCGTGGTGACGATCTTGATGTGTTACCGGCGCAGGGCTTCGCCTAAGCACTGCAACGATATAATCGAGGTGGAATTCGGTGGAAGGGGGCACCGCACACGGCTAAGGAACGATCCGTAGATCAACTTGTGTGTCTTGGGGTGTCCCCTGCCCCCGTATATAAAGGATGAAGGGGGAGAGGCTGGCCGGCCAAAGGAGGGAGGCGCAGGAGGAGTCCTACTCCCTCTGGGAGTAGGATTCCCCCCCCCCCCAATCCTAGTTGGACTAGGATTCTCCAAGGGGAGAGAGAAAGAGAGGGGGGCGCCCACCTCTCCTAGTCCTAATAGGACTAGGGGAAGGGGGGAGGCGTGCAGCCCCTAGGGCTGCCCTCTCACTTCTCCTCCAAGGCCCATGTTGGCCCATTATGCTCCCGGGGGGTTCCGGTAACCCTCCCGGTATTCCGGTAAAATCCTGTTTTTACCTGGAATGCATCCGATGTCCAAACATAGGCTTCCAATATATCATTCTTTACGTCTCGACCATTTCGAGACTCCTCGTCATGTCCGTGATCACATCCGGGACTCCTAACTCCTTCGGTACATCAAAATGCATAAACTCATAATAACTGTCATCGTAACCTTAAGCGTGCGGACCCTACAGTTCGAGAACAATGTAGACATGACCGAGACACGTTTCCGGTCAATAACCAACAGCGGGACCTGGATGCCCATATTGGCTCCTACATATTCTACGAAGATCTTTTATCGGTCAGACCGCATAACAACATACGTTTGTTCCCTTTGTCATCGGTATGTTACTTGCCCGAGATTCGATCGTCGGTATCCAATACCTAGTTCAATCTCGTTACCGGCAAGTCTCTTTTCTCGTTCCGTAATACATCATCTCGCAACTAACTCATTGGTTGCAATGCTTGCAAGGCTTATGTGATGTGCATTACCGAGAAGGCCCTGAGATACCTCTCCGACAATCGGAGTGACAAATCCTAATCTCGAAATATGCCAACTCAACATGTACCTTCGGAGACACTTGTAGAGCACCTTTATAATCACCCAGTTACGTTGTGACGTTTGGTAGCACACAAAGTGTCCCTACGGTAAATGGGAGTTGCATATTCTCATAGTTGAAGGAACATGTATAAGTCATGGATAAAAGCAATAGCAACATACTAAACGATCGGGTGCTATGCTAATGTAATGGGTCATGTCAATCAGATCATTCAACTAATGATGTGATCTCGTTAATCAAATAACAACTCTTTGTTCATGGCTAGGAAACATAACCATCTTTGATTAATGAGCTAGTCAAGTAGAGGCATACTAGTGACACTCTGTTTGTCTATGTATTCACACATGTATTATGTTTCCAGTTAATACAATTCTAGCATGAATAATAAACATTTATCATGATATAAGGAAATAAATAATAACTTTATTATTGCCTCTAGGGCATATTTCCTTCACAGAGGTCATGGCCGGGGACGAATCCAACGGTTCGGCAACACGGGTCTCGTAGGAGGTGAAGTCGTATTCGGCTCTATCGCCACTGAGTGTGCGGCCTCAGTGGCGGGGTCCATCCACCCGTCCTCAGATGGCGCAATTTTTTCCGGATTTAGGGACGGAGTGGTTGCAGGTGTGATCTCCCGGACACTATCCGACGGCAAAGCTAAGTCATGCTCGTCATGACTGTGCGGATGTCTCCGCGGATGTCCGGGGAGGAAAACCTCACCCTGGATCACATCGTTGCTGATGATTGAAGGAGACATCAAACCTTGTGGTGACGGCACAGTGGAACTCTCAACGAGAGCACCAGTGTCGGTGTCAAAACCGGCGGATCTCGGGTAGGGGGTCTCGAACTGTGCGTTTAAGGCGGATGGTAACAGGAGGCCGGGGACACGATGTTTACCCAGGTTCGGGCCCTCTCGATGGAGGTAATACCCTACTTCCTACTTGATTGATCTTGATGATATGAGTATTACAAGAGTTGATCCACCACGATATCGTAGAGGCTAAACCCTAGAAGCTAGCCTATGGTATGATTGTTGTTGTCCTATGGACTAAACCCTCCGGTTTATATAGACACTGGAGGGGGCTAGGGTTACAAAGAGTCGGTTACAAGGGAGGAGATCTACGTATCCGTATGGCCAAGCTTGCCTTCCACGCCAAGGAGAGTCCCATCCGGACACGGGAAGAAGTCTTCAATCTTGTATCTTCATATTCCAACAGTCCGGCCAAAGTATATAGTCCGGCTATACGAGGACCCCCTAATCCAGGACTCCCTCACACGTACCCTCGTAGACCGAAAGCGGAAGCGTTAGCACAACGCGGTTGATGTAGTCGTACGTCTTCACGGTCCGACCGATCAAGTACCGAACGCACGGCACCTCCGAGTTCTGCACACGTTCAACTCGATGACGTCCCTCGAACTCCGATCCGAGCTTTCAGGGAGAGTTCCGTCAGCACAACGGCGTGGTGACAATGATGATGTTCTACCGACGCAGGGCTTCGCCTAAGCACCGCTACTATATTATCGAGGTGGATTATGGTGGGGGGCACCGCACACGGCTAAGAGATCAAGAGATCAATTGTTGTGTCTATGGGGTGCCCCCTGCCCCCGTATATAAAGGAGCAAGGGGAGGAGGCGGCCGGCCAGGGAGAGGCGCGCCAAGGGGGAGTCCTACTCCCACTAGGAGTAGGACTCGTCCTATTCCTAGTAGGAGTAGGAGAGGGGGAAGGAAAGGCTGAGGAGGAGAAGGAAAGAGGGGGCCGGCCCCCCTTGCCCTAAACCAATTCGGTTTGGGCCTTCGGGGGGTGCGCCCGACACTCCCCTTGCTGCCCTCTATTTCCACTAAGGCCTATGTAGGCCCATTAAGCCCCCGGAGGGGTTCCGGTAACCCCCGGTACTCCGGTAAAATCCCGATTTCACCCGGAACACTTCGGATATCCAAATATAGGCTTCCAAGATATCAATCTTTATGTATCGACCATTTTGAGACTCCTCGTCATGTTCGTGATCACATCCGGGACTCCGAACTATCTTCGGTACATCAAAACACATAAACTTATAATATAAGCGTCATCGAACTTTAAGCGTGCGGACCCTACGGGTTCGAGAACTATGTAGAATTGACCGAGACATGTCTTCGATCAATAACCAATAGCGGAACCTGGATGGTCATATTGGCTCCCACATATTCTACGAAGATCTTTATCGGTCAGACCGCATAACAACATACATTGTTCCCTTTGTCATCGGTATGTTACTTGCCCGAGATTCGATCGTCGGTATCTCAATACCTAGTTCAATCTCGTTACCGGCAAGTCTCTTTACTCGTTCTATAATACATCATTCCGCAACTAACTCATTAGTTGCAATGCTTGCAAGGCTTATAGTGATGTGCATTACCGAGTGGGCCCAGAGATACCTCTCCGACAATCGGAGTGACAAATCCTAATCTCGAAATACGCCAACCCAACAAGTACCTTTGGAGAAACCTGTAGAGCACCTTTATAATCACCCAGTTACGTTGTGACGTTTGGTAGCACACAAACTGTTCCTCCGGTAAACGGGAGTTGCATAATCTCATAGTCATAGGAACATGTATAAGTCATGAAGAAAGCAATAGCAGAATACTAAACAATCGTGTGCTAAGCTAACGGAATGGGTCAAGTCAATCACATCATTCTCCTAATGATGTGATCCCGTTAATCAAATGACAACTCATGTAATTGGCTAGGAAACATAACCATCTTTGATCAATGAGCTAGTCAAGTAGAGGCATACTAGTGACACTCTGTTTGTCTATGTATTCACACAAGTATTGTGTTTCCGGTTAATACAATTCTAGCATGAATAATAAACATTTATCATGATATATACAGAAATAAATAATAACTTTATTATTGCCTCTAGAGCATATTTCCTTCAGTCTCCCACTTACACTAGGGCCAATAATCTAGATTACACAGCAATGATTCTAACACCCATGGAGCCTTTGTGCTGATCATGTTTTGCTTGTGGAAGAGGCTTAGTCAACGGGTCTGCAACATTCAGATCCGTACGTATCTTGCAAATTTCTATGTCTCCCACCTGGACTAGATCCCGGATGGAGTTGAAGCGTCTCTTGATGTGCTTGGTTCTCTTGTGAAATCTGGATTCCTTTGCCAAGGCAATTGCACCAGTATTGTCACAAAAGATTTTCATTGCACCCTATGCACTAGGTATGACACCTAGATCGGATATGAACTCCTTCATCCAGACTCCTTCATTTGCTTCTTCCGAGGCAGCTATGTACTCCGCTTCACACGTAGATCCCGCCACAACGCTTTGTTTAGAACTGCACCAACTGACAGCTCCACCGTTCAATGTAAACACGTATCTGGTTTGCGATTTAGAATCGTCCAGATCATTGTCAAAGCTTGCATCGACGTAACCATTTACGACTAGCTCTTTGTCACCTCCATAAACGAGACACATGTCCTTAGTCCTTTTCAGGTATTTCAGGATGTTCTTGACCGCTGTCCAGTGATCCACTCCTGGATTACTTTGGTACCTCCCTGCTAAACTTATAGCAAGGCACACATCAAGTCTGGTACACAGCATTGCATACATGATAGAGCCTATGGCTGAAGCATAGGGAACATCTTTCATCTTCTCTCTATCTTCTGAAGTGGTCGGGCATTGAGTCTTACTCAACTTCACACCTTGTAACACAGGCAAGAACCCTTTCTTTGCTTGATCCATTTTGAACTTCTTCAAAACTTTGTCAAGGTATGTGCTTTGTGAAAGTCCAATTAAGCATCTTGATCTATCTCTATAGGTCTTGATGCCCAATATATAAGCAGCTTCACCGAGGTCTTTCATTGAAAAACTCTTATTCAAGTATCACTTTATGCTATCCAAAAATTCTATATCATTTCCAATCAGCAATATGTCATCCACATATAATATCAGAAATGCTACAGAGCTCCCACTCACTTTCTTGTAAATACAGGCCTCTCCAAAAGTCTCTATAAAACCAAATGCTTTGATCACACTATCAAAGCGTTTATTCCAACTCCGAGAGGCTTGCACGAGTCCATATATGGATCGCTGGAGCTTGCACACTTTGTTAGCTCCCTTTGGATCGACAAAACCTTCCGGTTGCATCATATACAACTCTTCTTCCAGAAATCCGTTCAGGAATGCAGTTTTGACATCCATTTGCCAAATTTCATAATCATAAAATGCGGCAATTGCTAACATGATTTGGACAGACTTAAGCATCGCTACGGGTGAGAAAGTCTCATCATAGTCAATCCCTTGAACTTGTTGAAAACCTTTCGCAACAAGTCGAGCTTTATAGATAGTAATATTACCGCCAGCGTCAGTCTTCTTCTTGAAGATCCATTTATTCCCAATGGCTTGCCGATCATCGGGCAAGTCAACCAAAGTCCACACTTTGTTCTCATACATGGATCCCATCTCAGATTTCATGGCCTCAAGCCATTTTGCGGAATCTGGGCTCACCATCGCTTCTTCATAGTTCGTAGGTTCGTCATGGTCTAGTAACATAACCTCCAGAACAGGATTACCGTACCACTCTGGTGCGGATCTTACTCTGGTTGACCTACGAGGTTCAGTAACAACTTTATCTGAAGTTTCATGATCATCATCATTAACTTCCTCACTAATTGGTGTAGGTGTCACAGGAACCGGTTTCTGTGATGAACTACCTTCCAGTAAGGAAGCAGGTACAGTTACCTCATCAAGTTCTACTTTCCTCCCACTCACTTCTTACGAGAGAAACTCCTTATCTAGAAAGGATCCAAATTTAGCAACAAAAGTCTTGCCTTCAGATTTGTGATAGAAGGTGTACCCAACAGTTTCCTTTGGGTATCCTATGAAGACACATTTCTCCGATTTGGGTTCGAGCTTATCAGGTTGAAGCTTTTTCACATAAGCATCGCAGCCCCAAACTTTAAGAAATGACAACTTCGGTTTCTTGCCAAACCACAGTTCATAAGGCATCGTCTCAACGGATTTGGATGGTGCCCTATTTAATGTGAATGCAGCCGTCTCTAAACCATAACCCCAAAATGATAGCGGTAAATCAGTAAGAGACATCATAGATCGCACCATACCTAGTGAAGTACGATTACGACATTCGGACACACCATTACGTTGTGGTGTTCCGGGTGGCGTGAGTTGCGAAACTATTCCGCATTGTTTCAAATGAAGACCAAACTCTTAACTCAAATATTCTCCTCCATGATCATATCGTAGAAACTTTATTTTCTTGTTACGATGATTTTCAACTTCACTATGAAATTCTTTGAACTTTTCAAATGTTTCAGACTTATGTTTCATTAAGTAGATATACCCATATCTGCTTAAATCATCTGTGAAGGTGAGAAAATAACGATACCGGCCGCGAGCCTCAACATTCATTGGTCCACATACATCTGTATGTATGATTTCCAACAAATCTATTGCTCGCTCCATAGTTCCGGAGAACGGCGTTTTAGTCATCTTGCCCATGAGGCATGGTTCGCAAGTACCAAGTGATTCATAATCAAGTGGTTCCAAAAGTCCATCAGTATGGAGTTTCTTCATGCGCTTTACACCAATATGACCTAAACAGCAGTGCCACAAATAAGTTGCACTATCATTATCAACTCTACATCTTTTGGCTTCAATATTATGAAAATGTGTATCACTACTATCGAGATTCAACAAAAATAGACCACTCTTCAAGGGTGCATGAACATAAAAGATATTACTCATATAAATAGAACAACCATTATTCTCTGATTTAAATGAATAACCGTCTCGCATCAAACAAGATCCAGATATACTGTTCATGCTCAACGCTGGCACCAAATAACAATTATTCAGGTCTAAAACTAATCCTGAAGGTAGATGTAGAGGTAGCGTGCCGACCGCGATCACATCGACTTTGGAACCATTTACCACGCGCATCGTCACCTCGTCCTTAGCCAATTTTCGCTTAATCCATAGTCCCTATTTCGAGTTGCAAATATTAGCAACAGAACCAGTATCAAATACCCAGGTGCTACTGCGAGCATTAGTAAGGTACACATCAATAACATGTATATCACATATACCTTTGTTCACCTTGCCATCCTTCTTATCCGCCAAATACTTGGGGCAGTTCTGCTTCCAGTGACCAGTCTGTTTGCAGTAGAAGCACTCAATCTCGGGCTTAGGTCCAGACTTGGGTTTCTTCTCCTGAGCAGCAACTTGTTTGCTGTTCTTCTTGAAGTTCCCCTTCTTCTTCCCTTTGCCTTTTTTCTTGAAATTGGTGGTCTTGTTGACCATCAACACTTGATGCTCCTTCTTGATTTCTACCTCCGGAGCCTTTAGCATTGTGAAGAGCTCGGGAATCGTCTTATCCATCCCTTGCATATTATAGCTCATCATGAAGATCTTGTAGCTTGGTGGCAGCGATTGAAGAATTCTGTCAATGACGCTATCATCCGGAAGATTAACTCCCAATTGAATCAAGTGATTGTTATACCCAGACATTCTAAGTATATGCTCACTGACAGAACTATTCTCCTCCATCTTATAGTTGTAGAACTTATTGGAGACTTCATATCTCTCAATCCGGGCATTTGCTTGAAATATTAACTTCAACTCCTGGAACATCTCATATGCTCCATGACATTCAAAACGTCGTTGAAGTCCTGGTTCTAAGCTGTAAAGCATGGCACACTGAACTATCGAGTAGTCCTCAGCTTTGCTCTGCCAGACGTTCATAACGTCTGGTGTTGCTCCTGTAGTAGGTTTGGCACCTATCGGTGCTTCCGGGACATAATTCTTCTATGCAGCAATGAGGATAATCCTCAAGTTACGGACCCAGTCCGTGTAATTGCTACCATCATCTTTCAACTTTGCTTTCTCAAGGAACGCATTAAAATTCAACGGAACAACAGCACGGGCCATCTATCTACAATCAACATAGACAAGCAAAATACTATGAGGTACTAAGTTCATGATGAAATTTAAGTTCAATTAATCATATTACTTAAGAACTCCCACTTAGATAGACATCCCTCTAATCCTCTAAGTGATCACGTGATCCAAATCAACTAAACCATGTCCGATCATCACGTGAGATGGAGTAGTTTCAATGGTGAACATCACTATGTTGATCATATCTACTATATGATTCACGCTCGACCTTTCGGTCTCAGTGTTCCATGGGCATATCTGCATATGCTAGGCTCGTCAAGTTTAACCTGAGTATTCCGCGTGTGCAACTGTTTTGCACCCATTGTATTTGAACATAGAGCCTATCACACCCGATCATCATGTGGTGTCTCAGCACGAAGAACTTTCGCAACGGTGCATACTCAGGGAGAACACTTGTACCTTGATAATTTAGTGAGAGATCATATTATAATGCTACCGTCAATCAAAGCAATATAAGATGCATAAAAGATAAACATCACATGCAATAAATATAAGTGATATGATATGTCCATCATGTCTTCACCATATCACATCACAACATGCCCTGCAAAAACAAGTTAGACGTCCTCTACTTTGTTGTTGCAAGTTTTACATGGCTGCTACGGGCTGAGAAAGAACCGTTCTTACCTACGCATCAAAACCACAATGATAGTTCGTCACGTTAGTGTTGTTTTAACCTTCTCAAGGACCGGGCGTAGCCACACTCGGTTCAACTAAAGTTGGAGAAACTGACACCTGCCAGCCACCTGTGTGCAAAGCACGTCGGTAGAACCAGTCTCGCGTAAGCGTACGCGTAATGTCGGTCCGGGCCGCTTCATCCAACAATACCGCCGAACCAAAGTATGACATGTTGGTAAGCAGTATGACTTGTATCACCCACAACTCACTTGTGTTCTACTCGTGCATATAACATCAACGCATAAAACCTGGCTCAGATGCCACTGTTGGGGAACGTAGTAATTTCAAAAAAAATCCTACGCACACATAGGATCATGGTGATGCATAGCAACGAGAGGGGAGAGTGTTGTCCACATACCCTCATAGACCGAAAGCAGAAGTGTTAGCACAACGCGATTGATGTAGTCGTACGTCTTCATGATCCGACCGATCAAGTACCGAATGCACGGTACCTCCGAGTTCTGCACACGTTCAACTCGATGACGTCCCTCGAACTCCGATCCAGCCGAGCTTTAAGGAAGAGTTCCGTCAGCACGACGGCGTGGTGACGATGATGATGTTCTACCGACGCAGGGCTTCGCCTAAGCACCGCTACGCTATTATCGAGGTGGATTATGGTGGGGGACACCGCACATGGCTAAGAGATCAAGAGATCAATTGTTGTGTCTATGGGGTGCCCCTGCCCCCGTACGTAAAGGAGCAAGGGGAGGAGGCGGCCGGCTAGGGAGAGGCGCGCCAAGGGGGAGTCCTACTCCCACTAGGAGTAGGACTCCTCCTATTCCTAGTAGGAGTAGGAGAGGGGGAAGGAAAGGGAGAGGAGGAGAAGGAAAGTGGGGGCCGACCCCCCTTGCCCTAAACCAATTCGATTTGGGCCTTGGGGGGCGCGCCCCACACTCCCCTTGCTGCCCTCTATTTCCACTAAGGCCCATGTAGGCCCATTAAGCCCCCGGAGGGGTTCCGGTAACCCCTGGTACTCCGGTAAAATCCCGATTTCACCAGGAACACTTCCGATATCCAAATATAGGCTTCCAATATATCAATCTTTATGTCTCATCCATTTCGAGACTCCTCGTCATGTCCGTGATCACATCCGGGACTCTGAACAATCTTCGGTACATCAAAACACATAAACTCATAATATAACCGTCATCGAACTTTAAGCGTGCGGACCCTAAGGGTTCGAGAACTATGTAGACATGACCGAGACATGTCTCCGGTCAATAACCAATAGCGGAACCTGGATGCTCATGTTAGCTCCCACATATTCTACGAAGATCTTTATCGGTCAGACCGCATAACAACATACGTTGTTCCCTTTGTCATCGGTATGTTACTTGCCCGAGAGGCCATCGTCGGTATCTCAATACCTAGTTCAATCTTGTTACCGGCAAGTCTCTTTACTCGTTCTGTAATACATCATTCCGCAACTAACTCATTAGTTGCAATGCTTGCAAGGCTTATAGTGATGTGCATCACCGAGTGGGCCCAGAGATACCTCTCCGACAATCGGAGTGACAAATCCTAATCTCGAAATACGCCAACCCAACAAATACCTTTGGAGAAACCTGTAGAGCACCTTTATAATCACCTAGTTACGTTGTGATGTTTGGTAGCACACAAATTGTTCCTCCGATAAACGGGAGTTGCATAATCTCATAGTCATAGGAACATGTATAAGTCATGAAGAAAGCAATAGAAGAATACTAAACGATCTTGTGCTAAGCTAACGGGATGGGTCAAGTCAATCACATCATTCTCCTAATGATGTGATCCCATTAATCAAATGACAACTCATGTCAATGGCTAGGAAACATAACCATCTTTGATCAATGAGCTAGTCAAGTAGAGGCATACTAGTGACACACTGTTTGTCTATGTATTCACACAAGTATTATGTTTCCGGTTAATACAATTCTAGCATGAATAATAAACATTTATCATGATATATACAGAAATAAACAATAACTTTATTATTGCCTCTAGGGCATATTTCCTTCAGTTTTCGTCCTACTTTCTCCAGTAGAAACCTTGGGGCACTCTTTGAAGTTCTTTGTGTTGGATTAAATATTATGAATCTGAAGTTGTTTGATGCATATCAAATAATCAACTCATGGATACTTGTGGTAACGTTGGAGTATCTACGTGATATTAGAGTTGATTAATGCATATCATATGGTGTTATTTTAGTACGAACTCTAGGGCTGTTTGTGACACATATAGGGATGACTCAATAGATTGGTTGGAAAAGATAACTTTGAGGTGGTTTCGTACCCTACAACAATTTCATCTTATGTTCTCTGCTAGATAAGAACTTTGGAGTGATTTTTTGTCGCACATTGAGGGATTGTTATATGATTCAATTATATTAGCACTGTTGAGAGATTGCACTAGGAAAGTATGAAGGTTTTATAGCATTGCCATATCATTTGTGCTCCATTTTATCACTTGCTACCTTGCTGTTTTTATATTTTCATATTACAAAAACATATATCTACTATCCATACTACACTTGTATCACCATCTGTTCACCGAACTAGTGCACCTATACAATTTGCCATTGTATTGGGTGTGTTGAGGAGACAAGAGATTTCTTGTACTTGGTTGCAGGGTTGTTTGAGAGAGACCGTCTTCATCCTACGACTCCCACAGATTGATAAACCTTAGATAATCCACTTGAGGGGAAATTGCTACTATCCTACAAAACTCTGCGCTTGGAGGCCCAACATGAGTCTACAAGAATAAGTTGTGTAGTAGACATTAGTGTTGTTCGCGAGGTCTTACGTGGTTCTCCTACTGGATTGATAACCTTGGTTCTTAACTGAGGGAAATACTTATCTCTACTATACCGCATCATCCTCTCCTCTTCGAGGAAATCCCAACGTAGCTCACAAGTAGCATAGATTGAGTGTTTTTCATGCTATATTTTCTGTCCTAGAAGTCCAAAGCCCCATCAAAAATAAATCCAATCCTTGTTGGTGCAGAGATCTTGTTGTTGCATACCTTGCATGCTCTTCATCTTTTATATCTGCACCAAGTTCATCTTTGTTGTTGCTTTCAGATTTGGTTGTTGTGCTTTGGAAAAGGAGAAAAAAAGTGTGGCAAAAAAATCAAAGAGAGAGAAAATAATGATTGGAAAAATAAGTTAAGAGAGACAAAGAAAGTGTTGTGTAAGATCCAAAAGTTTCAGCTTGGTAGAAAATTTTCATAAGCTTGTGTGTATTTTTCAATCTTGGTGCAAAGGTCTAGCAGCTCTATCCACATATTTTCTTAGTTTGCATCAACTTGATCTCGGCACAATCCCTTTTTTACCCCGTTGAGCCCCACCAAAAACCGAAGCTAGTTCTCTGATCCTTGCCTTTCAGTCTCTTTAACACATCCGGAAGAAGCACAATCTGATGTGAACTCATAAGAACTTTGGTGAGTAAGAGGTGAGGTTTTGTGCTTCCACAAAATTATCATATTCCACTTTTGGCCTTACTAACATGGCAGGATCTAGATCGAGTGTTCATGGTGAAAACCATGGGGAGGAAGATGCCACGGTCACCCATGCCGAGCTACAACGACTCGAGAACAACATACTTCAAGCCATGGAAAGGATGCTTCACGATCGTCCTCCAACATGTGGTCATAGGGTTTGACACCAACAACGCCCTATTGGTCCACATGATGAAGTTGGCGATGATAATTCCGTGCAGGCTGCTGCGGACGATGCTTTGGAGGATGATAATGACAGTTATATGGACATGTGACTGCTGCTCATGGGCGTGGTGCTGCTGCTCATGGAGGAAAACAAAGAGGACAACTTCCAGGGTGATACCATGGCCCTCGTGGGCACTACTATGACCCTCATGAGCGTGATGCTCGTGGTCATGGAGATGATTTTGGTGATTATGATGGTGTTCCGTATCATCGTGCTTAGGCCTGGGCATTCGGTTCCCCCGAACCGATCGGTTCGGTGCTTTGGGTAATTGTAAAATTCGGTTTACTGAAATTGTTGGCCATCAGGTTTCCTCCAAAAGCAACAAACGAGATTTCGGTTGACCAGAACATCGGTTAGGTCCTCGGTTAAGACCGACCAGGACCGATTTGTTAGAAATCAACGATGGAATCAATGCTTCCTGCCTTCCATGAAGTCGCTGGTTCCCCTCGCCCTCGCAGTTGAACCCTCGTATGGAAAGAGATAGGATACGGCACAAGAATGGAGAGATAGTATGCCCGTCCTCCATCACGCCTGCAACCTCGCCACACCCCACTTCAGCGCGCACCTTGACGAGCTCCTTGCAGACGTTCTCCGCTACGACTCCCTCAGTTCATCCTCTTGTGGTCGTGGGAGGCTCCCAAGGCCGCCATTCAAGACCACGGCAAGCCAGCAAGACGGCTACGCGACATGCAAGGCGAGACGAGGCTGCAACTATGAGTCGACGAGATGGGGATGACGAGGGTTAGGGGAAGATATTTTTTTATTGAAGCATGAAGAGATAAGAGATGGACCACCATGTGGACTAGTCTGGAACAACATAGCAAATTGGGATGTGGGCTGTGAAGTTTTAACGGCAGTCGGGCTTTCTCCTAGTACTAGTTTTTTCAATGCAGTGGAGTACATCGGTGTCTTTGGGGCTTCGGTTACTAGACACGTCTAGCTAAAATCATCGAACTAACTTTTGTTTGCCAGGACCGCCAACCGAAGTTCTAACGGAAACATTCAGTTTCAGTGAATTCAGGTTAGGTACCTGTTTATTCGATATGGTTTTCGGTCCTCAATTTTTATGCCCACCCCTAATCATGTTGTTGATGATGGGTGCTCTACAGAACATCGTGATTGACATAGCAAGAATCAAGTTGCACATCCCCAAGTTCTCAGGAAAGAAAGACCTAGATGCATATTTTGACTGGGAAGAGCAATGTGATCAGATTTTTCGTATCCATAATCTTGCTGATCCGAAGAGAGTAAACCTTATTTGTGTTGAGTTTTATGGTTACGCACTCACTTGGTGGAATCAACTACAAGAAAATCAGCTGCTGCTAGGCCCTGGTCACATTGAGAATTGGGAAGCGATGAAACAAGCCACGAGGCGAAGGTTTGTTCCTTCAGAATACTAGAGAGATCTCCAAAACAAATTGTAGCACCTCACCCAAGGTACGCACATGATGGATGAGTACTATAAAAAGATGGAATTACTTCTGGTTCGCGCTCGTACTCATGAAGGTGAGGAGGAAATGATGGCAAGATTTCTGCATGGTCTCAACAATGAAATTTCTGATTGTGTGGACATGTTTCCCTATAACACTCTACAAGATATAATGGAGCAAGAAAGCACATGGAGAGGAAGGTGCAGCGGAGTGGTCATGGACGGGTATCTCATAACCGCACCACCACACAATGGAAAAAGTCACAACCAAGTGCCTCTCATGGTGGTTATCAGTTTCACCATACTTCACACCCTACTGCCACTCGACGAACAGCGGCTTCATCATCATATCACCAGCTCCTAGGAATGTTGACAAGCATGCTCCCTCTACTGCTCGAAGTACTTCTAACCCCACGACTGTACCATCATCTCGAAGCCGAGATATTGAGTGTTGGAAGTGAAAAGGGCATGGTCACATTTCTTCTGAGTGTCACTATTTATCAATGAACAAGGTGAATGGAAATCTGATAGTGAAAATGAAGATAGTGGAGCACCGGATGATTATGAGGATGAAGAGGGTGAGAAGAGTGGTTGTGATATTCAGGCGTACATGGGAGATTGCTTTGTTTCCCATCGTGTGCTTAGCATCAATGCAACTAGAGAAGAGAAAGGGCATCGACATAATATTTTTCACACCCGTGGCACCATCAAGGACAAGGTTTGCAGAATTATTATTGACAATGGCAGCTACAATAACATTGCAAGTTCAGATTTAGTAGAGAGATTGAGACTGGAACAAAGAAGGCACCCAAGTCCATATAAGATGCAATGACTCAATTATTGTAGTACACTTAGAGTAAGCAACATAGTCACTATTCAGTTTTTCACTGGGAAGTACCGTGATCAAGTGGAATGTGACGTGGTGCCAATGCAAGCATGCCAATTGCTATTGGGAAGACCTTGGTTGTATGACCGTGATGTGCAAATCAGGGGCCGTGCTAATCATCTCTCGTTCCAATATGAGGGAGAGCGCATATTTTGCTCCCTTTGACACCCGAAGAAATATTGATGGATGATCTAAAAAAGAAAGAGAGAGTGAGTAAGAAGCACTTGAGTGACATCCACCAACATAGTGGGTGAGAGAATCCAAAGCCAACTAAAACCCCACAACTTAAATTGACCAAGATATGGGAAAAACAGGGATTAGTTATGATGGCTAGGAAAATGGACATGAGAAAGTTGAAAGTACAAATTCCATGTTCTTTGTACTTTTGTAGAAGGACAACTTTCTGTTTGCTAACGAATTTGGTTTCGAGATGTGTTCCTAGTGTTATTGTTGAAATTTTGCAGGGGTAATAAGATGTGTTCCCCGAGGAGGTACCACTAGGGCTGCCACCACAAAGAGGCATTGAACACCAAATTGATTTGGTTCCGAGAGCACCTTTGCCAAACTGTCCACCATAGCGCACAAACCCGGGGGAAACCAAGAAGATTCAACGAGAAGTTGAAGACCTAGTAAAAAAAGGTTATGTAAGTGAAAGTCTTTTCTCTTTGTGTTGTACCGGTTATTTTAGTGCCCAAGAAAGTGTTGGAAATATGCCCTAGAGGCAATAATAAAATGGTTATTATCATATTTCCCGTTCATGATAAATGTTTATTATTCACGCCAGAATTGTATTGATCGGAAACTTAAATACACGTGTGAATACATAAACTACACCGTGTCCCTAGTCATCCTCTACTGGACTAGCTTGTTGATCAAAGATGGTTAAGGTTTCCTAACCATGGACATGAGTTGTCATTTCATAATGGGATCACATCATTAGGAGAATGATGTGATGGACAAGACACAACTATAAGCTTAGCATATGACCGTATCACTTTACTTTTTGCTATAGCTTTCTTGATGTCAAGTATCTATTCCTAAGACCATCAGATCATACAACTCCCGGATACCGGAGGAATGCCTTGTGTGCTATCAAACATCACTTCGTAACTGGGTGATCATAAAGCTGCTCTACAGGTATCAAGTGTTGATGGTCAACAAGACCACTAGTTTCAAGAAAGGCAAGGGAAAGAAAGGGAACTTTAAGAAGAATGGCAAGCCAGTCACCGCTCCTGTGAAGAAGCCCAAGGCTAGACCTAAACCTGAGACTGAGTGCTTCTATTGCAAGGGGAATGTTCACTGGAAGTGGAAGTGCCTCAAGTACTTGGCAGATAAGAAGGCTAGCAACGTCAACAAAGGTATATTTGATATGCATGTTATTCATGTGTACCTTACTAGTGCTCGTAGTAGCGCCTGGGTATTTGATACTAGTTCGGTTGCTAATATATGTAACTCGAAATAGGAGCTGCAATAAAAGGAGACTAGCTAAGGACGAGGTGATGATGCACGTCGGAAATGGTTCCAAGGTTGATGTGATCGTCGTCGGCACGCTCCCTCTATATTTACCTTCGGGATTAGTTTTAAACCTAAATAATTGTTATTTGGTGCCTGTATTGAGCATGAACATTATATCTGGATCTTGTTTATTGTGAGACGGTTATTCATTTAAGTCACAAAGTAATGGTTGTTCTATTTATATGGATAATATCTTGTATGGTCATGCACCCCTTGTGAATGATTTATTCTTGTTGAATCTCGACAGTAGTGATACACATATTCATAATATTGATGCCAAAAGATGCAAACTTAATGATGCTAGTTCCACATATTTGTGGCACTGCTGCTTAGGTCATATTGATTTAAAACACATAAAGAAACTCCATGCTGATGGACTTTTGGAATAACCGGATTATGACTCATTTGAAACATGTGAACCATGCCTTATGGGCAAGATGACTAAACCCCCGTTTTCCGGAACAATGGAGTGGGCAAATGACTTACTGAAAATAATACATATCGACGTATGCGGTCCGATGAGTGTTGAAGCACGCGGTGGATATCGTTATTTTCTTACCTTCACATATGATTTGAGTAGATATGGGTATATTTACTTAATGAAACACAAGTCCAAAACATTTGAAAAGTTCAAGGAGTTTTAGAGTTAAGTAGAGAATCACCGTAACAAGAAAATTAAATTTCTATGATCTTATCGTGGAGGTGAATCCTTGAGTTACGAGTTTGGTATGCATTTAAGACAATGTGGAATTGTTTCACAGCTCACGCCACCTGGAACACCACAGCGTAATGGTGTGTCCGAACATCATAATCATACTTTATTAGATATGGTGCGTTCTATGATGTCTCTTACTGATTTGCCACTATCGTTTCGGGGTTATGCATCAGAGACAACCGCATTCACTTTAAACAGGGCACCGTCTAAATCCGTTGAGACGACACTGTATGAATTATGGTTTGGCAAGAAACCTAAACTATCGTTTCTTAAAGTTTGGGGATGCGACACTTATGTCAAGTGGCTTCAGCCTGATAAGCTCGAACCCAAAGCGGAGAAGTGTGTCTTCATAGGATACCCTAAAGATACCATTGGTATACCTTCTATCACCAATCCGAGGGAAAGATCTTTGTTGCCAAGAATGGATCATTTCTAGAGAAGGAGTTTCTCTTGAAAGAAGTGAGTGGTAGGAATGTATAACTTGATGAGGTAATCGTACCTTCTCTCAAATTGGAGAGAAGCACATCACAGAAAACAGTTCCCGTGATGCCTACACCAACAAGATAGGAAGCTAATGATAATGATCATGAAACTTCAGATCAAGTTACTACCATACTTCGTAGGTCGACCAGGACACGTACCGCACCAAAGTGGTATGGTAATCATGTCCTGGAAGTCATGTTGTTGGACACTGGCGAACCTACGAACTATTAAGAAGTAATGATGAGCCCGGATTCCGACAAATGGCTAGAGGCCATGAAATCCAAGATAGGATCCATGTATGAGAACCAAATATGGACTTTGGTAGACTTACCCGATGACCGAAAGGCCATCGAGAACAAATGGATATTTAAGAAGAAGATAGACGCGGATGGCAATGTCATCGTCTATAAAGCTCGACTTGTTGCAAAGGGTTTTCGACAAATTCAAGGAGTTGACTACGATGAGACTTTCTCACCCGTAGCAATGCTTAAGTCTACTAAAATTATGTTAGCAATTGCTTCACTTTTTGATTATGAAATCTCGAAGATGGATGTGAAAACTGCTTTCCTTAAGGAAGAATTGTATGTGATGCAGCCTACAGGTTTTGTGGATCCTAAGGATGCTAACAAGGTATGCAAGCTCCAACGGTCCATCTATGGACTGGTGCAAGCATCTCGGAGTTGGAATGTACGCTTTGATGAAGTGATCAAGGCTTTTGGTTTTATACAAACTTACGTAGAAGATTGTATTTACAAGAAAGTGAGTGGGAGCTCTATAGCATTCCTAATAGTATATTTGGATAACATATTATTGATTGGAAATGATGTAAAATATCTGGAAAGCATAACGGGTTATTTGAAAGGAGTTTTTCAAAGTAAGACCTGGTAAAGTTGCTTACATATTGGGCATCAAGATATATAGAGATAGATCAAGATGCATGAGAAGACATTTAAATAGAGCATGCCTAGACAAGATTTTGAAGGAGTTCAGAATGGACCAGTCAAAGAAGGAGTTCTTGCCTGAGTTGTAAGGTGTGGGAATTTGGGTAAGACTCAAGGCTCGACCACGGCATAAGAAAGAGAAAGGATGAAACTCATCCCCTATGTCTAAGCCATAGGCTCTATAATGTATGCCATGTTATGCAACAGATCTGATGTGTGCCTTGCCGTAAGTCTGGCAGGGATGTACCAAAGTGATCCAGGAGGGGATCATTGGACAATGGTCAAGAATATCCTTAAGTACCTAAAGAGGACTAAGGACATGTTTCTCGTTTATGGAGGTGACAAAGAGCTCGTCGTAAAGGGTTACGTCGATGCTACCTTTGACACTGATCCGAATGACTTGAAGTCTCAAAATAGATACATATTTATTCTGAATGGTGGAGCTGTTAGTTGGTGCAGTTCCAAGCGAACCATCGCAGCGGGATCTACATGTGAAGCGAAATACATAGCTACTTCGGAAGCGGCGAATGAAGGTGTCTGGATGAAGGAGTTCATATCTGATCTAGGAGTTGTGCCTAGTGCATCGGATCCAATGACTATCTTTTGTGACAACACTGGAGCAATTGCCATAGCAAAGGAGCCCATGTTTCATAAGAAGACCAAGAACATCAAATGTTGCTTCAAATCCATCGGCGATTACATCAAGGATGGAGCATAGAACCTTGCAAACTACATACATATCTGAATGTGGCAGACTTGTTGACTAAACCTCTTCCATGAGCAACACATGATCAACACCAGGACTCCATGGGTGTTAGATTCATAACTATGTAAACCAGATTATTGACTCTAGTGCAAGTGGGGGACTATTGGAAATATGCCCTAGAGGCAATAATAAAATGGTTATTATCATATTTCCCATTCATGATAAATGTTAATTATTCATGCTAGAATTGTATTGACTGAAAACTTAAATACACGTGTGAATACATAAACTACACCGTGTCCCCTAGTCAACCTCTACTAGACTAGCTCATTGATCAAAGATGGTTAAGGTTTCCTAACCATGGACATGAGTTTTCATTTGATAATGGGATCACATTGTTAGGAGAATGATGTGATGGACAAGACCCAAACGTAAGCTTAGCATATGATCGTATCACTTTAATTTTTTGCTACAACTTTCTTCATTTCAAGTATCTATCCCTAAGACCATGAGATCATGCAACTCCTGGATTCTAAAGGAATGCCTTGTGTGCTGATAACCCACAAGTATAGGGGGTCGCAACAGTTTTTGAGGGTAGAGTATTCAACCCAAATTTATTGATTTGACACAATGGGAGCCAAAGAATATTTCCAACTATTTGCAGTTGAGTTGTCAATTCAACCACACCAGGAGACTTAATATCTGTAGCAGACTGATCAGTAGCATAGTAATATGGTAGTTTGATAGCAGTGGTAATAGTAGTAACAGTAACGGTAACAGTAGTAGAAGTAGTTTTGTATAATTGTGACAGTAGAAGCAACAATAGTAACTTAGCAAAGATCAATATGTGAAAAGCTCGTAGGCATTGGATCAGTGATGGATAATTATGTTGGATAATATTCATCATGTAACAGTTATAACCTAGGGCGACACAGAAGTAGCTCCAATTCATCAATGTAATGTAGGCATGTATTCCGTATATAGTCATATGTGCTTGCGATAAGAACTTGCATGACATCTTTTGGCCTACCCTCCCGTGGTAGCGGGGTCCGTAAGGAAACTAAGGGATATTAAGTCCCCCTTTTCATAGAGAACCAAAACAAATCATTAACACATAGTGAATACATGAACTCCTCAAACTACGGTAATCACCGAAAAGAATCCCAATTATTGTCACTTTGGGGTATATATACGGATCATAACATGTAATAGGGTATGCGGATCATAACATGTAATAGGTGCATATAAGTTGAAAGACCAGATAAAGAACACAAACATATTCATGAAAACATAAAGGGTTCAGATCTGAAATCATGACACTTGGGCCCTAGTGACAAGCATGTCAGAGCAACATCAATCTCAGAACATAGTGTATACTAGGGATCAAGCCCTAACAAAACTAACTCAATTACATGATAAATCTTATCCAAACCATCACCATCCAGCATGCCTACGAAGGAATTACTCACTCCCGGCGGTGAGCATCATGGAATTGGTGATGGAGGAAGGTTGATGATGACAACAACGTCGAATCCCCCCTCTCCAGAGCCTAGAACGGACTCCAGATCAGCCCTCCCGATGAAGAACAGGAGGTGGGGCGGCTCCGTATTGTAAAACACAATGATTCCTTCTCTCGAATTTTTTTCTTGGCGAATAGACACATATGGAGTTGGAGTTAGGGATGCTGGGGCTGCCAGGGGCCACAAGCCTACAGGGCGTGCCCCTGGGCTTGTGGCGCCCTGCTGGACCTCCTTTGGAAATTCCTTGCGCCAATATTTTTTATATATTCTGAAATAATTCTCCGTAAATTTTTAGCTCAATCCGAGGACGGTTATTTCTGCACAACAACAACAACACCATGACAATTCTGCTGAAAAAAGTGTCAGTCCGAGTTAGTTCCATTCAAATCATGCAAATTAGAGTCCAAAACAAGAGCAAAAGTGTTTGGAAAAGTAGATACGTTTGGGAAATATCATGTACTATCAAACATCACTTCATAACCGGGTGATCATAAAGGTGCTCTACAGGTATCTCTGAAGGTGTCTGTTGGGTTGGCATGGATCGAGACTGGGATTTGCCTCTCGGTAATACAACATCATTAAGAGTGTGCAAGCAATATGGCTAATGAGTTAGTCACAGGATCTTGTATTACAAAATGATTAAAGAGACTTGCTGGCAATGAGATTGAACTAGGTATGGAGATACCGACGATAGAATCTCGGGCAAGTAACATATCACTAAACAAAGGGAATTGCACACGGGACTAACTGAATCCTTGACATCGTGGTTCAAGCAATAAAGATCTTTGTGGAATATGTAGGAACCAACGTGGGCATCCAGGTCACGCTATTGGTTATTGACCGGAGAGATGTCTCACTCATGTCTACATTATTCTCGAACCCGTAGGGTCCGCACACTTAACGTTCGATAATACTAGAGTGGAATTGGGATATGTGCATTGGTAACTGAATGTTGTTCGGCGTCCGAGATGAGATCCCAGATGTCAAGAGGAGCTCCGAAATGTTTCGGAGGTCAAGATTTATATATGGGAAGTCCCGTTTTGGTCGCTGGGAAAATTTCGGGCATTACCGACAGTGTACCAGGAGTGCCGAAAGAGGTCCGGGGGTCCACTGGGGGATCCACCTGCCAGCGGGGCCCACATGGGCTGTAGGGGGTGCACCTTGGCCTATATGGGCCAGGGGCACCAGCCCCAAGAGGCCATGCTACAAGGAGAGGTGGAGGAGGAAGAGTCCTAACACTACAAAAAAAATACACATCCGTGACATTTTGGGCGAACGATTTTTTTTCCTGTCATACATATGACACTTCTATGACGATAATTGTGACAAAACCCGGTATCATCATAGATGTGGTGGGCTCCTACTTCTATGACAAAAAATCATGACAGAAAATGGGCTTTTCGTCCTGGGCGGGCCGGAGACGCAGCCGCATGACGTTCTTTGGGCCGTCCATGACGGAAAACACCGTGGTACAAGCGAGGGGGAGGAAAATTTCGGGGAGTTCCCGGTTACGGTGGGAGGTCGGGGGCCAAGCGATGCGCGTTTCTCTCGTACACGTACGCGCGTGTGTGCGAGGCGTTGGCTCTAACTGAACCCGAGCGAGGCGTTGGGCTCTAACTGAACCCGAGCGATTGCACTGCAGGCTACGCGTTACTGAACCCGAGCGATCGGTCGATGGCAGTTAACTGAACCCGATTGAGCGATTCCTTGGCTACTGCTGCTAACTGAAGCCGATCGATGCTGCCTCTGGATGAACAGTGAGCGTTGCGGGGGGTTTGGATGAACAGTTCCCGGTGGGGGTGGATGAACAGGACCCCGTGGTGTTGCCTCTGGATGAACAGGACCCCGATTGATCGTGCCGGTTGGGGCTGGATGAACAGGACCCCGTGGAGGGGTGGATGAACAGGACCACCCCGTGGAGGGCAGGATGAACAGTAGACAGTGGAGGGGTGCCCGTGGAGGGGTGGTTGAACAGGACCCCGTGGTGTGGAGGGCTAGATGAACAGTAGACGGTGGACGGGTGGTTGAACAGTAGCCGGTGGAGGCTGGATGAACAGGAGCCCATGGAGGCTGGATGAACAGGAGCCCGTGGAGGCTGGAGGAGGTCGACGGTGGATGAACAGTAGCTCATGGAGGCTGGAGGGGGTCGACGGTGGAGATGAACAGTATCCCGTGGAGTCCCGTTTTGCGGTACGCCACACCCCTCCCGATGAACAGGACCCCCGTTTCAACTGTAGCGCTCCAACACAAGTCCGTTTCCTTCGTTTTGCGGTACGCCACACCCCTCCCGATCAACAGGACCCCCGTTTTGACCGTAGGAGGTCCGTTTCCTTCGTTTTGCGGTACGCCACACCCCTCCAGATCAACAGGACCCCCGTTTCGACCGTAGGAGGTCCGTTTCCTCCGTTGTGCAGTACGCCACACCCCTCCCGATCAACAGGGACCCCGTTTCGACCGTAGGAGGTCCGTTTCCTCTGATGTGCGGTACGCCAGGCCTCGTTTTCATCGCCTCTTCCGTCCAAGCCCTCCCGATGAACACGACCACGCATTCCGTTCCGACCCAGCCGCGTTGCCTCCCAATGAACACGACCACGCATTCCGTTGCCTCCCCATGAACACGACGACGCTGTTTCTTTGTTCCGACCTAGCCATGTACACGAGCCCTCGCCGTACGTATGCGCGAGTAGGCGTTCGAGACCCCGCCCATATGTACACATACGTGGCCGTATTTTCTTTCTTGCACCCTGGCTGTTGTACGTACGTGTACATGCTACGTGCGCGCCTCTATTACGACACGTGCGCGCCTCTACTACGACACGTGCGCGCCTCTACATCGACCAGTATATATGTATGTACACGTTCGCGACCAGAATGACAACGCTACGTACGCTTCGACCAGGTGGGTCCCGACTGTCAGGCACTTCCTTGACTGCGAAGATGTAGCTGGTGGGTCCCAGCAGTCAGGGGCGAATCGTTTTTTTTTGCCGGGACGCACTTCCTTGTGTGAGAAGATGTAGCTGGTGGGTCCCAGTAGTCGGGGGCTGGTGGGTCCCAGCAGTCAGTGGGGTGAATCGTTTTGGTTTTTTTTGCCCGGACGCACTTCCTTGCGTGCGAAGATGTAGCTGGTGGGTCCCAGCAGTCAGGGGGGCGAATCGTTTTCTTTTGCCCGGACGCACTTCCTTGCATGCAAAGGTGTAGCTGGTGGGTCCCAGCAGTCAGGGGAAAACGTTTTTTTTCATGAAATACGGTGGCCCGTCCGGTGGGTCCCTACTGTCAGGTGGAGGAAACATTATTTTCCGCGTAATAAGGAGGCACTTCCTTGCTGCGGTCGTGGACCCAGCTGTCAGCCTCTCCACGTACAGTCCACGTCCGATGGAAGTCGTTCCTTGAGCACGTTGACCACGCCGCGCCGAGAGCACCAGGGCAGTGGACGACGACGAGGCCTAGGAAGGGGACGACGCATAGCCAGGGAAGACGTAGCAGTGGAAGCCCGCGCGGAGAGGAGTATGAGGGTTCACTGGTTCGGCTGCGGTGTGAGGCTGCCGTCGACGCAGAATAACAGGGGGTGTGGGTGAGTAGAGGGATGGCCTGGCCAGCGGTGGGAGTAGTACGGGGCGGTGAGGCCTCCGTGGCATCACAGCCGGCCATGGGAGGCAGGAGCACGCGACACGACCGGCGCTGCTTTGGGCGGCTGGAGCAAGAAGACCAGAGGTTGAAGAAGCACTACGGCCGTTGGATGGACATCGTACGATCACTGCAGCTAGAATCGTTTATGTCGACTAAGTTGACAAAGCCCTTGGTACGCGTCAACTTAGTCGGCCCACAGTTCGGATTTCGCAGAGAACATATAGCCCATTTTCGATTTGTAAGAATGTACAGCCCATTTTTTAATTCTAATGGAATTTACTACAGCCCATTTACAGTTTGTAAAAAGTACAGCCGAACTTCTGGCTAGGACAACGATTAATAATTTCAAACAACAGCTCAAAACAGAATTCAAAAGAAATCCCACATTTTGATGGGGTCCGAAATATTTTTATCCAAAATTTCTAGTCAGGTTAAATATAATTTCAAAATAAAGTTGTATTACGTTAAAATCCAACGAAATATTGCGCGCGCAACAAGTAATGAAATTAAAATTTTCAAATTCCAAAAATAATATATTTTTCAAACTAATTAAGTGTTTGGTGCATAGTAATTGTCCAGTTATTATAATTGCGTCCCATTTATTATTTCTTAAAGTCCATTGTCTTGTTAAGCCTAATGCATACCTCCTATGAAAGTTTGCAGCCCAGCAGGGCGGAGAATAACAAGTTGACCCGGATATTGTGTACAACTGTCGGCCTAGTTGCATTGCTGATGTTGAAAAAAAAGCTATTTTTATACACACATTTAAAAAAATTGTATAGATAAGGAACATTTTTTATACACACATTTAATAATTTTTAAATACATGATTAACACTTTTTAAAATATATTTTTTAGTCAACAGTGGGCCCACAGCGAGCGGAGGAGGTCACAATACACATATTTTTTAAATACATGATTAATACTTTTGCAAAAACAATTAGCCCACAGCGAGCCAATTAGCTCTAGTCGGCCCACAGTGGGCCGACAGGACCCAATCAGCCCACAGTGGGCCGACACGGGCCAGTCGACAAGCTGTAGGCCGACTGGAATCCAATCAGCCGGCTGTGGGCCGACTAGGCCTAGTCGGCCTGCAGCGGGCCGACGGTGTATTATTTTTGAAAAAAATTACCCAGCGTAATATTTATGAAAATTAATAAAAAAATGTATTATTTAAAAATAGCGAAAAAAGGCCTGTGTAGTACAATACAACCTAACATGGTTACTCAGCCCACATTCAGCGCCGCCGGAAAGGCCCAAACAAGGCTTCTGTACAACTTTTTGAAGTCACTGATCTCAATTAATAACTTAAGAAAAAAAGTTAGATTACAGTGGAACCTAATTAAAAGTTGTCACGAGCAAATAAATAATTCAACGGGTCCCTCTTGTGCGTGTGTGTGTGTGTGAGAGAGAGAGAGAGATAGAGAGAGAGAGAGAGACCCATCGACCGATGCTCGTAAATACATCTTTCAGCCATATGCATTGCTGATGCTCAGTAAAAACTTATATAGTTGACACAATCATATAAAACATCATAGCACACTGAACTTGCATACAAAAGTTTCACGCAGGCGGCACAATCAGGATGGAAGCAGTGGATCGCTACGGGAAGGGCTATGTTGAAACCAACGAAGTCGTACATAACGGTTCATCGTCTTTATCAATGACGGGGAAATATCTTGAATGTTGTGCAAAGAAAACAGACAGACAACACAATAAGTTCTGCTAGCACATTAAGTTGACGTACAGCCCTTTCTAAAAAAAGTTCAGGTACAAAATTAGAACATGTCACAATCAAATGTACTGGCATATCAGTGCTTCACACCCATAGCTCGGATTTAACTAGTATCTGACAAGATTCAGTTGTTACCTCAAATTAGAGCACATCCAGGCAGCCAGCCCTGCCTCTTCTCCCAAATAAGCAGTGGCCTCCGCCATGCGATGGAGTAGGCCCTGTGCCATCCATCGTTCCGAGCAACACGGGGAAAGTCTGACGTTGACTCCTGGACGTCGTCGACGGACCCTGGCACCAGCGGCGGCGGCAGGACTTCGATTGATGGATTGACCACTTCTTCGACATGCACGAACACTCGATACAGGTACATCCCTAACGTGGTCCGCGGCAGCCTTGGTGGCAACGAATAGTACAACCCCGGTTCCTGCACTGGTATCTCAACACCAATCACCTTCGGTATGGTGGACGGCTTCTTCATCCATACCATAACCATCAGAGCCCAGCTGTCTGGAGGAACAAAAATACTTACGAGCTCACCTCCAAGGTCGTTGATAAGCTCGTTCATGGACTCGTTGTTCCAAGCACGCCGAGGCATGTCGTGGAAGGTAAGCTTTGTTAAAAACTCAAGCTCAGAGGGCACCGAGCCCCATCCTGGGTGCCACCGATCAAAGCTCACCAGCGTGTCATCGTAGAACAAACGCCGGGAAGATTCGAACACACGACTGCAGTCGAAAGTTGTCCGGAACCTAAGGAAGAAATCAGCCGGTGGCGGACAGACTTCGACGAGCAAGTCACTTATTTGGATGCCGTGCGCAATGACAAGAGCTTTGACAAGGTCATCCTGCGAGACGGGAGGCCGGTCGCCGTTGATGGTTACCATCAGCACTTTGTCGGCAAACTGGTCGTCAAGCGCCGCCATGCCACTGTTGAGCGATAGCACGCAGCGACCGAAGGCAGGACGGACATCAGGATCTCTGGCTCGGAGATCCGCGTTGACCGGCGACATGATAGTGTGCTTCAGTACAGGGAGTACATGAGGGGGATTTGGGGGAACTGGAGTAGGAATCGAGATTCCAGAGGTAGGGGAGGGGCGGGAGACTGGGGATGAAAAGGTAGCATGAATTTCGAGCACGCGCCAATATGCTCTCGGCGCGCAAGTGCACGAAAACACCGGTGGCGCCCACATGTCGGCCTAAGAGTCCTTATTCTTTCTTTTTTGGAGAGCCCGGCCTTTTTTAAGGATCTTTTGAGAGCCCGGCCTGAGAGTCATAATTGACCTGTTTGGCATTGCCTTACTACTCGGCCCATATTCAACGACACCTCACTGGCCCAAACAAGTGTACATCATCGAAAAGACACTGAGCTCAAATTATATAACTTGAAAAAAGGAGATATACTCTGAACACTGGAGAATGGTGATGCCCTCATTTAGCCCACCAGTAGTTCGAGACAATAAACAGTTCGAAACAACGATATATACAACATTCAAACACTGACTAGTGACTACTACTGACATAAACAGCAAGACATGATAGTTCATAAGAAGTCTTGCTACACCACCAAAACGCACCCATCTGCAGCGCTCAGACTCTCGTGATCCAGACGAGAATGACATTCTAAATAGAAGCAACTATTACATAGTAAGAGTGACATAGACGAGGATGACCAAATGACAAGGAATATGTATAACAAAAGAAAGAACTACCCATCCAGAACCAGCAGCAAAGACAACAAAGTCATTCGAAGAGATGATCCAACACCATCATAATTTGCAGCCCCGCTTCAGCGACCAGTGATCCAGAGACACCAGTACTCCACCCTTTCGATGCAGCGGCCCAATTACCTATCAACCTGAAGGCTCGAACCACATCACTGCCTGTCATAATTGAGACATCCAAGGATCAAAGTTAATCCGGATGCCTTTGCCATTCTCACCTTCTTTTAGTTGCAGGCTGTATCGTTGACAATCAGGGGAGTTTGCTCCCGAACTCCTAGGGCTCGCCGTGTAGACACAGTTTTCCATAGCAAACAGAGCCTCTCTGCCATCAAGGTCCTTGCCAACGGTGATCTCCTGGTTAATCGGATAATTGAGTCCGAGAAACAGAGAGTGTGAACCAAGGCTGTTTACCCGCCTCCAACTAAAAAATCCTAAAGGCCCCAACAAGCTAGTATCCTGCTCATAGACGTAACAGCCACTGTCCGGATACTCATGTATTACACGGTGCTTGTATACAGTGGGGTTTTTGCAATATAACTTTTCCAGCTCATGTGTCTGAATGATCATCAGTCTTTTGTCGTCGTCTGATCGAGCGAGGAACCAGTTGTGCTTCCCTGTTTTTGGCAAAGGTGGTGTGATTACAAAGGGCAGTAATTGTAGGGACACTGCATTATATCAAAAAGGACAGGCATTGTTAATGTAAGATCCGCATTGTTCAGAGTATGAGTAGGATAATGCAAGAAACAGCATTGATATGTCCCTGTCGGAACTGGGAGGAAAATACAGGGAAATGTATACTGGGTTCAAAAATATAGAAGTGCCATGCATGGTTATACTCATGTTATCTCGCAATCGATTCTTCACAGGAAACTACCATGTCATGCATGTTATGTAATCATGTTCTGTCCTCACAAACAAATTCTTCAAGGTAACTAACATACCATGCATTGTTATATACTCGTGTTCTGTGGGCAAATTTTTTTTGAGGATATTATTCTAGCCATTGATTGCTGAAGGGCGAATATAGGTATGTACACATGGTAAGCATTGCAGGATTTCACTACTTCCAAATATAGAGTTCTCCATATGCACAATTACTTCCCTAATGTAAGGTTAGATGAAACCAACGGTGTGGTGCATGTTTCTACATCATGAAAATGAGGAAACTAACATGAGAGGAAACAACTTACACGCGCCGTCCCAGCAATACGTGGTGCCCTCTGCTTTGTCGATCGCGTAGATGATGCCATTGTGTTCAATAGCATCACAGAAGTGTGTATCATCTTTGACGATGATCCACTGCGAGTCGAGTTGTCTCCAGCTAAAGAAGGCACCGGCGTAAAGATAGGCGAGTCAGCGGTCGAACAAGGCAATTAGCTTCAAGTCTGCGTAATTCGCATGTCGTGTGGGCACTTGGCAGATTACAATCTTGTGCAAAACAAGGTCCGTCCAACTGACGTAGTAATCTAGATGACTTGGACCGCAATGGTAATACTCTATATAATCCAATGGAGGAAGGATAATCTCATGGGAGGTCTGGAAGTTCACGAGCACCAACTTTTTACCGTCTTCTCTGAAGGCAACCATCCAGTGGGAGTTCATGCCGACCCAGTACATACCTGCCAAGAAGTTTCGGGCGATGGTGATCGGATCGATGTCGAGGGAAATGATATACGGCGACTGTCGGTGTCAAAACCGGCGGATCTCGGGTAGGGGGTCCCGAACTGTGCGGCAAGGTCGGATGGTAACAGGAGACGAGGGACACGATGTTTTTACCCAGGTTCGGGCCCTCTCGATGGAGGTAATACCCTACTCCTGCTTGATTAATATTGATGATATGGGTAGTACAAGAGTAGATCTACCACGAGATCAAGGAGGCTAAACCCTAGAAGCTAGCCTATGGTATGATTGTGTATGAAGATTGTTGTTCTACGGACTACAACCCTCCGGTTAATATAGACACCGGATAGGGTTAGGGTTACACAGAGTCAGTTACAATGGTAGGAGATCTTGAGTATCCACATCGCCTAGCTTGCCTTCCACGCCAAGGAAAGTCCCATCCAGACACGGGACGAAGTCTTCAATCTCGTATCTTCATAGTCCAGGAGTCCGGCGAAGGTATAGTCCGGCTACCCGAACAGCCCCTAATACAGGACTCCCTCAGTAGCCCCCGAACCAGGCGTCAATGACGATGAGTCCGGCGCGCAGATTGTCTTCAGCATTGCAAGGCGGGTTCCTCTCCAAATTCTGTGTACCTGTACGAATAATGTCCGATTTTTGTAATGTAGCGCTCCTCGGCTTCCGCGCCCAATAATGGCTGTCTTCCACGTGTTGAACGAATACGAAAAGCCTGGGGCGTTTTTACATCCACACCCCTAGCCATATAAACGAGCCGCCTATTTAACGGGATGAGGATTTAGATCCAAACCGCATCTTCTCCTCTCCACGAGTTATCATCAGAGCTCTCCCAGCTAAAGTCCATTCCAACATGGCTAGCCGTCGCAGCTCCTCCCCTCGCCCCTCCAGTCCTAAGCCCGGGGACTGGGAGAGTTGCACCATCCCGCATAGCAAGCTAGTGTCGCTTCAGGCCAAGGGATTTCTCCCCCAGGCGTACATGGTCCCGGTCCGAGCCGGTCTCGCCACCTATAATGGCGGAAAGCAAGCGGAGAGCGCCCCCAGTCCTTCCAAAGGAGAGCGGGTATGCCTCGTCCCCTATCTAATAAGGGGACTGGGATTTCCAATTCATCCATTTCTCTGCGGGCTCCTGGAGTTTTACGGCCTCCAGCTGCACAATCTCACGCCCGCCTCCGTATTACATATTGCGGGTTTCGTCGCCCTTTGCGAGCTATTCTTAGGCGTCGAAGCTCATTTCGCGCTGTGGAAGAAGATATTCTGCCTGGTGCCCCGCTCTCAAGAGGGGTCTATATACCAAGTGGGTGGAGCCGAAGTATGGCGCAACGCCGGGACCGGATACCTGTCCGGAACCCCGAAGAAGGCGTCCGAGGACTGGCCTTCAGAATGGTTTTACATAGACGACGTCCCGCTGCCGGACCCTATCCGGGACGGTCTACCTGAGTTCAACAGTGCTCCATTGAAGAAACGCTTGAGCTGGCATCCGCAGAGCTCTTAGAGAGAAAGCGACAGAGATGTCCTTTACCTGATGGGCCGGATAAGACTGTTGGCTCATTCCGGACTAACCATGATTGGAGTCATGGCCGCATGCATTATGCGAGGGGTGCAGCCACTTCAATACAGAGGCCACCCCATGTGGGATTTCAATGGGGAGGATGACGCCAAGCGTTACGGTCGTAAGGGGCCGGCCTCGGCTGCAGCCCTAATAAAGATTTTGTCCTCTTTGTACAAGGGAGAAAAGGAGGAGTTCCTCCGCGTTAACCCGCGGGCCGGATTCACTATGTATGAACCTCCAAGTTGGGTAAGCGAACAATTGCGCTTGCCCATTTATTTTATACTTCCATGGTCAGATACGTAGTCTGACGACTTCAACGCAGGAACTACGACAGGAAATGAAAGATATAAGCAGCCGCCCTCCACAACCCGAGGACCCAGAACGGTCCCTCGATCCGGACTCCGAAGAGGATCCGGACATATCTGTGGAGCTTGTCGACGGGGTGTTCCATCAGTTAAGCAAGGACAACACCTTGGTCGCTATTGTGGCTGATTTCCCCGGGTTAATCCCGGCCTCCCAGGTGACGGAAACCGGAGTTTTATTCCCTTGAGGGGGATTCCATTGTCATGTACTCCGGCGTTTCTAACAACAACCGTGTTTCACAGGGGAGATTTCCGAGGCGGGAGGCTGAACCTGCGGTGGCTAGCCAGCGAGGGGCCGCAGGGCCCCGTGGGAAAAAAGAAATGTAGTCCGGACCGAGATGCCGGCGCAAAGGTATCACGCATCCTCCGTTTCCACAGTGTTATTCCGTCAGGGCATATTAACGTTCGTACTTTCTTCAGGACGAAGAGACCTCGCCGGACTATATCCGGAGAGGCTGCCAATCGCGCCTCCACCACCCAGGTTCCAGTGACTGGCCGGGAAGCGGAGGCGAGCACAAGGCATGCACCGGACGCTCCTCCGACAGAGGATGCGGACAGGCTGTCTGCCACAAATTCTGAAGTGAAGAGTGCCATGAACCACAGGCGTCGCCGGACAGTTTTACGCGACGCTTGTTTCTCCCAAGAGGCTTTAGATGCCTTTAATTCGGGAGATGCGTACCTCCGTGCCGCTCAAAATGGTTTAGCCAGAGCCACGGAGCAGTATGTAAAAGACATACGGGTAAGAAAATTTTGTTTAAATATATATATACCAGTAGCCCCCGAGACTTGAAACAGTTAAAGTAACTGATTTAAGGATCATTTAATACACAGGTTCTTACGGAGAAGAATATTGTACTGTCCCAGGAGCTGGAAAGGTGCAAGGCCCAACTGGAGGCCGCACTAGCCGCGGCAGGGGAGTCTAAAGTGACCCCCTCAGGTAAAATATACATCGAAAGATTAGTATTGTGCGGCTTTGTGTGCCAATCTGACAAATCGTATTGCAGATGGTGCCGGACTTGATCCGGAAAAGCAACAACTCTTACGCCGGTTAAAGGCTGGTGAGAGTGTGTTGACCAAGGTGAGGCAAGAGAAGAATGATCTTCAGGATGCCAACACCAGGCTGGACGTCGAACTTAAAGACGTTCGAGGCCAGCTGTCGGACTCCACGAAGGAGAGTCAGCGACTTTGACGCGGCATATTTAGTAAGTGCTTGAACGAACCTTGAAAAGAGAGTTCGGCGAGGAAGTCGACTAACAGAGTAATGTCTGTAGGTGTGCTCACAGGTCGTCCTGCAGAGGAGATGCCCAGTTCTACGGGTGACCTTCTTCCCGAACTCCTGCAACTGCACGAATGAAGTCGGCAAGCGATGCGAGGCATTGCCCAAGCCTTATGGCCTGCCCACTCCATGCCCGAGGGCCTTGGAGAGCTTGCAGAAAAGCTGAAGGGAGCTCGGCGGCACTTCCGGTTGTGGAAGATATCATCCTGCCGACAAGGCGCTAGGGAGGCTTGGGCCATGGTGAAGACCCGTTTTACGAAGTCTGGCCCAAACCACATGGCTGAGGTCGGACCAGTGGGGCCTGACGGGAAGGAGATCCCTGTAAGCTTAGTATACGGCCAAGTAGAATTGGCTGCAAAGTATTCCCAGCAGGACTATAAATTAGACAGCCTGTTAGATGGTATAGAGGAGGAATACAATCAGTCAGAATGACTATGTAATTTATAATTGACATGTGTAATGCCTTCTAGCCGGATTGTAGATCGTTTGTCGTTGCCGACCTTTCCGCTTCGACCTCGGGACCTGACGGTCCGGAGTGTATCCGAATACCACAGCGGTTATATAAGAACCGAGGTATGCATGGAGACCAGGCGTAGGGGTCATTAGTGCTTTATCAGACAAGTGCCCAACTAGTTATGTTATATTACATGGTTAGTAAGAAACATCTTCCAGAGACAATAGTTCCGTTAGGGGTTCCTTTCGCTGGGGAGGCATGCCCTAAAGTGCATGTCCGGACTGCGTAAAAAGAAGCAGGGAAAGCATCTGGGGGCGCATAAAATTAGTAAGAAGATCATCTTTTATTTCACCTACCGAATATTCCCTTAAGAATGCTAGCTTTCGGCTTCACCCAGTCTGAGGTACACATCCGGCTGACCCGGCAGTAACAATCGCAGAGGTGCTCCCTTTACCTCCTAGCCGAATAATCGGGGACGTAGGGTTAAGCACAGGAGCCAGGCAACCCAGCTTGGCCAAAACTTAAGTCATGTCGATGCATATAATGGTGAAGAAAAGGGTACATGCGGAAGTTTGACACATGTATTGGGCGTGAAGCCCATATAAATAAGCTTCTGTTAAAGAAGCCCCCAGGTTAATGAGCGCGAGTGGCGCGTCACTTGATAAGCCTTTAAGGGCTATTAAAGAAAAGAAGGGAAGGGGAGAAATGTAAGACAGAAAGTGTAAAAAATGGATAGAGGAGGGAGACAAACATAGAGTCCGGTGCTAGGCATAGAATCTTCGTAGACGGGCTGCGTTCCATGGGTTCGGCTCGAGTCGGTTATCCGATGCATCTCGCAGGCGGTACGCCCCACCGGTCAGGACTTGGTCAATTATGAAGGGACCTTCCCACTTGGGCTTGAGTTTGTCCTTCTTCTTGTCCGGCAAGCGTAGAACTAGTTCACCGACATTGTAATTTTTGGCCTGTACTTCTCTGCTTTGATATCTTTGAGCTTGTTGTTGATAAAATGTGGAACGGGCTTTTGCCATGTCGCGCTCCTCCTCCAAAGTGTCCAAACTGTCCTGCCGATCGAACTCGGCTTCTCTTTCTTCATACATGCGCACTCGAGGTGAGTCATGAATTATGTCGTAGGGCAGAACTGCCTCTGCGCCGTACACCATAAAAAATGGTGTGTATCCGGTGGTGCGATTCGGCGTGGTCCGCAGCCCCCAGAGTACGGAGTCGAGCTCCTCTACCTACTACGTATTAGATTCCTTAAGGGACCGAACTAATCTGGGTTTGATGCCGCTCATAATAAGACCATTTGCGCGCTCGACCTGACCGTTAGTTTGAGGGTTATAGACGGAAGCATAATCGAGCTTGATGCCCATGTTTTTACACCAGTTTTACCTCATCGGCCGTAAAGTTTGTGCCGTTGTCAGTGATGATGCTGTGTGGGACGCCGTAACGATGTACGACCCCGCATATGAAGTCTATCACCGGTCCGGATTCGGCCGTCTTGACAGGCTTGGCTTCTATCCATTTGGTGAACTTGTCCACCATGACCAGTAGGTATTTTTTCTTATGGGTCCCACCTTTAAGGGGTCCGACCATGTCAAGCCCCCAGACCGAAAAAGGCCAGGTAATGGGGATAGTTTGCAGTGCGGTGGGTGGCATATGGCTTTTGTTGGCAAAAAGTTGGCAACCAACGCATCGTTGGACTAAGTCTTGAGCGTCTGCCCGTGCCGTCGGCCAATAAAAGCCTGTACGGAAGGCCTTGCTAACAAGGGACCAGGCAGCGGCGTGGTGACCACCAAGTCCGGCGTGAATTTCGGCCAGAAGGTTCCGCCCTTCATCTTCGGAGATGCACCTTTGAAGGACTCCGGTAGTGCTTTTCTTGTAAAGCTCTCCCTCATGGACTTTATAGGCTTTAGATCCCCGCACTATGCAGCGTGCCTCATTTTGGTCCTCTGGGAGTTCCTGCCTAGTAAGGTAGGCTAGGAATGGTTCTGTCCACGGGGCGATGACCGCCATTATTACGTGGGCTGACGGTGTAATTTCGGTGGCAGAGCCTCCAATTATGTCAGATTGTTCGGCGTCGGGTGGTGCGGTTGGGTCCGGACTGTTATCTGCGGGTTCCCCCTCCCATGCTACAGATGGCTTGAATAATCTCTCCAAAAAGATGTTGGGGGGGACTCCATCTCGTTTTGCACTGATGCGTGCCAGGACGTCCGCTGCTTGATTGTTTTCTCGGGCTATATGGTGAAACTCCAGCCCCTCAAACCGAGCTGACATTTTTAGGACGGCATTGCGGTAAGCTGCCATTTTTGGGTCCTTGGCGTCAAAGTCGCCATTTATTTGGGATATCGCGAGGTTTGAGTCCCCGCGCACCTCTAGGCGTTGAATGCCCATGGATACTGCCATCCGGAGACCATGTAGAAGGGCCTCATATTCTGCTGCATTGTTGGAGTCCGTGTACATAATTTGGAGTACATATTGGACTATGTCTCCTGTGGGGGACGTCAAAACGACGCCAGCCCCCAGTCTGGCCAACATTTTGGAGCCGTCAAAATGCATGATCCAGTTTGAGTATGTGCCGTACTCTTTAGGGAGTTCGGCCTCCGTCCATTCTGCGACGAAGTCGGCCAAAACTTGCGATTTGATAGCTCGCCGTGGCTTATAGGTTATATCGAACGGGAGGAGCTCAATGGCCCATTTTGCAATCCGGCCTGTTGCATCGCGGTTATTGATAATGTCGTTGAGTGGTACTTCCGAGGCTACTGTTATCGAACACTCTTGAAAGTAGTGTCGTAGCTTCCGGGATGCCATGAATACCGCGTATGCAATCTTTTGATAATGCGGGTACCGTGATTTGCATGGAGTGAGGACAGTGGACACGTAGTAGACCGGCCTTTGAAGGGGGAATTTGTGTCCGTCCGTTTCCCGCTCGACGACGAGCACTGCGCTGACAACCTGATGTGTTGCCGCGATGTACAATAGCATTGGTTCGCCGGTGTTCGGCGCGGCCAGGACTGGGTTTGTTGCCAATATGGCCTTTATTTCGTCGAGTACGGCCGTGGCGGCATCCGTCCACTCGAAGTGTTCGGTGCGCTGAAGGAGGCGATAAAGGGGCAGTGCCTTTTCTCCCAAGCGAGAGATAAAGCGGCTTAGCGCCGCCACGCATCCGGTTAATTTTTGTATTTGTTTGAGGTCTTTTGGGATATCCAGTTGTGACAAAGCTCGAATTTTGGCTGGATTTGCTTCAATTCCTCTACCGGATACAATGAAGCCCAAGAGCTTTGCGGCTGGAACGCTGAAAACTCATTTTTCCGGATTGAGCTTGATGTCATATTTTCGGAGGTTATCGAATGTAAGCCTCAAGTCATCTACTAGACATTCGACATGTCTTGATTTGACGACCACATCATCCACGTACGCCTCCGCTGTTTTGCCGATCTGGTTTGCCAGACATGTTTGGATCATGCGCTGATATGTTGCGCCGGCGTTTTTCAGCCCGAAGGGCATTGTGTTGAAGCAGAACGGGCCGTATGGTGTGATGAATGCCGTTGCGGCTTGGTCTGATTCTGCCATCTTGATTTGATGGTAACCGGAGTATGCATCGAGGAAACACAACGAATCGTGTCCTGCTGTGGCATCGATAATTTGATCGATACGGGGGAGGGTGAAGGGATCCTTAGGGCAAGCCTTATTGAGGTCTTTAAAATCGACACACAGGCGCCAGGATTTGTCCTTCTTTGGTACCATCACCAGGTTTGCTAGCTAGTCCGGATGTTTTATGTCTCTGATGAATCCGGCCTCCAATAACTTGGCTAGCTCCTCTCCCATAGCCTGTCTCTTCGGTTCGAAAAAACGCCGAAGGGCTTGTTTGATAGGTTTGAATCCTTTTAGGATGTTTAAGCTGTGTTCGGCCAGCCTGCGTGGGATTCCTGGCATGTCTGAAGGGTGCCAAGCAAAAATGTCCCAGTTCTCTCGTAGGAACTCTCGCAGTGCGGCGTCTACAACAGGGTTCAGTCGTGCCCCAATGGAAGCTGTTTTATTGGGGTCCATTGGATGGACCTGGAATTTGACTATTTTGTCCGCTGGTTTGAAGGATGTGGATTTGGATCTCTTATCGAGTATCACATCATCTCTATTAACCGTGGAGCGCAGCCCAGTCAGTTCCTCGGCCGCTAAGGCTTCGGATAGTGCCTCAAGGGCCAATGCGGTTGTCTTGTTTTTGGCACGGAGTGCTATGTCCAGATCACTAGCGAGAGTGATAATTCTATTTGGCCCAGGCATCTTGAGCTTCATGTACCCGTAATGGGGTATGGCTTGGAAGACTGTGAATGCCTCCCGTCCTAATATAGCGTGGTATCCGCTATTGAACGGGGCCACCTGGAACGTAACTTCTTCGGACCTGTAATTATCCGGCGTGCCGAACACCACATCTAGTGTGATCTTTCCTGTGCAGCGCGCTTCCTGACTGGGGATTATTCCTCTAAAGGTTGTGCTGCTTCGCTCGATGCGGTTCCAGTCTATTTCCATCTTTTGGAGGGTTTCCTCACAAATGAGGTTCAATCCGCTGCCTCCATCCATGACTACCTTTGTGAGGCGAGAGCCGTCCACTATGGGACTGAGGACCAATGCGGATGGTGCTCGGGCTGTTCGGAATTTAGGTTCGTCACTCGCGTTGAAGGTGATAGCAGTGTCTCTCCATGGGTTTATTGTTGCTACTTGATAGACTTCGGTGAGGCTGTGGAGTGCTCTTTTTCGCATATTATTTGATGTGAAAGTCTCGAAGACTGTGAGAACGGTACTGGTACCCTTGGGCTGGCTTTTTGCGGCCTCTGAAATTAGGAGGTCTTCGCCAATTTTGGCCACCTGCCGGAGTATCCAGCATGCTCTAAGGCTGTGAGTTGGTGTGGCGTCATCTGTACTGTGAATTCTACAGGGTCCATCCAGCCACCTTTCCAGTACGGTTCCATGCCCTGAAGAGGGTTTTGGCTTTTTGATGTTTAACCCGGGTGTCTTATTATGATGCATCCTCTTAGTTCGGACGGGATTGCTATTCAAGGCTGGGTTATCCCAAAATTTGATTTCGGTTTTCCGGGCGCTTTCCATCGCACAGTACTTTTGTACTATTGACGCCAAGTCAGCGAACCGTGTAATATCACGGCGACTTATGGCGTTAAGTATTCCCTCGTCCGCACAATTACTGCAAAAGATTGAAATTGCGTCTCCCTCGCGACAGTCCTTTATCCTGTTCATAACCAGGAGGAATCTGGCCCAATAGTGATGTACTGTTTCCTCGGGCTTTTGCCTGATTTGGGAAAGATCGCTTATGTTCGGGCGGGCGGGTGGTGTTGAATCTGAGACCTCACCCAATTTGAGATTCGGAGGCCGAAGAGCTCCCGAACTCTGAAGTTCAGGGTCTTGGATGTTGTCCAATGAATCTAGCCCGTTGCCTGATTCTAAGCTCAGGTCTTGAGTGGTATCCTCCCCTCCGCTGGTATCCGGTTTCGAGGGATCAGGAATTCGGACGTAACTAGTCCTTAAAATAGATGAAGGGTCGCCACACTGCGCCTCTACCACGGCAACGTGGTGGGTGACCTGGGGAGAGTTAATTTCTCTTAGATTGGGTTTAAGCCCAACCTGGTCGTAATCCGTCGCGACCCCCAGGGCGGCGAGGCGATCCAAGAGCTCGTTTATAGAAGAGAGCTCCATCGGATCCAGCTGCTCGACAAGTTCCGAGCTGACGTGAAGGTTGCTTTTGATGACCCGAGAGGTCACCGTCGGCGTAACGGCCGAACAGGCGGTCATGAGAAAACCACCTAGCCGGAGGGTTTGGCCGACAGCCAAGGCTCCCTTAGTAACGGCGCCGTCTTTAAAGACGGGAAGAGGCATCCTTCCTGATTGCGACGGCACAGAGGAACTCTCAATGAAAGCACCAATGTCGGTGTCAAAACCGGCGGATCTCGGGTAGGGGGTCCCGAACTGTGCATCAAGGTCGGATGGTAACAGGAGACGAGGGACACGATGTTTTTACCCAGGTTCGGGCCCTCTCGATGGAGGTAATACCCTACTCCTGCTTGATTAATATTGATGATATGGGTAGTACAAGAGTAGATCTACCACGAGATCAAGGAGGCTAAACCCTAGAAGCTAGCCTATGATATGATTGTGTATGAAGATCGTTGTTCTACGGACTACAACCCTCCGGTTTATATAGACACCGGATAGGGTTAGGGTTACACAGAGTCGGTTACAATGGTACGAGATCTTGAGTATCCGCATCGCCTAGCTTGCCTTCCACGCCAAGGAAAGTCCCATCCGGACACGGGACGGAGTCTTCAATCTCGTATCTTCATAGTCCAGGAGTCCAGCGAAGGTATAGTCCGGCTACCCGAACACCCCCTAATCAAGGACTCCCTCAGTGACCCACTACATGCCTGCAAAGAAGTTTTGGCTAATGGAGATCAGATTGAAGTCGAGGGGCATCATGCACACCTCCGTATCATGGTGAGCGAATCTTGCAAGACCAGATAGCAGCAAGCAGGGTGTCTTGAAATGCTTAGGCCTCGCTTCGACGATGGCCATGTGCATGTCCCTCGAGCATGCAGCCAGCCACAGGGCACTCAACATATCCATACACGAACAACAGAGGTCGAGGATGTCACTGGGGAGATTGCTCCAATCGTGGCTCATATGGATGCTGCGCGGTTTGCGTTCGGCCATGGTGGAGTTTGGAAGGGGGATTGATTTACAGGGAGAAGGATGTCGGTGCTGGAGCGGCTAGCGAGGGAATAGTGGTACTGGGGGAGGCGAGTGAGGCCACGGTACACGGGGGCATAGTGAGATGGAGACGGAGAAGGAGATGGAGATGGAGTGGTGCTATGGGAGCGGGGAGGGAGACGAGGCGAGGCGCCAATGTGCTGTACAGCGGCGGTGACAGACTGCACTGTGCACAGGGTGAGGCTGACTTTGGTAACCCGAACATGCCGTCTGGACTAGTGTCAGGCGCAGGGTGTTGTCACTTCACTGTGAGGACTGGATGAATAGTATTTTGACCATCAAGTGTACCACAGTTGTACTACTACTACTACTACTACTACTACTAGTAGGTACATGAGTACTCCAGTATTGTATAGCGTAAATAGGTCTCCCGTGCTAGCATGCCTGTTCACTTCATCGTTCAGGTATCATCCATATTGCGAGCAGAACCAAATTCCCGTGCATGCCCAATCAACGCTCTATCGCGATGCATGCAGTGGTCGTTCTGGTGCATCAAGGACGGCATGCAGATCGTTCCACACTTGAGAAGAGGAAAAATGGAAAGGTAGAACGCGGCAGCAGAGGAAGAGAACGCTGGCTAACGAGGCTGGGAGGGGATCGAGCAGGAAGTTAATGCTCCACGCCTAAAGGTTTTGGAAAACCTGATTTTCATGAGGTGACTTATACTCACCTAAACGGAGGGAGTATTCTTAACCAGAGAATGTTGTGTCTCCCACTCACACGCTCAAAAAACTACGACACATTTTTTTTATCTGTTTGCATAGTTCCCACCTATTAGGAAGGATGGGCACATACACGAACAGTTTGCATAGCCTTTTCATTTAGTCTACCTAGTCGTCTAATCAACTGCCTGCACGCCACTTCTCCCATTTACTCCTTCTCCATCGGGAACCGATTCTCCTCGGCTTCTTCACCTCCCCTTCGTCTTCATTTGCATCCAACCCCATGCGTTCACATTGTTTTAACCTCTTTAAATAATCATCTACTACTTCAGTTAGACTAGCCATCTAATCCTAATTCTCCAAACCATAGCCTCCGTTCCAGCGGTTCCAAATGGCGAAAGAGATCGAGATGCAGGTTTTTACCGTCCAACATGTCCTCGTCGAAGGCTCGATGTGCATAGTGCCACGTCCCGTCTGCCAAGGGTTGTTCGGCAGTGGATCAACAATGTATCCAACTCCCTAGAAAGGTAGAGACGAGGTCATCGGTCTCGATGCAGAGTACACGAAGCGTGCCCCTAGGAAGATCCAGCGCGCGCCGTCCTTCAGCTGTGCCTCGAAGATGATGTTTTGGTGTACACATCATACACTTGCCCTCCATACCAGGTGAGCTTCATGATTTCTTGTCTCGGGAGGACGTATACTTCTGTGGGCAGCCATCGAAGGGGACAAACAGAAGATGGAGCCGTACAACCTTGATTGAAAAGCATCGCCGGCCTACAAACCAGAATCAAAATTCCTGTAGAGTTTGTGATAAACAGACACCATCCCTATTTGATGTAGCAAATTTTGTGCTCGGTACAAATCTTCAGAAGGGTGACGAGAAGAAGAAGAAGAAGAAGAAGAAGAAGAAGAAGAAGAAGAAGAAGAAGAAGAAGAAAGAAGAAGAAGAAGAAGAAGAAGAAGAAAGAAGAAGAAGAAGAAGAAGAAGAAAGAAGAAGAAGAAGAAGAAGAAGAAGAAGAAGAAGAAGAAGAAGAAGAAGAAGAAGAAGGAAGAAGAAGAAGAAGAAGAAGAGAAGAAGAAGAAGAAGAAGAAGAAGAAGAAGAAGAAGAAGAGAAGAAGAAGAAGAAGAAGAAGAAGAGAGAAGAAGAAAGAAGAAGAAGAAGAAGAAGAAGAAGAGAAGAAGAAGAAGAAGAAGAAGAAGAAGAAGAAGGAAGAAGAAGAAGAAGAAGAAGAAGAAGAAGAAGAAGAAGAAGAAGAAGAAGAAGAAGAAGAAGAAGAAGAAGAAGAAGAAGAAGAAGAAGAAGAAGAAGAAGAAGAAGAAGAAGAAGAAGAAGAAGAAGAAAGAAGAAGAAGAAGAAGAAGAAGAAGAAGAAGAAGAAGAAGAAGAAGAAGAAGAAGAAGAAGAAGAAGAAGAAGAAGAAGAAGAAGAAGAAGAAGAAGAAGAAGAAGAAGAAGAAGAAGAAGAAGAAGAAGAAGAAGAAGAAGAAGAAGAAGAAGAAGAAGAAGAAGAAGAAGAAGAAGAAGAAGAAGAAGAAGAAGAAGAAAGAAGAAGAAGAAGAAGAAGAAGAAGAAGAAGAAGAAGAAGAAGAAGAAGAAGAAGAAGAAGAAGAAGAAGAAGAAGAAGAAGAAGAAGAAGAAGAAGAAGAAGAAGAAGAAGAAGAAGAAGAAGAAGAAGAAGAAGAAGAAGAAGAAGAAGAAGAAGAAGAAGAAGAAGAAGAAGAAGAAGAAGAAGAAGAAGAAGAAGAAGAAGAAGAAGAAGAAGAAGAAGAAGAAGAAGAAGAAGAAAAGGCTGCACCAGCAGGAGGGCATTATGGATGGATGAACTATTTCCTCTCTTGTAAAAAATTATTCCCTCTCGGTGTATATTGATATAGATGGACTATTTCGATGGTGTGCATGTCTTTGGAACAGAGTAGTAGCATGGGTCCACTTGACTATAAGGAACTATTTATCCGCATATATATCTCTCTCCGCTACTCCTTACAGTGATCGGTATGCAGTGCATGTGTCCGTAGACATGACAGCTGTCCATGAAGTTCAACTACGGCGACCATCACGTTTCATCTCGCGATTCCCACGACGCCTCTCCAACCCACAGCACCATGCCCCCCGACGTGCGCCTCACCCCTCTCGGTCGCACCGCCCCTCTGCCTTTGTGTGCATGACATGTGGGCCACCTAAAATGCGGCGAGCATCAAGTTTCTACCACAGCCACCCGCGATTCCCACGACGCCGCTCGAACCCATGAAACCACACATCCCCTGACCTGTGGCTCACCCCTCTTAGTGCGTCGGGCCACCGACCGGCAGCTAAGGAGCGGCGGCTTTTGTGGCGAGGTCGAGGTGCTTCTCAGCAAAGGCATCCAAGGCTTCCAGCCGGTTGACGAAGGCCAACCTCGTAGCGTCCTCACTGGCATTGTAGATACCTATGTACACGATTTTCTCGTACACGTGGATGTGTAGGTCGACGAATTCTTGCAGGGCGAGGCGCCTCGCGGCGAGCACGACCTCCAGGTGGACATTCTTTGTGGCGTCGGCGGGCAGTCGCAGGGCCACCAGTGCTTGAAAGAGGTTCCGGCCATGGAGGCCGATTAGGGTGGCAGGCAATGAGGAGCCCGGGCGCGCGGGATGGAGGAGTGCGGCGATGTCTTCCGCGAGCTTCTTGATGATGGTGAACTTGTTGCTGGTGTCAATGATCATCTGGTCCAACTAAGAGTCGTAGTTGGCGTCGACGGCGGCCATCCACCAGCCGGTCTCCAACACCGTCTGGAGACGATCCTCGGCCGCATGCCGCAGGCCGGCGTCGTGGACCATCTGGCGCAGCCGCTGGCCGCTCACGCGCATCACCGCCATGGGTCTGGAGTGAGCTCTTTTGCTCTTAGTGTAGGTGCTTAGGCAAATGCTTAGGTGCGTACGATGTGGTAGATGCATTGGAATGGAGGGGCACCTTTATATCAGGGCAATGAGGGCAAACTGCATTGCATTCACATCGTGCAGCCTCTTTTCCCGGACCTCCTCCCATTACTTCCCTCATGCATTAATTGAGGAGGATGCATTGGCCGTTCAACATATCGGGAACCGCTACTCCCTCCCTTGTCTGCATTAAAGCCGTATCGGGAACTGCGCCGCCCGCTTTCAAATCGAATACTCCCTCCGTCTAGGTGAGTATTAAGTCATCTTACGAAAACCAAATAGTAACACATAGGCGTGGTGCATTAACTCTCAGGTTGTTTCTTAGGCTAGCCATAGTGGGAGTAACTTAGGTAGTAACTTAACACATCCCAATACAATTTTGCTTATGTGGCAACTATTTAATGAGGAAAGAGGTGCTTGTGGTAACATAATATGTTACTATAACATAGCGCTTTAGTCGCTTCGACAGAGACGCAAGAAGACGAGGGAGTAGGCTGCTGCAAATGTAGGCCTGTGTGATTTGACAGTGAGTTACTGCTGGACAGGTGGGGCCCCGTGATTTGACTTGCCATTATCATTTTAACTGCGGTGCTACGACCGGCGTGAGTCTCCCAGATTCCTGACCACCTCCATACAGGTGCCTCTCCCAATGCTCCACCATGTAGTAGAGGCTGGCTCTTGCATGAGAGACCACTTCTCCACTTTTTCCTTGCCTCTATTTCCTCCACATATGCAAAAATGCCATGTAAAATGCACTATTGTACTTACTTTTACTTGCTCCTACAGGTGCTTAAGCTTGCCACATAGGCATAAAGTCTGATGTGGCAAGTTAATCAAGAAGAGAGAGACTAGTTTGGTGACCCAAGGAAGAAACGGTGCTAAGCGCGTGTACCTAGGTGAAAAGACAATTTTGAGTCTATAGCTAATTAAATGAAGCAAACTTAGCAACACCATTTCACTGGAAGAGGTCACTCCTTGGTAAATGCAATAAATACACATGCTTACTAGCACCATCTCTTCCTTGAGTACGAAGAAAGAGATAGAGAGGAGTAACAAAAAATACACTTATAGCCAACCTTGTTGTAGTATGAGTGACTAAGTGATGACTATGTATAACATGCCAAACATCAGATAGCCTAACACACCGTGTTAAATCTCCAAGGGCGCGACTGCATGAGCGACGCGACGGTCGTGGTAGGCACGACCACGATACGGGCTGCTGGCAGCCCTTGGATCTGAGATCAAACGGTCGCATGCTAAGTTGCTGAAAATTTGCAGAATAACCCTCCAGGATAGGATATTCACCCATAGGTCTAGAATCACGCCATGCAACCGTTCGATCTCAGATCCAAGGGCTCTCGGAAGCCCGTATCATGGGAGAATGTAAAGCCACTACCCTGCCGTTCGCATGCTGGCAGTTCGCTCCTACTCGTCCCCGCACGTCCTTCAATACTACGGCGGTTCACTCCTAGTCGTCCCGTCCATTCACATTACGGCAGTTCCACTAATCCTAACCCTCCTCCCAAATCCATGGCGTCCCAAATCTCCAGGATCGGCGGTGAGTACAAGGTTAGAACCATCACCGGCGATGAGTTCGACGTCATCTACACCCGTTCTTCCACGACGGTGAAAGGATGCCTTTCTCGCTTCAGACGCATGTTCGAAAACTCAGATGATGAGTGGGTCGCTGGGCTAGATGTTTAGTACACCACAGTCCTGGGACGAGAGAAGGATCTAAAGGACGAAGAGAGGAAGAAGCCCGCCGTGATCCAGGTTTGCGTGCATGACTTATGCTTGGTCTACCACATATGCCATGCCGACGTTGAGTGCTAGAATTTTAAGGACTTCCTCGGGAGCAACCTAATAATATTCGTTACTGTAGACTTTGGTAACGACAAAGAAATCCTGGGCCGGATAGGCCTCGTGTAGGCAACCCCTTTGACCTCCAGAAGAATCAGCTGGTGCCCTCTCGTCAGCCTTCAATGCTAACCCTGGCAGGAGCCATGGTTCATCCTTCGTACGGTAAACTGGTGAAACCTCCATACACGTTTCATCATCATGCATGGCAGCGGAATGTACTAGATATAGACCACATCCAGTACGCTGCAATGGATGGCTACCTTTGCTTCAATATCTACAAGGGTTGGATGAAGAGCAACAGCCAAGTGTGCGGTTCAAGCAAAGAAGTATCGGCCAAGAGGAAGAGGGACAAGGACGAAGTCGAGGACGTGGACGAGGACTCCGAGTAAGGTGGCAGTGTCGTTGCTCATGGTGGTTCTAATGCAGTGTCTACCGAAATAGTTGCAAAGTTTAATTTTAGGTGTGCTTAATTTAACTTGAGGGGTGTGTTGTGCTGAGCCCCCAGCAGAACTATGTTATGTTTCTTCTTGTTATTTTAACTCTTCAGTACGTACATACAACTATTTCTTACATTTCATATTTTAGTTGGTACAGTACTACCACTCGTTTCTTCACATTATATATGTACAATATATATGGCCAGCATCATATAGCCAGCAGTTTAGTTGTCAAAGAATTTCAGGGTGCTTAGTTTCGTCAAAGAATTCCAGGGTGCTTAGTTTTATTTGAGGGGTGGGTTGTGCACTTGTGCTGGACACCATTATCGTGACAAGCCTTTTTAATAGTACTATATGCATAATTTGGCGACGAGCGCTCTCTATATGTACCACCTTTTTTTTTAATTTCAAGTTTTGCTCCATGGAGCAATCCATTGATACTACTACTATACAAAAGTGGAGTATATACATTTTTTAAAAGGCTAGAGGGCGGGGCAGTCTAGCTCGGTCGGTTTCACGAGAGGCGAGGGCCTTTGTGATTTGACGGCTCATTACTGCTGTCAAATCGAATAGTACTACGCCGCCCGCTGCACGCCCGGCGCCTCCATTAAACCCCTCCGTTAAACCCGCATGCAAACCGAGAATCCTACTCCGACCACACGTTCGTTCATGAGCGGGACGGAATTAAACGCAACACCGGCCGAGATCCTCCCATCCGCCCTCAGTTTAAACGAGACCAGACGCCAGCCAAGCTCCTACCGTCCGCCCTCTATTTACACGAGGCCAGACAGACAGCGGGCAAGAATCTCACCCCTCCGCCGCTCCCCCATCTCCTCCTTCACCATTTTCTCCACTCATCCGATGGCTTCCGATGAGCCGTTCTCTGGCATATTACCCAGCTGGGTGGCCCGCTGAGCCCTCCGGATACGGGCGAGGCCGCTCGGTGCTTCACCAACCTCGCTTGGCCCGACGGAGCCAGTTGCCGCCCCAAGCAGGCGCGTGGTTCAGCAACTCGCCGCTCCAGTTCAGCTCGATGAGGAGTTGCGAGTTGCTCCATGCCGGCACGGCGGTGAGCACGCCGGTACGGGCGCCGTCGCTGCCGCGTCGTACCACGCCACCAGTGTCTGCGGTGGCCGTGCCTCCTATGTCTATGGGCGCGCCTCCCGTGCCTGCGGCAGCGCCATGCAGGCAGAGACAGAAGCCGGGTGCATGGAGAGCGACGAGTCGGTGGCCAGCTTCTCCGTGTACGCCGCCATCATTGAGGAGAAGTAGAACACGGGAGGCCGCCGCCATCATCGAGGAGAAGTAGAACATGGGAGGCCGCCGCCACTTGGGACCCGTGTAGGCCACCGCCGAGGCGACGACCGCGGATTCAGGTGGTTTCTTTGCTGCTTCGTCTCTTCGGAGGACCTTCGTCGACCCCGCAAGTGTCTGACGGACATGAGGAAGACAAAGGGATCCGCGGGCGGCCATTTAGATTATGTACTCCCTCTCCAGCTGGCGGGGAATTTTTGTTCTAAGAATGGATAAATTGTATGTATCTATAACTAAAATAAGTCTAGATACATCCATTTATAGGACAAGTATTTCCGGACGGAGGGAGTATTAATTATACAAGAGAGCCGGATTGGCACCTCTTAGTTCATGTAAATGTAATGAAATCCATGATGTTTATATGAAGATCCGGCTTTTTATACGAAATCTTTCATGCTTATATGAAATCAGTCCATGTTTGCACGAATTTTCATCTGGTTGGTTAGAGTTGTAAAAATGTATGCCGCTGGCGTTTGATGTCGTCCTCCGCTTAAGGAAGCGGGAGGAAATTTGCCAGCTGCCGTTGGAGATGCTCTTTATGCTGGAAATAATAGAGTGACATCCAATCCATTTGAGCTAATTGCCTGTATGATTGTCCCTCTATAAAAAGTTAATTGCATGCACGGTGTACACGTGACTTGCAGGGTGGCTATAGCTTCGTACAGAAAGTTAAAAAGAAACAAGTCCATCCTTAATCTTGTATTCTAAGTACTATGTGGGTTCCACTGTCAGTACAGTGGCGAAAGAAGTATATATCAAATAAGTAGAGTAATATATAATATAAAAATATAAAGTTAAAAGATAGAATACGAACTCATGTCATCGCGTTGCGAGCATCCGGCGCTAACCAGCCCAGCACATTTTTGTTGTAGACCATGCTGGATATATATCTCCATGTCTACTCTTATATATACTCCATTCGTTCCTAAATATTTGTCTTTTTTAGATTTCAAATGGACTACCACATACGGATGTGTATGTAGACATATTTTAGAGTGTAGATTCACTCATTTTGCTCCGTATGTGTTTTCAGGAAGGGGTCAGATTTGTCCTTGATTTATTTATGAGGTATCCAGATGGCACTGCACCGCCAAGAAAAGAGGGTAACATCAAAATTATGGACTACTTTTTTGAGTATGTTGGTAAGGTCCGGTCATAGTCACTTGTTGAAATCTCTAAAAAGACAAATACGCCCTCCATCCGGAAATACTTGTCATCACAATGCATAAAAGGAAATGTATCTAGACGTATTTTAGTTTTAGATACATCTCTTTTTATCCATTTTGATGACTAGTATTTTCGGACGGAGGGAGTAGAAAAAGAGTTGATGATGATGGTGTGCGTGCCATCCTGCAATATAGGCCGTCGGATTTATATCTAACGGATAGGAAAGAAACTATGGCAATTTTGCAAAAATATACCCACACATCTCTCCATGTTCGCAAATAAGGCCTTCCCTCGTTCAACCTTTTCTCTCACAAGATAAACTACTCATACAAATGCATCTTGATGTTCAGTGCAACGCACCGGCAGGTAGCAAATTTCTTTTAAAATAGTTGCTGCGATAATTGGGTTGAAGTGATATATTTTATGTCTGCCCCGAATGACTTCAGATTCACTAGTAGTAACAAAGAAAAGGTTGTCTTGTTAATTAACAGAAAACAGGGTGAAAACTATCACATGAGGCCGGTAAAAACAAGGCACACTGGGTTCAGCGTCATCGTCACTACAGCTGTGCGCGCGCGAGAAGTCTACATATCGAGGGGGCTACCGAGCGAGGCACTGAGACACAATGTTTGAGAGAGAAACCAATTGACATATTATGATCAGATCGAGTTGTCACCCTTCTGCTGTCATTGTTGGGGGGGGGGGGAGGGAGAGAAAGACTATTGAGAGTGTGTGCGGTAGACACAGAGGCACAACTAGCGAGTGTGTGTGTGTGTGTGTGTGTGTTTGAAAGAGGAGTAAATAGATTATTATCAAGATCGATGTGCCACCCTACTCCTTCGGTGTCGGGAAGTGTCTGTGTGTGTGTGTGTGTGTATGTTTGAGAGAGAAGCTAGTCGATAGATTAGTATCAAGATCGAGGTGTCACCCTACTCCTTCGGTGTTGGGAAGTGTGGGTGTGGGGGGGCAGTGACACTCACATATCTCTACTCTTATAAAAAACAGAGTTGGTAATGATGGTGTTCCTGCCATCCTGCAATATAAGCCATCCGATTTATATCTGACAGACAGGAAGGAAACTATGGCAATTTTGCAAAAAGATACCCACACCCCTCTCCGCATTTGCAAATAAGGCATTCCCTAGTTCATCCTTTTCTCCCACAAGATAAACGTCTCATAAAAATGCATCTTGATGTTCCGTGCAACGCATGGGCATCTTGCTAGTAGGGAGAAGGAGTTTGTGTGACACATATCTAGCTATATTAAGGGATAGGTAGATAGCATATGTGTGAGAGACATTAGTGGCTGTGGGTGGGCGGAATTAAAGGGGTGGGTGTGTTAGACATAGAGAGCGTGTGTGTTTCTGTGTGAGAGACTTGTAGGACGGGGTAGAAAGACGAATTTAACCCTAACGGAGGGAAAGAAATACACGAAGTGCACGTGTGTGATTCCGATGCCCACAGGGAAATGAGATACATATGCGTGTGAGAGAGATTGCACAATTCATTGACGTATCACTATCTAGCGATCGTGGACGTGCATCGCTTGAACATAAGTCAATATCTACTTCGTATCATGGCCAAAGGTACAATATCGATTCAACGCTATAAAGATTGGACACTCACATATCACATTTTTTCTATTTAAATAAGCCTTTTTAGTTGTGCATGCCAAAGCTACAGTGATGTTTCTTCAAACAACCAATGTAGCTATCATGAACATGCACCATTGTTGCTCTTGCATTCAAATTCATTAGTCTTGGATGATTTAAGTTTCTATTTTGAAGTAATATATGTAATATTCATATATGAATTCAACGGGTACACAATTTATGAAATGGAGGCTATGTAATCATATGAGGTAACACTTTTAAGTAGCTGACTACAATATCCATTTCTTTTTGTGCGCCTCTACACTAACATGTCAATGCATTATGTTTAAAGTAAATAACCAATGGCACTAAATTATCTATTTACACGAGAAATACATAGGTTGAGCATTTGATCCCTTTTTTTGTGAACGCGCCACTACACCCGTACGATTGGCTGCCCCCGTGTGAACGTCCAAGTTATCGGCGCATCATCTCGAGTTATTGTCTTTTTTCTGGGGTGGACTTCACACCAGTTATTAACTGCTGACGCGTGCCCCGTGTACACAGTCTAGCATGACCTTCCCACTAGCACGGTCCAAAATTAGTTGAAACTGGATACGAACGATCCCACGGGCAGCAAAATCTCCCGCCTCCTTCTAAAATTTCCGCCACCTTAGTCTTTAGCATGCGAAATCCCCCTTTTGTCATTGGTGCACGGAGACCAATAGTTACAATACCGCCCTCATCTACATGATAGGTCGGGGCTGCTTTGGTAACTTTCGGTTCCCCCACTACACGGCACCCCCATTTCCTCTCCCCCTCCCGAAAAAACGACTAACTACACGGCACGCCGTCCGTACTTCATCGCCCTTTCTCCCCTCCCCTCCCGAAACCCTAGACTGCTCATCCACCGGCGTACCATAGCCCATTCACTGCCAGCGGCGTCCGCCTCGCTGGATCTGCTTCTGCAGCCACATCTACCCCTCCCACTTCCCCTAGAAATAAGTAGACTGATCATCCACTATTGTACCACAACCCATTCAGTGTCGGCCTTGTCCCCGGCGCCGGATCTGCTTCGCCGGTACTCTCGTCAACCGCCGCGTATCTGCAGTGGCTCATTCGTACTCCCCACCGGAGACGCTTCGTCCACACCCCCCGGAGCCGCCCCATCGACGCCCCCGTCGACGGCCTCTGATCCTCTTCGCCGACACCTTCCTCAACCCTACCGGAGCCGCTTCGCCGACACCTTCCTCAACCCTATCGGGGTAGCTTCGCCTATACCATTCTCAACCCTACCGGGGCCGCTTTGCCAACTCACAAGTCCACGGCCTCAGATCCGCTTCCTCGCACCCTCATCCAACCTACACGAGCAGCTTCTGATGCCCCATCCACGGCCGCAGATCCGCATCGTCGACACCACCCTTAACCCAACCACCGGAGCAGCTTCTGACGCCCCGTCCACGGCCACAGATCCGCATCGTCGACACCAACCTTAACCCAACCACCGGAGCAGCTTCACCTATGCCCTCGTCCACGGCCATAGATCCGCTTCGCCCACACCGTAGTCCACCCTACCGGAGCCGCTCCACAAACACCCTACTCGACGGTTCTAGATCTCCTTACCAGACCCCGACATCCAGCGCAGCGTCATCACCCTCGACGTTTCTAACCTGATTCCCACAGTCTGGAGAGATGCCAAGCACCCGCCACGGCCTAGGTACTTGCCACCTTCAAACCCGTCCAGCATCACCTGCCCGATGTACTACAAATATACTAACCGGTCGTTGTTACGTGTTATGCAGCTGGCAAAAACTACAAGGACGATGTTTCTTCTGGATCTAACAGCTTGGCCAACAAAGATCCTGGACTGAGGCATTGCTATGATCTTGTAAGCGCGTCTCTCTCTCTTGTATTGTTCTGTTCCTGCCAGCGTGCTTTGCTGGGATTTTCGACCAGTAATCCCTTTGTGCAGACAATGATTTCTACTACTGGCTGCTAAATTAGATATGTAGATGTCATACATGATACTACCTCGTACCTCCGTTCCTAAATATAAGTCTTTCTAGAGATTCCACTATAGGCTACATACGGAGCAAAATGAGTGAATCTACACTCGAAAATGCATCTATATACATCTGTATGTGGTCCATACTGGAATATCTACGAAGACATATATTTAGGAACAGGGGCAGTACATTACACAAAATCGTAGGTGGCATGTAGGAATTCCAGTGCACTACATTAGGCTCCCTTAGAGTATCTGCTAGTCCAGCATACAGAGTCATGGCTAGTTTATGGTACGCACACAATCGTTAATTGGTGGTTTAAATATGCGCAAAGGACATGCAATGTAGTATCATGTAGAGATGTCTGAAATTAGCCGTGTCAACTTGCAGATAGGGTTACACAATAAAAAAGTACAAGATGTATGTGGCAATTTCATGGAACATCGCAAAAAAAAGGAGAGGCAGCGGTGAGCCTATACAGTGTGCTATGGTACGTCACTCCTCCATTGCAATCATCGTGACATGTTATTTGTATGCCAGTTCTATTAGCCAAGTTTCTTAGGGACAGTTATTATGAGTTATCCTAAGAAAATAAGCACCTGCGAATATAAGTTCCATGTAATAAGCCAACCAGTTCTTTTCATTGCGTTTTCAGCTTATCTTTGGTATGATCAGTGGAAAGTCTAGATTGCATTATATTTTTTCATTTTGCTGCCCATATGGAAATTAGTTTGACTTGCAAACATCACAAATTGAACCCAGTGCAGTAATTAATATGATTGGAAAACAGACCATCACTATTTGCTCAGAATGCAAATACAAAGATACCATCTACTTGGCACAATCTACTTTGGTAAATGTTTTCCATAGAGATCCCATTGCCTAATTTAAACGAAGAACGCATGACCCACATTTAAATGAAGAACAATTATTTATTGAAATTCGATGGTCCAAGTGGTTGGTTATTATCGTATACAAGCACCACCTGAAAGCATCATATAGCAGCAGCAGCTCATAGCAACTCATCATACAGCAGCAGCAGTCTGCAATTCATCATATGCCAGCAGCAGCTCATAGCAATTCATAATATAGCAGCAGCAGAAGCAGCTCATAGCAATTCATCATATAGCAGCAGGAGGAGCAGCTCATGGCAATTCATCATATAGCAGCAGCAGGAGCAGCTCATAGCAATTATCATATAGCAGCAGCAGGAGCAGCTTGTAGCAACTCATCATATAGCAGCAGTAGGAGCAGCTTGTAGCAACTCATCATATAGCAGCAGCAGCAGCTCATAGCAATTCATCATATAGCAGCAGTAGCAGCTCATAGCAGCTCATCATACAGCAGCAGCAGCTCATAGCAATTCATCATATAGCAGCAGCAGGAGCAGCTCATAGCAATGCATCATATAGCAGCAGCAGAAGCAGCTCATAGCAATTCATCGTATAGTGGATCAGAATGAAAATTTGGCAAAAAATCAGAGGAGATCCTCACCTTGTTGGATGAGCTCATCCTTCAACAGCACCTCAAGGCCATGGCCTGGGAGGAGGGGAGGGGGAATAAGGTGCCTTCTGCCGCAGTGTGGCATCAGCTGTAGTTGTGCAGCGCCCGCTGGAGTAGTGCGTTGGACGAACCACAGTGGAGCAGCTGCTGGAGACCATGAGAATGAGGGGCGGCGCCAGAGGGAGGAGAAGCCAGGGAGATTTGCCCCTACCCTCCGGCCATGTAGCCTAGATAGACATAGCATCATCGAGGACAAGGCCAGATGGGACCAGTGGCGATGGCTCGCTGGAGGAACCCTAGTGCTGCAGGCAGGGGATCGAGGTAGAGGGAAAGGGGAGAGGAGATGCAAGCGGGCAGGGCAATGAATGCTTGCGTGTTTGTTTTTACTTGAGGGTCAGGTGTGACACGGGCGTCAGCAGTTGCATTTTGAGTGTAATATAGGCAGACAACAGAGTCATTTCACTATTCCCCTTCCCTTCAATTTTTAGTGAGGTTCTACCCAAAACACCCCCCCCCCCTCCAAAGCGAAATTAGTTAAGCCCAAGCCCATAACTCAAAAATGACTTCTTTGCATATTTTATGGCTTATTTTGACAATATGCCCTGAAAAGGCGGAATCGAACTAGCCCTTAACCTGCAATTCAATTGTGCGTGCAATGATGAATCACTCCTGCCTGCTATCTATACATTTAGGCATCATCATACATGGCATAACCTAATACATGTGCATTCCATTGTAGAATCTGGAATATGCAATGTTTATGTTAGTTCATACGTCGCACATGATGTTTAAATGCCCCTTAAATTTGGTCAGTCAAGTGATGGTCTTTAAGCCTCCTTCTTTGCTTCTTTTCTTCATATGTAAGATTTGCTCACACTTCTGTTCAATTGCTTGTTTTGCATCAGCCAGCCATACTAGGAATGTTTGATTTGATTACTTGTTGTTCTTGACCTAACACTCTAACAGAGCTTGTCAACGATTTAAACACTAAGGGCTGTTGTAGTGGGGCCTTGTCTAACTCATAGGTGACATAAAGGTTTGGCTGTACACTACATTAGGCTCTCCAAGAGTACCTGGAGATCCGGTTCGAAGGTACACCTAGTTTTTACATAGTGCAGACATAGTAACTGCTCATTTCATTGTGTGCAAGTGCAAGAGATGCGGCATGTTTCATTATGTGGTGTTGTTTTGTTATAATCTCATCCTTTTGTGTTCACAGACTGGAAAGTATGCATATTTATCTTCCAAGGAGACGAGTAACTAGTTTGTGTCACCTTGCAGAGGGGGTGCAATGAAGATAAGATTGAGGATTTCCAAGTACAAGATGTTAGGAAGGAGCCTTGCAAGAGAAGTAGGAGCTGCGCAGAGCCTCTTCAACCTGCTAAGGTAAGTCACTGTATGCAACTCAACAGTTCAATTCCTTGTTTGTTTCAGGCATAGTTAATTTTCTCTTTTCAATTGCTTTATTTGTCCTCAGTTAATGAGATGCCCAAATAATCATGCCTGATGTTCGGTACTTGTATCACTATTAGTTGACATAATTAAAGGCCTTACCATTTAATTACTCTACCGAAGTGTGCCTGAAGCTTTGAAGTCTATTAACCAACTATTATTGCATGAGGCTCACAATCTAGTTTATACTACGCTAATGATTGCATAGTTTTGCCTGCTGTAGTATGTTTGTATGAAACCCTTTGATGTTCATTATGCTCCCTAAGACTTTAATTGAGGCACAGAATGGCCAACTGCTTGCTTACTTATACGCAACGTGCTGTCTAAATTTTTAACTTGTCTGTGTTTTTGATTGGGCCCCAACATCATGCTCCTCTGGTGAGCTAAGAGGGATTTCTGTATGCAGGCTGCATAGACTATATTTTTTATAATTTTTAAAATATCACCTGCTTATGCTTCATGACATGTAACATTTTTTTTAAAGTGACATGTAACATTATTGTTAGTCCTGTTTTGTCATGTAGTACAAAATAGTGTCTTGTTCGCTTCACTGTTGTAACTATATTTTTGCCCTAGTCATGTGTACTTACAGAAACATTTCAGGATGAAGTGACATCAACACAAAGATCTGTGAGCAGTGCGGCATGGCCGTTACCGAATGATTATGGATTGGAATTGGAATGTGCTGATGTTCTCGAGCATCAACTAGAGGTGGCAAGACAACGTGTACATGATTGTCAATGTATAATCAACAAGTTGAGACTGGACATGCAGGTATTAGATGCAGGAGTCAAAAAAATGAAACAAGACATTGAGGTAACCATGAAGGAATTGGAGATTTTGCAGACTGAAATTTGTGCTATCTGAATCCGGCCAATCCTATTTTCTGAAGAGATTATAGTTCAAATGGAGTTAAGTTGATGCGCGTCCATGATGTATGAGCTGTATTTGCCCAGTGTATGTAATTTGTTGTTTGTGTATGCTTTATTATCACCTATGCCAAACCATAATGCCCAGTGGGTAGAATCGGCTGTAATTTCTTTATTGTATAGTGTAGGATTATTCTACCTTTCTATGCCTTGATCTCTTTGTTGTAATAGTGTAGGCTTTTTAGAGGTGATAGTATTGAGTAGGATAATTCTTTGAATATGCTATATCGTTCAAACGGGGGCCAATTCGCCCGACCATGGCCCTTCACGGGCCGTCGAACCCATGGGCCTTCTACGTCTCGTAGGATCCATGGGCCTTCTATGTCTCGTAGGATCCATGGGTCTTGTACGTCTCGTAGTATCCATGGGCCGCCGGCTCATTTATGGGTCTTGTACGGCCCTTTAATGGGCCGTAGGCGGGCCTTTAATGGAAATCGGACGTTGTATGGGCTGACAATAATGGGTCGTTAATAGGCCGTATTTGGTGATGCTATGAAATTGGCCCAACATACTAACGGTCCACAAACAGGCCGACTGTAACGACAGGCTGAATTTGGCCCACAAGCAGAAAATGACAGTAACGGACCGTAAGTAACCGAATGCTACAAATGAGCCCAAGAATAAATGGGCCCTCGGAAGGCCGAAAGTTAACTTGGGCTGGAAACGGCCCAACGGAATAACGGGCCGTTAATGGGTATAAAGTGATACACTGTTCATTACGGGTCAGTTTCACCACGGGCCGTTAATGGGTGTAAAGTAATACATTGTTCATTACGGGCCAGTTTCAGCACGGGCCGCTAATGGGCCAGTATGACTGCATCAACCGTGCGCGTTATATACATTCTCGCTTTTGGTCTACAAGGGTATGTAGACACACTCCCCTCACGTTGCTATGCATATCCTAGATTAGATATTGGGTGTTCATAGGATTTTTTTTTATTTTCATGCTTCGTACCCCATCAGAAAGATGGATCTTTAAGAATGTGTGTTGATTGTAGACCTATTAACAACATTACCATGAGGTATAGGCACCCCATACCTAGGCTTGGCGATATTCTTGATGAACTTAGTGGCGCCACCATCTTTTGTAAAATTGACTTGCGAGGTGGCTACCATGAAATTAGAATGAGAGAGGGTGATGAATGGAAAACTTCTTTCAAAACAAAATCTGGTTTGTATGAGTGGTTAGTTATGCCATTTGGATAGATAAAGGCACCTAGTACCTTCATAAGATTAATGAATCATGTGCTTAGAATGTTCATTGGCAAGTTTGTTGTTGTTTACTTTGATGACATCCTGATGTGCTTGATGTCCTAAGAGAGGAGAGATTATATGCTAACAAGGAAAAGTGCACATTTTGCACACACAAAGTTGTGTTTCTTGGCTTTGTTATTTCAGGTCAAGGTGTGGAGGTAGATGAGGAAAAGGTCAAACCATCCATGAGTGGATGCCTCCACAAAATGTAAGTCAAGTATGAAGCTTCCTTAGGCTTGTTGTTTTCTACCGTCGGTTTGTGAAGGACTTCAGCACCATTGCTGCCCCCATGAATGAGCTAACAAAGAAAGATGTTGCCTTCAAGTGGGCAAATGCACAAGAGAAGGCCTTTCAAGAGCTGAAAGAAAAATTAACATCTGCACCATTGCTTGCACTACCCAATTTCGGTAAGACTTTTGAAATTGAACGTGATGCAAGTGGTGTTGGTATTGCAGGAGTACTAATGCAAGAAGGTAGGCCTATTGCAGATTTTAGTGAGAAGCTAAGTGGTCCAACTCTAAATTATTCAGTTTATGACAAGCAATTATATGCACTTCTGAGATCGTTGGAAACATGGAAACATTATTTGTGGCCTAAAGAACTTGTGATACATTCCAACCATGAATCTTTAAAGCACCTTAGGGGTCAACTAAAACTAAAAAGTAGACATGCAAAATGGAGTGAATTCATAGAATCTTTTCCCTATATAGTCAAGTAAAGAAAGGAAAATATACCGATGCTTTGTCTAAACGCCATATTTTTCTCTCACAACTTGATACTAAAATTCTTAGGTTGCAAAGCATCGAAGAATTGTATGTCAATGACCCATATTTTGCTGAACCACACTCAAAGTGTAGTGAGGGAAAAGGTTGGGAAAAGTTTCACTTGCATGACAGATTGTTGTTTCTAGCTAACAAAATTGTGCATCCCAGATTGTTTTGTTCGTTTTTGCTTTTGCAGGAGGCTCATGCTAGTGGTCTCATGGAACATTCTGGAGTAAAGAAAACAAAGAGTGTGCTAATTGACCATTTCTTTTGGCCAAGGATGAGATGTGATGTTGAGCACTACGTGCTATGTTGTGAGATCTGCCGCAAAGCTAAGACACGTTTAACCTTCATGGACTTTATATGCCTTTATCAATTCCTATTACACCTTGGGAAGATATTCCTATGGATTTTGTTATTGGATTACCACGCACTAAGAGAGGGAGTGATTTGGTTTTTGTGGTGGTTGATAGGTTTAGCAAGATGGCTCATTTTATCCTGTGACATAAGAGCGATGATGCTTCAGACATTGCTGATTTATTTTTTAGGGAAGTCTTGTGACTACATGGAGTACCACACACTATTGTTTCAGATCGTGACACCAAGTTTATGAGATATTTTTGGAAAACGTTGTGGGGAAAGCTAGTCAAAGCTTCTCTTTTCCACTACATGCACCCACAAACGAAAGGACAAACTGAAGTTGTCAACCGCGCACTATCCATGATGCTAAGATCAGGTTTAAAGAAGAATTTGAAGATGTGGGAAGAGTGTCTCCCCCACATGGAGTTTGCATACAACAGGGCGGTACATTCAACTACTGAATTTTGTCCTTTTGAAATTGTTTATGGTTTCAAACCTACTGCTCCCATAAATCTTTTGCCTTTACCATTGAAGGAGCGAATTAATCTTGATGCAAGTAAGCGTGATGACATATTGAAGAAAATTCATGAGAATACCAAGGAAAATATTGAGAAGATGATAGAACAATATGAAAACGAGCAAATAAGGGAAGAAAGAAGGTGTTATTTGACGAAGGTGATCTTGTGTGGGTACACCTGCGAAAGGATCGTCTCTCGGATCAACGCAAATGCAAGTTGCAGCCATGCGGAGATGGGCCATTCAAAGTGCCTGCGAAGATCAATGACAATGCCTACAAGATTGACCTTCCAATGGATTATGGTGTTAGTCCAACTTTCAATGTGTCCAACCTCTCTCCATACTTTTGACCATTAGAGTCGAGGACAATTCCTTTTCAAGAGGGGGTTATGATGAGGAAATCACAACCATCGACAAGTCTCCAACGATTATAGGTCCAATCACAAGAAGTCGCACCAAACTAATAAGTGACCAGGTGGACGCTGACTTAAGTTTACATTGTAACCTTGATGACACAACTATGCTTTCATCCCCATTGTTATTGGTTTAAATTAGGTATCACATGGAAGAAATCCAACAACCTATGAGCTCTTGAAGCAACCGGTTTGGAGAAAATAGGTTTCAAGTGAAGCTGATGCTGTCAGTTTTTTCCTTTGATATTTCGTTGTGCCAAACCCATTTGGAGGAGAGATGGGAACATAGGGGTATATCACCAGAAGCTACATCAAATTTACTTTCCAATGCAAAAAAACTCACTTCATTTGGAGATGTGAGTCGAAAGTTCTAGTCATTCTAGTGGAAGGTGTCCACGCTGTCAAGGCTTCACGAATTCCCGAGGAGCTCTCCAACAATTTCCAAAGTTGACTGCTTATTCCCCAAAGAAGCCATGCAAAAGTATTTACTTTTGAATCCTTTTCACACCCAGCTAAGGGGGGTTGTCCCTACTATAAAACCCCATCTCCCCCATCCTTTTAGAAACCTTTCGTCAAACCATTCAGCTACAAGCTTATGCAGCAAGACTGCTCGAGATCCGAGAGATCCTTACTACCTTTGCTCTTGTGAGTTCATCCGGATTTGCGGGAAGGAGCCTCCGGTTCCCCCTAATTATCCCGACTGCTTGGATCTAGTTCCCGTCCCCAATTCGATCCTACGACACAAAGATCAGGCCACCCTCGGGCGTGAACCTGTTCATCGGGTTTGCACCTATCAGGCTCCTGGAAAAAATGACACGTTCCCACCACGGACGTGCCATGGTAGTCATGCACGACCGCCCCATTGCCACTGAAACCATCGGGCTTCGCCATTGCGGCAATATTCAACTTGATCTAGCCTAGGTCAAGGGGAGGCCACAGATCCGACACTTGTACCGAGTTTGTAGCCACCGAAGGAGCATGAGCTTCACCCCAAACCGCAAGCGACTACCATACATGGTCAACCTGCACTCTAGGATCTTCAATAAGTTTTCCAGCCCGCGTTGCATTGCGAGCGATCTACTCTAATAGCTGGTATCCCCATATAGTAAGAATGGAGAAGATTTTTGTGAGTTATTGCACGTATTTTATTCTTATCTTCTATATAAATGTTTTACTGTTTAAGCGCAACACATAGTATAGTTATTTTATACCAGTTAATTTCATTAGTCAAAGAAATTCCTTTTCACTGAAATAAGAACCGTGTAATGCTTTTAATCTGGTCACCTGGACAACTTAATTGGTTAATATTATGCCTAGTATCTTCTGAAATATGTAATGTGGGGACAAGGATTAGTCTCTCTTGCTAGGGATTCTGGAGGCAACATGCCTCTGATTGTATGCAATTCACTATTTTGCTACTGGCTTCTCGCTATTGTGTTTTAAGTTGTCTCCTGATACTTTCAAGGCTTTCTTACTCTCAATTTTAGATGATATCTTTCGTACAAATGAGTAGTCTTGCCTATACCTCAACCTAGAAATCAACAAAGAAAAAACTTGATTACAAGGTATATTCATGATTACCAATGTCTAGCTTTTTTATCTTGACTAATAGAAAGGGTGCAATATGTAGGTCCACGGAGCTCCAACGCTTTCTCTGACCAATTTTTTTCACGATAACAATAAAGCCTAGGAGCTTCCCTGTCCATGGAACAATAGTGGAGAGATAGAGTGCTATTGTCTTACATTTTTCAATATTCCTAACTTTATTTATTAATTTGAAATGGAGGCAAAAGGTTTGCTGCATCTATTTAAGAAGGGAACAGAGTGTGTGCTACAAGGGACCAGCAAAAGTCGAAATTTTTATTCTCGCGATGTTAAAACCGCTAATCTCTTCACACCCGCGACTACACAAAGCTTTATTCTCATTGCTCTAATAATTATGGTATTTAAACATTTAAAATGCCTTATGCGATGATGTTGTGGATTTTGCAACCCATATAATCTCCCACTCTTTGTCGACAAAATATAATCTCCTATTAGACTGGATGTCATCATAATAACTCTTTTTTAATCACTGATTGGTGTCATGAATCATAGCTTATTTTGTGGATGGATGCATTGGTGTATGCTTCTAGCCTTTTAGATTTTTTTTATAACATGGAGTTGATTACGATGAATGATGCGCTCCACTGGGGAAAAAATCAGCGTTCTTTGCCAATTTTCCGTGTGTGTAGTTATTGTTGACACCAAATTTTGGCATGATTAAAAACATAATTAAGAAGGCCTCAAATAGAAAAGTGATAAAAGTGAGGAAGTTCTGTATCATCAAAAGGAGAAACTTTGATATTTGGGTCATAGCCATCCGGTCTCATCTCTAAGGCCGAAGTTGTGTTCGAAGTACTGAGATTTTGTATCTAGAACACTATTCGGATGATTACACCCTCAAGATGGCCTCGGATGAAGGAGCACTCTAAAGGAATTGTCTTCGTATCGTCAAGGTGATCGATTTTCATATATAAATCATCTCAATCCGAGTTCGTATGCAAAAGTTACGGTCAATATGGTGCGAACCAGCTGGGGATCAATATATTACGCTGGACATCAGACACATGTTGATTGATGTCTGATACAATGCGTGAGCAATTAGCCATTGAAGACAACCTTAGATCTAAAATAGTTCAACATGAAAGTTGTTCGTCTCGTCGAAACGTTCAAGATTTCTTTTGGGCTTGTTTCCATCCAAGGTCGTTTACCACCTCAAAAATTACCCGCAAGGTGCAGCCAGTTTAAACCGAACAATTTTGAAAAGTTCGGACAAAACCAATCCGAATTTGACTAGGGTTTTGGACGTGAATCCAAGCTTTTTCCTTGCACGGGAAGTCCAGCCGCCTCTTATATACATAAGGGGTGACGGCCGATTGAACAACACACAATTGAACAAATCATCTACCACCTTTTATCTTTTTACCTTCTCCCTTTGTTCTTCTTCTTCCTCGTTCTTCGTTCGTTCTTCTTGTTGCAGGACGGCGAACCTCGAGGCCCTAGGGGCGATCAGGTCGACCTAGGGCAGCCCATAGCCGCCGCGCGCCCTGACGGGGTCCCTCCCGGGCGTGTGTGGTTTCGGGTGTACAAAAGCGCCCGCCGGATTGTCTTGCGTACCGCGCTTCCGGCGGGTCTCCTTCGACGTGAGATGCGGTGCATCACCCCCGGCGTCGAGGGTACACGGTGACGTGTCCGTGTGCGAACACACTTTTTGGCGACTCTTGTGGGGACGGAGCTTTGAATGGTCTCCGACCTGTTCTTGCTACGAAGAGATCGTCATCTAGGGTTTGAAATCTACAAAGGTAATATGAATACCCAAGTCACTTGTGTAGATGCAAATAATGCATATGTTGTTGCTAGATCGTCTAATGAGCATAATGTATCGGCTAGCCCTAGTTTTATCAATCATGTATCTAATTATGTGCAACAGCCGATTCAGAATAATCTTCATGCTTCAACTTCATATAATTTCAGCAACATGCAACATATGTATCCCAACTCCCATGCATCAGCAACCCCACAAATCTATATGCCGATGAACAACATGATGAGTTCGGTTAATCAAGTTGAGACACCCCATGTAGGAACTTCCAATAGGATGCAACAAAGTGTTTCAACTTTTTATTTATCGGCAAATAACTTGCAATTTGTTAATCCAAACGTGTCGGTGGATAGGGGAATTGGCCATACTACTACTAGTTATTCGGCCAATTACCCTCAAACATCATATGCTACACCTCATGCTACTAATTTTCTGGCACCATACGCAACTATTGATGTCCATAATTCGGCTCTGCACCTTCATGGTCATGGCCGAATAAGTGAAACTTCTACAGGAGCACAAATGCCTTCACCTACTACCGTGGCATATCATGTCCCGCCAACACAATTACATAATTTTGGTGACATATCGTTATCGAAAGAGTTTAAAAGTGTCGGGGGGCAATTCTATCCAGATTGGGTCATTAAGAAAAAACTTACGTCTTTTTGGGACGAATGCAATGTTGTTCTACATGAATTAATAAAAGATGGAAGCCTATTAATTCTACTGCAATCCAAGCTAGATTATGCCAAAAAGAGAAAGCATTGGGTGTGGATAGACTTATCAAAAAAGGTGGTGATTCGGATAACAAAGTTAATTCGGCTATTGAAAAGACCGAATCAAATATTACGTATGCCGAATCTGTTCTAGAAAAACAGGACGACAAGGTGTTGGGGAGCTATTCCAAAGAGGAACAACATCTCGTTCAAGTAACACAACCATCATGCTCTCCCAACGTGTTTGAAAAGGTATGTCTAACAAGTGATTTACCTATCTTCCGATTAGGTCACAACTTTATTGTTGATGCTTCTATAAGAAAAATTCTCATAACTAATTTTGAAAGACCAATGAAGAAGGGAAATTTACTTGTTAGCAATAAAACTCTTATAGAGCATATCGGTCAACCTATTGTGCCATTTATAAAGACCGATAATGACCTATTATTGCAGCCAAAGTTTTCCCCATTGCTTTATCAAAATTTCATATCTAATTGGGTAGCTTTGCTTGTTTCATACTTGGCTTGCACTTGGTCTCAATTGAGACATGTGTATTCTAACTATTTTCGCTTCAGAAATTTAAAGCCAAGGTCAAATTCTTTTGAGAAATCTGATGCTAATATAATATCTTATCCAAATACATCGGAGATAGGGTGCAAAACACAATGCATAGCCGAATGGCGATATTCCAAACTTGAACCATTGTTGCTTAACTCCAAAGCCGTTTGCACACCAAGATCGGCTAGAAAACAAGAAGTATACTTTCAATTCAAGCACGTGTGATCAAATATTTGATTTGTTGCTGAAAAATAATTACATTAGAGTTCTTGATCACCATGTGAAGCCATCAATCCAATGACGAATGTATTGCAAGTTGCATGATTCGTCCAAGCATAATTTTGAGTATTGCAACATGTTTCGTCAAATAGTTAAATCGGCCATTGATAAAGGACGATTAAAATTTGTTGAAACACCAAGGGATGACCAGTCTATTCCGATTGGTCCTAATGGAAAAAAAGTGTTTGAATCGGATGCTTTAAGACGATTCCTTTAAAGATGAGAAGGTAAAAACTACATGTGATGGGATCAAACTTTCAAGTAAAGAAGTTGTTCAAGGGCACAATGAAAATATTCTTGAAGGCATGAATCCTATCGAAGATACAATGAAGACGCCAAGGACTAGGGGGCAACAAAGCTGTCCAAAGATCGATGCAAGCAAAACAAAAGGCGATAAAGGCGCAATAAGCGCAAGCACAAAAAATCTAAGTTCACTTTAGCACAGTTATTAGATAAATATCAAAAGAAAAGTGAAGAGAATGGTGCTTATCGGTCAAGTAATGCAAAAGCATCAAGATCACCCCCCTAGGCGCAAATCCAAGGATCGGTATTGGCAAGAAGAGAATTTTAATGCAACGTGTTCATATCCTTATTTTGGGCCGCCAATGCCAATGTCATGGATGCCTCCCTATGCTCATATAGATCGATATTCATCATGGGACAGGTATGATACAATGGCACATTCTCCATCATATTTTAGACCATCTCACCATTGTTATGCAACTCCAAGAAGATCAACGTTCAGTGAGCTGTCATATGTTCAAGACCGTTTCAATAAGAAAGAATCGGTCCGGAGCTCAAGAAAGAAGGAAGAGGTGATCAAACAAGTATATAGAGTTAAAAAAGATGGTCGCAAGAGTGCCAATTCAGATTTGATCTTAAAGGATAAAGAGCCAATTAAAGTGTTAACATTGGCTACTAAAGGCAATGAGATGAAGCAATCAATTGTCGAGAATCAAAGTGCCAAATATGAAGAACATAAGTTGAAAGTGCACAAGGTAAAACAAGAATTGTCATTAGTTTAAACAAAATCACAGCCGGGGCGCTCACTCGGCTTATCATATTGGCAAAAGAAGAAATTACGAAAACTTAGTGCACAAGAACTTGAAGAAAGGAACATGGCATGGGTTCCTAAAGGAAGTACTCAAAATAAGAATTATGTGAAAGCATCCATTACACGAAGTGCGGCAAAGATGAAGAAGGAAAAGAGTGAAAACTATGAAGGACCAAGCCGAAGGTTACAACATCTTCGGTCCACACATTATCCATATTCTTCAACTATGTCGTTGATGCATATGTCATGGAATTCTTCATCAGGTATGATTGGTTACCCTCAATGGGCTTATTTTAATCCATTGATGCAATATAATTTTTTACATCATGAAAGGGTATTACCAAATCATCATATGTTCAATTAGCTTCACTTTGTTGCTAATCTAAATGGTCGATATATACCTATCGTCCTAAGCACGTACAAATGGCCGATGAAGTGTTGACATCGCGCTTAGAACAAACTTCGGGCAAGCTATTTTTCGACACACAAGTTTTGCCGAAAAACAGGGGGGCATGTGTTGACACCAGATTTTGGCATGATCGAAAACATAATTAAGAAGGCCTCAAATGGAAAAGTGCTCAAAGTGAGGAATTTCCGTATCATCAAAGGGAGAAACTTTGATATTTGGGTCATAGCCATCCGGTCTCATCTCTAAGGCCGAAGTTGTGTTCGAAGTACTAAGATTTTGTATCTAGAACACTATTCGACTGATTACACCCTCAAGATGGCCTCGGATAAAGGAGCACTCTAAAGGAATTGTCTTCGTATCGTCGAGGTGATCGATTTTCATATATAAATCATCTCAATCCAAGTTCGTATGCAAAAGTTACAGTTAATATGGTGCGGACCAGCTAGGGATCAATATATTACGCTGGACATCAGACACATGTTGATTGCTGCGGACCAGCTAGGGATCAATATACAGTTTTGAAAAGTTCGGACAAAACCAATCCGAATTTGACTAGGGTTTTGGACGTGAATCCAAGCCTTTTCCTTGCACGGGAAGTCCAGCCGCCTCTTATATACATAAGGGGTGACGGCCGATTGAACAACACACAATTGAACAAATCATCTACCACCTTTTATCTTTTTACCTTCTCTCTTTGTTCTTCTTCTTCCTCGTTCTTCGTTTGTTCTTCTTGTTGCAGGACGGCGAACCTCGAGGCCCTAGGGGCGATCAGGTCGACCTAGGGCAGCCCATAGCCGCCGCGCGCCCTGACGGGGTCCCTCCCAGGCGTGTGGGGTTTCGGGTGTACAAAAGCGTCCGCCGGATTGTCTTGCATACCGCGCTTCCAGCGGGTCTCCAGCGAACACACTTTTTAAAAGAATCGGTCCCAGCATTACCTATTTGATGGAAAAAACTTGAATACTAGGGTTAGCCTATATGTTCACTATATTTTTAGTCCAAGTAAATTTTTTTGTATTGCAAAATTTTAAACATCTCTATTGCCTCTCTTATGTTGGTACATCAATATATTTTGTTTATTTTATTGATATTTGTTTTTACTAGGATGAATGCTGATTGTTTTCACATGATACGCACGTGCACGCTCACTAATGTATGTATGAAAATATGCGAACTGAAAAACGTAGATCGGGTTGGGTGAGGCATCCTTCTCTCCATTGGGAATTGTACAAGGAAAGAAGTCGAGAACACACGTCAAAGATAGAGAGAGATGCCAACAACCTTGTCGAATTGTGAAGTGATCATGCAAACGTTGGTACATGCACATAGTATACTGATACTGTATTCGTATTGGACTGTAGTAGGTGAGGTGAAGGAAAGCTAGTGCTACGAACTGAAGTTACCTTTAGCGATTCCGTGGGACCTGTTTTTTGGGGGAAGCTAGCTATGCTGGTTGTTATGGCGACAGTGACCGACGGAACTAATTCTCCATTGTGTTGTGCCTTTCTCCAGGAGCTAGCCAATCTTGCTGTACCATGCAAGTGATGTTTCGATGATTAAGCCGCAGAACCTAACTTTGACTGATGTTCTGTTCTGCCTTTTCTCCAGGAGCTAATCCAGAATACCTTGAATTGAACCAGAGGTGGTCGATGGTATTGGAATGCACTGGCTTTGGCTCCACTCCAAAGCTATAGAACTCCAGCTAGCTCAAGCTCCTGCCTGCCTTGATCGCTCATCCACCGAATCACCTAACGAAAATTGACCACGTAGAATACCTCAAAGAAATGGGACGGTGGTACGTAGCTGGTGGTACACGCTCGCAGCTTCCTACATGTATATATAAACTCAAGTACTTGTTCGAACAAAAGCATTCCATCCTCGCCTGGCCATACATCTGCTCCTCAAGAGCTCATCAAGATCGACAATCTAGCCATGGCGATTTCCTCCCGTCTTCCAGCTCCTTGCTATCTCCTCATGGCGACTCTGATGCTGCTCATCGTCCAGGCACAAAGCATCACTAGGCACTACGATTTCAAAGTACGTATATATGCACGCACGCCCGCACTCATCTATGTTCTACATGCATTTTCTCACATGGATGGTGCTCGATCGTCTTACGATCTCTGCAGGTGCAAATGGCGAACGTGACGAGGCTGTGCGCCAGGAAGAGCATCGTGACGGTGAACGGGGAGTACCCCGGCCCGACGCTGGTGGCGCGGGAGGGCGACCGCGTGCTCGTCCGCGTCACCAACCACGTCGCGCACAACATGACGCTGCACTGGCACGGCATCCGGCAGTTGCGGAGCGGCTGGGCCGACGGGCCGGCGTACGTGACGCAGTGCCCGATTCAGAAGGGCCAGAGCTACGTCTACAACTTCACCGTCGCCGGGCAGCGCGGCACGCTATGGTGGCACGCGCACATCTCCTGGCTACGGGCCACCGTCTACGGCGCCATCGTCATCCTTCCCAAGGTCGGCGTGCCTTACCCGTTCGTTGCGCCGCACAAGGAAGTTCCTCTTCTCTTCGGCGAGTGGTGGAGGGCGGACACGGAGGCACTAGTCAGCCAGGCGCTCCGGACGGGCGGCGCCCCAAACATCTCAGACGCTTTCACCATCAATGGGCTCCCTGGGCCGCTATACAACTGCTCCGCTAAAGGTACATTGGGCTCACTATGTGCTTCCATGCATCTTAATCGTCAAAGATATATAAACAAACCTGGTAACCAGTATGCTTATCGTGCACCCATGACACTTTGCAGACACGTTCAAGCTGAAGGTGGAACCAGGAAAAACATACCTGCTGCGCCTCATCAACGCTGCTCTCAACGACGAGCTCTTCTTCTCCGTCGCCAACCACACACTCACCATCGTCGAGGTCGACGCAGTTTATGTCAAGCCGTTCACTGTCAAGACCCTGATTATCTCCCCAGGCCAGACCACCAACGTCCTCCTCACAACCAAGCCGTTCTATCCCAAGGCAAACTTCTACATGTCCGCCGCGCCATACTCCGTCATCAGGCCTGGCACATTCGACAACACCACCGTCGCCGGCATCCTCGAGTACCACAACCCTCACTCCGCCTCCGAGTCAAGCTTCGACAAGGACCTGCCACTCTTCAGGCCGACTCTGCCAAGGTTCAACGACACGGGCCTGGTCACCAACTTCATCTCCAAGCTCCGGAGCCTCGCCACACCGCAGTACCCGGCGGCCGTGCCACAGTCAGTGGACAAGCGGTTCTTCTTCACGGTTGGGTTGGGCACACGCCCTTGCCCCGTGAATGCAACGTGCCAAGGACCTACCAACGGCACGCAGTTCGCGGCAGCCATCAACAACATCTCCCTGGTGCTTCCTTCGACGGCGCTCCTTCAGTCGCACTTCACAGGCAAGTCTCGAGGTGTCTACGGGTCAAACTTTCCGGTCATGCCCCTCTCACAATTCAACTACACTGGGGTATCGCCCAACAACACGAACGTGGCTACTGGGACCAAGCTGCTCGTACTGCCATTCAACGCGACGGTGGAGCTGGTGATGCAGGACACGAGCATCCTTGGCATCGAGAGCCACCCTCTGCACCTGCACGGCTTCAACTTCTTTGTTGTGGGGCAAGGGTTTGGCAACTACGACCCTGTGAATGACCCGACGAGGTTTAACCTCGTCGACCCCGTCGAGCGGAACACCGTCGGTGTGCCGGCCGGTGGGTGGGTGGCCATACGTTTCCTCGCTGACAACCCAGGTATGCAGAGTTAACATACTATCTATTCATGAAACTGAATGTGTAGCCCGTACTCATATTTGCGATATGCATGTATCCGCAGGTGTATGGTTCATGCATTGTCATTTGGAGGTGCACACGACTTGGGGACTACGAATGGCATGGTTGGTGCTAGACGGGAGCCTGCCGAATCAGAAGCTGCTCCCCCCGCCATCCGATCTTCCCAAATGCTAGTCGGAGAGGATCAAAGTTGTTGATTTTTCCTCATCTATCGGTTTGCTAACTAGCAATTGATTTCTCCTTCGGAAGATTTTTACTACCTTCGTTTCAGTTTACAAGTCCTACGCGTATATCGAGGTTGCCAATTTTATCACCTTAATATAAACTATATAACACAAAAATTATACCTTTTGAAAGTATAAACTCCGAAGTTTATATTGGTATATTTTTTGTAATATATGACTTGTATTAGGTAGGTCAAATTGACGACCTAGGGGTACGCGCACGCCCTGTAAACTGAGAGAGAGGTAGTAGTGTATTTAATCAGTGTGCTGGTCTTGTAATTTTCTTGTATTTCCTAAATATTTTATTAATACTTTATAGCGACAATGTTTTGACTCTTCTCGAATAAACGATGACGTCAATAGAATATCCAAATCCTTCAGCCATTTTTTGTTGGTATTTCATGTTGTTTTAGACTCCATTTGTTATTAAAAATAATTATTCATTAGTTTCTGTGAAACTATCTTTAAAGGTACGAACAACATGATTGGCTAAATTTACTTGAGTTAAAATAAACTTCACTTCTTATCTTTACATGCTAGATGAATATATAGTGCTACAAGCATTTGTTTTGAACCATTTGTTCCACATTTGAACTATTTAGCATTTATATTAGGAAATTTCCGTTTCCAAGTGGGAAGTGGATGTGATTTGTCACACGACGGATACTTTCCGATTTATTTCCATCAACACCGGGCCTTAGTCAACATACTTTCCGGATACTTTCCTACATATCACCTAGAGTGAAGTTTAAAATAAACCTTGAGGTTGTAGAGGCCGACGTAAATGAATCCTCACCTCTAAATCCCTGAAATTGATACCCTTTATTTACAGATCCAGTCAATCCAAACCTTGTATGAGTAAAATCCTGTTTGTTGTAACAGAAAAGGCGTGATCCCAGCCGGGATTGATTTCTACTCTCACTTACAACATGGACCCACCTGTCATATGCATCACCCTCCCCGTCCCCGATCAATCTGAAACTCGCATCCGGATGAGGTCCTGATGAGCGTGTCGGACGGGGCCGGATCACGGGGTCAGCCATCGACGACATCCCAGACGAGCTCCTGAGCGCGTCCAAGCCTAAACGGCATGCGTGGCTGATATCGCGCTATCCCGACCAGAGTAGCTGACGAGCGGCCCTCGCCGGCAATCGGTTGCTGCTCGTCTGGCTGCAGGAAAGGTCGTGCCAACGGGGCGAGGATGCCGTCATGGATGCCACCAAGCGCATGACCATATTCACGGGAAGACAGGCGGCTTGGCCTCTGCGGCGAGCACCGCCGCCGTGTCCGTCGACGGAGTGTTGGCACTGTCGAGATTAACCGCAGGCTACACCTAGATTACTATCAGAAAAGGCAAGAAAAATATCACAAGGGCCTGTAGCTAGCCTGTTGCAATCCATCGGTATCCGGCGTCTCGTGTGCGTGTACCCAGAAGAGATCACAAGCCACACTCATTGACTCACCTACTAGTTCATGCTTGTACAGGAATGTATCAAGCCAGCCATGTACGCATGTGTCTTCCGGCGACACTTCAATCCTCAGTAGATGCTCGTTGACATCGTCGTGGATACAGAGGATGTTCAGGTGGCTGTGGTTGTTGTCGCCTTTGCCGTGCGTGCCCACGCCTCGAGCTTGTCGTCACGGACGGCGACGACCCTCCGAGACACGGTGTCGACGAAGCCGAGGGAGGTGTTTAGCTTGGTCCGGTGATCCCTAATGGCGGCCTTCGTCCTCTCGATGGCAAACAGCTCCGTGCCGTTGGCGTCCTGGCTCCTCACCAGCCATGGCTGTCATCCACACGGCTGCCATCGCCATCATGGCCTGCGTGCTCGCCATATGGCTACGATGTTTTGACCCGCGCAACAGCGAGACAAGCGAGTCCCTGGTCAGGATTGTGCTTTTCCCGGTCTGCCAAATATATGTAGGGTTATGATAGATCGGGATCAGAGAGGTGAGGGTACCGACTTCAGGGATTCAAAGGTGAGAGTTCATCTACGTCGATCCCTATAATTATAGGGTTTGTTTTAGACTTCACTCTATCACCTATGTCATGTTGTCATGGTTCTATGGGCCTTAGCACGACGACTTACCGACTGTCTATTACAACAAGATTTTTCCGGCTCCGACAAGGGAGAGGCGATGACGGTGGCACGCATTCGGCTCGCTCTAGTGCTTATAGTCGTCGCTAGGTGGTCCATGAACCTGATTGTAATTTTTATTACCTCCGTTGTCCTTTGTACTGTCATGACTGACAATGAATAGATTGAAAGTTTCTCGAAAAAACAGATACTCGAACAAAGAAGCTCACAAAATTGCCCGTGCATCACTTCGAAATAATTTCGGACGGTTTGGTTGGTTGATTGATTCGTCTGAGTGCTTGTGTATTCCTAAAACTCTTGTTATGTCAGCCTTTCTAGTCGCCGCCTCCTCCTCCTTCACTAAAAAAGTTAGGGTTTTTGCCTCCCATCGGCACCGCCGCATATCCGTCTCCTCTCCGGTGGCCCTAGGGCCATTGGGGCGCGTTGGATCTTGGCAAGGGCCGGTGGGAGGGCTCCGTTTTTAGTCGTTTTTTTCAGTTTTGCTAGGGTTTGTGTCCTGCTCAGGAATACGAGACGGTGACGGCTCTCTGGAGATGGAATAAAGGTCTCCCCGCCCAGCCCCGTTCCGGCGGTGCGTCTAGCACCGTTGGTGGGCGTGTGGAGGTGTGTCTCCGACGGATCTATCTTTGGTGGATTTACTCGGATCTCGTCGTTGTTCGTCTACGTTTATGTGTGTTCGGATTGGATCTTTCTGATCTATGTTATTCTTCATTTGCAGCGGGTGTTGTTCTGGTGCTCTGGACCTACGGGGTCTTAGTACGACGACTTTTCAACTGTCTAATACAACAAGTTGTGCCCGACTCCAGTGATGGAGGGGCGATGACGGCGGCGCGCCTTCAACTCGCTTCAGTGCTAGTAGTCGTCGCTAGGTGGTCTACGGATCTGAATATAATTTCTATTATTTTTGGTATTCGTTGTACTGCCATCATTAAACATGAACAGATCGAAAATCTTCTCGCAAAAAAACTCTTGTTATGTGATCAATAAAGGGGTACACAATTTTCTGAAGGATAAAAAGGTTCCGTCTATATTGCATCTAGATGTGAGATAATATCTCACATCTAAATATGATATCATCATTTTTTAAGTATGACATGAGCTCCACCCCATCCTAAAACAAGCTCACCTTCTTTTTTTGCTTTTGTTTGTTTGTTTGTTTGTCTGTTTTTAAAAACCCTATACTGTATACTAGGCAGGGGCGTGTCTCCGTGCGGCGGCTGGTAAACGCGGTGCACGCTGAGCTACTCGTGCACTGTACATACTGTATGCAACAGAAAAATGACACTCTAAGCGAGTACTACAGGAGATGGGACTACAACAAGTGGTGGAGCGCTACAGTGAACATTTTTGCTTATGCGCGGAAGCTAGCTTCTACAATGCCTTTTTCAAAGTACACTTACGCAATGTGAATATCTCTAAAAAAATAGTGTGACTAAATTAAAAAAATAGTTACATGCTCTAAATTAAAAAATAATAGGTATTTCAGAACAATGTTACAAGAGTAAATCACCTCTGCGACTACAAATATTTTTGCAAAGCAACGGCTCGCTATATAAAATAAGCTTGGAAACTTGACATAATAAAAATGATAATTTGGAAGGCAAGCACAACAAATCATTATTGGCAATTGTGTATGAAAAAACATTCGTGAATTATACAGGAATTAGCAAATTTGAAAAATGTTCACAAACTCAAAAACGCAAAGAAATACAAAAAAAAGATCGTGAGAAAAACAACCACAAATTTGTTGATGGTCGGCATGCAACTGGGGACCGTGAACAAACACACATACACCCAAACTGTTAGTTGCGAGTCGATAGTCGGCATGCAACAGGGGACCCTCGACAAACACACACACCCTTAGTTGCGAGTCGATGGTCCGCTTGCAACTAGAAACCCTCGACAACCCCCCTCCCCCCTCCTTAGTTGTGAGTCGATGGTCGGCTTGCAACTGGGGACCCTCGGCAAACACACACACCTTTATTTACGAGTCGATGGTCGGCTTGCAACTGGGGAACCGACAAACACACACACTGTTGGAAATATGCCCTAGAGGCAATAATAAAAGCATTGTTATTATATTTCCTTATTCATGATAATTGTCTTTATTCGTGCTATAATTGTGTTATCCGGAAATCGTAATACATGTGTGAATAACAGACAACAAACATGTCCCTAGTGAGCCTCTAGTTGACTAGCTCGTTGATCGACAGATAGTCATGGTTTCCTGACTATGGACATTGGATGTCATCGATAACGGGATCACATCATTAGGAGAATGATGTGATGGACAAGACCCAATCCTAAACATAGCATAAGACCGCTTAATTCGTTTGCTAGAGTTTTCCAATGTCAAATATCCTTTCCTTAGACCATGAGATCGTGTAACTCCCGGATACCGTAGGAGTACTTTGGGTGTGCCAAACGTCATAACGTAACTGGGTGACTATAAAGGTATGCTACGGGTATCTCTGAAAGTGTCTGTTGGGTTGACATGGATCGAGACTGGGATTTGTCACTCCGCTTGACGGAGAGGTATCACCGGGCCCTCTCGGTAATGCATCATCATAATGAGATCAATGTGATCAAAGTGTTTGATCACGGGATCATGCATTACGGTACGAGAAAAGTGACTTGCCGGTAACGAGATTGAACGAGGTATTGGGATACCGACGACCGAATCTCGGGCAAGTAAAATACCGATTGACAAAGGGAATCGTATACGGGATTAATTGAATCCTCGACATCGTGGTTCATCCGATGAGATCATCGTGGAGCATGTGGGAGCCAACATGGGTATCCAGATCCCGTTGTTGGTTATTGCCCGAGAGCCATCTCGGTCATGTCTGCATGTCTCCCGAACCCGTAGGGTCTACACACTTAAGGTTCGGTGACGCTAGGGTTGTGAAGATATGTATATGCAGTAACCCGAATGTTGTTCGGAGTCCCGGATGCCCGGACGTCACGAGGAGTTTCGGAATGGTCCGGAGGTAAAGATTTATATATGGAAAGTCATCATACGGACATCGGGACAAGTTTCGGGGTTATCGGTATTGTACCGGGACCACCGGAGGGTCCCGGGGGGTCCACCGGGTGGGGCCACCTATCCCGGAGGGCCCCATGGGCTGTATGAGGGAGGGAACCAGCCCATAGTGGGCTGGTGCGCCTCCCCCCCAAGGGCCCATGCGCCTAGGGTTGGGGGGGAAACCCTAAAGGGGGCGCCCCCCTTGCTTGGGGGGCAAGCCCCCCTCCCTGGCCGCCGCCCTCCCTAGGAGATTCCATATCCTAGGGCCAGCGCCCCCCCAAGGGGTTATATAAAGGGGGAGGGGAGGGGGGCTGAACACCCTATGCCCTGGCGCCTCCCTCTCCCTCTCCAACACATCCTCCTCCTTCGTAGAGCTCGGCGAAGCCCTGTCGGAGTACTGCAGCTCCACCATCACCACGCCGTCGTGCTGCTGCTGGAGTCTTCTTCCCCAACCTCTCCTTTTGCCTTGCTGGATCAAGAAGAAGGAGACGTTACGCTGACCGTACGTGTGTTGAACGCGGAGGTGCCGTGCTTTCGGTACTAGAATCTCGGGTGATTTGGATCACGGTGTGTACGACTACTTCATCCCCGTTCGTTGAACGCTTCCGCTCGCGATCTACAAAGTGGTATGTAGATGCAATCTCTCTCTCCCATGACTCGTTGCTAGATGAACTCATAGATGGATCTTGGTGAAACCGTAGGAAAAATTTTAATTTTCTGCAACGTTCCCCAACAGTGGCATCATGAGCTAGGTCTATGCGTAGTTCTCTATTGCACGAGTAGAACACAATTTGTTGTGTGCGTAGATGTTGTCAATTTTTCTTGCCGCTACTAGTCTTATCTTGCTTCAGCGGTATTGTGGGATGAAGCGGCCCGGACCAACCTTACACGTACGCTTACGTGAGACCGGTTCCACCGACTAACATGCACTAGTTGCATAAGGTGGCTGGCGGGTGTCTGTCTCTCCCACTTTAGTTGGAGCGGATTCGATGAAAAGGGTCCTTATGAAGGGTAAATAGAAGTTGACAAATCACGTTGTGATTTTAACGTAGGTAAGAAAACGTTCTTGCTAGAACCCTAATTCAGCCACGTAAAACTTGCAACAACAATTAGAGGACGTCTAACTTGTTTTTGCAGCAAGTGTTTTGTGATATGATATGGCCAAAGTTGTGATGAATGATGAATGATCTATATGTGATGTATGAGATGTTCATGCTATTGTAATAGGAATCACGACTTGCATGTCGATGAGTATGACAACCGGCAGGAGCCATAGGAGTTGTCTTTATTTTTTGTATGACATGCGTGTCATTGAGAAACGCCATGTAAATTACTTTACTTTATTGCTAAACGCGTTAGCCATAGTAGTAGAAGTAATAGTTGGCGAGCAACTTCATGGAGACACGATGATGAAGATCATGATGATGAAGATCATGGTGTCAAGCCGGTGACAAGATGATCATGGAGCCCCAAGATGGAGATCAAAGGAGCTATGTGATATTGGCCATATCATGTCACGTTTATTATTTGATTGCATGTGATGTTTATCATGTTTTGCATCTTGTTTACTTAGAACGAAGGTAGTAAATAAGATGATCCCTCATAATAATTTCAAGAAAGTGTTCACCCTAACTGTGCACCGTTGCGACAGTTCGTTGATTCGAAGCACCACGTGATGATCGGGTGTGATAGATTCTAACGTTCACATACAACGGGTGTAAGACAGATTTACACACGCAAAACACTTAGGTTGACTTGACGAGCCTAGCATGTACAGACATGGCCTCGGAACACAGAAGACCGAAAGGTCGAGCATGAGTCGTATAGAAGATACGATCAACATGAAGATGTTCACCGATGTTGACTAGTCCGTCTCACGTGATGATCGGACACGGCCTAGTTGACTCGGATCATGTAATACTTAGATGACTAGAAGAGGGATGTCTATCTAAGTGGGAGTTCATTAAATAATTTGATTAAATGAACTTTATTATCATGAACTTAGTCTAAATTTTTTACAATATGCCTTGTAGATCAAATGGCCAACGTAGTCCTCAACTTCAACGCATTCCTAGAGAAAACCAAGCTGAAAGACGATGGTAGCAACTATACGGACTGGGTCCGGAACTTGAGGATCATCCTCATAGCTGCCAAGAAAGATTATGTCCTACGAGCACCGCTGGGTGACGCACCTATTCTCCCTGCAGAACAAGACGTTATGAACGCTTGGCAGTCACGCTGCGATGATTACTCCCTCGTTCAGTGCGGCATGCTTTACAGCTTAGAGCCGGGGCTCCAAAAGCGTTTTGAGAGACATGGAGCATATGAGATGTTCGAAGAGCTGAAAATGGTTTTCCAAGCTCATGCCCGGGTCGAGAGATATGAGATCTCCAACAAATTCTTTAGCTGTAAGATGGAGGAAAATAGCTCTGTCAGTGAGCACATACTCAAAATGTCTTGCACAACCGCTTGACTCAACTGGAAGTTAATCTCCCGGATGAAGTGGTCATTGACAGAATCCTCCAGTCGCTTCCACCTAGCTACAAGAGCTTTGTGATGAACTACAATATGCAGGGGATGGTAAAGACCATTTCTGAGGTATATGCTATGCTGAAATCAGCAGAGGTAGAAATCAAGAAGGAGCATCAAGTGTTGATGGTGAATAAAACCACTAAGTTCAAGAAGGGCAAGGGTAAAAAGAACTTCAAGAAGGACAGCAAGGAAGTTGCCGCGCCCGGTAAGCAAGTTGCCGGGAAGAAGCCAAAGAATGGACCCAAGCCCGAGACTGAGTGTTTTTATTGCAAGGGAAGTGGTCACTGGAAGCGGAACTGCCCCAAATACTTAGCGGACAAGAAGGCCGGCAAAACCAAAGGTATATGTGATATACATATAATTGATGTGTACCTTACCAGTACTCGTAGTAGCTCTTGGGTATTTGATACCGGTGCAGTTGCTCATATTTGTAACTCAAAGCAGGAGCTGCGGAATAAACGGAGACTGGCGAAGGACGAGGTGACGATGCGCGTCGGGAATGGTTCCAATGTCGATGTGATCGTCGTCGGCACGCTGCCTCTACATTTACCTACGGGATTAGTTTTAAACCTCAATAATTGTTATTTAGTGCCAAGTTTGAGCATGAACATTGTGTCTGGATCTCGTTTAATTCGAGATGGCTACTCATTTAAATCCGAGAATAATGGTTGTTCCATTTATATGAGAGATATGTTTTATGGTCATGCTCCGATGGTTAATGGTTTATTCTTAATGAATCTCGTACGTGATGATACACATATTCATAGTGTGAATACCAAAAGAGTTAAAGTTGATAACAATAGTCCCACATATTTGTGGCACTGCCGCCTTGGTCACATAGGTGTCAAACGCATGAAGAAGCTCCATGCAGATGGACTTTTAGAGTCTCTTGATTATGAATCATTTGACACGTGCGAACCATGCCTCATGGGTAAAATGACCAAGACTCCGTTCTCAGGAACAATGGAGCGAGCAACCAACTTATTGGAAATCATACATACCGATGTGTGCGGTCCGATGAGTGTTGAGGCTCGCGGTGGCAATCGTTATGTTCTCACCCTCACTGATGACTTGAGTAGATATGGGTATGTCTACTTAATGAAACACAAGTCTGAGACCTTCGAAAAGTTCAAGGAATTTCAGAGTGAGGTTGAAAATCAACGTGAGAGAAAGATCAAGTTTCTACGATCAGATCGTGGAGGAGAATACTTGAGTCACGAATTTGGCACACACTTAAGAAAATGTGGAATAGTTTCACAACTCACGCCGCCTGGAACACCTCAGCGTAATGGTGTGTCCGAACGTCGTAATCGCACTCTATTAGATATGGTGCGATCTATGATGTCTCTTACCGACTTACCGCTATCTTTTTGGGGCTATGCTTTAGAGACTGCCGCATTTACTTTAAATAGGGCTCCGTCGAAATCCGTTGAGACGACACCGTATGAATTATGGTTTGGGAAGAAACCTAAGCTGTCGTTTCTGAAAGTTTGGGGATGCGATGCTTATGTCAAGAAACTTCAACCTGAAAAGCTCGAACCCAAGTCGGAAAAATGCGTCTTCATAGGATACCCTAAAGAAACTGTTGGGTATACCTTCTACCTCAGATCCGAAGGCAAGATCTTTGTTGCCAAGAATGGATCCTTTCTAGAGAAAGAGTTTCTCTCGAAAGAAGTAAGTGGGAGGAAAGTAGAACTTGATGAAGTGTTGCCTCTTGAACTGGAAAACGGCGAAACTCAAGAAAACTTTTCTGAGGTGCCTGCACCGACTAGAGAGGAAATTAATGATGATGATCAAGATACTTCTAATCAAGCTCCTACTGAAATTCGAAGGTCCATAAGGACACGTTCCGCACCAGAGTGGTACGGCAACCCTGTCTTGGAAATCATGTTGTTAGACAACGGTGAACCTTCGAACTATGAGGAAGCAATGGCGGGCCCGGATTCCGACAAATGGCTGGAAGCCATGAAATCCGAGATAGGATCCATGTATGAAAACAAAGTATGGACTTTGACTGACTTGCCCGTTGAACGGCGAGCCATAGAAAATAAATGGATCTTTAAGAAGAAGACGGACGCGGATGGTAATGTGACCATCTATAAAGCTCGGCTTGTCGCTAAGGGTTATCGACAAGTTCAAGGGGTTGACTACGATGAGACTTTCTCACCGGTAGCGAAGCTGAAGTCCGTCCAAATCATGTTAGCAATTGCCGCATTCTATGATTATGAAATATGGCAAATGGACGTCAAAACGGCATTCCTTAATGATTTCCTTAAGGAAGAATTGTATATGATGCAGCCGGAAGGTTTTGTCGATCCTAAGAACGCTGACAAGGTGTGCAAGCTCCAACGCTCGATTTATGGGCTGGTGCAAGCATCTCGGAGTTGGAACATTCGCTTTGATGAGATGATCAAAGCGTTTGGGTTTACACAGACTTATGGAGAAGCCTGTGTTTACAAGAAAGTGAGTGGGAGCGCTGTAGCATTTCTCATATTATATGTAGACAACATACTTTTGATGGGAAATGATATAGAACTCTTGGACAGCATTAAGGCCTACTTGAATAAGAGTTTTTCAATGAAGGACCTTGGAGAAGCTGCTTATATATTAGGCATCAAGATCTATAGAGATAGATCGAGACGCCTCATAGGTCTTTCACAAAGCACATACCTTGATAAGATATTGAAGAAATTCAATATGGATCAATCTAAGAAAGGGTTCTTGCCTGTGTTACAAGGTGTGAAATTGAGCTCAGCTCAATGTCCGACCACGGCAGAAGATATAGAAGAGATGAGTGTCATCCCCTATGCCTCAGCCATAGGTTCTATTATGTATGCCATGCTGTGTACCAGACCTGATGTAAACCTTGCCGTAAGTTTGGTAGGTAGGTACCAAAGTAATCCCGGCAAGGAACACTGGACAGCAGTCAAGAATATCCTGAAGTACCTGAAAAGGACCAAGGAAATGTTTCTCGTTTATGGAGGTGACGAAGAGCTCGTCGTAAAAGGTTATGTCGACGCTAGCTTCGACACAGATCTGGATGACTCTAAGTCACAAACCGGATACGTGTATATTTTGAATGGTGGGGCAGTAAGCTGGTGCAGTTGCAAGCAAAGCGTCGTGGCGGGATCTACATGTGAAGCGGAGTACATGGCAGCCTCGGAGGCAGCACATGAAGCAATTTGGGTGAAGGAGTTCATCACCGACCTCGGAGTCATACCCAATGCGTCGGGGCCAATCAAGCTCTTCTGTGACAACACTAGAGCTATTGCACTTGCAAAGGAGCCCAGGTTTCACAAGAAGACCAGGCACATCAAGCGTCGCTTCAACTCCATTCGTGAAAATGTTCAAGATGGAGACATAGAGATTTGTAAAATGCACACGGATCTGAATGTCGCAAATCCGTTGACTAAACCTCTCCCTAAGGCAAAACATGATCAGCACCAGAACTCTATGGGTGTTCGATTCATCACAATGTAACTAGATTATTGACTCTAGTGCAAGTGGGAGACTGTTGGAAATATGCCCTAGAGGCAATAATAAAAACATTACTATTATATTTCCTTATTCATGATAATTGTCTTTATTCGTGCTATAATTGTGTTATCCGGAAATCGTAATACATGTGTGAATAACAGACAACAAACATGTCCCTAGTGAGCCTCTAGTTGACTAGCTCGTTGATCGACAGATAGTCATGGTTTCCTGACTATGGACATTGGATGTCATCGATAACGGGATCACATCATTAGGAGAATGATGTGATGGACAAGACCCAATCCTAAACATAGCATAAGATCGCTTAATTCGTTTGCTAGAGTTTTCCAATGTCAAGTATCCTTTCCTTAGACCATGAGATCGTGTAACTCCCGGATACCGTAGGAGTACTTTGGGTGTGCCAAACGTCACAACGTAACTGGGTGACTATAAAGGTATGCTACGGGTATCTCTGAAAGTGTTTGTTGGGTTGACATGGATCGAGACTGGGATTTGTCACTCCGCTTGACGGAGAGGTATCACCGGGCCCTCTCGGTAATGCATCATCATAATGAGCTCAATGTGATCAAAGTGTTTGATCACGGGATCATGCATTACGGTACGAGAAAAGTGACTTGCCGGTAACGAGATTGAACGAGGTATTGGGATACCGACGATCGAATCTCGGGCAAGTAAAATACCGATTGACAAAGGGAATCGTATACGGGATTAATTGAATCCTCGACATCGTGGTTCATCCGATGAGATCATCGTGGAGCATGTGGGAGCCAACATGGGTATCCAGATCCCGCTGTTGGTTATTGCCCGAGAGCCGTCTCGGTCATGTTTGCATGTCTCCCGAACCCGTAGGGTCTACACACTTAAGGTTCGGTGACGCTAGGGTTGTGAAGATATGTATATGCAGTAACCCGAATGTTGTTCGGAGTCCCGGATGAGATCCCGGACGTCACGAGGAGTTTGGAATGGTCCGGAGGTAAAGATTTATATATGGAAAGTCATCATACGGACATCGGGACAAGTTTCGGGGTTATCGGTATTGTACCGGGACCACCGGAGGGTCCCGGGGGGTCCACCGGGTGGGGCCACCTATCCCGGAGGGCCCCATGGGCTGTATGAGGGAGGGAACCAGCCCATAGTGGGCTGGTGCGCCTCCCCCCCAAGGGCCCATGCGCCTAGGGTTGGGGGGGGGGAACCCTAAAGGGGGCGCCCCCCTTGCTTGGGGGGCAAGCCCCCCTCCCTGGCCGCCGCCCCCCTAGGAGATTCCATCTCCTAGGGCCGGCGCCCCCCCAAGGGGTTATATAAAGGGGGGAGGGGAGGGGGGGCTGAACACCCTATGCCCTGGCGCCTCCCTCTCCCTCTCCAACACATCCTCCTCCTTCGTAGAGCTCGGCGAAGCCCTGTCGGAGTACCGCAGCTCCACCATCACCACGCCGTCGTGCTGCTGCTGGAGTCTTCTTCCCCAACCTCTCCTTTGCCTTGCTGGATCAAGAAGAAGGAGACGTTACGCTGACCGTACGTGTGTTGAACGCGGAGGTGCCGTGCTTTCGGTACTAGGATCTCGGGTGATTTGGATCACGTACGACTACTTCATCCCCGTTCGTTGAACGCTTCCGCTCGCGATCTACAAAGTGGTATGTAGATGCAATCTCTCTCTCCCATGACTCGTTGCTAGATGAACTCATAGATGGATCTTGGTGAAACCGTAGGAAAAATTTTAATTTTCTGCAACGTTCCCCAACACACACACCCTAGTTGCGAATCGATGTTCGGCTTGCAACTTGGGACCCTTGACAAACACACACTCCCCTAGTTGCGAGTCGATGGTGTACATGCAACCGGGGACCTTCGACAAACACAGACACCCATACCCCTAGTTGCAAGCCGATGGTCGACATGCAACTGGGTACCCTCGTCACACACACACACACACACACACACACACTTAGTTGCGAGTTGATGGTCGCATGCAACTGGGGACCCTCAACAAACTCACACACACACACACACTAGTTGCGAGTCGATGGTCGGGATGTAATCGGGGACCCTCCACACACACACACACACACACACACACTTAGTTGCGAGTCGATGGTCGGCATGCAACAGGGGACCCTCGACAAACACACACACCCTTAGTTGCGAGTCAATGGTCGACGTGCAACTAGGGACCCTTGATAAACACACACACCTTAGTTGCGAGTCGATGGTCGACTTACAACTGAGGACCCTCGACAAACACACACACCTTTAGCTGGGAGTCGATGGTCGGCTTGCAACTGGGGACACCGACAAGCACATACACCCCTAGTTGTGAGTCAATGTTTGACTTGCAACTTGGGACCCTCGACACACTCCCCTAGTTGCGAGTCGATGGTTGACAAACCACTGGGGACCTTCGACAAACACACACACACACACACACACACACACACACACACACACACACACACACACACACACACACACACACACACACCTAGTTGCGAGTTGATGGTCGGCATGCAACTGGGGACCGTCTGCAAACACACATACACCCAAACTGTTAGTTGCGAGTCGATGGTCGACATGCAACAAGGGAGCCTCGACAAACACCCTTAGTTGCGAGTCGATGGTCGGCTGGCAACTAGGAACCCTCGACAAACACCCCCCTCCCCCTTAGTTGCGAGTCGATGGTCGGCTTGCAACTGGGGACCCTCGACAAACACACACACCTTTAGTTGCGAGTCGATGGTCGGCTTGCAACTGGGGAACCGACAAACACACACACACCCTAGTTGCGAGTCGATGTTCGGCTTGCAACTTGGGACCCTTGACAAACACACACTCCCCTAGTCGTGAGTCGATGGTGTACATGCAACCGGGGACCTTCGACAAACACAGACACACACGCCCCTAGTTGCAAGTCGATGGTCGGCATGCAACTGGGTACCCTCGTCAAACACACACACGCACACACACACACACACACACACACTTAGTTGCGAGTTGATGGTCGCATGCAATTGGGGACCCTCAACAAGCGCACACACACACACACACATAGTTGCGAGCCGATGGTCGGCTTGCAACTGGGGACCCTCGACAAACACACACACCTTTAGTTACGAGTCTATGGTCGGCTTGCAACTGGGGACACCGACAAACAAACACGCCCTAGTTGCGAGTCGATGTTCGGCTTGCCACTGGGGACCCACAACAAACACACACTCCCCTAGTTGCGAGTTGATGGTTGACATGCAACTAGGGACCTTCGGCAAACACACACACACACACACACACAACACATACACCCCTAGTTGCGAGTCGATGTTTGGCTTGCAACTGGGGACTCTCGACACACACACACACACACACACACACACACACACACACACACACCCTTAGTTGCGAGTCGAGACCTCGACAAACACACACACACCCTTAGTTGCAAGTCGATGGTCGGCTTGCAACCGGGGACCCTCGACAAACACACACACCTATAGTTGCGAGTCTATGGTCGGCTTGCAACTGGGGCCACCGACAAATACACATGCCCTAGTTGCGAGTTGATGTTCGGCTTGCAACTGGGGACCCTCGACAAACACACACTCCCCTAGTTGATGGTTGACATGCAACTATAGACCTTCAGCAAACACACACACACACACACACACACACACACACACACACACACACACAACACACACACACACACACACACACACACACACACACACACACACACATAGTTGCGAGTCGATGTTCGGCTTGCAACTGGGAACCCTCGACAAACACACACACACCCTTAGTTGCGAGTCGATGATCGGTATGCAACTGGGGACCCTCGATAAACACACACACCCTTAGTTGTGAGTCGATGGTCGGCTTGCAATTGGGGACTCTCGACAAACACACACACCTTTAGTAGCGAGTCTATGGTCGGCTTGCAACTGGGGCCACCGACAAACACACACGTCCTAGTTGCGAGTCGATGTTCGGCTTGCAACTAGGACCCTCGACAAACGCACACTTCCCTAGTTACAAGTTGATGGTTGACATGCAACTAGGGACCTTCGACACACACACACACACACACCATAGTTGCAATTCGATGCTCGGCTTGCAGCTGGGGACCCTCGACAAACACACACACCTTTGGTTGCGAGTCGATGGTCGGCTTGCAACCGGGGCCATCGAAAAACACACATCCTAGTTGCAAGTTGCATGTCAAAAGTGACACCCCACCCCCCCGCTTGTGGAGGCAATATGCAGGTCAAGGATGGCCATACAACTGGGTCGAGCGAGTTGCATGTCAAAAGTGGACATGAAACTGGGGCGATATCATGCAAGTTATGTGGGCGAGGTTGATAGTGTAGTTGCATGTTTGATGGTGTACGTGCAACGACAAACGCTTACATATGTACAAACAAAGTTGTAATCTTGTTGAAGACATGCAGTTGCAGCCAGGGATGATGCTTGCAGTTGTGTGTCTAGCTAGTAGGAGAGACGCAAATGCCCTAGAAAAATTCATGAGTTCAGAAAATATATTAATTTATATTGCAAAAATGAAAAAAAGAAAACAATAAAGGAAAGCGAAAACCAAAAAAATAGAAAACCGAACAAAAACTGACAAAAAAGGCCGAGGATAAGTTTGCAACTAAAGACAAAAAAACAGGATTGGGCCCCCAGATCAAGCACAATTACGAGTTAAAGTTGGAATTATAACTGAGACAAAAAGAAACTTCGGGCCTAGTTACTAGTCGAGGATAGACTTGCAACTAGCATACAAAAATTCAGGCTTAATTAGGAGTCGAGGATGGACTTGTAACCGAGACAAAAAAACAGAAAATCGAACGCGTTTGATAGTGGGTATAGAGTTAACATAGACATTTTTAGAAGAAAAAAAAGACACAGCAAAATAATTCTACCCTAAATATGGTTCATAAATTTAAAATGAATAAATACAAAAGAAAACTGCAGAAACTTGGCTCGTGTGTTTTTAATAGGGTATTAGAGAAAAAAGACAAGAAAACGTGGACACGGATAATAAACAAAGCGACGCAGCTCATATGGCTAAACATCCGATAAAGAAAAAATGACCAACGCACAAGCGCAGTATGCAGACGAAATCTGCACTAATCAAAACAGCTAATTCGATGGCAGAGGGCAAAACAAACAAAGGAAGAGGCCGAAAAAACAAACAAACAAAGGAAGACACTGGCTGCGAGCGAGACTACGGGCCGAGTGCGCGCCAGCCAGAAACATGCTTTTGCACATTGCCTAAAAAAACATGTGTTTGCACGAATCTTAAAAGACGAGATCCAATGGTTCTAGAATTAGATGTGAGATAGTTATTTCACATCTAGATGTGAAATAGCAAACACGGAATAAAAAACAGTTTGTCTAATTCACATCTAGATGTTTTTTAAAAATATCACATATAAGCTCCCACAAATATATAATGCATCAACAAAAAACAAAACTAGGAAAAAAAATAAACCATAAATAGAATGGAAATCAGCATAGACATAGATATGACATATCTATGTCACATCTATGTCACATCGACCTAATAAAAAACGTGTTTCAACAGTATCAGCCGTCCTGCTCCCGCCACACACACCCACATCACACATGCCGCTCCTCCACCTCTCGCTTCCGCCGCACCGTCTCCTCGTCGGCCGCCGGCGGCTATTCGCCCCGCCGACGCCTCCTCCCTCTCGTATCTCGATAAGGTTGCCCTCGCAAGCTCCCAGGCCATACATCCATCCTCGGCTGATCTGTTTTGTTATTGGACAGGGCGGCAGCGTCGATATCGTCTTCCGCGGAGGATGGATGCGATCTCCCCTTCCCTCCAGAGCGCGCTCCCCACCACCGCGAGCTCGCCGCGGCCGCCGCCTCTGTCGAGCGCGCCTGCCGCCTCTGCGTCGACGTGAGTTGACCTCATCCCCTCCTCTTGGTTTCAGATTGGGCGCCGGGGTAGTTGCCATTCGGTGGCATAGCAGTGATTGAACACTGTAAAGTACTGTGGAGTAGCTCTCTTGATGTAAAGTTAGATGGCAACAAAGTTGAGAGAAAAATTAGAAAGGATCTACTAATTTGCATATTATTCTCTGAAGTCAATTCCTGCGGTGTTGAAATTTATTTAAAAAAAACAGTGAAAAGCTCCATGGAACACCGAAAAGTCAGTTCCTTGCAAATGTTTGATAAAGCACGAGACGTATTGTGTGAAGAGGTTTATTTCTGGGGTAAAGTTTTGCAAGACAGAACATTAAGCATCCAATGCGTAATGCAGTATGCTAGACACAGAGAAAATCAAGTAATTTCATGTACTCGGTAGCTTTAGTAAAATCATCAAAACGATTTACCTATTCTAAAACACAGTTGTGTATTGTGGTCGCCATGGGAGTGCGATCATAAAAAGTACACAATCTCATTTAGACAATTTTAACCATACAGGGTAGAACAACAAATATACTTCATTTTTTCTCGAGGAACCGGCAGGAGCACTGCCTTTTCATTTAGACGAAGAAGAAGGTTATGTACAGATGTGTCATGTTTTTGAAGGGAACTTGGCGGAAACCATAAGACAGGAACAGACTGACTATTACTCCCTCTGTAAAGAAATATAAGAGCGTTTAGATCACTAAAGTAGCATGGGATCTTATAGTATTTCTTTACGGAGGGAGTACCTTATAGTCAATACCTTCTGTGGCATGGGCGCGCCCAAAAGCCATGTCGCGCTGGAGATCCAGAGGGGCAACCTCATAATGGGTGAGGCGGGTTCCGCTGAAGATGCTGACGGTTGTGTTTCTTCCATATGTTCCACAACGTGTATAAGAGAATACCACTCTGGCGTCGCTTGACCTCCTTCAGGCCATTGGAGATCATCTCGTCCCACCAATGTGAGACTGCCACGGTGAATAGAATCGTTGGGTCCGCCGTCATATCCATATTCTCTCCCGTCCAATCTTTAACGTGGCTCCAGACCGCTGTCAAGAAGGGGCAGTTCTTGCAAGGTGCATGGCCATTTCCGGCTCCCCCAGACATAGTTGGCATTGCGGATCATACGTCCATCAAATGCTTCATATTATGCACCGTTTGTTTCTGACGTATAGACATCACTCAGTTTAGTATGTCTAAGTTCTTTCCAAAATACAACATATATACCTGAAAATAAGGATAAACTATGGGATAGTTAGGAAATGAAAGGTACATGCATTCACTGAAGCCAAAACTATTTCTTGTGTATCAGGTCTTCGTTTAGGTTCAAATAGGCAAAGACCAATTTTGGTTTAGTCAGTTTTGTTGCGGTTACTGAGAAGAGCATAAGTAAAAAAAACAGAAGCCCCAAAGGTTTCAGCAGCAATAGACTGCACTAAACCCAAACATTGACTTTCTGAGTTCTCAGTGCATCATTTAATGGTGATGTAATAAATTCAAATCCCTAGCATGTCATCGATTATCTAGCTGATGACCTGAGCTACATTTTGCTGGTTAATTTGTATGCCTTGCAGGTGAAGAGATCACTTCTTTCAGGTGGAAGGAAGATTCTTGAAAAGAATGACCAAAGTCCTGTGACAATTGCAGATTTTGGAGTTCAGGCCCTTGTCAGCTTTGGTAATTCATAGCACAATTCCTTAGTTCAGCTTACCATATGCACTTCGTGCCTTTATCTGATGCCATATTTACCCTGGTGCTACTGGAAGAGCTCCAGCAACTGTTTCCATCAATACCTCTGGTGGCAGAAGAGGACTCAACATTTCTGAAGTCATCTAATCCTGATGATAACAGTGGTAATGTACTCATTGAGTCAATTTCAAGTGCTGTCACAGGCAAAGTGAAAAATAGTGGTTCACCTTTAACTCATGATGATGTGTTGAGAGCTATTGATAGAGGAGGCAAGGATGCTGTCTCCTTTGATTCAAATCCTGCTACTTATTGGGTAAACTGCCAAGTTTTCATTAATCGCATATCAGGATCTGTAAAAGTTCGTTCCACTGAGTTATCATGATGCTGTGGTTTTGAAGGTACTTGATCCAATTGATGGCACTAAAGGTTTCTTGAAAGGAGATGATGCTCTGTATGTGGTACAGCTCTCTGTTTATTTGTTTCTTTTTGCTTGAATGAACGGCAGGAGCTCTTCCTAATTATTTAATGGGAGGGAAAGATTGTGTACAGGGGGCTAAAAGACAAACAGCTAGGTGCCAAAACTATTTAATCTGTACAAGCGCTTGCAGAAACACCATTAGGCTGGCTGAGCTAAGTATGTAGCTAGCAGTCTATCATTGCTCCATCCCATTGTTCATTGTCTTCACGAACTTCGCATGCATTCTATCTTGGGCTTAAGGGTTGATTCTGTAAGATTCTACTACTCCTCTACTTGCATAAATTCTACCGGCTATGAATAACTAACCCAATGGAGCATTCGACGACTTTCTTTTGAAAATTGTACCTTTCTCTTGTCACAAAGCTGACAGGGAAGCCAAGTTGTAAGAGTCCACAATTGTTAGAGTACGTAATGGGCCTAATGGGCCTGGGCTGGCGGTATAGCCCGTTAGTCTTCTTAGGGTTAATTAGAGATAAGGGTTGCTTGCTTAGGAGTCAAGTAAACCTCTCTATATGAGGAGAGGAGATGTATCAATCTAATCAAGCAAGAATTAAGAAGGAAATCCCTTCCCTCTTGCCCGGCCGTGGGCAAAAAGGCCCCCGGCCGGCCCTCTCGCGCCCTCCTTCTAGCAGCCACATAACAATCAGGTGGGGTGTAGTGTTAGAGTACGTAATGGGCCTAATGGGCCTGGGCTGGCGGTATAGCCCGTTAGTCTTAGGGTTAATTAGAGATAAGGGTCGCTTGCTTAGGAGTCAAGTAAACCTCTCTATATAAGGAGAGGAGATGTATCAATCTAATCAAGCAAGAATTAAGAAGGAAATCCCTTCCCTCTTGCCCGGCCGTGGGCAAAAAGGGGCCCTGCCGGCCCTCTCGCGCCCTCCTTCTAGCAGCCACATAACAACAATATTCATGATGTCACAGCCTAGCCAGCTGAGTACTGTATTCCGCAAAAAATTAACAAGAAGGAGCATAACAGGCATAGTTGGAACACCGTTTTCTGTGATGTGTCAGTGCGGGGCAAGATTGTTCCTGAAGGCCATCCTCTCTTGGTGGGGTGGCTCTGTGTTCATTATAAGGCTTATCACTGGGTATTGCTGACCGCACCTTGAAACTTGGAGTACAACCGTTGTTACAGAAGTGCAACAGCATAGACCCTTGTATGAACATTTTCCGGGCATTATTTGTGTTGGACACTATTTTCGCAAACGCACATTAAAATGTGTATTGTACTAGAAAATGTCGTGATGATGCATATTGGATTATTTATATGTGTAGCTTGTCTCAAGGCCTCCATCATGTGTTCCCTGTAGCATAAGCGATCCAGATGCATGTATCAAAAGCCACAATCAACATTATGAGATTCATTGCACGTTCAGGTTTGTAGCTTGATGATTTTCCACATGGTTCCTCGCTGAAACAAACCACATTTAACATTGTAACATCGTCATTTTATTTACTGGCGTAAAGTTTTCTTGCAGTTTTTTTAATGAAGCACTATCCTTTTGGATTTGCAAACTTTGATAATACCAAGTTTGACAAATTAGGATGTCTGAATACTTAGTTTGGCAAATTAGGGTTTGTAAATACCATTTTTGTTCGCTCGTCTGTGGTAGCTGTTCAGTCTGAATTTTGCAGGTCCATGCTTTCTAAAATTCTAAGTGCTATCTGAGCAATAGATCATGCTCACTACATTTTCGTATTCTTTTTCTTCTGATATGAAGCTATTCTTGTTTTGTCTTAAGGTCGGTTTGGCTCTTGTGGTGAACGGAAAGGTAGCAGTAGGAGTGATGGGATGTCCAAATTGGACCAATGGTACCACGGCAAACAAGAAGGAAGAAAATCTTGATCCCTGTCCTAGCAATGGCATCCTTATGGTGTCTCATGTAGGCTGTGGTACTTGGTCTAGGCACTTGTCTCCTGAGACTGGCCAATTCACCACAGCACAGGATGTTTGGAAGAGATGTTTTGTTGATGCATGCTCAGTTGTGCACATGGCACGCTTCTGCATTCCGGATAGCCAAACATGGAATATGATACCATTATCTCTTCTCTTTGACTCAACGACGGACGAATCTGATACTCGAGATGAGAATAAAATTCTTCTCCGATATGCTTGCTGTGGCAGGTTTGTTGCATTTTCTATTTATTACCACTATACTAGAAAAGTATGTTAGGTTGATAGTGACTATCTTAGAGACTTAGACTGATCATCGATGAGTGATAATGCTCTTGCTTATGTTTTGTAGCTTGTGCAAATATATAATGGTAGCATCTGGGAGAGCCTCAGTCTTTTTCAGTCGAGCACGGGTGAACACTCAAATCAAGGTGTCCTCTTGCTTGAAATTTCAATGGTTCTGCATGGCAAGTTAAACAACTTGCGGACTATGTTTATACATATGCTGATCTTTTCTACTCCCACTGTTTGCATAGGCTTGGGATCATGCTGTTGGGATGATTTGTGTGCAGGAAGCTGGAGGTCAGGTATATACACGCCTCTATCTGTTAAGCCAGAACTCGGTCAAATGTACATTTGGTCTATCGATTCACCGGCATTAGTATTATAACCTTTGTGTTTTTTGTAATTCGTTGAAACTGGCAGATCAGTGACTGGAGTGGGGAACCGTTGGATCTTGCAGCTGACCTAACAGGGCGCAGAATTCTCTACCCTTCAGGCGGTGTTCTTGTGACAAACGGTGCTGTGCATGACAAACTCGTCGAACTGATCTCAGCAAACTACGAATAGATGCAATGTTTCACAGCTTCAAACAGGAGCACGATTTTGTTTTGTCTGTAACATTTTACCGTGTGGACCAACAATCTGTATCGGGTCTCGCATTCAGAGAGGGGGGGGGAAACGCATCCTTGTTCAGAATATCTACATGAAAATCAAATAGCACAGTTCCCTTTGACTAATGAGCACCTGAATGAGCTTCTCAAGCAACTTCACCCAGAAGCTATACACGTGAAAATGCGATGCCATGCTCGAAGTTGCTTTCACAAGTCTACAATTCTTGGGCCTTCAGAGTCTCTGCATCTGTTGGGTAGCCCTGAGAAGGTTGCATTGCATGGTCGTACGACGTCCACGCAGGCACGCACCCCTGAACCGAGGGATTAGTCGAGCAAAGCTTGCAGCGGGGAGAAGCGAAATCTCGGGCCAAGCTGACATCGCTGCACCTTGCAACATGTTTGGCCACCAATTCTCTTCAAGCCCAAGAAAAAGACACCCCCAAAGCTTGCGGGATAACGACCTGCAGCGATCGTTCGTAATGCAAAATCGGCACCTTCCAAGCATAAGCATGATTATCCCAGCAAATCCACATCACGTACAACAGGGCGAGCTTTACTGCTGCAGCCAGCACGCCGGTCTGAACATTGATCCGTTGGCTTCTCCCGTGACACGTACCTCCGCCCGCCGCGGGTTCAGTAAACCGAGATGACCCGATGCTATCACCTCAAAAAAAGAAAAAGAAAAGATGACCCGATGTTATATCTTGTTGCTGTAGCCTATGCTGACTTTGATGAGGGTAATAAGAAAGGCTACTGATCAGGAGATGTTTTTGTGTGCAGAAAGTCACGATTATCCTATGCGTCTTCGGAATAGCTCTGCTGCGTAAGCAAGCTAGCTTAGCTATCAGGGTGAAATTAAGTTGTCCAAGGCATCAAGAGGGTTAACTTGATCTGAAATGCCGCCTGTCGCTTGCTGCAGGAACCGCCCATGCTTGCCAAGAGTCAGCCATTCCGGCAAACCCCTCCTGATTGACCACCGGAAATGACAAGTGTACAAGTGGTTGGACTTCAGAATCGTGAAAGTGTATGGAACGGGCCAATGCAGTTCTTGCCCAAGAGATCAAGTGCCAAATGCTCTCAAGTGTATGTGCTGGTGAACTACTATTTGCGCTGGCGTCCGAGATCGAGCATTGTCGGCGCAAGTTTCGCGTATTGAGCTACGCAAATCTTGGTATCTCACTTGACACCATATAAAAACATCAAGGGACATTGTTGTTATGCTGCTAAATAACAAGCGGTGCGTATTGGCCACTAATCATGAGCTCCCAGCGATTTCATTAACAAAACCAATGTCTTTGTACAGAAAAAGCTTACAGGAAATTAATGTAGTATAAAGACACAATGGAAGAAAACTCTATCCGAGTGCATGAGTATGAGCTAGCGTCGGAACGGCCAACCAATGTACTCCTACTACATATGAACAGCTGCGTATGAACAGCTGAAAACAGGTATCAAATGTTATGAATAATTCCGATTAATATACTCCTCAGCACGTCTTTTCAGTCAGACATCTGAACATTAATTTCTCTCTCTCTCTCTTTCTAGCCACAGATTGTACTCCATCATGAATTGTCCTCTGATGCTAGCTCTGACCCATATGCTGAATCGACCAAGGTCCAAGGCATATACGGAACCAAGTGCGCTAGCTGTTTTTATGCCACCAACTCGCCGCATCCAGATGACAATAATGTCGCATAAGAAAGATACACCCCTAGAAAATTAAATGTCCTGCTTGCCGTTTCCAGGCCATATGCATCCAGGGAGCAAGTACGATATGCATGGGCCATCACATGAAATAACAATGCTTCCCGCCCATCTACTCTTGCTAACTATAGGCGGAGGCGATCCAGGTCACAACCAAACGCAACCACAGCCACGGGCGCCTCATCCTGGCCAGTGACAAATATATATATGGAGCAGCTGGGAGTGATGCAACAGAGGCGCCAGTTTGTGTGTTGAGTTGACAGTTTGTTGACACCTCATCCATGGATCCACGTATGTACGTACCTCGTCCCCCATGCAAATACCATAGTTTTCTACTGACCCCACGCATGAACAGTGATCACAGGCTCGCAGAGATGCCAAAAAAGAAAAGAAATAGTATATAGGAGATCGTCACAGCTATTGTAATTAACTAACCTCTCAATCATGTTCATGCCTGATCACCAAATGAATGTTCCAGCAGGATCAGGTTCAGATAATACACTTAACTATACATGGATGCCCTGTGCAAACAAACGAGGTAAAGATTAATTGGGTCATGCGTAAGTACTACTAGCTGGAGTGCACTATTTTACCGTGCATTGGTTGGTCTGATGGCGCTCCAACGTGGCGATCCCTGATCCGTGTTCACAGGTGCTAATCAACCATTTCCGGAGTAGAAAACGTGATCACATCCGCGTAAAGTGCAGCAAGACAAAGTCAGAGTTGCCTTGGCCAGCCAGCTCCGCATTAATCTACAGTATCTAACGCGCGGTTTGCTCTTCCAATCCGGTGCCTTTTGCGTCTAAACAATCAAATCCCACAGACCCCTGGCTAATAATACAATTATGATGAGGGATTTGAATAGGGTAAACGTCAATGTTAGGATGAAGCAGGCGAGACCGGGGGTGACCTCACGGAGATCTCCCGGATCACCCAACCGCGAATTAACTATTGTACGAGCGCGTATAGAGAAGGACGGGACGCCGTAGCGCCTAGACTATTGGAGGCCGGGGGACACGTAGGCGCGTGTGTGCGTCGCGTTATTCGCAGCAACTCTCTGTCCGTCGCGTAGGTCAAAAGGGCGACGTAAGCGGAGCTCCGTTTCGGGCAGGGGATACGCCATGGAATCCTGATCTCGCGCCACGTGACCCCCCGATCAGGTATTAGGGGAATACTTAAGAGCTTCATGCGGGCGGGTTAATGGTTGTTAATCTGAGGGCGTGTGTTGGCTCGCTTGAAAACTGCTGGGGATTTGTTTTGAGTAGTGCGTGGAAGAGGGCCGGTGTCTCCATGGCGAGAGACATGGAGGCGTATGCAGCTTATGTGTTGATTAATTAGAGTTTTTTTTTTGCGGGGAGATTAATTAGAGTTAAGCTACTACCAAATCTAGCTCCTGATTAAGTAGCTAGGTAGGTGTGTTAATTGTATACGCGAAGTGTATGTTATGTATCAGTGTATTTCACGGCGGATTAACAAATGGTGTAACATGCATGTCTAGCTTGTCCGTCTTATCTACTAATACGGCGACCGGTCAAGTCTTGCAACAAATCTACTCTACTAGCTGGCTACTGTACCTAGCTAGGTATTAGGGTGCTTATATATGGTACTCGTACACGTATGCTTATACATACGCCATGCGCGCGTACGTACCACTATCTGCGTTGCCGTATGAACAACGGTCGCCAGTGGAAGCTGCGCGAGAGCGTGATCTCACTGGCAGTACTTTTATCACTATATTTTCCCTAGCGCTAATACCGATCCATGTACGGACGCGGGTTAAAGTACTCCGGTCGATCCCTGGAAGCATCCGCAAGCATTGCTCGCTGGCACTTCACAGGTGGGCGCGGTGCGCTCACACGGCGAGGCGCTGTCGTCGTTACGTCTCCGCGCGAGTCTAAGAGCAACTGCAACGGGCCGACCCAAACGGACGGCGATTTCGTTCGCTTTTTATCCGTTTGGATCGGCCAGATGGACATGAATGCTCGGTTCGGTATTTGGGTCGGCGCCTGCGCCCAACGCTGGCCGATACCCATTTTAACGGCAGCAAAAAAAATAAACGCATGCATATTGAAAAAAAGGAAACAACATTAATTAAACATTAAAGCCGGTCACGAATGCCGGCGAGAGTCCACGCGTCCACACATTTGTATTTAAAAAAAACAGCCTAAACTACGAGGCGGCGCGCTGCCCTAGGCGGCTTCGTCGTCGTCCTCGGGGTCCGTGAGATCGATGAGCGTCGGCGCCGGCCCGGCCCAGGTGAACGCCGTGTTTCAGAGCGCCGCCATGTCGGGCCGCGCCGGCGCAGGAAGTGCCGGGGCGGGGGGGGGGGGGGGTGCGGCCGCCTGTGCAGCCGCGGCCTGGCGCGCCTCCTCCTCGGCCTCGCGCTGCTTCTCCTCGAGGTCGCGCTCGAGCATCTCCTCGTACTCGCCGCGAAGGCACTCCTCTGCCAGCCGGCGCTGGCGCCACATCTCGAGGTACGCCTGCTCCTGCGCCGGCGTCGCCTACAGCCAAACCGGTGCCGCAGACACCGACTCGCGCACCACTCCTTTCCAGGAGAAGCGCGCGATGGGCTCGGGCTCGGGCTGCGGCTGCGGCTCCGGCTTGATGAGGGACGGCGGGGCCACCGGTGGCACCACGTTGTCACCCGCCGCGGAGAGGGCAAGGGCCTGCGCCATTGCCGCCTCGTAGCGGGCCTCCTCTTCCGCCTCCGCCGCCTCCACTCTGCGCCGCTCATCCTCCTCGCTCTCCCGGTAGACGGCCGCAGGGGCCGCCTGGTAGGCGTCCTCCGCCGCCTGGTCCTCCTCGCGGACGACGAGTGGCGTTGGCCTTCGGTCGACCTCGCGCACGCCCCGTCGCCTCGCCTCCTCGTGCTCGAAGGCGAACCACCTCGCCCAGTTGGGCGAGTCGGTTGCGTAGGCCTTGTCGAGGCGCTACTCCGCCGTCAGCAGCGCCCGCCGGCGCCGCACCTTCTCCGCGTGAGCATGAGCAGTCCGCGGCGCCGCCGGCACTGGGATCCTATCTGGATCCAGATGCCAGTCGTGCGGCAGCGTCACGTCCGGATACGGCAGAGGCTGGCGGTTCTGCCAGTGCAACTCCGCCTGGTGCACTGGCACGTTGACGCGCTGCCTCTATCGGCGAGGCGCCGGCGGAGGTGGGAGGAACTCGGAGGGGAAAGGGGTGGCGGGGGACTTGCCCTTGGCCTTGCTGCCGCTGGCGCCGGAGAAGAGGCCCATCTCGCTGTGGTTGTGGTGGCTAGGGTTTGCCGACGACGAGGGAGCAAAGGTAGGCAGATGTGGACGACGAGTATGGATGAGGACGGCCCCGCCGCACGGTCGGCTTAAAAAGGACGAGCGCCGTCGCTGACGCGTGGACCCGTCGTCATAAATTAAGCTGACCGCGTGGGCAGCGAATAGTTGGACGGCTGCCATGTGGAGACGCGGCGGATAGCGAGAAGGCGCGCGAAGCGTCTGTTCGGCGTCCGTGCCGACGCATTTGGGGCGCAAATTTGGGCCGCAAACGCGTCGGCGCGGACGCGACGCGGACGTGATTTGGGTTTGGGTCGGCGCGTTGGGCCGTCACTTTTGTCCGTGCCGACCCAAACGAACGCAGGCGGACCAAATGGATCGGCCCTTTGAAGTTGCTCTAATCACCTGTCGATCGGTAATTTTTCCTCCGATTTCGCCGGGAACGATCGGTTTCACTGGCAGTACAATTGAGCTCATTGCGCATGCATGCTCAGTAATTGAGTACTACTAAGAATGTTTTAGAGGGTGCTTGGATCTAAGGGACTATTTTTAGTCTGACTAAAAATAGTCTCTTTTAGAGGCTAAAGTTCCAAGCACCCTTGACTAAAGATAGGCTAGGACTAGTCTTAAGGCTAAAAAATTTTAGTCATAGGAAACCTACTAAAATATGTATTAGCCCTCTCTCTTCTCATTTAATACCTCTTCTTTAACACATGCAAGTTCTGGATTGGAGGGTTTTGACGATAATAAATGTTCAATAGTCTCTTTAGTATTTGGATCCAAGCATGGGTGAGGCTATCAAGTTTTAGTCCCACTACTTTTAGTCATGAGACTAAAACGTATCCAAGCACCCTCTTAAAAGGTTAAATGTAAGCATGTACTGTACTATACTGGTAATCTTACTAGTATAACTGAAACAGTGATCGCATGTAGGCCATTGATAGCATGCATGCATGCATGCCCATGCTCCCCAATTAAGTCTAAGAGAAGGACGGTCGGCCAACTAGTCCGAAACAGCACTGTTCTATTGGACGCGGGGTTATTTTCATGACATACGATAAATGATGTTTGCCTTTGGAAATGGACGCCAAAAGAGGCTAGTACCATACCTCCCAAAATTATAATGCTGCTGTGTGAATCCGTACCGTTAGTGGAGCGACCTGCAGACTACTAATCGCCTTGCCTAATTTGGACTTGGTTACCCATTCTCTTGCTTAAACTAATTAAGATGGGTGCCTTAGTTTGGAGGGCTGGCTAATCAGGGGGTAGAGGTACATGTTTGTAGTTGGGCAACAGCGTTCATTATTAATCTTATTAGTACATTAGTATTCACCGCAAGCAAGCAAGCAGTCTATAGGGCATTGACTGTTTTAGTCGCTGCGTGTTTGATGGAGTGGATGAGATATTTGTGCATTGTTTACTTTGCCGTAAGCTGCACACTTTGGCTTTCGTTTCGTTTCTTCTCTTAACCTTCTATATGTAGCTATGCTCATCAGCTAAATTAAACCTGCTCGTTGGCTTCGTCTGAGCTACTAGCTTGTTTTGCGTCCCCTTAATTTGGACATTGATAAATCAGCAAATTAATGCTCGGCGCTTGAAGAAAACGTAAGACTGTCAAGAACTTCATTCAAGCGTGCTCTCGTGTTGTACTCGCATGTACGAGTGGCTTGATGTGTGCCGGCCGTGTCGAGCAATTATTGTGATGTACAAAAGGTCAATTGACATGGACACTACGAGCTCGATTGGCAGACACGCGTCCCTACCGAAGAGAGAGAGCTTAATGGAGTACCAAGCGAGTTTTGCGTGTTTCATGGAACTAAGACAACAAAACGACGATGCTAAATGCCATGTATGTTTCATTTTCACCCATTTAACTTAGATCTTTCTTCTCTGCGGGTGATTTAACCGGGATCTTGTATGTAGTAGTAATCTTTTTAGTAATATTAGGTCACACTATCTACACGTCAGTCGCCTGACTTTTGAAATCAGGCCAGTCGATTTTAGTTGAAGGAAGAAACAGCCGGAGAGGAGGAAGAAGCTCGCTGGCAGGCTACCTCATCATCTATCTTAGGGTAAGGGTGGGGGAGGCAGCACTGCGGTAGTGAAGGTTCGCCTGGGAAAAAACGGGTGAGGGCCGGGGCTAGAGGGATGGCCGAGGGCGGCGGCGGCATGGCGGTGGGAGGAGGCTCCGGGGAGAGCGGGGCGGCGAGGCTGCGTGGGAGCGCTGCCGGCCACGGGCGGTGGTGGCCGGTGATCCGGCCGGTGGTCTGTGGGGCGGCTGGGGGGAGGAGCTGTCAAGGTGGAAAAAAGTCCTAAGGTTGAAGAAGGGACCGGCTGTTCATTTTGCATTGGACGGCCGGAAAGAATCGACTGAACCAATTTAAATTTCCAGTCGACTTACACTTAGTCACTCCTATATTAGGTAATCTGGGTATGTACATGCTGTGTTGGAGTACTACCCCATATATGAGCCTTCACTTGCGACATCAATCGTTCATGCTTCGTTCACTAGCTGGATTGCATCCGTACAACAAGGTAGTAACAATATTCTCTCCGGCTGCATTTTCCTGGCTTGATGTCACCTTCGTTTTCCTTTACAAGCACTCTGATTTGCTTGGGCAAAACTTTTTGACATTTGTTTTCACTTTACATATTAACTAGTAATATCAGCAAAGAAACCTCACCTGCTGGTTGTGGAGGAACACGAAGTACGAGTCGCAATCCCCCAAAAAAGAGGACGAACACCCATCGAGAGCCTTTTTTGCGGCACACCACATGAGCAGGTGGCACACCACTGTGTGCACACCTGCGTACTTGTCAGCCAAACGCACGGTCGCCCCGGCCGGCACACGACGTACGTACGTGGGGAATCGCATAAACTTTTGCACCAAAACCCATCGAACGTTTTACACGACAAATCTAAAAACGAGCAAAAAAAGGTAAAAACAGAATATGGCCACGTCGGGATCTATACATGATCCGCAGATAGATCTCGACCGACGTCGACTCAAACACACACGAGGCCCCCGAGTAAGAGCGTCCCGAATTCGATTTCGAACACATGCGCGTGGCGCGCCTCCTTTAGTCAGATCTTGTTTCGTTACGGACCACGGCGGGGCGAGACTGTCATGTGGCCGGCATGGCAGCTAGCGAGTACGTACGGCGGGAAGGCGGTGCGGGCGCAGGGCCATGCACAGGAATTAAAAGGAAAGCTGCACGCGGGCCTCTGCCGCCTCGCCAGTTTATCGCTGGTGCCGGCCCCTCCCGCCGCTGCAGCAGCTGCTGCCATGGCCATGGCCCGTGGCCGTGGGAGCAGGGCAGTGCGTTTTTTCCTTCCATGCAGCAGTGTCCGTGCAGTTCCTCGACCACGAGGGCTTGCTCGCTAGGAATAGATAGAGTTGGCCGGGCCGGCACGAGTCTGGGCCGTCCGTCACCGGCCCTGCGTTCCGTCAGCGGGGCGAGGTGGCGCAGGAGGGCAGGCACCACAAGGCAGGGCAGGGACGTTCGTCAACGCCAGCTAGCCGACGGGGAGTGGCAAAACACGAGTCAATATCGATTGATTGGATTGGATGTTTTTGCCCGCCAAGAAATTTACCCTGCCCAGTAGATCCTTGGTTTATAGTAGTAGTAGTAAAAGTAAAATGCAGTACAGTTGACTGTTTTGCACGCCATCATTGCGTTTTGTTTCCTAGTTCGTTCAGCCTGATGGAGTCTACTTCTAGATTCTACCACGATCGGTAAAAATGGCATGTTCCTGATGGAATGGGCAAAAGGAAGCACACTCTACTCCGCAAGGATCGACACATGTGATTATCCTAGTCAAAACACGAGACAATGTTCCACGGGGCTACGGGCTAGCTTTGCCTGCGACGATGGGATAGTCGGGGTGGCACGCCAGCGCGTGCCGTGGGATCTGCCTGGCTACTTTTTTTGTCTTCCGGTCGCAACCTTTTTTACCCCTTCCATCCTCCTCATCCGACGGACGAGACGCTTTCCGGCCGTGGGCGTGGCCCTGAGACGAGACGAGACGAGACGCAGCCCGCAGCCGGCAGGAGAGCCACGTCGCGGCCGCGATAAACAAAGGCCGGCACCGAATCCTGTTGACTTGGACCGCCACCCCCGGCCCGTCGCCCTCGCCCCCTTTATAAGCCTTTCCATCGCCCCCACACACCTTCGTCTCCCGTCCTCTACCTCCATCCATCCGCCCAGTTTCAGTTTACACACTCTCCATACTCCAGCTGCGAGACAAACTGAGCCTTTTCCTGCTTGCTCCATCGCCCAATCCGTCTCTACAGTTCTTGTGTACGCGATTAGATGGGGCGCGCGCCGTGCTGCGACAGAACCGGGCTCAAGAAGGGGCCGTGGACGCAGGAGGAGGACGAGAAGCTCGTCGCCTACATCAAGAAGCACGGCCAGGGCAACTGGCGCACCCTCCCCAAGAATGCCGGTAAGCGACCTGTTCAGCTGCTTGCTCTGTCAACCGATCGATCCCACACAAAGGTGATGGATAGATAGATAATTGATTGTGTTGCGTCTGTTGTCTGTGTGCAGACCTGGAGCGGTGCGGGAAGAGCTGCCGCCTGCGGTGGACCAACTACCTCCGGCCGGACATCAAGCGCGGCCGCTTCTCCTTCGAGGAGGAGGAGACCATCATCCAGCTCCACAGCATCCTCGGCAACAAGTAAGAACTACTCGTAATTAACAACTATATATGCACTCACTTCACATATCATTCAACTCGACGTACTACTAGCTCTGTTGCTATAGCAGCAGCAGCTAGGCGTACGGTTTCCTGGCGATCGAGTTTGATTTTGATGTGGTTTTTGCATGATTGCTCAGGTGGTCGGCCATTGCGGCGAGGCTGCCCGGACGGACGGACAACGAGATCAAGAACTACTGGAACACGCACATCCGCAAGCGCCTCCTGCGCATGGGCATCGACCCCGTCACCCACGCGCCGCGCCTCGACCTCCTCGACCTCTCCTCGCTCCTCAAGCCCGCCGCCTACTACCCCACGCAGGCCGACCTCGACACCCTCCGCGCCCTCGAGCCGCTCGCCAACTACCCGGACCTCCTCCGCCTCGCCTCCACCCTCCTCTCCGCCCCGACGACAGCCTCCTCGCAGCCCACGACCCAACAGCAGATGCTCCTCCCATGGCTGATCCAGGCGCAGATGGCGCAGCAGGTACCTCAGGCGCCGCCGCAACATGCCACGGCCGCAGACATGTTCTTGCAGCCCGGCTCGGCGTGCCAAATGCCGGGCCTGGTTCACGCGAACCCCGCGCAGCAACTACACCAGGATCACATGGTGGCCTCTGACTACGGGCAGCTCCCGGGCTACGACAACCAGCTCGAGCTCGACTACGTGCCGGCCCTGATGCAGATGGCGTCAGACACGTCGAACCTGCAGTGGAGCAGCCCGGTCACAAGTAGCAACAACAACAACTGCAACGTCGGCTCCGGCGTATCCACGCCGTCTTCGAGCCCCGCGGGGCGTGTGAACTCGGCTTCACCGACAACGTTCTGCGCCAACGCGAGCAACATTGACGCCTTCAGCGCCGACGCCGCCGGGCTGTTCGACATGCACCTGTCCGATCTCCTGGATGTGAGCGACTACATGTAATGAAAATACAAGTACGGGTTCCACCTGCATCTGCATGCATGTGGAAGCTAGGTCGAACAGTTCATCACGTACTACCGACCGAGAGGGGTCAAAACATGCATGATGATCACGTACGAGAGCCGTTTTTGTACAGGATTGTACCATTTTTATCCAGTTCATGGTCACTGGTTACTGTTAGAAACTTCACTTTTGTTTTTCCTGTTATTCTTATTTCGATCTTCAATTCATTGGTGTGTGTGGTGCATGTCAGTGTGGGGAATCATGGCAAAGGTGGCCTCATATGATTGGTTGGAGGCGGCTGCTGTCCCTCTCACTTGCGTCATGCCTTTGTCTCCAGTGAAGAAAAATAGGGTCACTCCGGTTGCTTTTCTTAGAATGCTGCTTTTATTGTCTGTTTGTTCTTGTTCATTCGATTTCTTTAGTTTAATTTTGCTGCCTCTTTTATTTCATTGGCTACTGTACCAGCATATAAGGCAACAAATCAAAGGGAGAGAGAAAACCCAACTAGAATAAGGACACAAGTAACTGTCAAATCACTGATGGCACATGACAAGCAATTATTCTTAAATCGTTGGGAAAATAGACTGGAGTTGGTGTGCAACTTAATCATTGCCGCTGCCTGCTCCGTCTGATCGATGAGCGACCAACAGTAACCCGATTGACCACATGTATTTGTTTTTCTCTAAGTCAAAGAGAAATCTATGGTAATGGATTAATTAGTAAGCTTCGTCAAAGTTTACATTCCTCATAATACTATATGTTGTAGTTGTAGTTTGATATAACCGTCTTGTTTGGGTATGGTCAGGTCAACACACATAACTCGTACAACGCTGCACACTAGTAAAAAAAGGGTCATTTGTCCCGGTTCGTAAGGCCCATTTGTTCTGGTTGGGAAACCGGGACTAAAGGGTTGGTAGTAAAGCCCTATACCTTTAGTCTCGGTTCTTACACCAACCGGGACAGATGAGGCTCCACGTGGCCGCTGCGGCTTGCCCTGGCAGGGGGGCCTTTTGTCCCGGTTCGTAGCACCAACCGGGACCAATATGCTACCACGCGTCAGCAGTTCAGTGGCTAGGGTTTTTATTTTTTTTCAGAGGGGGGGGGGGGGGTTGGGGGTTCTGGGGGGTTTTGTAGGGTTAATTTAGATGTTTCATATATTGTGTTAGGTAGCTAATTAATTAATAGAGAGAAGTGTCCTCTCTTATCTCCGTGCTTGGTCGATGCTACGTACTATACGTATAGAGAGGCCCTCGACACGCTAGCTAGTAAGCAAATGAAGGAAACCATTAAGTATAGAAGTTCGTCATGAACATATGCATACAGAGAGAAGTGATATCGACCTCTCCTTCTCCGAGAGATTGAGCGAACAACAAGTTTTCGTATATCTATCTGACGCTACTGGCTATATATATACAATATATACAATCCCCTAACATCTGAACTCAACTTCCACATGGTATTCTTCGGCTTTATTGATGACGTGATCAAGAAAGAATCCCACCAATTCCTCTTGAATTGCTTCCATGCGATCTTGTGGTAGGAGTTCATATTCATCCCGCATCTGCCACGTCTAATTTGATAGTACTTCCCGACCGCTCCGCTTCGATATATGACCTTTCAATAATGCGCTCATAGTTGTTTTTCGGCGGAGACGGTGGTGGTTTCTTCAGGGCATCGATAGTGCGCTTTGCTTTCACCGGATCTATCTTCTTCTCCGGAGGTGGATGTTTCTTTGCTTTCACCGCTTCAAAGAAGTCCCTCACTTCGGCTTCCACGATCTTCGCGTTTTCCTCCACGGTCCTCTCGTATGGTAACTTCTCTAGAGGCTTGAGAGATGGACCGAATCTGTATTGCCTCACGCCTCTGGATGTACTGCTAGACGCCGGAGCAGACGGAGCGGCTGCGACTGTCTTCTTTCCTTGCTTACGAGGCGGAGGAGAAGGACTACGACACGCCGGAGCAGCCGGAGCAGCGCGGGTCTCTTCCGCCTTGCTGATGAGGCGGAGAAGGAGGAGGCTGGCTGCTCGGGCACGCCGGCCCAGCGGAGAAGGAGGCGGAGTGCCGCCACGCGTCGGAGAAGGAGGCGGAGTGCCCTGCTCACTCGCCGGAGGAGGAGGCGGAGTGCCCTGACTCATCGAAGGAGGAGGAGGAGGCGGAGGCGTCAAGTTCAGAAGGTTGATAAGCTCCTTCCGCCATAGGCATGGAGTCTTCAGAGCAGAACCCAGTCGAGTCTCCCCTTCACCGGTAGGGTGGTCAAGCTCGAGGTCCTCAAATCCCTCCGTTATTTCGTCAATGTTCACCCTAGCATATCCTTCTGGAATTGGACGACAGTGAAAAGTTGCGCCGGGTTCAGGAGGTCGAACAGAGCCGACATCCGCCTTGACTTTGAAGTTCTGCCATTGCGTCATAAGGTGGCAATGTTGAGACTCTATGATAGCATCCACGGGGTAGCTAGCAGGAGCCGTGAAGACACGCTCCAGCTAAAGCAGCTCGGTGGAAACCATGCTGCTTCTCCGCTGCGATGGCGGGGTAGCTTCCGGGGTAGCTTCGACAGGTCGCTTGCTGTGAACTGCTTCTCGTTCCTCTAGCGCTTGTACCCTTGCGTGCAGCTTCTGCAGTTGGGTATGCTCCACTTTCCTCCTCCTCTCCTGGCATTTATAACCGCCTGCGTACGGAAACCCAGCCTTCCACGGAACGTAGCCTGGCGTGCCTCGTGTCCGTCCAGGGTGCTCAGGATCCCCGAGGGCCATTGTGAGCTCGTCGTTCTCTCTGTCTGGAACGAACGTCCCTTCCTGCGCTGCGGCGATATAGTCCTGAAGCTTCGTGACGGGTATTCGCAGTTGCTATTTCGTCCAAACGCACTTCCTTGTTACAGGGTCCAAGGTTCGCCAACCCCGAAGAACCAAGTCCGGCAACGGTCTGGCCAGTTCAATGTCTCTGGTTCGACCCCTTTATCAAGAAGGTCATTGCCAGCCTTGGCCCACAATGGCCGGGCTTTGAGGTAGCCACCTGACCCCGTGCGATGGTGATGCTCCTTCTTCGCAGCATTTATCTTGTTCTTCGCTGACATCTTCTTACTCTTGTTCGACATCTTGTGGGCCACAAATGCGTCCCAGTATTATCTGATCTTCTCGTACCGGCCGGTCAATTCTGGTGCCTTTTCTTTGTCGACAAACATTGTTTTCAGCTCATTCTTCCACCTCCTAAAAAGATCTGCCATCTTCTTAAGAGCATGAGACTTAATCAATGGCTCTTTAACTGGCTTCTCCGGATCCTCCTCTCGCGGTAGGGTGAAATTTGCCTTCAGCGCGTCCCAAAGATCATCTTTCTTTCTATCGTTGACATAAGACACCTTAGGGTCTTCCTTCTTAGGCTTATACCATTGGTGGATGCTGATCGGGATCACGTCCCTAACAAGAACCCCGCACTGAGCAGAAAATGCTTCCTTGGTCCGGATGGGTTTAATCGGTTGGCCATCGCGCACGATTGCTGTGATCATGAACCTTTCATCCGAGCGCAACTTTTTCGTCGGGCCTCGTCTCTTTACCGAAGTTGTGTTCGATCCTGAGGGCTAGAAAAAAGAAGAAAGATGAGAGTTAATATGTGTACATACCAAAACAATGAATGCATCAATTAGCTAGTCTGCACAGGCTTAATTAATATAAATATACCTGGCCGGACTCTGTTCGGTCACCGGAGCCGTCATCACGGTCTCCTTCTTGCACCGGCATTCGGTCACCGGAGCCATCATAATCATGTCCTTCCTCCTCCACTGTTCGATAACTGTAGCCTGCTTCACCCTCTCCTTCCAGACCATTGGTTTCGTTGAGATACGAGATGACATCACCTCCGGCTGCGATTATGTCCCCCAACACCTGTTCTGCTTCCTCGTCTCGGACGTGCTCCATAGTTTCTGCAAATATTACAACATGGCAATTATTATACAAACATGACAGATGGATATATTAGTGGCAAACGTAGACCTAGCTAGCTTATCACAACAAGGATTTCATATTAGTGGCTGAGGGAGTCCTGGATTAGGGGGTATCCAGACAGCCGGACTATATCCTTTGGCCAGACTGTTGGACTATGAAGATACAAGATTGAAGACTTCGTCTCGTGTCCGGATGGGACTCTCTTGGCGTGGAAGGCAAGATTGGTGATATGGATATGTAGATCTCCTCCCATTGTAACCGACTCTGTGTAACCCTAGCCCCCCCGGTGTCTATATAAACCGGAGGGTTTAGTCCGTAGGACAACAACAATCATACCATAGGCTAGCTTCTAGGGTTTAGCCTCTACGATCTCATGGTAGATCAAATCTTGTACTACTCATATCATCAAGATCAATCAAGCAGGAAGTAGGGTTTTACCTCCATCGTGAGGGCCCGAACCTGGGTAAACATTGTGTCCCTTGCCTCCTGTTACCATCCGCCTTAGACGCACAGTTCGGGACCCCCTACCCGAGATCCGCAGGTTTTGACACCGACATTGGTGCTTTCATTGAGAGTTCCACTGTGTCGTCGCTGTAAGGTTCGATGGTCCCTTCGATCATCGACAACGATGCGATCCAGGGTGAGGTCTTCCTCCCCGCACAGACCTTCGTATTCGGCAGCTTCGCACTGCGGGCCAACTCGTTTGGCCATCTGGAGCAGATCGAGAGCTACGCCCTTGGCCATCAGGTTAGTTTTGGAAACTTGAATTACACTGCCGATATCCGCGGAGACTTGATCTTCGACGGATTCGGGCCCATACCTGGTGTACCGCACGATCACGATGAGCACGATATAGCTCTGCCGTCGGACAGTGTTCGGGAGATCACGCCAGCAACTACTCCGGCCTTTAGTCCAGAGCAGATCGCGCCATCCGAGGATGGGAGGATAGACTCCGCCAAGGAGGCCGCACCCTCAGTGGCGATAGAGCCGAATACTGACCTTACCCCTCACGAGAGCCGTGTCGCCGAACTGCTAGAGTCTTCCCCGGCCACGGACTCCGAACCACCCGCGCCCATACCTATCGAATCTGATTGGGCACCGATCATGGAGTTCACCTCCACAGATATTTTTCAGCACTTGCCCTTCGGCGACATACTAAACTCGTTAAAATCTCTCTCCCTGTATGGAGAACCTTGGCCAAACTGTGTCCGGTTAGAGTGGGATGCGGATGACGAAGAAATTCAATCCCCACCCACCACCCACTTAGTAGCCACTGTCGACGACTTAACCGACATGCTCGACTTCGACTCCGAAGACATCGATAGCATGGACAACGATGCAAGAGACGAACAGGAACCATCGCCAACAGGGCGCCGGACTGCCACTTCATCACATGACATATACATGGTGGATACACCCAAAGAAAATAATGACGAGGATGCAGCAAGAGATAGCTCCCTCGACAAGCAATCAAAACGGCGCCGTAGGCGTCGCTCTAAATCCCGCCTTGGCAAAAACAGCGATAACAGCGCAAGAAGAAGCCAAATTGACACAGCGATAGAGCAAGGTGAGCCAGCGAACGACGAACAAAGTGCGGAGCCGTTGTCCGAACACGGCGACGCCGAGCGACAAGACGACCAACCCGTCTCCGGGCAGGAGAACAGTCCGGATGACGACGAGCGCATCATCCTGGATAGGTAGCTGGAGCAAGAAAGGCTTATTGCCACTGCAAGAAATCTGAAGAAGCAGAAACAAAGGCTCAAGGCCGCACAAAACACACTCAATAGTAGATGGAATAAAGTGCTCGACACGGCAGAAAAGTACGGTGGCAGCCGCCACACGAAGAGCTACCCAAAGCGAAAGCTGCTGCCGCAATTTGACGACGAGGCCTTCGAACCCCCGCAGTAAAAAAACAAAACCGCCGACCGTTCAGATCGAAGACCTCATGGCCGCAATAGCTCGGCCAACGAGGCCGCACATAAGTCAGTACATGACCGACGCGGGGACCCGCATCAACGGGCCGACGCAACCAAATCCATCTACGGATCAAGGAAACGCGCTCTAGCACTCAGCCAACACCAAATACCACAACCGTCCGAACGCCATGGCACAGCCAAATACAGGGGTGCCATACACCCCCTATGTTTCACAGACGAGGTATTAGACCATGAATTTCCAGAAGGGTTCAAACCAGTTAACATAGATGCATACGATGGAACCACAGACCCTGGGGTCTGGATCGAGGACTTCATCCTCCATATTCACATGGCTCGCGGAGATGATCTCCACGCCATCAAATACTTGCCCCTCAAGCTCAAAGGACCAGCTCGACACAGGATGAAAAGCCTCGCCGAAAATTCCATTGGAAGTTGGGAGGAGCTCGGGGACGCTTTCCGGACTAATTTTTAAGGGACTTATGTCCGACCTCCAGAGAGTCAGCCCGAAAGCTTTGGAACAGGTTTCTCACTAAGAAGAACCAAATTGTCGACTGTCCGGACACTGAAGCTCTAGCAGCTTTCAAGCACAGCGTTCAAGACGAATGGCTTGCCAGACACCTTGGCCAAGAAAAGCCGAGAACAATGGCAGCCCTAACAAGCCTCATGACCCGCTTTTGCGTGGGTGAGGACAGCTGGTTAGCGCGCAACACCACCAGCGACCCAAGCACATCCGAGGTCAGGGATGGCAATGGAAAACCACGACGCAGTAAAAACAAGCGCCGGGCTAAAGAAGACAACCAAGATAACACGGCGGTAAACGCCGGATTCAGGGGCTCTCGACCGGGTGAGCGGAAAAAGCCATTTAAAGGCAACAGAGATGGACCGACCGGCCTAAGCAAGATTCTAGACAAACCATGTCAGATCCACGCCACCCCCGACAAACCTGCAAATCATACCCACAGAGAATGCTGGGTCTTCAAGCAGGTTGGCAAGCTAAACGCTGAACACAAGGGGGAGGACACTCCGAGCGAGGACGAGGATGCGCCTCGCCAGCAAGACACCGGGGGACAGAAAATATTCCCACCAGAAGTCAAAACAGTAAATGTTATCCACGTGACAAAGAGGAGAGGCAAATACGCACTCCGAAATACACAAGCCATAGAGCCAGTCACCCATGAGTTCTACCCCTGGTCGGCCTGCCCGGTCACTTTTGATCGCAGGGATCACCTAATAGGTATCCGGCAGGAAGGATTAGCCGCCTTGGTGCAGGACCCAATAATAAACGGATACCATCTCACACGAGTCCTTATGGACGGCGTAGTAGTCTAAATTTGATATATCAGGACACCATCCGCAAAATGGGGATAAACTCAACAAGAATCAGCCACAGTAATACTACCTTCAAGGGAGTAATACCAGGCACAGAAGCCCGCTGCACGGGCTCTCTACTACTAGAGGTTGTGTTCGGCTCGCCCGACAACTTCCGGAGCGAAAGGTTAACCTTCGACATAGCTCCATTCCGAAGTGGCTATCAAGCACTACTCGGACGAGGGGCTTTCGCTCGTTTTAATGCAATACTGCATTATGCCTTACTCAAGCTTAAAATTCCCGGTCCACGTGGCATTATCATAGTACATGGAAATGTTAAGCGCTCCTTACGAACAGAAGAACGCACAGCTGCTTTAACAGCCGAACACTAGACGACCTCACCAACCAGAACATATGACTGGTCGTTAAGACCATAGACACGGCTCGACGGGTCCGGACAATCATTGGATAGAGATTGGTTCGATGGTTATACCCTTATAGATGGTACCAGGGGCTTCGCCGTGATAATTCGGCTCAACTTTACCCATCTCGACTTTTTCATGGTTTATTTATAATCATCAAATTTTTGCACAACAACTTTACATTAAGCACCTCTCTTTTACAGATGACATTCGTGCTACACCCATCTAGGATACGGCACAACGGAGACACGGGCGCAGACGTGCAGCAGGGACCCGTGCAAAGGTTTCTCTTTAGATTAAGACCCTGCGTAAACCTTTTTTACTGTCTTGTGTTGTTCACATCCTCCAGATTCTCAATACAACCGAGAAGGATGCTGACGTCATGGCATGTGGCCACGTCAGAATATTGCTCGTACCTGGACACTAGGGGTTCATTATCCAAGGGCATCATTTAAGCCCAGTATATATTTCAAAGACCGAACACCTTAGGGAGTGTTCGGCGTCGCGAGTTAGGCCTTATATGCATCAGCTCTGAATCATGTCTTTGGTCAAATGTTGTGTTTGCCCGGCTCCTATGTTTTGCTACCTTGCGTTCCACTCTATCGGCTAAGGTGGCACCAGGAGAACTGGTGCGATTGTGCCCTAGCTAGCCCGGACGAGCAGCTCAACAGAGAAAGCCGAAAACTGACTGTCATGATAAAGCGTGAGACTGGTCAACCACTCAATGACTTATCGGAATCTTCGGGATTCCTCCGCATTAACGAAGGGCCGTTTCCCGGTCAGGCATGACCGCGCCCCGTATTCGGATGAGCGTGGAGCCACCAGGGGCTATATAGTAGCCCCACTGTCAAACTCCTATGGCTAAGTGAAAGTGTTAAAGCAATATAGTCTGATTGCCTATTTCGCCGCCATATCAGCTCCTTAATGGACCAAGATGTTGGGTCAAGTGTGAACACGCGTCTTCTGCGAACACCCCCGCATTATATGCGTGGGGGCTGAAGCCAACGACTGCAAACTTTCAGGTTATATACATATATACATAAATGGCCGCACAGGAGGCATCATAACACTTTAGGACAAAAGTATAAAAATAGCCTTTATATAATTCACTAAAACATTGTTTTTCAATAGGAATACCTGTCATTAGAACATAATATTCTTCGAGCACCGCGCTTCTATTGAACGCGCGCCTTCAAGGACCTCGTCAAAATAGTGCTCGGCAACTACTCGGCTAACTGCCGAACTTGGGGCTGCAATTGCAGTGGCTTCCATCTCCGCCCAGTACGTCTTGACACGGGCAAGCGCCATCCGCTCACCCTCGATGCACGCCGACCTCTTCATAGCGTAGATGTGCGGCACAACACCAAGGAACTGCTGCACCAAGCTGAAGTAACTGTTCGGCCTTGGCCCTGCCGGCCACAGGTGATCCACAACAGACATCATGGCGAGTTCGGACAACCTATGGAGCTTGTCCCATTCGGCCATCCGCTCATTCAAAGGAAGCAGACGCGCTGGACCATTAAATTGCGACCAGAACAACTTCTCCACTTCGCGATCTTTTTGATCTTTGAAGTACTCGGCCGCATCAGCAGCACTCGCTGCCAAACCCAGATACGCGTTTGCAGAACTCCACAACCGGTCCAGAGGAGCATACTTAGGATCTACGAACTTCATCCGCAACATAAAGGGCTTCCCAGCCGCGATATCCCCGGCGTGACGCGGCTCTTCCTTCATCGCTCTAATTGTAGAGCGGGCTTCCTTGGCCGCTACCATGGCCTTCTCCAGCTCCGTAGCCTTCGCTTGGCTTTCCTTCTCAAGAAGACGGCATCGGTCGGCAGCATCACTTAACTCAACGGCCATCTTGGCCATCTTCTCCTTACTTTGGCAATGGGCAGCCTGTTCGGCCCTCAGCTCTTCGGCCGCCTTCAGAGCGGCCGCATCACTATTCCTGGCTTGCTTTTTGGCTCGGGCAAGGTCCGCCCGAAGGGTCTCCACTGCCGCAGCTCCATCTGCAATTCACAACATGTTCAAGATACTGGCATTACGCTCCTCTTACCATATGTTGATCATCGGAGAAATTACATACCCTGCGCCTCGTCAAGCCGTTTGTTGACAAGCACGATGTCGGCATCTGCCGCATCAAGTCATCGCGTTAGCTCGGCAACCTCACCAGTCCGGCTAGCCACCGGACCTCCCGCCACCTGCATATGAAGACGGCCGGATTGTTACATGGGACTATGATCCTCTATTTGCCACCATTTCCAACGGCAACCAGAGTCTCAGGGGCTACTATATGCACAGGGCACATCTAAAACATGTGCGGTACTGTCAAAAATACACACTATTTCACGTACCTCAAAACCTTTAAGCAGAGACATAAAGGCTTCATGCAACCCACTTTCGGCGGATGAAATCCTCTCAACCACCGCGCCCATTAGCGCATGGTGCGCTTCTGAGATAGCCGCCTGCTCTAGCAGATCCTTCAGTGCGTCCGACCGCATGACAGGCGGAGCCGGACTCTTCCGGTTGCTCTCTTCAAGAGCCGGATACTGAGGACTTCGGGTGGCCAAAGAATCACCCTCTGGCCTTGCCGGAACGGGAGAAGCCCTCCGAGACGACACCTCGGGGTCGCCCACCTTGTAAGGCGGGATGGCATGGGGAGGCTGAAGGAAATATGCCCTAGAGGCAATCATAAAGTTATTTTTTATTTCCTTATTTCATGATAATTGTTTATTATTCATGCTAGAATTGTATTAACCGGAAACATAATACATGTGTTAATACATAGACAAACAGAGTGTCACTAGTATGCCTCTACTTGACTAGCTCGTTGATAAAAAATGGTTATGTTTCCTAGCCATAGACATGAGTTGTCATTTGATTAATTGGATCACATCATTAGGAGAATGATGTGATTGACTTGACCCAATCCGTTAGCTTAGCACCCGATCGTTTAGTATGTTGCTATTGCTTTCTTCATGACTTATACATGTTCCTATGACTATGAGATTATGCAACTCCCGTTTACCGGAGGAACACTTTGTGTGCTACCAAACATCACAACGTAACTGGGTGATTATAAAGGTGCTCTACAGGTGTCTCGAAAGGTACATGTTGGGTTGGCGTATTTCGAGATTAGGATTTGTCACTCCGAATGTCGGAGAGGTATCTCTGGGCCCTCTCGGTAATGCACATCATTTAAGCCTTGCAAGCAATGCAACTAATGAGTTAGTTGCGAGATGATGTATTACGAAACGAGTAAAGAGACTTGTGTTGGGGAACGTTGCAGAAAATTAAAATTTTTCCTACGGTTTCACCAAGATCCATCTATGAGTTCATCTAGCAACGAGTCATGGGAGAGAGATTGCATCTACATACCACTTTGTAGATCGCGAGCGGAAGCGTTCAATGAATGGGGATGAGGTACTCGTACACGACGTGATCCAAATCACCGGAGATCCTAGCACCGAAAGGACGGCACCTCCGCGTTAAACACACGTACGGTCAGCGTAACGTCTCCTTCTTCTTGATCCAGCAAGGCAAAGGAGAGGTTGGGGAAGAAGGCTCCAACAGCAGCACGACGGCGTGGTGATGGTGGAGCTGCAGTACTCCGACAGGGCTTCGCCGAGCTCTACGGAGGAGGAGGAGGTGTTGGAGAGGGAGAGGGAGGCGCCAGGAGCAAGGGTGCGCTGCCCCCCTCCCCTCCCCCCTTTATATAGCCCCCTAGGGGGGGCGCCGGCCCTAGGAGATGCAATCTCCTAGGGGGGCGGCGGCCAAGGGGTGGGGCTTGCCCCCCAAGCAAGGGGGCGCCCCCCTCTTTAGGGTTTCCCCCCTCTAGGCGCATGGGCCTCTAGGGGCTGGTTCCCCTTGGCCCATGCAGGCCAAGGCGCACCCCTAGAGCCCATGTGGCCCCCCGAGGCAGGTGGCCCCACCCGGTGGACCCCCCGGGACCCTTCGGTGGTCCCGGTACAATACCGATAACCCCGAAACTTGTCCCGATGGCCAAAACAGCACTTTCTATATATAATTCTTTACCTCTGGACCATTACGAAACTCCTCGTGACGTCCGGGATCTCATCCGGGACTCCGAACAACATTTGGGTTACTGCATATACATATCTTCACAACCCTAGCGTCACGGAACCTTAAGTGTATAGACCCTACGGGTTCGGGAGACAAGCAGACATGACCGAGACGGCTCTCGGGCAATAACCAACAGCGGGATCTGGATACCCATGTTGGCTCCCACATGCTCCACGATGATCTCATCGTATGAACCACGATGTCGAGGATTGAATTAATCCCGTATACGATTCCCTTTGTCAATCGGTATTTTACTTGCCCGAGATTCGATCATCGGTATCCCAATACCTCGTTCAATCTCGTTACCGGCAAGTCACTTTTCTCGTTCCGTAATGCATGATCCTGTGATCAAACACTTTGATCACATTGAGCTCATTATGATGATGCATTACCGAGAGGGCCCGGTGATACCTCTCCGTCAAGCGGAGTGACAAATCCCAGTCTCGATCCGTGTCAACCCAACAGACACTTTCGGAGATACCCGTAGTATACCTTTATAGTCACCCAGTTACGTTGTGACATTTGGCACACCCAAAGCACTCCTACGGTATCCGGGAGTTACACGATCTCATGGTCTAAGGAAAGGATACTTGACATTGGAAAACTCTAGAAACGAACTATGCGATCTTATGCTATATTTAGGATTGGGTCTCGTCCATCACATCATTCTCCTAATGATGTGATCTCGTTATCAATGACATCCAATGTCCATAGTCAGGAAACCATGACTATCCGTCGATCAATGAGCTAGTCAACTAGAGGTTTACTAGGGACATATTGTTGTCTGTTATTCACACATGTATTACGATTTCCGGATAACACAATTATAGCACGAATAAAGACAATTACCATGAACAAGGAAATATAATAATGCTTTTATTATTGCCTCTAGGGCATATTTCCAACAGTCTCCCACTTGCACTAGAGTCAATAATCTAGTTACATTGTGATGAATCGAACACCCATAGAGTTCTGGTGCTGATCATGTTTTGCCTTAGGGAGAGGTTTAGTCAACGGATCTGCGACATTCAGATCCGTGTGTACTTTACAAATTTCTATGTCTCCATCTTGAACATTTTCACGAATGGAGTTGAAGCGACGCTTGATGTGCCTGGTCTTCTTGTGAAACCTGGGCTCCTTGGCAAGTGCAATAGCTCCAGTGTTGTCACAGAAGAGTTTGATTGGCCCCGACGCATTGGGTATGACTCCGAGGTCGGTGATGAACTCCTTCACCCAAATTGCTTCATGTGCTGCCTCCGAGGCTGCCATGTACTCCGCTTCACATGTAGATCCCGCCATGACGCTTTGCTTGCAACTGCACCAGCTTACTACCCCACCATTCAAAATATACACGTATCCGGTTTGTGACTTAGAGTCATCCAGATCTGTGTCGAAGCTAGTGTCGACGTAACCCTTTACGACGAGCTCTTCGTCACCTCCATAAACGAGAAACATTTCCTTAGTCCTTTTCAGGTACTTCAGGATATTCTTGACCGCTGTCCAGTGTTCCTTGCCGGGATTACTTTGGTACCTTCCTACCAAACTTACGGCAAGGTTTACATCAGGTCTGGTACACAGCATGGCATACATAATAGAACCTATGGCTGAGGCATAGGGGATGACACTCATCTCTTCTATATCTTCTGCCGTGGTCGGACATTGAGCTGAGCTCAATTTCACACCTTGTAACACAGGTAAGAACCCTTTCTTAGATTGATCCATATTGAACTTCTTCAATATCTTATCAAGGTATGTGCTTTGTGAAAGACCTATGAGGCGTCTTGATCTATCTCTAGATCTTGATGCCTAATATATAAGCAGCTTCTCCAAGGTCCTTCATTGAAAAACTTTTATTCAAGTAGGCCTTAATGCTGTCCAAGAGTTCTATATCATTTCCCATCAAAAGTATGTCGTCTACATATAATATGAGAAATGCTACAGAGCTCCCACTCACTTTCTTGTAAACGCAGGCTTCTCCATAAGTCTGCGTAAACCCAAACGCTTTGATCATCTCATCAAAGCGAATGTTCCAACTCCGAGATGCTTGCACCAGCCCATAAATCGAGCGTTGGATCTTGCACACCTTGTCAGCATTCTTAGGATCGACAAAACCTTCCGGCTGCATCATATACAATTCTTCCTTAAGGAAACCATTAAGGAATGCCGTTTTGACGTCCATTTGCCATATTTCATAATCGTAGAATGCGGCAATTGCTAACATGATTCGGACGGACTTCAGCTTCGCTACCGGTGAGAAAGTCTCATCGTAGTCAATTCCTTGAACTTGTCGATAACCCTTAGCGACAAGCCGAGCTTTATAGATGGTCACATTACCATCCGCGTCTGTCTTCTTCTTAAAGATCCATTTATTTTCTATGGCTTGCCGTTCAACGGGCAAGTCAGTCAAAGTCCATACTTCGTTTTCATACATGGATCCTATCTCGGATTTCATGGCTTCTAGCCATTTGTCGGAATCCGGGCCCGCCATTGCTTCCTCATAGTTCGAAGGTTCACCGTTGTCCAACAACATGATTTCCAAGACAGGGTTGCCGTACCACTCTGGTGCGGAACGTGTCCTTGTGGACCTTCGAATTTCAGTAGGAGCTTGATTAGAAGTATCTTGATCATCATCATTAATTTCCTCTCTAGTCGGTGCAGGCACCTCAGGAACGTTTTCTTGAGTTTCGCCATTTTCCGGTTCAAGAGGCAACACTTCATCAAGTTCTACTTTCCTCCCACTTACTTCTTTCGAGAGAAACTCTTTCTCTAGAAAGGATCCATTCTTGGCAACAAAGATCTTGCCTTCGGATCTGAGGTAGAAGGTATACCCAATAGTTTCTTTAGGGTATCCTATGAAGACGCATTTTTCCGACTTGGGTTCGAGCTTTTCAGGTTGAAGTTTCTTGACATAAGCATCACATCCCCAAACTTTTAGAAACGACAGCTTAGGTTTCTTCCCAAACCATAATTCATACGGTGTCGTCTCAACGGATTTCGACGGAGCCCTATTTAAAGTGAATGCGGCAGTCTCTAAAGCATAGCCCCAAAAAGATAGCGGTAAATCGGTAAGAGACATCATAGATCGCACCATATCTAATAGAGTGCGATTACGACGTTCGGACACACCATTACGCTGAGGTGTTCCAGGCAGCGTGAGTTGTGAAACTATTCCACATTTTCTTAAGTGTGTGCCAAAATCGTGACTCAAGTATTCTCCTCCACGATCTGATCGTAGAAACTTGATCTTTCTATCACATTGATTTTCAACCTCACTCTGAAATTCCTTGAACTTTTCAAAGGTCTCAGACTTGTGTTTCATTAAGTAGATATACCCATATCTACTCAAGTCATCAGTGAGGGTGAGAACATAACGATAGCCACCGCGAGCCTCAACACTCATTGGACCGCACACATCGGTATGTATGATTTCCAATAAGTTGGTTGCTCGCTCCATTGTTCCTGAGAACGGAGTCTTGGTCATTTTACCCATGAGGCATGATTCGCACGTGTCAAATGATTCATAATCAAGAGACTCTAAAAGTCCATCTGCATGGAGCTTCTTCATGCGTTTGACACCTATGTGACCAAGGCGGCAGTGCCACAAATATGTGGGACTATTGTTATCAACTTTAACTCTTTTGGTATTCACACTATGAATATGTGTATCATCACGTACGAGATTCATTAAGAATAAACCATTAACCATCGGAGCATGACCATAAAACATATCTCTCATATAAATGGAACAACCATTATTCTCGGATTTAAATGAGTAGCCATCTCGAATTAAACGAGATCCAGACACAATGTTCATGCTCAAACTTGGCACTAAATAACAATTATTGAGGTTTAAAACTAATCCCGTAGGTAAATGTAGAGGCAGCGTGCCGACGACGATCACATCGACATTGGAACCATTCCCGACGCGCATCGTCACCTCGTCCTTCGCCAGTCTCCGTTTATTCCGCAGCTCCTGCTTTGAGTTACAAATATGAGCAACTGCACCGGTATCAAATACCCAAGAGCTACTACGAGTACTGGTAAGGTAAACATCAATTACATGTATATCACATATACCTTTGGTTTTGCCGGCCTTCTTGTCCGCTAAGTATTTGGGGCAGTTCCGCTTCCAGTGACCACTTCCCTTGCAATAAAAACACTCAGTCTCGGGCTCTACGTCCATCTACAACGGGTGCAAGCTAGTTTTGCACACACAGAATACTCAGGTTAAACTTGACGAGCCTAGCATATGCAGATATGGCCTCGGAACATTGAGACCGAAAGGTCGAGCGTGAATCATATAGTAGATATGATCAACATAGTGATGTTCACCATTGAAAGCTACTCCATTTCACGTCATGATCGGTTATGGTTTAGTTGATTTGGATCACGTGATCACTTAGATGATTAGAGGGATGTCTATCTAAGTGGGAGTTCTTAAGTAATATGATTAATTGAACTTTAATTTATCATGAACTTAGTCTTGGTAGTATTAGTATATCTATGTTGTAGATCAATAGCTCGCGTTGTTGCTTCCCTATATTTTATATATGTTCCTAGAGAAAACTAAGTTGGAAAATGTTAGTAGCAATGATGCGGATTGGATCCATGATCTGAGGTTTATCCTCATTGCTGCACAGAAGAATTATGTCCTTGATGCACCGCTAGGTGACAGACTTATTGCAGGAGTAGATGCAGACGTTTGGCTAGCTCAATATGATGACTACTTGATAAGTTTAGTGCACCATGCTTAACGGCTTAGAATCGGGGCTTCAAAGACGTTTTGAACGTCATGGACCATATGAGATGTTCCAGGAGTTGAAGTTAATATTTCAAGCAAATACCCGAGTTGAGAGATATGAAGTCTCCAACAAGTTCTATAGCTAAAAGATGGAGGAGAATAGCTCAAGATGTGAGCATGTGCTCAGATTGTCTGGAAACTACAATCGCTTGAATCAAGTGGGAGTTAATCTTCCAGATAAAATAGTGATTGACAGAATTCTCTAGTCACCATCACCAACTTAGTAGAACTTCGTGATGAACTATAATATGCAAGGGATGACAAAAGTAATTCCCAAGCTCTTCGTGATGCTGAAATCGACGAAGGTAGAAATCAAGAAAAACATCAAGTGTTGATGGTTAACAAGACCACTAGTTTCAAGAAAAGGGCAAAGGGAAGAAGGGGAACTTCAAGAAGAATGGCAAGCAAGTTGCTGCTCAAGTGAAGAAGCCCAAGTCTGGACCTAAGCCTGAGACTGAGTGCTTCTACTGCAAAGGGACTGGTCACTGGAAGCAGAACTGCCCCAAGTATTTTGCGGGTAAGAAGGATGGCAAAGTGAACAAAGGTATATTTGATATACAGATTATTGATGTGTATTTTACTAGTGTTCATAGCAACCCCTCGGTATTTGATACTGGTTCAGTTGCTAAGAGTAGTAACTCGAAACGGGAGTTGCAGAATGAACAGAGACTAGTTAAGGGTGAAGTGATGATGTATGTTGGAAGTGGTTCCAAAATTGATATGATCATCATCGCACATTCCCTATACTTTCGGGATTAGTGTTGAACCTAAATAAGTGTTATTTGGTGTTTGCGTTGAGCATGAATATGATTTGATCATGTTTATTGCTATACAATTATTCATTTAAGTAAGAGAATAAATTGTTGTTATGTTTACATGAATAAAACCTTATATGGTTACACACCCAATGAAAATGGTTCGTTGGATCTCGATCGTAGTGATACACATATTCATAATATTGAAACCAAAAGATGCAAAGTTAATAATGATAGTGCAACTTATTTGTGGCACTGCCATTTAGGTCATATTGGTGTAAAGCGCATGAAGAAACTCCATGCTGATGGGCTTTCGGAATCACTTGATGCTTGCGAACCATGCCTCATGGGCAAGATGACTAAGACTCCATTCTCCGGAACAATGGAGCGAGCAACTGACTTATTGGAAACAATACATACTGATGTATGCGATCCGATGAGTGTTAAGGCTCGTGGTGGGTATCATTATTTTCTGACCTTCACAGATGATTTGAGCAGATATGAGTATATCTACTTGATGAAACATAAGTCTGAAACATTTGAAAAGTTCAAAGAATTTCAGAGTGAAGTGGAATATCATCGTGACAAGAAAATAAAGTTTCTACGATCTGATCGCGGAGACAAATATTTGAGTTACGAGTTTGGACTTCAATTAAAACAATGTGGAATAGTTTCACAAACTCATGCCACCTGGAACACCACTGCATAATGGTGTGTACGAACGTCATAACCGTACTTTATTGGATATACTGCAATCTATGATGTTTCTTACCGATTTACCACTATTGTTTTGGGGTTATGCATTAGAGACAACTGCATTCACGTTAAATAGGGCACCATCTAAATCCGTTGAGACGACACTATATGAACTGTGGTTTAGCAAGAAACCAAAAATTGTCGTTTCTTAAAGTTTGGGGTTGTGATGCTTATGTGAAAAAGTTTCATCCTGATAAGCTCAAACCCAAATCGGAGAAATGTGTCTTCATAGGATACCCAAAGGAGACAGTTGGGTACACCTTCTATCACAGATCCGAAGGCAAGATATTCGTTGCTTACGAATAGATCCTTTCTAGAGAAGGAGTTTCTCTCGAAAGAAGTGAGTGGGAGGAAAGTAGAACTTGATGAGGTAACTGTACCTGCTCCATTATTGGAAAGTAGTTCATCACAGAAATCTGTTCCTGTGACTACTACACCAATTAGTGAGGAAGCTAATGATGATGATCATGTAACTCCAGATCAAGTTACTACCGAATCTCGTAGGTAAACAGAGTGAGATCTGCACCAGAGTGGTACGGTAATAATGTTCTAGAAGTCATGTTACTAGACCATGACGAACTTGCGAACTATGAGGAAGCGATAATGAGCCCAGATTCCGCAAAATGGCTTGAGGCCATGAAATCTGAGAAGGGATCCATGTATGAGAACAAAGTGTGGACTTTGATTGACTTGCCCAATGATCGGCGAGCCATTGAGATTAAATGGATCTTCAAGAGGAAGACGGACGCTGATAGGAGTGTTACTATCTACAAAGCTAGAATTGTCGCAAAAGGTTTTCGACAAGTTCAAGGTGTTGACTACGATGAGAGTTTCTCACTCGTACCTATGCTTAAGTCTGTCCGAATCATGTTAGCAATTGCCGCATTTTATGAAATCTGGCAAATGGATAAACAAAACTGCATTCCTTAATGGATTTATTAAAGAAGAGTTTTATATGATGCAACCAGAAGGTTTTGTCAAATCTAAAAGGTACTACCAAAATATGCAAGCTCTAGCGATCCATCTATGGACTGGTGCAAGCATCTCGGAGTTGGAATATACGCTTTGATAAGTTGATCAAAGCATATAGTTTTATACAGACTTGCGGTGAAGCTTGTATTTACAAGAAAGTGAGTGGGAGCACTACAACATTTCTGATAAGTATATGTGAATGACATATTGTTGATCGGAAATAATCTAGAATTATTCTGCAAAGCATAAAGGAGTGTTTGAAAGGAGTTTTTCAAAGAAAAACCTTGATGAAGCTGCTTACATATTGAGCATCAAGATCTATAGAGATAGATCAAGACGCTTGATAAGTTTTTTCAATGAGTACATACCTTGACAAGATTTTGAAGTAGTTCAAAATGGAACAGTCAAAGAACGAGTTCTTGCCTGTGTAACAAGGTGTGAGATTGAGTAAGACTCAAAGCCCGACCACGGCAGAAGATAGAAAGAGAATGGAAGTCATTCCCTATGCCTCAGCCATAGGTTCTATAAAGTATGCCATGCTGTGTACCAAATCTATTGTATACCCTACACTATTTTTTGCAAGGGAGCACAATAGTGATCTAGGAGTAGATAACTGGACAGCGGTCAAAATCATCCTTAGTGGAATAAGGATATGTTTCTCGATTATGGAGGTGACAAAAAGGTTCGTCATAAAGGGTTACGTCGGTGCAAGTTTTGACAATGATCCAGGTGACTCTAAGTCTTCATCTGGATACATATTGAAAGTGGGAGCAATTAGCTAAAGTAGCTCCGTGTAGAGCATTGTAGACATAGAATTTGCAAAATACTTACGGATCTGAATGTGACAGACCCGTTGACTAAAATTATCTCACAAGCAAAACATGATCACACCTTAGTACTCTTTGGGTGTTAATCACATAGCGATGTGAACTAGATTACTGACTCTAGTAAACCCATTGGGTGTTGATCACATATCGATGTGAACTATGGGTGTTAATCACATGGTGATGTGAACTATTGCTGTTAAATCACATGGCGATGTGAACTAGATTATTGACTCTAGTGCAAGTGGGAGACTGAAGGAAATATGCCCTAGAGGCAATAATAAACTTATTATTTATTTCCTTATTTCATGATAAATGTTTATTATTCATGCTAGAATTGTATTAACCGGAAACATAATACATGTGTGAATACATAGACAAACAGAGTGTCACTAGTATGCCTCTACTTGACTAGCTCGTTGATCAAAGATGGTTATGTTTCCTAGCCATAGACATGAGTTGTCATTTGATTAACGGGATCACATCATTAGGAGAATGATGTGATTGACTTGACCCAATCCGTTAGCTTAGCACCCGATCGTTTAGTATGTTGCTATTGCTTTCTTCATGACTTATACATGTTCCTATGACTATGAGATTATGCAACTCCCGTTTACCGGAGGAACACTTTGTGTGCTACCAAACGTCACAACGTAACTGGGTGATTATAAAGGTGCTCTACAGGTGTCTCCAAAGGTACATGTTGGGTTGGCGTATTTCGAGATTAGGATTTGTCACTCCGAATGTCGGAGAGGTATCTCTGGACCCTCTCGGTAATGCACATCACTTAAGCCTTGCAAGCAATGCAACTAATGAGTTAGTTGCGAGATGATGTATTACGGAACGAGTAAAGAGACTTGCCGGTAACGAGATTGAACTAGGTATTGAGATACCTACGATCGAATCTCGGGCAAGTAACATACCGACGACAAAGGGAACAACGTATGTTGTTATGCGGTCTGACCGATAAAGATCTTCGTAGAATATGTGGGAGCCAATATGAGCATCCAGGTTCCGCTATTGGTTATTGACCGGAGACGTGTCTCGGTCATGTCTACATTGTTCTCGAACCCGTAGGGTCCGCACGCTTAAGGTTTCGATGACAGTTATATTATGAGTTTATGAGTTTTGATGTACCGAAGGAGTTAGGAGTCCTGGATGTGGTCGGGGACATGACGAGGAGTCTCGAAATGGTCGAGACGTAAAGATCGACATATTGGACGACTATATTCGGACATCGGAAAGGTTTCGAGTGATTCGGGTATTTTCGGAGGTACCGGGGAGTTACGGGAATACGAGGAAAGAAGCAATGGCCTTAATGGGCCTTAGTGGGAAGGACCAGGAGGTGGCGCGCGCCCCTCCCAAGCCCAGTACGAATTGGACAAGGGGTTTGGGGCGCGGCCCCTCTCTCCCTTCCTTCCCCTATTCCCCCTTTCCCCCCTTCTCCTAGTTGGACTAGGAAAGGAGGAAACCTACTCCAACTAGGAGTAGGAATCCTACTACCTGGCGCGCCCCTCCTAGGGCCGGCTGGCCTCCCCCTTGCTCCTTTATATACGGGGGCAGGGGGCACCCCATAGACACACAAGTTGATCTTCGTGATCGTTCTCTTAGCCGTGTGCGGTGCCCCCTCCACCATAATCCTCGATAATATTGTAGCAGTGCTTAGGCGAAGCCCTGCGACGGTAGAACATCAACATCGTCACCACGCCGTCATGCTGACGAAACTCATCCCCGACACTTTGCTGGATCGGAGTCCGGGGATCGTCATTGAGCTGAACGTGTGCTAAAACTCGGAGGTGCCGTAGTTTCGGTGCTTGATCGGTCGGGCCGTGAAGACGTACGACTACATCAACCGCGTTGTCATAACGCTTCCGCTGTCGGTCTACGAGGGTACGTAGACAACACTCTCCCCTCTCGTTGCTATGCATCACCATGATCTTGCGTGTGCATAGGAATTTTTTTGAAATTACTACGTTCCCCAACAGAGGCGTTTCGCTCTCCATCATCTCCGGAAGAAGATCCCCCGAAGACGAACTCTGCCGAGAGGGGCTATGAGCCGGACTGCAAGATAGATGTTTCGGTTATTTTCCTCAGAGGTAAAGTAGGATGTTTTTTACTATTAAACCCTTTTTTTACTTACAACTCGATGGAGGGATGATCCCCTTGCGGACACTGTACGGCCAGGGTATCTCCTGGGCCAGGACCCTCTGGCGAAGATTTCTTCCAACGTTTAGAGACTATTGTCCCGGGCCTTCAGAGGTGGTCCTTTTCCTTCCTTGGGGAGAGGGAACTTTGGCTTCTTCTCCCCGGTTGTCCGCCTTCGCGGAGGCGTTAGCCTCTTTCTTCCCACCTATCTTCCCCTAAGGGCGCTTGGTAAGGCGCAAGCTCCAACATCCGGGCTAGTACCGGATCCGGTGAGACCTCGGGGAGGGGGGCCGGACACCTGATCATCTTTGCCTTTGCTATCCAGTCCTGGTCAAAGAGCGACTTTTCAGAATGATGTTGTGATGAATAAAAATGCGACGTGTTCGGCCACAGGGCGACTTACTTGGGTATCTGGACGATTGCAGCTTAGACCCACATCCTCGGTAGAATACAGACACATTGCTTGTGGTCCGAAGTACAATTTGTACATCTCCTCGAGCATCATGCCGAGGAAGTACTGAATAGCTCGTGGTCCCTCCGGATTGAATTCCCACGGACAGAGGGGACGACGTTTGCAATGCAGGGTTCGACGAAGCAACATTACTTGCGTTACTGTGACCAGACCAATATCTCTTTCGAGGAGATCTCGGATGCGGCTCTGCAGTATGGGCACATCCTTCACTGGCCCCCAGTCCAGCCCCTTGTTGATCCATGATGTTAGTCGTGGAGGGTGACCCGAGCGAAAGGCAGGGTGAGCCACCCATTTGGTACCCCTGGGAGCTGTGACATAAAACCATTCTTGTTTCCATAAGCTGGACACCTCCTGGAAGGAACCCTCGGGCCATGGGGCATCGATGCTTTTGCTTATTACGACACCTCCGCACTCCGCGTGCCTCCCCTCGATCATCTTCGGCTCCACTTGGAAGGTCTTGAGCCATAGGCCGAAGTGAGGGGTGATGCGGAGGAAAGCTTCGCACACGACGATAAAAGACGAGATGTGGAGAACAGAATCTGGAGCTAAATCATGGAAGTCCAGCCCGTAATAGAACATGAGCCCCCTCACGAAGGGATCCAGAGCGAGGCCTAGCCCTCGAAGGAAGTGAGATATGAACACGACGCTCTCGCCGGATTTGGGAGTAGGTATGACCTGCCCTTGAGCAGGTAGCCGGTGCGTGATCTCGCCGGTCAAAAACCTGGCCTCCCTTAACTTTTTGACGTCTTCCTCCGTGACGGAGGAGGGCATCCACCGACCTTGAGGGTTGGATCCGGACATGGCTGAAGGTCCGAAGCGCCTGACCTGAGCTTTGGGTGTTGGAACTCGAGGTGGGGGAAGGATTCGATTGAGTTCGAGGAATAAAAAGGGACAGGCCTAGGCCTCTTTATAAAGAGGGTGAATACCAAGCGTCCTCCTCGTGACCGTTTTGGACTTGCCTATAATCGAGGAGTCATATCAACGGGAACGATTGGGTTACCCACACCCGTATTGATGAGAATCCCGTGATAAGGGGACACGATCTCTACTTCGATAGGACGTGCCAAGGAAACCGCCTAGCGATATGCGCCAAGGCTGGTTGAAAAACACGGTTCGATAATAACCGGGCCATGGCGTGATGTCATGATATCAAATACGTCAGCAAGTCGGATTTGTGGAAATATTATTCTCTCTACGGTGGTATGTGGAACTTGTTTTGCAGAGCCGGACACTGTCCTTCTGTTCAAGATCTTCTATGGAGTATTCGGAGGAGGAACCCGCCTTGCAATGCCGAAGACAAACTGCGCGCCGGACTCATCGCCATTGAAGCCTGGTTCAGGGGCTACTGAGGGAATCCTGGATTAGGGGGTATCCGGACAGCCGGACTATATCCTTTGGCCGGACTGTTGGACTATGAAGATACAAGATTGAAGACTTCGTCTCGTGTCCGGATGGGACTCTCTTGGCGTGGAAGGCAAGCTTGGCGATACGGATATGTAGATCTCCTCCCATTGTAACCGACTCTATGTAACCCTAGCCCCCTCCGGTGTCTATATAAACCGGAGGGTTTAGTCCGTAGGACAACAACAATCATCCATAGGCTAGCTTCTAGGGTTTAGCCTCTACGATCTCGTGGTAGATCAACTCTTGCACTACTCATATCATCAAGATCAATCAAGCAGGAAGTAGGGTTTTACCTCCATCATGAGGGCCCAAACCTGGGTAAACATTGTGGCCCTTGCCTCCTGTTACCATCCGCCTTAGACGCACAGCTCGGGACCCCCTACCCGAGATCCGCCGGTTTTGACACCGATAGTGGCCTCGACGCTTCTCTAGGGTTTGGGGTGGCCTCAGCAACGCTTCAAGGGCTCGGGGTGGCCTGGACGACAACGCTCTTTTAACTTGGTAAATTTGGGTGGCCTCGGCAGCGCTTCTAGGGTTTGGATCAACTTGTGCACATTGCCAGACCCTCGACCCTCGACCGCTCGGTGATCCACGACCCTCTATGTACTCTATTTCCCGACCCTCAACTCCCTCATGCCATGTTTGTCTAGTGTTAAAGGATTCAACAAAACCATGTCTTCATCATTAGGCGAAAGTAACAGGCGCATGATGGTACTAAGTTCTGCAAAGTTGTTCTGGAACGGAGTCCCAGATAGGAACATTCAAGACTCCGTTCCAGAACAATTTTGCAGAACTTCGTACCAACATGCCCCGGTTACTTCCGGCAAATGATGAAGGCATGGATTTCTTCAATACTTTGACACTAGGCAACCTCTTGACCCCTCGGCGATCCTCGACCCTCGACCCCTCGACAACCCTCGACCCTCGAACCTTCGGTCCCTCGACGACCCTCGAACCCTGGGCGACCCTCGACCCCTCGGTAACCCTCGACCCTGTGCCCTAGCTAGTTCGCGACCCTCGCCCCTCGAACCCTCGGCGACCCCTCCCCCCGCCCCCCTCATGTCGAAGTTAGCGGGGAGGGGGTATATCATAAATGACTTACCCGATAAAAAATAAGAAAAGGAAGAAGAAGAAAAAAAAAGAATAAAAAAAGAGGAGAAAAAGAAAAAAATAGAAATTCTATTTTTTTTCTTCTTCTCCTCTTTCCCCCCCTTTTTTCCTCTTCTTATTTATTTTTCCTCTTCTTCCTCTCCTCTTCTTCTCCTTTTTCTTTTCCTTCTTCCTAAACTAAACATAAACTAAAATAATCCTAAAACTAAACGAAACTTCTCCTCCTCCCTTTTTTTTCTTCTTCTTCTTTTTTTTCATCCTAAAACTTTATGAACAAAATTACAACAGAAAAAACAATAAAAATTCTATGGACAAAATAAAAATGCTATGAACAAAATCACAACAGAAAAAAATCATAAAAATTCTATAAAAATGACATATTCTTTGCATATGAACATACAAACATTTGCATATTCTACAATAATATCACCCAAAAAAATCTATGACCAGAAAAAAATCATAACTTTTGCATATGAACATACATACATCATCATCATCATCATCATCTACTACTACTACAATATGAACAAAAAAATCTATATATGTGAACAGGGCCTTCGTCGTCAGCGTCGGGGCGGGTGCGCGGTGGTGATACGTCTCCAACGTATCTATAATTTTTGATTGCTCCATGCTATATTATCCACTGTTTTGGACTATATTGGGATTTATTTTCCACTTTATATTATTTTTGGGACTAACCTATTAACCGGAGGCCCAGCCCAGAATTGCTGTTTTTTTTGCCTATTTCAGTGTTTCGGAGAAATAGAATATCAAACGGAGTCCAAACGGAATGAAACCTTCGGGAACGTGATTTTCTCATCAGATAAGACCCAGGAGACTTGGACCCTCCGTCAAGAAAGCCGCGAGGCGGTCACGAGGGTGGAGGGCGCCCCCCTAGGGCGCGCCCCCTGCCTCGTGGGCCCCTCGAAGCTCCATCGAAGTACTCATTCCTCCTATATATACCTACATACCCCCAAACGATCAGATACAGAGCCAAAAACCTAATTCCACCGCCGCAACCTTCTGTACCCACGAGATCCCATCTTGGGGCCTATTCTGGAGCTCCGCCGGAGAGGGCCATCATCACGGAGGGCTTCTACATCATCATAGCCCCTCCGATGAAGTGTGAGTAGTTTACCTCAGACCTTCGGGTCCATAGTTAGTAGCTAGATGGCTTCTTCTCTCTTTTTGGATCTCAATACAATGTTCTCCCCCTCTTACATGGAGATCTATTCGATGTAATCTTCTTTTTGCAGTGTGTTTGTTGAGACCGATGAATTGTGGGTTTATGATCAAGTCTATCTATTAATAATATTTGAATCTTCTCTGAATTCTTTTATGTATGATTGGTTATCTTTGCAAGTCTCTTCGAATTATCAGTTTGGTTTGGCCTACTAGACTGGTTTTTCTTGCAATGGGAGAAGTGCTTAGCTTTGGGTTCAATCTTGCGGTGTCCTTTCCCAGTGACAGTAGGGGCAGCAAGGCACGTATAGTATTGTTGCCATCGAGGATAACAAGACGGGTGAGGGAGTCCTGGATTAGGGGGTGTCCGGATAGCCGGACTATACGTTCAGCCGGACTCCTGGACTATGTAGATACAAGATTGAAGACTTCGTCCCGTGTCCGGAAGGGACTTTGCTTAGCGTGGAAGGCAAGCTTGGAGATACGGATATGTAGATCTCCTACCATTGTAACCGACTCTGTGTAACCCTAACCCTCTCCGGTGTCTATATAAACCGGAGGATTTTAGTCCTTAGGACAACACATAACAATCATACCATAGGCTAGCTTCTAGGGTTTAGCCTCCTTGATCTCGTGGTAGATCTACTCTTGTACTACCCATATCATCAATATTAATCAAGCAGGACATAGGGTTTTACCTCCATCGAGAGGGCCCGAACCTGGGTAAAACATCGTGTCCCTTGTCTCCTGTTACCATCCGCCTAGACACATAGTTCGGGACCCCCTACCCGAGATCCGCCGGTTTTGACACCGACATTGGTGCTTTCATTGAGAGTTCCTCTGTGTCATCGCTTTTAGGCCCGATGGCTCCTCCGATCATCAATAGCGATGCAGTCCAGGGTGAGACTTTTCTCCCCAGACAGATCTTCGTCTTCGGCGGCTTCGCACTGCGGGCCAATTCGCTTGGCCATCTAGAGCAGATCGAAAGCTACGCCCCTGGCCATCAGGTCAGATTTGGAAGTTTAAACTACACGACTGACGTCCGCGGGGACTTGATCTTCGACGGATTCGAGCCACCGCCGAGCGTGCCGCACTGTCGCGATGGGCATGATCTAGCTCTGCCGCCGAACAGTGCCCTGGAGGCCGCACACGCATCGGTTCCGACCCTCGATTCGGAACCAACTGCGCCAATCGAGGATGAGTGGTTGGACGCCGCCTCATGGGCTGCGATCCCAACGGCGATCGAGCCGAACACCAGCCCCGCACTCCGCAAGGCCCGTGACTCCGAGGGGCCGGACTCCGAGCCCTCCGCGCCCCTGCCGATCGAATGCGATTGGGCGTCGATTATGGAGTTTACCGCCGCGGACATCTTTCAGCACTCGCCCTTTGGCGATATTCTGAAGTCATTAAAGTCTCTCTCTTTATCAGGAGAGCCCTGGCCGGACTACGGTCAGCAAGGTTGGGATACGGACGATGAATAAATTCAAAGCCCACCCACCACCCACTTTGTAGCCATTGTCGATGATTTAACCGACATGCTCGACTTCGACTCCGAAGACATCGACGGTATGGACGTCGATGCAGGAGACGATCAAGAACCAGCACCTATAGGGCACTGGAAAGCCACCTCGTCGTATGACATATACATGGTGGATACCCCAAAGGAAGGAGATGGCGATGGAACAACGGGGGATGACCCCTCCAAGAAACAGCCCAAGCGCCGGCGTCAGCGGCGCCGCTCTAAATCCCGCCAGAGCAAAAACGGTGATTCCGGCACAGGAGATAATAATACTCCGGATAGCGCCGAAGAACACCCCCTCCAGCAAGATTCAGCGCAGGAGGATGGAGAAGCCAGCCCTCACGAGAGAGCGGCAGACAGAAAGGTCGAGGACGATAATTATATGCCTCCCTCCAAAGACGAGGCAAGCCTCGACGACGACGAATTCGCCGTGCCAGAGGAGCCCATCGAACAAGAGCGTTTCAAACGCAGGCTTATGGCCACGACAAGTAGCCTCAAGAAAAAACAGCAACAACTTAGAGCTGATCAAGATTTGCTAGCCGACAGATGGACTGAAGTCCTTGCGGCCGAAGAGTATGAACTCGAACGCCCCTCCAAGAGCTACCCAAAGCGCAGGCTGCTACCCCGATTAGAGGAGGAAACACCTAAACCTACATCACCAGCGCATGATACGGCCGATCGGCCACCTCGCGGCCGCGACAGAGAGGCCTCTCGGCCCTCCACTCAAGCCGCACCCCGGCGCCGCTCAAAACATTCTAAGGCATGGGAAAATGGGCCAGACCTGCGAGACATATTGGAGGACAAGGCAAAGCGAACAAGATCAATCTATGGATCGCGCGGGCGCCCCACGGCACGTGACGGTGATCGTCACTCCGGATATAATAAATCTGGCCGGGCCGAACACAATAGACAAAGCTCGTTTGAGCTGCGTCGTGATATAGCCCAATACAGAGGCGCCGCACACCCCCTATGCTTAACACATGAAGTAATGGATCATCAAATCCCTGAGGGTTTCAAACCCGTGAACATCGAATCATACGATGGCACAACAGATCCCGCGGTATGGATCGAGGATTATCTCCTTCATATCCACATGGCCCGCGGAGACGATCTACACGCCATCAAATACCTCCCACTCAAACTTAAGGGACCAGCTCAACATTGGCTTAACAACTTGCCAGCAGAATCAATCGGTTGTTGGGAGGACCTGGAAGCCGCATTCCTCGACAATTTCCAGGGCACCTATGTGCGGCCACCAGACGCTGATGACCTAAGCCACATAATTCAGCAGCCAGAGGAATCGGCTAGGCAATTCTGGACACGGTTCCTAACAAAGAAAAACCAAATAGTCGACTGTCCGGAAGTTGAGGCCCTAGCAGCCTTCAAGCATAATATCCGCGACGAGTGGCTTGCCCAGCACCTTGGACAGGAAAAGCCGAAATCCATGGCAGCACTCACAACGCTCATGACCCGCTTTTGCGCGGGAGAAGACAACTGGCTAGCTCGTAGCAATAACTTGACCAAGAACCTTGGTCAATTCGGACACCAAGGACAACAGTGGCAGGCCGCGTCGGAACAAGCAAAAGCGCCGCGTTAACAGCGACAGCAACGAGGATATGGCAGTCAATGCCGGATTCAGAGGCTATAAATCCGGTCAGCGAAAAAAACCATTCAAAAGAGATACTCAGGGCCCGTCCAGTTTGGACCGAATACTTGACCGCTTGTGCCAAATACATGGCACCCCTGAAAAGCCAGCCAATCACACCAACAGGGATTGTTGGGTGTTGAAGCAGGCAGGCAAGTTAAATGCCGAAAATAGAGACAAGGGGCTGCGTAGCGATGGCGAGGAGGAGCCCCGGCCGCCGAACAACAGTGGACAGAAGGGTTTTCCCTCACAAGTGTGGACGGTGAAAATGATATACGCAACCCACATCCCCAAGAGGGAGCGGAAGCGTGCGTTAAGGGACGTATATGCGATGGAGCCAGTCGCCCCAAAGTTCAACCCATGGTCCTCCTGCCCGATCACCTTCCATCGAAGGGACCACCCCACTAGCATCCGTCATGGCAGATTCACCGCATTGGTTCTAGACCCAATTATTGACGGATTTCATCTCACAAGAGTCCTTATGGACGGCAGCAGCCTGAACCTGCTTTACCAAGATACAGTGCGGAAAATGGGCATAGATCCCTCGAGGATTAAGCCCACCAAAACGACCTTTAAAGGTGTCATACCAGGTGTAGAGGCCAACTGTACAGGCTCAGTCACACTTGAAGTGGTCTTCGGATCCCCGGATAATTTCCGAAGCGAGGAGTTAATCTTTGACATAGTCCCGTTCCGCAGTGGCTATCACGCACTGCTCGGGCGAACCGCATTTGCAAAGTTCAATGCGGTGCCGCACTACGCATACCTTAAGCTCAAGATGCCAGGCCCTCAAGGAGTAATCACGGTCAATGGAAACACCGAACGCTCTCTTCGAACGAAGGAGCACACGGCGGCCCTCGCAGCGTAAGTACAAAGCAGCCTCTCAAGGTAGCTCTCCAGTCCGTCCGTTAAACGTCCGGACACTGTCAAGCGCGCCCGGAGTAACCTACAATAAGACCGCCTGGCACGTTCTGAGCAGGCGTAGCAACGCGGCCCCAACCCCAGCCCTCGCGAAATAGCGAAACCAGTGCTTCACGTACATAACTACGCTCTCGAAATACCATGGGCACAGGGGGAGGGGCACCATCACGGCACGCCCGAAACACGACTTAAACCGCACTAGGGGCTGCCGATTCCTTTATTTTCTCTTACTTTCAGGACTCCATACTTCGGAAGACCTGTTCGGCAATCCAACTGCCGCACAAACGATGCAAGAACTAGGGAAGCAGAAAAGCTACGCCGCATTATAGAACTCCCATGTGGTCTCTATCACGAGCAGTATACCTATTTTGCATACTATTCCACAGCCTCCCTGGAAAGGACATGTTAAATAGTCCCGCTTTTGCTTATCGCACTATTTGTATCGTTCTGCTTCGATCGCAGCCTTTCTATAAACAATGCATAGCTTTTGTCTACTTTTGCATTACTGTTTTTTACAAATATATGTTCATTAGCGACATGTTGCACCCGTACACTTTGGTACGGTCAATACGCCAGGGGCTTCACTACCCCCCCAATATGGTGTGAGAAGTCCGAACACTTTAACAAGTACGACACCCCGAACTTATAGCATTATATGCATCGGCTCCGAATCATGTCTTGGGTCAATAGTTGGGTTTGCCCGGCTCCTATGTTTTGGTGCCTTACGTTCCGTTGTATCGGCTAAGGTAGCACTAGGAGAACTACTGCGATTGTGCCCCAGTTGAGCTGGGCGGAGCACCTCAGTAGAGAAAGCTAAAACTGACTGTCATGATGAAGCGAGAGACTGGTCGCTGTTAGAGAGGTTTTTCGAGTCCCTAAAGACTTATGTCGCTTAGAGCGAGGAGTCGGCTTTGTCCGGCCAAAGGCGTGGACAGCGCCCCGAACTCCGTCTTCCGAATACTAGGGGCTTCGCCGAAATTTAAAATTATAGAATTCTATGGCTAAGTGAGAGTGTTCAAGCATTATAGTCCGATTGCCTTGTTCGTTGTGCTGAGCGCCTCCCTCGAAGGACCCAAACATGGGAAAAAGAGCGCTCAGGTTTATCCCGAACACCCCAACACTAGTGGCACGGGGGCAGAAGCCGACGACTGTCCATCTCTCAATTTCGATAAACAGCCGCACAAAAAGTAATATTTTAAATTCAAAAAGCATTGCTTAGCGCATATGAACAAGTTTTCAGCGCACAGGACAATACGAGCGAGTTTACTCAAAAATTACATCCCTGGAACATTCATCCGCCATAAGGCGGGCACCCTTCAGAATGTCCTTATAATAGTTCTCGGGCTTGCGATGCTCTTTCCCCGACGGTGGCCCGTCCTTCACAAGCTTCTCACCATCCAGCTTGCCCCAGTGCACTTTAGCGCGGGCAAGGGCCCTACGGGCACCTTCGATGCAGACGAAGTGCTTGATGACTTCGAGCCTTGGACAGGCCTCCACCAGCCGCCGCACCAGCCCGAAGTAGCTCCCAGGTAGAGCCTCTCCGGGCCACAGCCGAACTATAAGGCCCTTCATGGCATGTTCGGCCACCTTGTGGAGCTCGACCAGCTGCTTCAGCTGGTCGCTCAGGGGCACTGGGTGTCCGGCCTCAGCATACTGAGACCAGAACACCTTCTCCGTCGAGCTGCCCTCCTCGGCTAGGTAGAATGTGGCGGCATCGGACACGCTACGAGGAAGATCTGTGAATGCTCCTGGAGAACTCAGGATTCGGGTAAGTAACAAGAAGCTCACTTTTACATGTTTGCTTTGTATAAAGAATGCCTTACCCGCCGCTATCTTTTTCACCGCATCCAACTCCTGGAGGGCCTTCTGGGATTCGGCCTTGGCAGATTTGGCACTTTCAATCGCCGCTGCGAGCTCGGACGCTCGCGTCTTTGAGTCAAGCTCCAAACTCTCATGTTTTTCCATGAGAACCTGGAGCTCTTGCCATACCTCGCCAACTTGCGCCTCATATTTCTCCTGCTCGGTGCGCTCCGCGGCCGCTCTCTTCTCGGCCTCGGCCAGCGCTTGCTTAAGGGTCACCACCTCAGTTGTGGCCCCTACAATAGCCATGTTAATCCTCTCATATTTTTGCAATTGCGCTTTTATATTTTTGTTTTTTCTATAAGGTATCTCTTACCTTCTTTCTCCTCAAGCTGCCGCTTGGCAAGGCCGAGCTCTTGCTCGGACCGCTGGAGACCCTGCTTCAGTGTGCCCACCTCCGCAGTCAGTGCGGCGGTCGCCAGCAGCGAAGCCTGCATACGCATATTGACTCTTTTTTCTGTTAGACTCCTGCGAATTTTATTAGATCTCTATTCGGCTTTTCTTTCCGAACGCCAAACAGAGCATCAGGGCCTACTGTCTATGCGGTAATATTTTTACATATTATGTACTTACCTCGAAGCCTGTTAGAAGGTTGGCACAAGCTTCAGTCAGTCCGCTCTTGGCGGACTGAACCTTCTGGATCACCGCACTCATAATAGTGCGGTGCTCCTCGTCGATGGAGGTACCGTTAAGCACCTCCAGCAGATTGTTCGGCGCCTCCGGTTGGACGGGGGCCGCCGGCTCAGTAGGCTTGCTCCTCTTGGAAGGAGTTCGCCTGCCGCGGTCCGGAACCATTGACGATTCCAGCGCGGTGTCTGGCTCAAAGCCGGACTTGGAGCCCTGGGGGGTTTTATCCCCTTCATTCCTGGAGTCCGGGAGGTCGCCTTGTGGCGCCTCCAGGACCACCTCCTCCTGGCTTGGAACCTGTTGGGACAACACTTCGGCGTCATCCGTAGGGCGGGGGGAGGTAGCCGTCGGAAGTGAATTCACATCCGACGAATCCAGGGAGCCGCTCGACGACTCGTCGAGCCCGGCCTTGGGCGGACTGCATGATCATATTCGACATAAGGAAAGGTTGTGCCATAAAAGAGTACTATAAATTACTCCGGCATCCGAATAACTTACGATCTCGCCGGGCGCTTGGCCCTGTGTGGCCACTCCTCTTCGCCGTCGTCGGCGTCGGCCGAGTAGTCCGGAGGAGGGGTCCTTCCCTCCCTGGACCCCTCGACCTCCCCTGTTGGGGCGGCCTTTCTCTTCTTTCCTCCCCCCGCTGGAGGGGGAGAGGGTTCTTCTTCCTCCTCCTCGTTTTCACGGGAGGAGAGCATCTCGGATTCATCGGATGATGAATCCGACACCTCCAGGTGCCGGGAACTCTTTCGAGTCCCTGTGGCCTTCTTCTTGGCCTTCTTCTCCGGCACCACATAAGGTGCCGGAGCCAGCAGCTTCGCTAGGTGAGCATCGGCTGGGTCTTCGGGCAAAGGGGCTGGATAGTCGATCTGTCTGGACTTCACCTGCCAATCCTTTCAAGGGAAAGGGAGTTTAGATCCCGCATAAAGTCAAACTATGGAAAACTAACATCCTGTAAAAGGTAAAAATAGCTTACTGCACTAGTGTGATGCTGCGTGCTGAATCCGCGGTCCTCGGAAGCGGATGCGGGAGCCTCGGCGCCTTTGAATAGCACCTTCCAGGCGTCTTCGTATGTCGTGTCGAAGAGCCTGCTCAGGGTTTGGTGCTGCGCCGGGTCGAACTCCCATAGATTGAAATCCCGTTGTTGACACGGGAGGATCTGGCGGACGAGCATAACCTGGACTACATTGACAAGCTTGAGCTGCTTGTTCACCAGGGTTTGGATGCATTTTTGCAGTCCGGTTACCTCTCCTTTGTTGCCCCACGATAGGCCCGTCTCTTTCCAAGACGTGAGCCGCGTAGGGGGTCCGGACCGGAACTCGGGGGCTGCAACCCACTCAGGGTCGCGCGGCTCGGTGATGTAAAACCACCCCGATTGCCACCCTTTCAGGGTCTCCACAAAGGAGCCCTCAAGCCATATGACATTGGCCATCTTGCCCGCCATGGCACCTCCGCACTCCGCCTGGTTGCCGCGCACCACCTTTGGCTTGACGTTGATGGTCTTGAGCCATAGGCCGAAATGAGGGCGAATGCAGAGGAAAGCCTCGCACACGGCGATAAACGCCGAGATGTTGAGGATGAAGTTCAGGGCCAGATCATGGAAATCCAGGCGGTAGTAGAACATGAGCCCCCAGACGAACGGGTGGAGAGGAAAGCCCAGTCCGCGGAGGAAATGGGGAAGGAATACTACCCTCTCATGGGGCCTTGGGGTGGGGAGGAGTTGCCCCTTTTCGGGAAGCCGGTGCGCGATGTCGTCAGACAAGTATCCGGCTTTTCTTAGTTTTTTGATGTGCCCCTCCGTGACGGAGGAGACCATCCACTTGCCTCCCGCTCCGGACATGGATGGAGAAGGTCGAGGTGGGAAGTGCGGGCTTGGGCGCTGGAGCTCAAGTGGGCGGAAGATGGATAGGCAAAGGAGGAAGAAGGCGTAGGTAAAAAGGTGGATCCGTATCCCCTTATATGGGCGGATGCGGCCAAGCGTCCCCACCAGCCTGATAAAACTCGCTTATCTCCCAAGCGTCGTGATAAATGGCGCGGTTGGGTTACCCACGTCCGTATTGATGAGAATCCCGTAAATAAGGGGACACGATCTCTGCTTTGACAAGACGTGCCAAGGAAACCGCCTCGCAAAATGCTCTGAGGTGGGGGAGTAAAAACGATTCGAATAAAGACTTGGCCGTGGTGTGGTGTCACGCTACGGAATACGTCAGCATATTAGATTTGTGTAAATATTATTCTCTCTATGGCAATATGTGGAAACTTATTTTGCAGAGCCGGACACTATCCTTAGTGTTCAAAATCTTCTATGAAGTATTTGGAGGAGGAACCCGCCTTGCAATGCCGAAGACAATCTGCGTGCCGGACTCGTCGTCATTGAAGCCCGGTTCAGGGGCTACTGAGGGAGTCCTGGATTAGGGGGTGTCCGGATAGTCGGACTATACCTTCAACCGGACTCCTGGACTATGAAGATACAAGATTGAAGACTTCGTCCCGTGTCCGGAAGGGACTTTCCTTGGCGTGGAAGGCAAGCTTGGAGATACGGATATGTCGATCTCCTACCATTGTAACCGACTCTGTGTAACCCTAACCCTCTCCGGTGTCTATATAAACCGGAGAGTTTTAGTCCGTAGGACAACACATAACAATCATACCATAGGCTAACTTCTAGGGTTTAGCCTCCTTGATCTCGTGGTAGATCTACTCTTGTACTACCCATATCATCAATATTAATCAAGCAGGACGTAGGGTTTTACCTCCATCGAGAGGGCCCGAACCTGGGTAAAACATCGTGTCCCTTGTCTCCTGTTACCATCCGCCTAGACACACAGTTCGGGACCCCCTACCCGAGATCCGCCGGTTTTGACACCGACAATGGGGTTTTTATCATATTGCATGAAACTATCCCTCTACATCATGTCATCTTGCTTAAGGCGTTACTCTGTTTTTAACTTAATACTCTAGATGCATACTGGATAGCGGTCGATGAGTGGAGTAATAGTAGTAGATGCAGGCAGGAGTCGGTCTACTTGTCTCGGACGTGATGCCTATATACATGATCATACCTAGATATTCTCATAACTATGCTCAATTCTGTCAATTGCTCAACAATAATTTGTTCACCCACTGTAGAATACTTATGCTCTTGAGAGAATCCACTAGTGAAACCTATGGCCCCCGGGTCTATTATAATCATATCAATCTCCATCACTTTATTATTGCCTTGCTTTTTTTACTTTGCCTTTTACTTTTTACCTTGCCTCTCTATACCAAAAATACCAAAAATATTATCTATCATCTTTATCAGATCTCACTCCCGTAAGTGATCGTGAAGGGATTGACAACCCCAAATCGCGTTGGTTGCATTGAGCTATTTGTTTTGTGTAGGTACGAGGGACTCGCGCGTAGCCTCCTACTGGATTGATACCTTGGTTCTCAAAAACCGAGGGAAATACTTACGCTACTTTGCTGCATCATCCTCTCCTCTTCGGGGAAATCCAACGCAGTGCTCAAGAGGTAGCAGGTGACGTTGGGCGCGGGGGAGGGGGAGAGGAGGGGGAACGGCGCGGTGAGGCTCACAGTGCAGGCGAGTGGCAGCGGGTCGGGGCAGGGCGCTCTGCGTGCGCGACGGCGAGGTCGGGGCAGCGCGCGGCGACGGCGAGGTCGGGGCGACGACGACGACGGAGACGGCGAACGGGGGCGGCAGCCTGGCAGCTTCGATGTCATCAGCGTCGTCGGGGCTGCAACTGCGACATGAGAAGTGAAAATTTTCACACAAGTCTTGCTTATATACACGAAGCATTGGTCCCGGTTCGTGGCACCAACCGGGACCAATGCCCCCTTTAGTCCCGGTTGGTACCACCAACCGGGACCAAAGATCCCTTTTCAACAGAGGCTTTTGGTCCCGGTTGGTGGCACCAACCGGGACTAAAGGGGGCATTGGTCCCGGTTGGTGCCACAAACCAGGAACAATACACCCCTTTAGTCCCGGTTGGTGCCACCAACCGGGACCAAAGTTCTTGTGCTGCCTGCGTCGCGGCCAAAAGTTTAGTCCCACCTTGCTAGCTGAGAGAGCTTGAGAGTGGTTTATAAGCGTTGTTGCGCCCACCCTCTCGAGCTCCTCTCAATTACAAGATTTCAGGCCTAATCTGTCACTGTGTGCTTGTGGGCCTGCTGGGCCTGTTGCGGGCCTGAATCCTGGCCCATGATTGGGTTTCCAGTCGTATTCACACCGTGGTGGCCCAGTAGGTGGCACTTTTTTTGTTTTCTTTTTTGCTTTATTTATTTTATTTTGTTTCTACTTACAACACAATACTTACTATTGCTATTTTATTTTATTTTATTTTGTTTCTACTTATTTATTAAAGTTTATTTTGTTTCTACTTATTTACTTTATTTTATCTACTTATTTATTTTATTTTGTTTCTACTTATTTATTTTATTTTGTTTCTACTTATTTATTTTATTTTCTTTTTCGCTTATAATGTTTGGAACAGAATATACTTTGATAATTTTAGTTGCATAAATTTTATATAATTTTAGTTTCAATAATACTAGAGGTTTATAAAACTGTATAGTTGATTCCTTTTGCTATTAGAGTTTCATTAAAGTTTTCTAGTTCATTCTTTTTCTATTAGAGTTTCCTTAAAGTTTATTTTGTCTGTACTTATTTATTTCCTTTTCTTTTTTGCTTTTTTATTGATTTTATGAAAATTCTTTTTTGCTTTTAATGTTTTGAACAAAAAATACTTTGATAATTTTAGTTGCATAAATGTTATATAATTTTAGTTTCAATAATACTAGAGGTTTATAAAAGTTGAGAGGGTTACAGACAATCTCTTTCGAAGTATCAGGGTTTTAGACAAAAACTCATCTGTTACAAAGGGATTTCATTTTTTTGAACTTATTTGAACTCCAGACGTTTTATGTGTTCAAAATGCACCATTCAAAGCCACATCATCAATTTTCAACCCTTTCTGACTTCATTTGTTATTTTTCATGCATTTACTGATTTTTTTGAGTTATAAGACCCTGAAATTCAAAAGCATTTCAAATGAACTCTGAAAAGGTTGAAAGTTGGCATGATATCATCATTTCACCCACATAGCATGTGCTAAAAAGTTCAGAGGGTTACGACAAAAACTGGATGCACTTCGTGTACAAAATGGACAATCTCTTTCGAAGTATCAGGGTTTGAGACAAAAACTCATCTGTTATAAAAGGCATTTTATTTCTTCACATGTAACTGCAGTGATATTCTAGATCAAAGGCATCATCATAATAGTTGTGGAGTGAAAGTATTCACTTTTTCTTCGCTTGTTTCCTTTGCTTATTGCGCCATAACCATGGATAATCTCCATCATTCAACAGGGTGTTTGGGTCAGCCTTGACTTTGAAGGGAGGAATTTCATGACACTTTCCGTAATCTTCAAACATGTCTGTCTTACCCTCCACTCCCACGATGTCTCTTTTTCCCGAAAGAACTATATGGCGCTTTGGCTCATCGTATTATGTATTCGCTTCCTTATCTTTTCTTTTTCTCGGTTTGGTAGACATGTCATTCACATAGAAAACCTGCGCCACATCATTGGCTAGGACAAACGGTTCATCAGTGTACCCAAGATTGTTCAGATCCGCTGTTGTCATTCTGTACTGTGGGTCTACATGTACCCCGCCTCCTGACAGATTGGCCCATTTTCACTTAAACAAAGGGACCTTAAAATCATGTCCGTAGTCAAGTTCCCATATGTCCACTATGTAACCATAATATGTGTCATTTCCCCTCTTGGTTGCTGCATCAAAGCGTACACCACTGTTTTGGTTGGTGCTCTTTTGATCTTGGGCGATCATGTAAAATGTATTCCCATTTATCTCGTATCCTTTGTAAGTCAATACAGTCGAAGATGGTCCCCTGGACAACGAGTACAGCTCATCACAAATAGTGTTGTCACCTCTGAGACGTGTTTCCAATCAACTGCTGAAAGTCCTGATGTGTTCACATGTAATCCAGTCGTCACACTACTCCGGGTGTTTGGAGCGCAGACTGTTCTTGTGTTCATCGACATACGGGGTCACCAAGGTAGAGTTCTGTAGAACTGTGTAGTGTGCTTGAGACCAAGAATGCCCGTCCCTGCATATTATTGAGTCCCCTCCAAGCGTGCCTTTCCCAGTCAGTTTCCCCTCATACCGCGATTTAGGGAGACCTATCTTCTTAAGGCCAGGAATGAAATCAACACAAAACCCAATGACATCCTTTGTTTGCTTGCCCATGGAGATGCTTCCTTCTGGCCTAGCACGGTTACAGACATATTTCTTTAGGACTCCCATGAACCTCTCAAAGGGGAACATATTGTGTAGAAATACAGGGACCAGAATGACAATCTCGTCGATTAGATGAACTAGGATGTGCGTCATGATATTGAAGAAGGATGGTGGGAACACCAGCTCAAAACTGACAAGACATTGCGCCACATCACTCCTTAGCCTTGGTATGATTTCTGGATCGATCACCTTCTGAGAGATTGCATTGAGGAATGCACATAGCTTCACAATGGCTAATCGAACGTTTTCCGGTAGAAGCCCCCTCAATGCAACCGGAAGCAGTTGTGTCATAATCACGTGACAGTCATGAGAATTTAGCTTCTGGAACTTTTTCTCTGGCATATTTATTATTCCCTTTATATTCGACGAGAAGCCAGACGGGACCTTCATACTGAGCAGGCATTCAAAGAAGATTTCCTTCTCTTCTTTGGTAAGAGCGTAGCTGGCAGGACCTTCATACTGCTTTGGAGGCATGCCGTCTTTTTCGTGCAAACGTTGCAGGTCCTCCCGTGCCTCCGGTGTATCTTTTTTCTTCCCATACACGCCTAAGAAGCCTAGCAGGTTCACACAAAGGTTCTTCGTCACCTGCATCACGTCGATTGAAGAGCGGACCTCTAGGTCTTTCCAGTAGGGTAGGTCCCAAAATATAGATTTCTTCTTCCACATGGGTGCGCGTCCCTCAGCGTCATTCGGAACAGATAGTCCGTCGGGACCCTTTCCAAAGATTACGTGTAAATCATTGACCATAGCAAGTACGTGATCACCGGTACGCATGGCGGGCTTCTTCCGGTGATCTGCCTTGCCTTTCTTTCGACATTGATGGTTGGTCGGAAGAAATCGACGATGGCCCAGATACACATTCTTCCTGCATTTATCCAGGTATATACTTTCGGTGTTAGCTAAACAGTGCGTGCATGCATGGTATCCCTTGTTTGTCTGTCCTGAAAGGTTACTGAGAGCAGGCCAATCGTTGATGGTTACAAACAGCAAAGCATACAGGTTAAATTCCTCCTGTTTGTACTCATCCCACACACGTATACCGTTTCCATTCCATAGCTATAAAAGTTCTTCAACTAATGGCTTTAGGTACACATCAATGTCGTTGCCGGGTTGCTTAGGGCCTTGGATGAGAACTGGCATCATAATGAACTTCCACTTCAAGCACATCCAAGTAGGAAGGTTATACATACATAGAGTCACGGGCCAGATGCTGCGATTGCTGCTCTGCTCCCTGAAAGAATTACTGCCATCCGCGCTTAAACCAAACCATACGTTCCTTGGGTTACCTACAAACTTAGCCCAGTACTTTCTCTCGATTTTTCTCCAATGCGACCCATCAGTGGGTGCTCTCAACTTCCCGTCTTTCTTACGGTCCTCTCTGTGCCATCGCATCAACTTGGCATGCTCTTCGTTTCTGAACAGACGTTTCAACCGTGGTATTATAGGATCATACCACATCACCTTCACAGGAACCCTCTTCCTGGGGGGCTCGCCGTCAACATCACCAGGGTCATCTCGTCTGATCTTATATCGCAATGCACTGCATACCGGGCATGCGTTCAAATCCTTGTACGCACCGCAGTAGAGGATGCAATCATTAGGGCATGCATGTGACTTCTGCACCTCCAATCCTAGAGGGAATATGACCTTCTTTGATGCATACGTACTTCCGGGCAATTCGTTATCGTTTGGAAGCTTCTTCTTCAATATTTTCAGTAGCTTCTCAAATCCTTTGTCAGGCACAACATTCTTTGCCTTCCACTGTAGCAATTCCAGTACGGTACCAAGCTTTGTGTTGCCATCTTCGCAATTGGGGCACAACCCTTTTTTGTGATCCTCTAACATGCGATCGAACTTCAGATTCTCCTTTTGACTTTCACATTGTGTTCTTGCATCAACAATGACCCGGCGGAGATCATCATCATCGGGCACATCGTCTGGTTCCTCTTGATCTTCAGGAGCTTCCCTTGTTGCAGCACAGGGGGCACATAGTTGTCATCGTCCTGTTCTTCTTCACTGTCTTCCATCATAACCCCTATTTCTCCGTGTTTCGTCCAAACATTATAGTGTGGCATGAAACCCTTATAAAGCAGGTGGGTGTGAAAGATGTTCCGGTCAGAGTAAGACTTCGTATTCCCACAATTAGGGCATGGACAACACATAAACCATTCTGCTTGTTTGCCTCAGCCACTTCGAGAAAATTATGCAGGCCCTTAATGTACTCGGAGGTGTGTCTGTCACCGTACATCCATTGCCGGTTCATCTGCGTGCATTATATATAATTATGTGTGTCAAAAACCATTATAGTTTCACATGGATAGATAAGTGACCAAATTAATAGAAATTCATCATCACATTAAAAATAAAGTACATACATAGTTCTCATTGAACAACATATAGCTCTCCAGAGCATCTAATTAAACCATACATTGAAACTATGTAAAACCTTTCAATGCAACAACAAATCCGATCATAATCACAACCAAGGTAACAACTCATCCAGCGGCATAATGATACCAAGCCTTGGTATGAATAGCATATTTTCTAATCTTTCTAATCTTCAACCGCATTGCATCCACCTTGATCTTGTGATCATCGACGACATCCGCAACATGCAACTCCAATATCATCTTCTCCTCCTCAATTTTTTTATTTTTTCCTTCAAGTAATTGTTTTCTTCTTCAATTAAATTTAACCTCTCGATAATAGGGTCGGTTGGAATTTCCGGTTCACATACCTCCTAGATAAATAAAATCTATGTCATGTTGGTCGGCATAATTGTCATAAACAATAAATGAACCAAATAGTTATAAAAGATAATATATACCACATCCGAATCATAGATAGGACGAGGGCCGACGGGGGCGGATACCAAAACCATCGCACTATATAATAACAAGCAATAATAAAAGTAAGAAAATTAGACAAGTATCTATCTAAAGTAAGAGCTTTTTCTTTCAGAAAGAAGATAAGAACGAGAGGCTCACCACGGTGGTGCCGGCGTTGAGATCGGCACGGGCGATCGACGGCGGTGAAGACGGGGACGGGACATGACAGACCGCTAAAACTAGACAAATCTCGAGGGAAATGGAGCTCAGAGGTCGAGTTTCGAGAGGAGAAAGCTTAACTAGTGTGGCTCGGGCATTTCATCGAACACCTCATGTGCATAGGAGGTGAGCTAGAGCACCACAAAGCTCTCCCCTCGCCGGCCAGAAAAGACATAGCACTGTGGAGTGCTCTGCCGCAGTGATGGGGTATATATAGCCACATCATTGGTCCCGGTTTGTGGCTAGAACCGGGACTAAAGGCCCCCCTTCTGTCCCGGTTCTAGGCACGAACCGGGACCAATGGCTGTGGGCCGGGAGCGAGGACCATTGGTCCCGGTTCGTGCCTAGAACCAGGACAAATGTGTCCACACGAACCGGGACAAAGGCCCCCCAAGGCCCGCCCGGCCTCCTGGGCGCATGAACCGGGACGTATGCCCCCATGGGTCCTAGTTCGTGACAGAACCGGAACTAATGGGCTGGCCAGGCCCCAACCAAAGCCTTGTTTTCTACTAGTGGCATGAGCCTAGGTAGTACACCTTCAAGGCCAATGTGTGTGGTGTACGTACATACATACCAAAGCAACTCAATGTATGCATGCATTATTAGTTATACGCATGGCATATCATTATTTCCGTGCGTATTTAAGACCTTAACTGGAAACAACATTAGATTAATGAGGCCATGACCTTGTCTTCAAATGCATTCTGTAATTATGTACGCATAATATGTTTGCTCAAATGGAGCCACTGTCCGTCGAGCTCATTATTCAACAACAACTTTGATGAACGAACATGTGTTGGATATTAGATCCTATAGCGCAACATAATCAGAGTTGTTGATCTCGGCGCGTGAAAAGAGAGAAGAGGGAGATCTATGATCTGCCTGGAAAGAGAAAGAAAGGGAAGGAGGATAAGGAAGGACAACTTTATGGAAGGTATGATGAGAAGGAGGACGAGGAAGTAGGAGGGAGCTAGGCGGGGAGCTGACTGGTGGCGACTAGCTCGCACATGTCATCTTATTATTGTGAGTAATGGAACTCTACCCTACGAGCGAGGTGTGACATATACCGAGTCTACTAGAGGATGTCTAGAGAGCCCCCCCCCCCCAAAAGGCCCGCATCCAATCGTGCTAATGTAGGAACTCGGAGGATTCACATTATTTACATGATCAAGAGATATGCTCCCTGTAACAGCAAAAGATCATGTTGTAACGCCACTCAATAAATAGATGTCTTGCTACCGAAGACGACAAAACTGTATATAAAGGCCTTTATGACCATTGTCGGTCAAAGATAAACTCCATTCGGGGAAGCCATAATCGGAAGACCTAGTTTCATACATACAACTACATACTCCCTATATAACATAATACAAGACATGTTACGGAGGGAGTATATAAGTAGGTACCTTTAGAGGGCCTAGACCTTGGTAAAACTACCATGTTCCCTACGAGATCACTCTGGCCACTACCACTCTCTCTATTGTTCTTCATGACCCCTCATTTTGACCTTAAGATCGACGGTGAATCAATTATCAGTATCTCATGCATGCCTGGAGCCCAGCTGTATTTTTTTGTCAACCCACGAGCAGTACAATTGCGACACTACCGATCTCTATCTTGGTCATGACCATGGCTGATTCGTGGTCATCTAGAACCACTTAGACCAAATGTGCTCTTGACTAGTCATGGCAAAACCAATGAAGTCGTGCTAGACTCCTCCAACATCCCCCTGAGTTGTGAAGATCAGAACGACCATAGATCCCAGGCGAGAGCGGAAACTCATTGCTTTCCTCAAACACGATGCTTGGAGTTGGCCAGATAATAAAGGAATACATTACAAGGTTCTTAGGCAATCCATAAACGGTGAAGGCGTATTTTGCTTTCTAGCTCAATGACCTACCATTTCTAGTTCAAGCATGTAGACTTGCTACCACGTAGCAAAAGGTGGGCCTTCATTCCAAAAGACCTTCCATGTCTTTAACAATCTAAATACTCACAGGAACTTTAATCTCCATTTAGAGAGGCACCCTTTGTTTTCTTCAATATCTATGAATGTCTCTTGTGTGTAGTTGTTTATTCTTTTTTTATAAGTGCAAACCATAGAATAATAGTTCTACGGTAATTTTCATTAAAAATATTTACAAATCAAATACAAGGAGTTTAAGCTTCCAAAATAAAAGCAACTAACCAATACCTGTTCGTGTCACAGTCATTTCATTGAAAAGGATTAAACTCTAGCCGATCATCATAGATGAGTTGATATCCAATCTTGCAGAGCTCCTAGGTGCTTTGCCTTTATTCTGTACTCCAAGAGTTGTAAGTCTTTCTTTAATTTGAACTTCCAGCAGTTCACACTTGGTACTTCATTTCTGAAAACTTTACCATTTTGTTAGATCCATATGTTCAAGCATCCTTGTATGATAATTTCCATAGCAATCTTGGGTGGGGGGGGCAATTGTTTGGCTAGCGGAATGTCATAAAAAACAAAGATGCCCAATCTTTTTGATGGAAGAATACTCTTCTAGCAGTCTTGAGAGAAGCTGCAGTCCCAAAATAAGTGTCTAGAGGTCTCCTCTGTGTGCTCATTGCAGAATACGCAGTCATAACAATCTAGATGGAAAGATTTTATTTTTAGTAAATTCCTTGAGTTAACCCTATCATGTAGCAAGAGCCAGATGAAAATCTTGTGTCTAAGCCTGCTAGAACATTTCCATATCCACTTGAATATGTCATGGACCTCTTCTTGATGGTAAAGATTGTGATACATCGTGATAGAGGAGTACTTGGCAGTCTCCCTTTGCATTTCCACTGGCCCTTATTTATGAATCTGCTGTTGTTGATCAATCAAAAGTTTTATGTACTGAGCATGAGCTTGAGCTGTTAAAGGGGCGTGAAAGAGCTGAGAGGGATCTTGGGCTTCAACCCATTTAGATACAGTTTGGTGTTCATTGATTGCAAATGAGTGCAAATGAGGGAATCGCTACCACATGGGTTGGTCTTGCCAAAGCAGAGTTGATTTCCCATTCCTCAACCAATAAGAGACATTCTGTTTATAGGTGGGTAGCAATTTCAAATGATTTTTCCACCAACTAGAACCTTCTAGTCTAGACCCAGGAAGCTGATTATTATAGTATTTCTCCCAAAGAAGATTGACCCAAGGAAGAGGCTCTCTATTCAGGACTTCTGCTGGTTCTTCACCATAAGAGCTTTGTTATGCAAGCTCACATCAAGAATGCCAAGACCACCCTTTAGCTTTGGCCTGGTAACTTATACCAGGAGATTAGAGCTGGACCTAAATTTTCTTGCCCATATTTTCTCCAGAAGAAGTGCCTCGAAATCTTGTTAATCTGATTTATGATTGCAGCAGGAAGGGGCAGGGTGCTCATAAAGAAGATGGGAAGTGCAAAAAAGAAGATTGAACCAGTACCATTCTTCCATCAAGATTTAACATGCTTGAGCAGCCTGTCAGTCTTCTCTCAATATTTTGACAAATAGGTGTAAAATCCTCAATTCTTACTCTGCTTGACTCAAAGGTAATCATAAAAAAGTGAAAGGGAAACTGCCAATTTTGCATTCCAAAATCGGTGAGATTAGATGAAGGTTGCTCTTTGTCACATTGATTGGGATCATGATGTATTTGTGGAAGTTTATTTTTAATCGAGTTTGTGTAGCACAATGTCTTAGAAGATTGCTAACTTGCATAATCTGGATTTGGCAAGAACAGTGTCATCTGCATACTGAATTATTCGACAATTCTATGTCCATGCACATGCAATTCTGGCCGTTTTGCACTTTGGGCATCCCCAACAAAAGGTGACGAATAGTTCCAAGTTTAACAATTATAGTTTTAAACGATAAAACCTTTCGCGTGGAGAAGATTCTTTTTATTTGTCATATATGTTGAAGTGGCCAAAAGAAGACTTTGTGCTTAGGTCGGAGGGGTTGTTGGTTGAAATGCAATAATTAGTTTGTGGGCCTTCGTTAAAGGGTATCTATTATTCCCTAAAATGTTGTCCCACTTGTCATGGCAAGATCAGACGTCGTTCCCTTGAGTTGAGTGTTTTTGTTTGTTTCACAAATGATGTATCTTTGGATGGATATATCATTCTCATAACATGCGAATGTGTGCTCTTCTACCGTCGACCTAGGCCATGATCCATGTGGCTTGTACTAGCTAGAAGCAATTCACAGTTGAACATATCTCAACGACAAGTATGTGGGCGTGCAAGACAGCTAGCGAGATCAACCTCCATATATCTACCTCTATGTAGCTAGGTCTTATATGTCGGCGTTATCGAAATCACAAGATAAACAGTGCACACCTTGCTTGAAAGAAGGGTTTGACATGAGTACGAGCGTATGTTGCCTGATTAGATAGGGCTCATTTGGTTTGGAGTTTTTTCACATTAAGACAATAGGAACGAAGATTTCAGAGGGAAGTTCCGCGTAGATGCATCCGCTTTGTAGAAAACAAGAACAACATTTCCTTAGAAACACTGTTCATTTCGTGTGCTCGTGGAGAAAACTACACATCTGATCAAAGCTCTTTGCGCAAAGACGAGGCAGCGCAATTCCCCCGGTTGACAATTTCATCCTATTCCATTGATGTACTATTCCTAATACTATGCTTCTGTTTCCTCCAAATTGGATGTGCCCTAATTCTAGTGTTTTGTTTTGTGTGAAAAAATCTAGCACATGTTAGGGCCGTCTAAATATGTGTGTTTGCTATTCATCAACTGTCTAATTTTTTGTGTGGCGTCAGTCGATTTCCACAGAACGAAGAAGGAAAAGCGCTGTGGAGCTCCGAGGGTGAGCCGGGAGTAAGCCAGACCGATGACGACATGGCTGGCCACAACGTCATAGGCGGAGGCGATTCAAAGGGTTTGGCAGGTTCATGTGTGGGGCTTTCTCGTGGCGACACGCCTAGCGCTTGGATTAGACAAAGTTGGATTGTCCGAGCGAGAGGATTCAGATAGGATGTTAAGGAGAGGCATGGGATGACTGGCGGGGGAAGAGAATGTGTGTTATTGGATCGGTCGAGGGGAGAAAATGGTTGGAGCTAGAAGATAATCATTTAGCTGTTCATTTTTATCCAACGGCTTAGAGCATTTGATTCAAATTGAAGAAGAAAATATCAGTCGCCTGACGTATAGGCAGAAATATGTATTTGTTGTCAAATTTTCGTAGGATTTGGTAGATCCACATCTAATTTGGTAAGAAAACGTTGCAATTAACCAAGCTAGCGAGCGAGGGTCGTAGTACCTTGGAGCATGTCAGCACAAGTCGACACGGTTTGACTTGATTGGGCGAGGTAAACCGGCATGCATGTGATTGGCATTGCTTGAAGACTGAAGAGTTGGATCAGACTGTGCATATCTGATCGACGAGACAGTCACGTTTCGAAAGGAGGAGAAGAATGGTGCGCGCGAGAGAACTACACGAGCGTTCATGCAGAAGCAGTGTGCATGTGTCGACCCCAGCGGAGACGAAGGCGCAGCCGTAATTCGGCGCTACTGATGTGTACGTGCACGGACGTCGACGTCGATCGGGGGTGTTTTGAAATTTCGTGGCCGACTCCCTCGCGCATCGCGGCCGTCCAGTGCGCCTCGGCGGGGACGCGTGGGTTGCCACCTCGACGTACGGCCGCGGCAGCCGTCGGTGTCGCGTCCCCAATCATTGACTTCTCCCCGGCGGGTCGACACCGATGCTATGGACGGCCTCGGCTCCGATCGATCTGCCACCATGCGACGTAGGAGTACTCCCCGTATAGTAGCCATCTTTTTCTTGTGGACGTAGCGCTTACGTGCGCATGCGCCAGCTCGTGTGTAGTCCTGATGGTGCCTACACATGATACGCAGGGGACCATTGCTATCGGCACGTGAACAGAAGCTTCAGCGCGGTCATCGCTTTGAACGACATGTACACACCTCGGTGTATGATCCCATCAATACCATCCCGCTATTGGAAACATGATCGATGGGCCGGCGGAGCGGCAGGCCATACTCGTGCTAAATTGCAAACCACATGCATGAAACCACCACGCCACTCGAAGCACGACGTACTGTACAAGCGGCACACACATCTACGACCATGCTGGCACAGCGGTTTGACTGATGGACGGGGCCGGACACTTGTGCTGGCCAGAAGCCTGCAGCAAAAGTGCGTGGACCAAAGAGGACCACATGCATGCAGGGCTGCCATCCCGCGACACGGCCCGGAAGCACGGCGGCCCCGGCTGGCTGCGTAGAGCCAGCCGAGCCCGCACGTCGCTGTGCACGCACAGTGGGACGCTAGCTTTGACCTGCGCGCGCGAGGTCGAGCAGGGAAGAAGAACAGGCCCGTACGCCTCATCCCAAAGGTCTCGCTCACGGGCTCATGGCGGGCCAGCTCCCCGGTGCGGACGGACGACGGTGCAGGTCGCTTTCGACGCGAGCAAACACGGCTCGTGAGAGTAACCGTGTCGCGGCCGGGGCGGCGGGTGCTTTGACTTCCTTCGTCGTTTCTGGTCCGCAGCCGTGGCCGCGGCCTCCGTTTCCGAGTCCTGGCCGACCAAGAAAGCGGCCGGCGGCGCTTCCATTTCCATCCCCCCCTACGCCGCGGCGCGAAGGCCCCGTACGTCTCCGCGCGCGGCCGACGACCGGCGAGAGAAAGGCCACCCGGCACGGGGGCGGGCCGCCCACCGGGTGCCGGATCTGGGGCGCGAAAAGGCATCGTTTGTCCGGCATCGCGCGCCCGTCCCACGTATCGAGCCGTCTGCGGTTCTACGTACCTTGAGCCTTTGACTGTCTAACTCGCCGTGTAGTGGTTCCTCTCGAGTACAGCTGTGCTAGCCTCTCATCTGCATGCTACTGGCTTGGTTGTCTTGACCTGGCAAGTTTGCAGTCACTGGATTACTCCATGAGTAATGGTGTCTTTGGTTAAACAGCCGAGTGAAATGAAATTGTTTGAGTATTCCAATGGCATCGAATGATTCCATTCCCATGCTTTAAAACGAATAGTGAGACGAAATTGAATAGTTTCATTTTAGTATTTGATTGGAGTGATGGGATGGAATAAAGCTAATGCAAATATCATATGAAGCTTTAGGTTGCCTTCTAGGTTATGCATAGGTGTTGTTTCAACAACAATAAAGCATCTGATCTTTTATCCGATTTGTCAGTAACGATTTATGTGCATTCCACGCACAACCAAATTGAGTATACACCATGGAGGCGTCTGGTAGACTGCATGTATTTTAGGGTATTTGCATTTATGGTTAAATTGACCCTGGCTAACTAAATACAGCAAAAAACCATATTCTGCGCATAGTTTGGCAACATTCATTTCACCGTGGTAAAAAAAGCTTGATGTGTGACGTTTGGTTGACAACAATTCTAGGTTATGGCAGTCAACATGCAAAACACAGCGTTTGGTTGTGCGCGACCTATGTTGTGGTCACCACTTCTCACCAGCGCTAACCTTATTACACATCTACACTACATATGCTGTACGAAATAAACAATTTTTCAATCCTACCTAGTACAAAAGGCAGGCAGTTCATCCTAATTACTAATAACTTGTAGTACAAATTAACACTAATATGGATCAATAGGAGAAAGTTCATCGATGTCGAACTAGGGGAAAGTCCGTCTTCTTCTTCTTCTTCTTCTTCTTCTTCTTCTTCTTCTTCTTCTTCTTCTTCTTCTTCTTCTTCTTCTTCTTCTTCTTCTTCTTCAGATCCTTGTGCTTCCTCTGTCTGCCCACATTGCCTTAGCCCACTCAAGTCTTCTGCTCTTCCAAGCTTCATTGTCAAATGCCTCAACATCATAGCTGGAGTTATCAACATCATCAATGTCACATCTTTCTCATCCGACACAAGCTCATCACAACCCCATTCTAGCTAGGGTCCAGTTATGGAGAATGCAACATGCAAGAACAAGCCTAACTTGGGTGGGAAAACGACGGAATGACTTCTGATCCAAGATCTTAAATATATTCTTCAAAGCTCCAAATGCCCTCTCACCGTAACTATATAAGACTAGAGTGTCTCATATTGATGAATTCCTGTAAAGTCTTAGGATAGTTCCTACAAGAGAACTCGTTTGGATGATACTTAGTTTTCCTGAAGGGTGGAAGAACACCAGGACAACATGCATATTCAACATCTTCTAGGTAGAACTTACCATCAGGGATATTGATGCCATCAGGTCGAGCCATGGTTTCAGCAAGAATGTTAGCATCATGGGATGATCCTTCCCAGCCAGCTAACACATATGTGAACTTTAGATCAAATTCAATAGCAGCAAGCACATCCTGGCTTGTGTAGTGCTTTCTACCCCCTGTATATTGCAGTCTGTGCCCTCCACACCCTACCAGTCACATGAGTGCCATCTATTACGCCAATATAATCCTCTGATGGCATGAAAACATATTATTACAACTCTATAACAACAATACAAACATGTCATGGGATGAACTACAATTAGTGCTCACCTTGAAATACGGATACCGGATACCATCTTGAGCTCGTGGGAATCTTGATAGGAGTTTTCCCGGTGTGTGTGCCATGCTCATCTTTCCTCTGAGATCCTCAATATCATACAAGACTTGTTTGAAATACCTGGAAATGGTCCCATGGATCTCCTGAATGTGTTATAAATAACCCTGAACCTATGATTATAACCTACAATATGAAGGAACATGATAACTTGCTCTTCCATAGAGGTGTGTATGCTATCTTCTAGTAGCTCACTATTACTAAATGTCTCTACAAGCATGCAAAAATGTGTTCTTCACATTCGAAGCATGTTCATAGCCTTTACGTTCTTGTTGTTGTAGATGTAGTTCAAATTCGCTAACCTCTCCCTATCTGAGATTAAAAGTGGACCATAACCCATGACACCATTATCACTCCGATGAACATATCTCTTGTGGACCAACATGGCTCAGGCCTGAATCACACTTAAGAGTGCTGCTTCCTGAACAATTAGCTTTATCCGTTTCTCCATAACGACCTAATGCTGACATTGATGTTGCGATAAGCAATGGCAAAATCGAATCTCCAAGTCATACCTAACGACCTAACATAGGTGGGGGATTGTATGCTACTTGCACCCTTTGGAGCTGACAACCCTCGTATGCCGGAGACGAGGAGGACAAGATGAAGACTTTGAAAGACTTGACGTACAAGCCAAGGATACCAAAGTTGTGGATGACTCTACCTATACCGACGTAGCCAACCTATATTTGTAGCCCTAGGAACCCCGGTATGCTATATAAGACGGATGTCGTGCTCGTCGATAGAATAGCAATCCCTTTGGTACTCCCATGTACTTTGTACACACCCCAACACAATATACACGAGTAGGAGTAGGGTATTTTCTCCATCGCGAGAGCCCAAATCTGGGTAAATCCTTGCTTCTTGTTACCATCAGCCCAATCGCCTAGCTAGGATACCCTACAAAGAGATCTGTCGGATCTCGCTCCAACACCCGCATTCGAAGAATCTTCACCATCTTTGTTCACCATATGTTCATCGTGTATTTTAAAAAATTGCCACATTTAAAAAAATCATCACCTATTTATAAATGTGCATCGTGCATTTTATAAATGTTCATCATGTATTTTTTTTTAAATATTCACATTGTTCTAAAAAAGATTCACCGTGTATTTTTAGAAAATGATTGTCGTGTATCTCGAAAATGTATTTAATAAAGTTCCTCATGCAATTTTTCAAAAAAAGTTCATCGTATATTGTAAAGAGACGTCAACTCGTTTTTTAGAAGCACGTGAACAACTTTAATAATTTAATCAATTTTATCCATGCAATATATGACCATGTTTTTCAATTTTACTGTTTTCTAAACATGATATGCAGAAAACTAGTGAAATAGTTATTTAAGAAAGAGATATAAATGGGGGAAAAGTTTTCTCGTGCACATGTTTTTTTGGATCGTACACGCAGACATACAAGGGGGGGGGGGGATGTTGTGGCATTTCCGATCTGGCGCCTTAAGCGCCCATTACAACGCGAGAGCTATTTCTCGCCTTAAGCGAGACGATAGCTGCTCTCGCTAAATTAATTTTGCTCTCGCCTACGAATCGGCCGGCCCATTTTCTTCCTCCCGCGCACACTCATATCGCTCGGATCATTCTGTCGTTGTTCGCTCGTTTGGTCCATTATTTCTTTTTTTTATTTATGGGTTTCTTCGATTTTCCGTCTTTCTTTCTTTTTTCACCACCTTTGCACTTTTTTACACGGTTATTACAGGTTTTCTTTGCTTCTTCATGGTTTTGTTGGTTTCTTCAACGATTTTCTTTATTTATTTCTTAACTAATTTCTACATTTTAACAAGTTTTTCCCCTTTAGTTTTCGTTCCTTTTATCATTTTCCTTTGGTTTTTCTTGTTTCATTGTTTCATTTTCTTTTTCTGTACTAGTTTTTTCCGGTTTTCTTTTTTTATTGTTTCTTGTTTTTTCTTCGCCACATCATGGATTTTTACGGTTTTCTTTGGGATTTTGTTGTTCTTCATTTCTGAGGTGTTACTTTTGTTTCTTTCTCGGTTTCTTTGATTTTCATCGCTTTTTCTTCGGGTTTTTTGGGATCTTTCTCATTTTTATCTGGTTTCTTGCTTTCTCTCGTTTATTTCCTGTTCTCTTACACATTTTTGGTATATATCCAATGCATTTTCCTAAAAAAATAGAATACATGGTCGACATTTTTTGTATGCATATTAAACATTTTTAATTGCTTGGTTAACATATTTCAAATAGAAGATTATTTTTTTAATACATGGTTAACATTGTTTTGTACAGATTTAACCTTTTAGAATGTTTGATTAACATTTTCTTAATACAAGTTTAACATTTTAGAATACATGATCAACATTTTTTATTTACACATTTAACATTTTTTAATAGATGGTCAAATTATTTTCTATTTATATTTTACTATTTTCAAATTCTTGATTAATATTTTTTAAATACAAAATGAATATATTTTTTAACACGCGATCAGCATTTTTCTATACAGATTTTAAAATTTTCAAAGTCTTCATTAACATTTTTCCAAATACAAGATTAATGTTTTTTTTGTACATAGTCAAGATTTTTTTTAATGCGAGCTTGACATTTTTTTAATACGTGGTCAACATTTACACATTAAGCATTTCTCAAATGCTTGACTAAAATTTTTCAAATGCTTTGTTAACATATTTCAAATGCTTGATTAATATTTTTAAAATATGAGATTAAAATTTTCATTACATGGTCAAATTTTTTCAAATGCTAGATTAATATTTGTCCATATGTTTGATTATTATTTTTAATTGCAGAATAAACTTATTTCATACACAATTTATTTGTTTTATACATGATAAACAATTTTTCTATATACGATTAACATTTTTTAAATGGTTGACTAAAATATTTGGAAACATTTTATGTTGATTATTTTTTATATTGTAGAATATCTTAAAGTATAAATAAAGTAAAATAAAACAAAAAAGTAAAAGATTGACAAACAAATGAGAACATGGCCAGTGGCCTGTGGTGAGAGGCACGATGAGCTGGCCCAATAAGGACTTATTACGATAACTATGATTAGCTAGCACATGCGCTACATTATTACATGATCATAAGCAATGCTTAAAGGTGACATTCCCAATAGATGAACAAATATCTATGCATTCTGCAAATAAGACTGCAGCTTCATCCCACCATCTTGTTTGTCCAGAGCAAAAATTAATGACTTGAAGGGAATCAGACTCTGCTTCTATCCTACTAAATCCAAGGGAATTAGTGAATAGTAATCCATCTCTCATGGCCATTGCCTCCATGGTGATAGCATCGGCTGCAATAGCAATGAATTTGCAGTGAGCCGCAATAAAATTTCCCACGTTGTCTCTGAGAATAGCTGCAGTTGCACCAATGCCCTCATGTGCAAAAAAAGTTGCGTCAACATTAAATTTTATGAATCTTGGGTCCGGTTTCCTCCATTTTGTTTTAGGCAACTCGGTCATTTGGTTAGAGGCATTTTGGAAATTCCTCACAATGGACAGGACTGAGATAGGCCATCTTCATGAGGGTGGGTATGTTTCACTATGTGTGGCCTGCCTCATAATCCACCATAGGTACCACGCTCCCATCAAAATGGCCTGTTTAAAATTGATGTTCGGATGCATAGATAGATGACTGTCCGGAAGTGACAGTATATGCGCGACAATGATCGATCCCGATCTTTCCACTAGCAATGACTGATTCACTAGTTCCAGCAAGCCTAGTTGGTCCCACAAATCCCTTGCATGCGTGCACTGGAATAGAAGATGCTTGATGTCCTCCGCCCCCTGATGGAAGATTGGGCAGGCTCCATTAGACCCGACATGCCTATTAGTGAGGATAGCTCGCAGCGGGATGATTCCTCATAACAACCTCCATCCAAACACTTGAACTTTACGTGGAACTGGGAGTTTCCAAAGTGTACTCCAGACTGTCAGAGGTGTGGATCCGCCAGGGGTCTCCATCCTAGTTGCATGTGCTCGAAAAGTATGCATCCATTGTAAATAGTAAGTTGTGCGAACAGAGAAAACCAGTCCGGCTTGGTTGCCACACAATAAAGTCATCAAAGGCGTGGAGATTGATAGGAATCTGTAGTATTCTGCGGACATCTACAGGGTAGAAAATATGCTGTAGTAAGTCCTCATCCCAAGTGCCCGTCATAGGATCAATTAACTCACACACCCGTGTCAACACTGTTTGGCCCCGAGGCATGATAACCTTCAAATCAGAACTACCTGGGATCCAAGGATCCTTCCATATATTCACTTCTTCCCCGGTCCCAATTCTCCAAATATACCCTTTCTTAAAAGTTTCCAGTCCCTTAAGGATACTTTGCCAAGTAAAGGATGACCCATTTTTTGGAGTAGCAGTAAGAATGCTTCCATTAGGATAATATTTAGCTTTTAAAACTCTCGCCACCAAAGAATCTGGATCAGTGACGAGTCTCCAACACTGTTTAGCCAATATAGCTAGATTAAAAGAATATAGGTCTCTAAAGCCCATACCTCCTTCACTTTTTGGAATATAGAGCTTCCACCAAGCCATCCAGTGCATTCTCCTATGATCTTGATCATCACCCCACCAAAACTGGGCAATAATATCCGTAATTTCTTTGCATATCCCCTGGTTTTAGTACGATAGGACTAACCAACTGGGCTATCCAACCTCATCTGCTAGTTTCGTTCTTTTATACTTAAAACGCAAACCGAAAAAACCCATTGTTTTCTGTTTGATGTTTTTTTGTTTCACTAGTAAAAGAGCTCGTGCGTTGTAGCGAGATAAAAAGAAATACCACATGTCTTTACACAATAATCATGACTGAAGACCCAACATGTCCACATGCATCCCATATCTATTGCCGCTTATCCTTCTTCATACACCCTCTTCAATGGTGGTCTCGATGCTTACATAATCAGAACACGTTTGAATGTAGTCAATTCTAAGGCGTTTTCTCCCTCTCTCTTTGTACGCATAAGATGAAAAATGTACTTTGTTTTTTCACGTGGAGGTTTTGCTGAGGCGTGTATGCATGGTTATCAATGGGGTTTTTCGTCTCCAAATAGGTTTTGCTGAGGTGTTTATTTCTAATACAGATCTACGCCAAAACAAAATAAAGACGGATATTGCACAGTTGATTAAGATTGCACCACAAATAATATTTTTTAAATGTTTAACAGGTAAAACAATATCATATTCAAATTCTAAATATTATTTTAATCAATTTTCATATATAACATGTCAAAATTGAAGTTACGGTTTAAAAGATATAAATATTTAAAAAGTCTTTAAACTCACTTAAAATAGATCCGCGGGTTGATTAAGCAAAACAACGGGAGGTTCATTGAGAATCAGTGAATAGTTTTTCAATCACTTAATATAGGATGGCAGGTTAATTTCCACAAACTACAAGGTGTTGTGTGCGAAAATGAAACATTTTTGTGGACTAACTACTAACTAAAACTTGAATTGTGGGTTAATTTCAATAAACAGTAGGGATGCTTTTGCAAAAATGTCGAAGACGTACGAACAAAAGCAATATGTGCTTTATTATCAGGTAGAGATTTCTTCTATTTTGTTTCCTTTTTCTTTTCATAAACGCGCGTACTTTTTCTAATTCATGATCTATTTTTTCAAAATTGATGAACTTTTTCTGAATTCATGATATTTTTCTTCAAAATTGATGAACTTTTTTAAAATTTTGTGGTTTTATTTTTCAAAATTTATGAACTTTTTTGTTATAACCATGATTTTTTTGAAGTATGACCTTTCTTTCAAAATCGATAATTTGATTTTTGCAAAACTGATGAACAATTTTCAAATTTGGCAAACTTTATTTCAAAATCGTTGACATTTTTTAAATTGATGATTTTTTCAAAAGTCAATGTAAATTTTAGAAATTGGTAAACTTTTTTAAAATTGATGAACTTTTTTCCAATTACGATGAACTTTTTAACTAATTGTGAACTTTTTTCAAATTCGTTCTTTAAATAAGTTTGTGAACTTTTATGTAATCTTTCAGCATTTTTTATTTCATGATTTTTTTGTTTTTTGCGATTTTCAAAATACTTTAAAAAATGTCTTTCAAAAGTCAAAGGTTGACCAGTCATTGATAGGTCAACTGTTGACCAAAGGTCCAATGCGCCGGCGAGGCATTGCAAGCGAGTGGTCATATGGGCCGGCCCATCGATGCATCCTAGTGGGAACGAGGACTCCTAGCCGGCGCATAAGCCGCCGACTAGGAGCTCTTGAATGTTGTGAGCTAGTAGTAAGTATGGAGCAAGCGTCTAGTTGTTTTTTTTAGCGAAAAAGCGTCTAGTTGTTTGTACTGTGTTAAAAAATATAGACACGCCTCCTCTTTTTTAAAAGCTTTTTTCTTGAAGCCCAGATCTGGCCAGTGAACAACTTTTTTGTCTATGTTTCTGTAACGCCCCGGATACAACTTTCCATATTCGTAACTTCAACTCTTGCCTTTTCCGGAGATGCGATATATTATTTCCTCCGTGGTTGGGTTTTTATCTTTTGTTCTGCATTTTGTTCATGTCTTGCATTTCATCTCATAGCATCATGCGCATTGCATCTGCATATTTTCATAAAGCTTGCACCCGTTCGTAGTTGCCGCGTTCCTCCTTGCTTTTGTTGACCGTTCCGAGGCCATTCGGGTTTTCGCTTCCCTCTTGACCATGACCACCTAACCTCTCTTGCCAGCTCGCAGACACCTCGTGTGCGTGTCCGAAACTTCCCCGAACCCGACCCGGACTGTCGCCACCGTTGTGTCCGGATCATCTCCTAACGTCTACAAAATATCTCCGTCTTATTATTTGGACTCCCTACCTATTTAGTCTCGTTCGTCCGATTACGATCGGAGGAACGAGGTAACCCCTACTCTAATCCCTACCTATATAAATAGTCTAACCCTAGACCAATTCCTAAAACCTAGGGACCTTGTCCCATCCACCCGTCGCCGCCGCCGCCACTCCACCGATTCCCCTCGGGATCCTCCCGATCCAGTTCCACCCGAATCCCCTCGCTCCCAGCCTCCCGCAAGCAGAGGCCTCGAGAACCTCTCGCTCCCTCGTGCTCGCCGCTCCTCCCGATCCAACGCGCCCTCCGACAACCACGAACAGGCCAAGCCTCGCCATCCCTTGCCTCCCCCTCGCCATCTCTCTCTCTCTTCCGTTGCTAAACTCTCTCCCTTTTCCCTATGATTTTCACGCAGGAGCAGCAGTAAACCATGGCGCCCCCCCTTCTCCTTGCCTCGAGCGCCCAGCCGCTCCGGTCGACCCCTGCTTCATCGACCGCACGCCCCAGGCCGCCTCCTGCATCACGCGCGCCAAGGCCCAGAGCAGGCCGCCTCCGCTCCTCCTCTACTCCGGTCGTCAGCGCCGGAACGCGCCACCACAGAGCCGCAGCCGACCCCCATGGCGCCCGTCGTCGGCGACCCCGAGCGCGCCTGAGGTGCCCTTCCTCCGCTGGACTCCTTCAAGCTCGGCCCCGTCCCTGCCTTCGGCGCCCAAGCTCCAGTGCCGCCTCATCGTGCCGCCGCCCGCTTCACCCCGGATCCACACACCCGTCGCCGGAGGTCGACGTCCCTCGCCGGGGCGCTCGTCCCCAAGGTCCCTGCGTCGCCGTCCTTGCACCCGCCGGTCTCCTCTACTTCGAACACGCGCGCCTGCCTCGCGAACTGCCGCTCCGCCAAGTTCCCCGTCTGCATCTTCCCGTCGAGCGCCGGGACGAACGGCAGTAGCTCCAGCCTCGCCTCGGTCCTCCTCGACTTCCGCCTCCCGGATCCGCGTCGCCGGAGTCCCGCGCCTCTGCAACTCCCGCTGCCGCCTGCTTCCTCTCGTCAGAGACGAGCGAACGCTGCCGCCCCGCCTGCGTTGACCCGCTCCAGCACCAGCGTGGACCAGCTCCAGCCGGCCCGACTCCCTCCACAGATCCAGCCGGCCCCTCTTGGGCCTCCTCCACCGACCTGGGCCAAGGCCCGATGTGAGCAGCCCCTTCCAGGCCCTCTCCTGTACACTATTGGGCCAACTAGATACGGCCCGATGTGTTTTTTTCCCGTCTGGCGAATTTCTCTTTTATCCAGTAATTTACCGTTTTACAGAAAAGACCCTCATCTTCATGCATATAACTCATGAACCGTGCATCATATTAAAATAATTTATATATGTACAATGCTTAGAAATTTGTGTAGTTTAATAATATCCAACTTTCATCCATGTTAAAAATGTTTAAACTTGCTGTTTGATTAAATTTATATAAATGCCATGTTAAAATGATTTAATTCATAACTATTTAACCGTAGCTCAGAATTTAATAATTTATATATGTAAATGGGGTAGAAAAATGCATAGTTTAACATGTTGCACTTTATTTTCCTGTTTAACAACAATAAAATATGCTTTAGGACAGAACAGTACCAAATTCATATTATGCATATGAGGAATTACCGGAATTGTTGTTTGTTATTTCGGCCCCATTTAAACTTGCCTAGATAGTTAGTTTACTTATGCTTCACATCTTGCCATGTTAATCAACATTTAACATTGTTGGGTACATAAACAAGAGAGAACCAAATAATCGAATGTGGTGTTTCGTCAATATGTAACTCGTTGCATATTGAGCTCCACTTAATTTGTAGTTTTGTTTGTTGCATTTTGCCATGCCATGACTCATTAAACCGGACATGCATCATTCTTGCTTGTGCATCATGCCATGCTTTTGTGTTTGTTGTTTACCATGTTGTTTGCTTCTTTCCGGTGTTGCTGCTTCGGGTTAGTTCCGATAACGTTGCGATTGTGAGGATTCGTTCGTCTACGTCCGCTTGTCTTCTTCATGGACTCGTTCTTCTTCCTTGCGGGATTTCAGGCAAGATGACCATACCCTCGAAATCACTTCTATCTTTGCTTGCTAGTTGCTCGCTCTTTTGCTATGCCTATGCTATGATACCTACCACTTGCTTATCATGCCTCCCATATTGTTAAACCAAGCCTCTAACCCACCTTGTCCTAGCAAACCGTTGATTGGCTATGTTATCGCTTTGCTCAGCCCCTCTTATAGCGTTGCTAGTTGCAGGTGAAGATGAAGTTTGTTCCTTGTTGGAACATGGACCTGTTGTTCCTTGTTGGAACATGTTTACTTGTTGGGATATCACAATACCTCTTATTTAATTAATGCATCTATATACTTGGTAAAGGGTGGAAGGCTCGGCCTTATGCCTGGTGTTTTGTTCCACTCTTGCCACCCTAGTTTCCGTCATACCGGTGTTATGTTCCCGGATTTTGCGTTCCTTACATGGTTGGGTGATTTATGGGACCCCCTTGACAGTTCGCTTTGAATAAGACTTTTCCAGCAAGGCCCAACATTGGTTTTACCATTTGCCACCTAAGCCTTTTTCCCTTGGGTTCTGCAGACTCAAGGGTCATCTTTATTTTAAACCCCCGGGCCAGTTCTCCTTTGATTGCTGGTCCAAACTAGAGCGCTTTGCAGCGCCACCTCAAGGCAACTTGAGGTCTGGTTTTAGTTGTACGGACAGCTCATCCGGATGTGCCCTGAGACCGAGATATGTGCAGCTCCTATCAGGATTTGTCGGCACAATCAGGCGGCTTTGCTGGACTTGTTTTATTACTGCCGAGATGTCTTGTAGTCCGAGATTCCGAGACTGATCGGGTCTTCCCGGTAGAAGGATTATCCTTCGTTGACCGTGAGAGCTTATAATGGGCTAAGTTGGGACACCCCTGCAGGGTATTATCTTTCGAAAGCCGTGCCCGCGGTTATGAGGCAGATGGGAATTTGTTGATGTCCGGTTGTAGAAAACCCGAAGTTGACCTTAATTAAAACACATCAACCGCGTGTGTAACCGTGATGGTCTCTTCTCGGCGGGGTCCGGGAAGTGAACACGGTGTTGGAGTTATGTATGCCGTAGGTTGTTCTAGGATCACTTCTTGATCATTTCTAGCTTCGCGACCGTGCTTTGCTTTCTCGTCTCGCTCTCTTTTGCGTTGTAGCCACCATATATGCTAGTCGCTTGCTGCAGCTCCACCTCACCACCTCATCCTACCTATAAGCTTAAATAGTCTTGATCTCGTGGGTGTGAGATTGCTGAGTCCCCGTGACTCACAGATTCTACCACAACAGTTGCAGGTACCAACGATGCCAGTGCAGATGACGCGACCGAGCTCACTTGGGAGTTCGATGAGGAACGTGGCCGTTACTATGTGTCTTTTCCAGATGATCAGTAGCGGAGCCTAGTTGGGGTGATCCGGGGATCTATGTAGCTTTTGGGGTAGTCTTCTTTCATTTTGGTACCGTAGTCGGACCTTGAGTGTAATTTGAATGATGAATGTTTATTTATGTATTGTGTGAAGTGGCGACTGTAAGCCAACTATGTATCTTTTTCCCTTATGTATTACATGGGTTGTGTGAAGATTACCTCACTTGCGACATTGCTTTCAATGCGGTTATGCCTCTAAGTCGTGCTTCGACACGTGGGAGATATAGCCGCATCGAGGGCGTTACAGTTTCCATTTTGTCTTTTATTGTTTAGTGCAACAACAACCTGAAGTGAAAAGGGAGCCCCTCTTTGGCGTCTTAAGCGCCAGGCCCATGTCCCGTAATCTGGGCCGACCCACACTCGAAACAGGTTCCAGCCGCTCGTCCCGAGAGTCACGTTGTTCTGATGGTCACGATTGACCGGTTGATGGTTGACCAGTTGACCAATCAACCATTGAATTTTGGGAAAAGCAAAACAAAATCCAAGTTTGGAAAAAATTGTGAATACAAAAAAGTTCACAATTGAAAAAAGGTTCGTGAATGTCGAAAAAAGTTCACAGTGGTTTTGAAAAAAACTTTAACGATTTAAAAAAAATCACCAATTTGAAAAAAAGTTTATGAAATTTAGAAACAAGTTCACAAAATAGAAAAGAACATGTTTTTAATAAAATTTCATTGAATTTGAAAATAAATCATGGATTTGCAAAAAATAGTTCACAAGTTCAAAAAAGTTCATCAATTTTGAAAAAAGTCGACGAATTCGTATAAAGATCACCGGATTTTGAGGAAAACTTCGTGGATTAGAAAAATTTTCATCGATTTTGATAAAAAACAGGCATTTTGAATAAAAAGAAGGAACAAGAAAAAAAGAAAAAAGAAAGAAATGAGGGAAGAAAAGAATAAAAGGGTCTAACTAATCACTTGTGGGTGTGTTGGCTGGTTGGCTATAGTAGCTAACACTATATGTAGAGGTTCTGATTTTGAATCATGCCTGTTTTTAGACAACCTCGCGAAACTTTTATTTAAGCCGTCACAATATTTACAAGGACGAATGAAATATTGTTGGGCTGGGCTAACCAAACATGGCGGCCAGGTCCAAGAGAGAACGCATGTTTCACTAAGTTGTGAGCCTCAACATTTGAGCTCCTAAACTCATGATCTATATTACAAGAAGTAAAACAAGATAGTTGTTGCTTGATCTCCCGTATTTTTTTTGGAAATGGAGGCGGACCCTCGGCCTCTGCATCATAATGATGCATGGAGCCATCTTATTAAAAAATCCATGAAGTTGCACAAAGTCATAAAAGTATTACAACTCGCAAGCGGAGCGAAGCAAATGATATACGCTGACAATCACAACTGATACGGCAATACGAAGGATAAGCTTCCTAGACTCCTATCCTGTTATGCGACCGCCATCCGAACCGGTTGAATATAGCCCGTGCTACCATCTCCCATTGGTTGCACCCAGTAACCAAAGGCTCCCTGGAGTCCATATGAGTGAGTAAGGATCACGTACGGATCCATGCGGTAGCTCTGAAGATGACATGCAAGAAAGTTAAAGTGTATTGTTTGTTAAAAATCAAATCATTCCTACAGTTCCATATAGCCCACAGAAGCGCACATATTCCAATCCGAATACGAGTCGTAGTAGTACGTTCAACCCCAGCTAACCACGTTCCAAACAACGACTCATTGTCAACTGGAGGATTAATGTTGAAGGCTATATGAATCGTTCTCCAAAGCAATTTGGCGAGTGGGCATTCAAGGAATAAATGTTGTATTGTTTCATCATGATCATAAAAACAACAACGTGAACTACCTACCCATCGCCTCTTAATTAAGTTGTCCTTGGTGAGTATTACTTGCTTGTGGACAAACCACATAAAAAATTTAATATGCAAGAGAACCTTAATCTTTCAAATATGCAAGGATCTTGAGATTGGACCAGAATTAATCAAATTCATATAGAAAGATTTCCCCGTAAAACCCCCATTTTTAGCTAATTTCCATTGTGTCGAATCCGGCTTGATCTCCCGTATGATTGCACCATAAGTAGCTGCACTTCCCTTCTTAATTTCTCCGACCACACCCTTGCAATCAGACGCCACACAAATATGGTCTGGATTCAGATCCATGGACAAGGAAAGCCCCTCTCGGATTGCGCACGCCTCCAAAGTGTCTGGATCACCCGTGTTGAACACCATGGCAGAGGCTCCGAGAAAACCACCTGTGCTGTCACGACATACTGTAGCAACTGAGCCATAAAGCCCCCCCACGCCCGACTGCTGCATCAACGTTAATCTTGGAGTGATTAGCAAGTGGTGCCAACCAGCCAGTGGGGCAGACAACAACAGTCCCCCTAGAATCTTTCGTTGGTGATAGCACTTGTATGTCCAACAAGTAGGAATTGATAAAACTGTGAATTGAGTGCGGGCTATTATGAATGTCTTCATAGATTGCCTTTCTACGGGCTCCCCAAATTGCCCAAAGGGACACGTCTGCCCTAATGAATTCCTCAGTGGGTAACGCCTCTTGTAATGCGAATATCCACTTCTTTGCACACTCTTCCTAGTTCATGCTCAACTGATCAAGAATCACATCCGACGATAGTGCCCAAGTACTCTGCGACACCGGACAATCCAGCACGGCTTGCCTCCAAGTATCACGAATTCCACAGAGATGACAAGCATCTGAGGTTGCCATAGTGCATCGTAGCAGTAGTTCCCCCGATGGCATCGAGTGTTTCGCCGAACGCCATAAGAAAACTTTGATCTTAGATGGAACCTGCATCTTCCAAACTGAGTTCCATTGTTTGCCTTCCCATTCACAGGTTGATGTTTCTTCTCTTCCTTCTAACCAACTCTCCCGGTTCAGCTTCGTGCGGACGAGCATACGATATGCGGAACTTACCGAGAAGTTCCCTCTCGGCTCCTCGCTCTAGGCCCAGAAGTCATCCACCCTTTGCATGCATAAAGGAATCCTTAGTATTGCTTCTGCATCTATAGGTGTGAAAACCGACCTTACTAGCTCCACCCACCACGACGCAGTAGTTGTTTTGATGAGCTCCAACACCTGTTGGGGTGGAGGTTAGATCAACGATGTAATAGGCCTCTTGTAGCTCTGTCTAGGAATCCAATTATCATCCCAGATATTAGTGGAATCACCATGACCAATTCTCCGTATGATGCCCTGCGCCATGATATCCCTTCCATCGAGGATAGCCCTCCAAATTTGCGAGGGATGTGCTCCCAACTCCGCATCAAGCAACGAACACTCTGGGTAATATATGGACTTCAGTATTCACGCACTGACCGATTTTGTGTCATTCAGTATCCTCCATGCTTGCCTAGCAGGAAGAGATAAGTTAAAGAGTTCCAGATCTCGAAAACCAAGTCCCCCCATATACTTTGGTCTAACCATAACATCCCAAGCAACCCAGGCTGGCTTCCGTTTTCCTCGCTTGCTTGCCCACCAGAACTGTCTAATAATAGAAGTGACACTTTCACATAGACCTCTAGGGAGTCTGAAACATGACACCAAAAATACTGGAATTGCTTGAGCAACAGATTTGATCAAAACCCCCTTACCTGATGCAGACAAAAGTTTCTCCATCCATCCTTTTACCTTCTACCACACCCTATCACACAAATATTTAAAGGTGCCATTCTTATAGTGTCCTACTTGAGTAGGCATCCCCAGGTAACGTTCACTAAGGGACTCGTTTTGTACCTGTAGTTTATTTTTAATCTCTTCTCTTGCACTCTGAGGGCATCCCTTGCTAAAGAAAACAGATGATTTTGCATAATTGATACGCTGCCATGAAGCCATGCAATATGTGTTCAACAGGTTTGATACTCGGTCTGCACCCTCCACAGTAGCCTTTAAAAGCAACAGGCTTTCATCTGCAAATAAAAGATGGTTAACTGACGGAGCCATGGGAGCCACCTTAATACCTGGCAAAGATGATGACCGAGAACTGGATTTGAGGAGGCACGAAAGGCCCTCTGCTGCAATCAAGAAAAAGTAAGGGGAGATAGGATCTCCCTATCGAAACCCTCTTGTTGGGTTGAAATTTTGGAGCTTCTCTTCATTGAACAAGACTGGAAATGAAATGGAAGAAACCATAGACATACACTACAAAAAAATACACTTCCATGATGATACGTGTTTGTCACAATAGGTTGCGTTTTTTTTCATGCATGTACATCCATGACAAATTTATGACAGAATCAAGATAGTCGTACCCGTGCTGTCGTAGAAGTGTTCCATGACATTACCAAAATTATCATCACGGAAGTGTCCACTTCCATGACTATAAATCGTGCGTCACATAAGTTCTTTCGTCAAGGGTGACCGACACATGGCATCCACCGTAACAGAACACCATTAAGCTATCGGGTCGGGTTTTGGATCCAATAACCCATTAACAGCCCCGACCAATGGGAAATTTCCACGTGTAAAATTCTTATTGGCCGGACAAAACACGTGTCAGCTCGTCAGTGGGTCAGATAGGCGCCTATGATATGTCGACACGTGCCACGGCCCACCACTGGCCCATTTAGCTTACAAAGCCGGCCCGTTTGACTTGGTCAAAAGTTAACGGGCTGGCCCATGAAAAGCCTGTTAACGGTCTCTTCGCAAATAGCCCATTTTACGGCCCGTTAACTCCCGACCCGTTAACTCACGGCCCGTTAGGCCCTAAAGGAAATCGTCCCAACAACGTCATGTGGGCCGTCGAATATAACACCAGCCCATTTCACTTTCAGCCCATGTATGGCCCACGATGTCTTTCGGCCCATATGAGGCCTTCGTATCTTTCGGCCCTTTACAGGCCCACGATGACTCTAGCCCATAATGAACAGTAATTTTCTTTATACCCGTTAACGGCCCGTGATTTACATGGGCCGTTTCCAGCCCGTGTTAGCTTTCGGCCTATTGACGGCCCATACATTCTTGGGCTCCTTTTCGGCCCTCGATTACTTCCGGCCCGTTACTGGCATGTTCCCCTAATGGGCCAAATTCGGCCCATGGCAAGAGTCGGCCCGTTACTGGCCTGTTCCCCTAATGGGCCAAATTTGGCCCATGGCAAGAGTCGGCCCGTTACTGTCCTGTTACCCTAATGGGCCAAATTCGGCCCATGGCAAGAGTCGGCCCGTTTCTGGCCTGTTAACCCGTTGCGCCGTTTCCAGCCCGTCCTATATTCTGGCCCATTAACGACCCGTTATTCCTGTGACA